>CM054063.1:205145110-205745110 GCA_028641055.1 Alopecurus myosuroides | reverse complement strand
ATCATTCTTCTAATGACATGACCCCGTTATTAATAACATCCAATGTTCATGATCAGGAAACCTTGATCATCTATTAATCAACGAGCTAGTTAAAAGAGAGGCTTTACTAGGAACCATTGTTTGTTTATTAAGCACACATGTATCAACGTTTCCGGTTAATACAATTCTAGCATGAGAAATAAACATTCATCATAAACAAGGAATAAGATAATAACCATTTTATTATTGCCTCTCGGGCATATTCCCTTCAGTCTCCCACTTGCACTAGAGTCAATAATCTAGTATGTAAGCACTTAACACATATGGCGCACCAGTGTTATTACCATGCTTCGCATGTGGTAAAAATTATCAAAAATATCTGAAATGTTCAGGTCCTATTGTATTTGCATGTTCTTTGCGTCTACACGCATCACTCATTCTCTAATGAGATGGCTTTGCATATATATGGTCAATCGGTGAAACCTTAATTCCTCGGCTTAAACCATTGTCACTAACATTGTGAAAATGTAGCTTCATAGTGTTTAGCAATCTTGGAAATTCACCAAGTTCCGGTGATACCTTAATTCCTCAGCTTAAACTGATGTTACTAACATTGTGAAAATGTAGCTTCATAGTGTCAGCATTCTTGGAATTTCACCAAGTTCAATAAAGAACTCCTTGACATAAAATACGCTTATTATCAGTTGTCAACACAACGATATACTTTAGCCTTTGTTGTAGTATCTGTCACAATATTTTAATTTTGAAACTCTTTCAAATCTAGTGTGGAACTTTCTTCCATCCTATTGTGCTACCCTTCATCACATATTTTAATTGAGATAAAATTACTTGAATAAATGACAAGACTATTAGTGTAACATATTACAACTAATATTTTGTCATTACTATATAGGAAAACACATCCTTAGCATTTCTGAAATGACACAGGGATCTCTCTCACTGTTGTCTAATCATCATATGAATTATCCTGCTATAACATTTTATAGCATAGGACTCATCTGGTTGTGTACATAGCATGGAAACATGACTTAAAATCTCAATTTCAATGATGCTCATCATGTGTCAAAACAAATGAATCTTGCTCAATTATTTTCCATGTGACAAGAACTCCTTCTTGTCATTTCGATATTGACTTACTTCAATATTTCATCTATGTAATTTGGCTTCAATCATATCAGGTGCTTCAATCCATGTTTTATAGATATCGATGCCCAATATCTTCTAAGACTTTCATCAATATGAAAATCTTAACCGTGTTAATTTAAAATACATATCTTCCAATCAACCATACGTCATCTACATAAAGCATTGGAAATATGTCTTAGCGCTCCCACTTAATTTCTTGTAACTCTACAAGCATCTTTATCATTCATGATGGAATCAAACTCTTTTGATAACTTCATTAAGCTAAAGATTTCAACTTCGCTATGCTCACTTCAACCATTGAAGTGTGCATACCTTTCTAGCAACCTTTTGAATTTTACAAAACTCTCAGACTGTGTCAAGTACACATCCTTGATCAAACTTCCTCGAGAGGAGAGTTGGTTTTGTTATTCAACTGCCATATCATAATATGTAACCTTTTGCCAGAACTATCCGCAAAGACTAAAGCATCACTACGGAAGATCAAAATCTTGTAGTAGTCAACTCTTTGAACTTCGTCGAAAACAACTTTTCGATAAGTACAACTTTCAAAGGATGTAAAATCCATGTCTTTGTCGCTATATAGACCCTTTTGCTATCGTTAGGCATCATGCCTGTCGAAAGGACTACCAAGTCACATACTTGATATTCATACAAGGATACTATGGCGGATATAATGACTCATAGTCAATTTTACGAAGTCAGGGCCCATCATTTGCTTCCTTTATAAGGTCCAGGTCCTTTGTTGTCAAAACAACACCTTATTCTTAAACCACAAGTTGTTCTAAGTACAAAGTTTTTGGACTTTTTCTGGTACAGTTCGCAAACTCATTTGAAGTATCTACAACATTTGTAATGTCTTCTACTTAGTTAAAATAGTAAACCCCGGAACATCTTCCAGTGCTGCGCTACTCTTGACATGATAACGAAGATTCTCTAATCTCGTTGAGTTTGTACTCTTCTCCCACTCACTTGTTTCGCAAGAACTACTTTCTCGAGAAATCAACCCTTCCTGACAAACAACATTTGTCTTTTGCTTCGGTGATAGGAGAAATACCCAATGTTTTATTTGGGATAACCTTATAAACATATATTTATCCTATTTTGGTTTCTAAACATTTTACACATGCTATGCATACCAAAAACTTAAGAAAAATGACAATTCGGGTCATTACCCAAACCATATCTTATATGTTGTCAATTTCAACGGATCATGATGGTGCTCTTTTCAGTGTAAAAGCGGTTGTCCTTAATGTATAAACTACAAAATTATAATGGCAATTTTATTAATCTTACCATGTCAAACAAGGTTTGATTTTGTCTTTTGAATACTCCAATCTAATGTTGGGTATTCGAGAAGTATAAGTTGTAGAACAATTCTGCAACTTCTCAGATGTTTTGCTAAACTTGTAACTCAAACTTTATACTTTATGATTCAATCATAAATACTTGATTATCTTGTTACATTGATTTTAACTTCATATTAACAACCTTTTGAACCAATTCAAAATGTCAAACTCCTATCCCTTTAAATAGATATACTCACATATCTACTCAAGTCATCGACAGAATTTTATGAAGGAAAAATTAATCCACCATACATGACTACACATAATGGACTATATACATCAATATGTATAATCTCCACTAAATTAGTCGTCCATTCTACTTTGGCCTATGAACGGAATTCTAGTCATCTTTTGGAAGAGGTCTCACAAGCGTCAATTTATTCAAAAACAAAATGACTCCAGAAGTCCATCAATATGGAGTTCCTTCATGTTTTCCTTTCCGATATGAACTAAAATGGTGGTGTCACAATTTAAGTGAAAATCTTTTACGTCTTGCAACGTTTAGCATTCAGTCTTATAGATGTTTACTTTACCAACATGATTTATATTAACATATCCATCAATTATGAAATATGGTCATCGTTTGAACAATCTCATTTGTTCTCACAAAAGACTAGAACAAAATAACAACTTATTAAGTTCTTAAATAAATCTTGAGTGTTTGGTTCGATACGACAATGAACACAATAACACTTTATTTATGTTCTTGTCATAATCGATTCCACATCTATTACTAGTTCCTTTTAGGCCCTTGTATTTCTTGCATTGCGTTGCTTTGTATGACAACTCATACCAACCAATGTGGTATCAAAATACCCAAAAATACTTTGTTAACTAGTAATACATCTATAACTTGTATATCAAGCATATACTCCTGAGCTGGACTTTTCCAGTTATCTTCTTTTCTGCCATATATCTATTTGCAATTCTATTTTCAATATTCCCTTTCCTTTACAGAAAAATCATTCAACATCAAACAATGCTAGCCGTACTAGCTCATTTTCTTTGGCGTGTTAGTCATATACTATCACCCATTGAGTCATACTTTGAGTTTGATTGTTCTACTAATATCACCATATTAATAGAATTCTTCTAGATTCCACTCTTAGCAATCTCCAAGTAAGGTAAACGACTTTACACATACTTTTAATCCATCCCATCATAACCATTTTATGATTAAACTACTATAGCTCGAAGGAAGGAATTTAGAGGATATTTTTTAGCATCCAATTTCTTGGAATATTCAAACGCTTAGCGTCTTCAATCATTGCATATATTCAGATAATATAAGCAAACATTGTCACGCTAAATTTGCATATATTCAGATAATATAAGCAAACATTGTCACGCTAAATTATACTCAGTCATGTTGCTACAAATAAGTTTCTAGATATCAATATATCTTTCACTTGATTGTTTCTGAAAACAACTCTTTTCAGCTCCAAAATCACCTTGTTCAACAAAACATTCTTTTGAAGATAAAGTAATACGAAAGCAACCATGACTCTGGATTCTAAGTAGGAATTATTTGCTCTCTAGATTAATCAATCATTAACCATATGGAGCTAGGTAGGAAATACCAAAAATCTACAATAGGACTCAATTTTAAATTACACTAATACGGTACCAATCTTAAATGGTATTTACCAGATCATAACAGTTATATCTCAATTAACAATCTAAGTGTAAGGTAGTTATGTGGATGCCAATGAATACTACACTTTGTGCAAATTCACTTTGATTTGTTGTTCATGATAAATAAGTTCAAGTTAATTCAAAAATTAAACCATGAACTCCCACTCAAAAACAACATCCCTCTTAGTCGTCTTTAGTGATTACACGAACCAAATTCACTACACCAAAACCGATCATCACGTGAGATGATGTAGTTTCAAAGGCGAACATTGACATGTTCATCATATCATCCATATGACTCATGCTTTACCTTTCGGTTACGTGTTCCGAGGCCATGTCTGTACATGCTAGGCTCGCCAAGTAGAACCGTAGTATTGCGTGTGTTTCAAGGCCATGTATGTACATGCTAGGCTTGAAAACACCCGTTGTATGCGAACATTGAGTCTATCACACCCGATCATCACGTGGTGTCTCGAAACGACGAACTTTCTTAACGGTGCATACTTAAGGAAGAACACATTTTTATCTTGATATTAAGTGAGAGGGATCATCTTATAATGCTACCGTTGCTATCTAAGTAAAACAAGATGCATAAAAGGATTAACATCACAAACATCACATGAAAGGATAACGTGATATGATATGGTCCTTCTTGCACTTGGTCTCCATCATGTGCATTATGGTATGATCTCAATCATTCCACCGGCATGGTACCAAGTACCACGGTACCCCAAACTTTATTGTCCATCAATAAGACAACCATATGGATACCTTCTGGTATATCAATAATTTACAAAATAGATCATCTCATAATCAAATTTGTAATATTGACCAAATCAATTCACATGCCCAGCAAAAACTAGTTAGACGCTTCTAATTTATTTTTGCATATTTTACGTGGCTTAGGGCTTTCGAGGATAGAACCGTTCATACCTACAAACATCAACCACAACGTTGATAACACATTTTTAACAACCCTTCGTAGATTAGATCTTAACTATAGTAGGAGAAACAGACACCCGCAAGCCACTTTTGCAATACAAGTTGCATGTCAGTTGTGGAACAAGTCTCATGTACGTGGACATGTAAGGTTAGTCCGGGCCGCTTCATCCCACTATGCCACTAAGATCATAAAATAATCAAGGAGGTAATAACATGATCATCAACGCCCACATACACCTATGTGTTCTACCCGTACAAAACATCTACGCATAGATCCGGCTCTGATACCACTGAAGGGTTCGTTGCATAGAAAACAAAAAAAATTCTACGCGAGAGACACCCGAAAGGCCAAGCTCTAATCTAGGAGACGAAGTGTAGCAGGCAACAAGAGGGTTAAGGAGAACACATACCCTCGAAGACTCAAAGTGGTACGAGATCAAATCTCGTTGTTGGCGTAGTCGTATTCACACCGATCCCGATAGCGAGAAGATGGGCACCGCAATCCGGCGGTGCATCCGTGATCGGTCACACGTACGGTTGATGACGACCTCCGTTCCCTCGTTCCAGCGGTGCGCGGAAGTAGAGGATCCCTCGGAACTCCAGCAGCACGACGACATGGTGGTGGTGAAGAATCCCACGGTCAGGGCTTCGCCAAGCCGGAGACCATGAAATGGAGCAGCGGGTGGAGGGAAAGGGAAGTGGCCAAGTGTGTAAATGAGGAGGAGCCCTCACCCTCCTTTTATAGGGAGAGGGAGGCAGCCCAAAGGTGGGGTGCGGCCAGCCATGGTGGTGCCCCCACCTCTTCCCTCTTCATGTGAGTGGAAGCTCCACCCACACCCACTCATGCTCCCATAACTTCCCACTTGGAAAATCCAAAGGTTTTCTTTTAATAAATAAATAAAACATTTTTATTTCTTTATTTCAGCATTTGTTAATTCTATTAACAAACTTTTGCATATAGCACCTCGAATCATTTGTTAATTCTATTAACAACCATTCGACGAAAAACCCCTTGAACTATTTCAATTTTCCCGAAACAATTTCGGTGCTGCCCAAAATATTCTTCGATATTCCGTATCCTCTCAAACGCGTCATCGAACCTTAAGTGTGTCATCCTACGGTTCGCGAATAAGATAGACATGATCGAGACTCCTCTCCGATCAATAATCAACAGCGGGATCTGGAGATCCGTGATGACTCCTATATATTCAACGATGACTCTCGTGATCGTGTGAACCAACAACGCCGTGAACTATTCCCTTTGTCTCGCGATATTTTACTTGTCCGAGATTCGATCATTGGTATCAACCATACCTTGTTCAATCTCGTTATCGACAAGTACTCTTTTCTCGTTCCCGTGATATAACATCCTTGTGATCATATCACGTGCTTGCAAGCGGTTTCGATGTGATATCACCGAGAGGGCCCAGAGTATATCTCTCCGTCATTTGGATGGACAAATACCACTCTTGATCCATGATCCTCAACTAATACTTTCCGAATACTTAACGACACCTTTATAGTCACCCTGTTACGGTGTGACGTTTGATGCCATCAAAGCACTCTTCCGGTATCAGCGATTGACATGATCTCATGGTCTAAGGAATAAGTTACTTCGTATGTTTGATATAACAATGTAAACTAAATGACTTGATCGCATTGCTATATTCTCTTTGGGTATATGTTCATCACATCATTCTTCTAATGACATGACCCCGTTATTAATAACATCCAATGTTCATGATCAGGAAACCTTGATCATCTATTAATCAACGAGCTAGTTAAAAGAGAGGCTTTACTAGGAACCATTGTTTGTTTATTAAGCACACATGTATCAACGTTTCCGGTTAATACAATTCTAGCATGAGAAATAAACATTCATCATAAATAAGGAATAAGATAATAACCATTTTATTATTGCCTCTCGGGCATATTCCCTTCACAATGTCGATTCTTCGCACCAAGATTTGGTTGCAAGAAGCGTCAGCCGGTTGAGAGACTGATGGCAATGACTGTTTTGAGGACAAGTGCGCGTACTCCGTGTGGAAACCTTGATCCCGCATCCGACCTTGATCAGGCGATACCGTTGTGCATGAGTCGCGACCATGTTGAATGTTTGACCCGCTCTACTTCGGCAATGAAAATTCCAAGTTTGACCTTGTTGGACTCGTCAAAGTCGGTGTGTGCACGAGATCCCTTCTTAAATGTTTTGTGTAGTAGTTGTGAACTTTTCGTTGTTCGGTCATAGTTCATAGGTTTTGTGGCTAGATTTTGGATATCATCACATGACTAATCTCTTTTTATGGTCTCTGGATTTTCTTGATTTTTTAGTCGATTTGTTCGCATGGTTAGTTTTGTTTGACATTGTTGAATACATTATTAATTTGCATGCATCACTCAATGTATAGGAAAAGGCGATCCTCCCTAAAAAACAGATTGCAAAACCGATAAGGCCAATCTACATTTTTTTCCAAACAGGAGGTTAGCTCCCGTCTCTGCATCGAAACGATGCATACAGCTGTTTTACATGAGTAAATAATTTTTTTTAGTACCCAGTAGAATATAGTTCACGGATCATCCAATGAGGAAAAAAAATCAACCACTAAACAATAACAACTCGTCATTAATCTCCTAGAATCGAACAATCTACACCTTGAAGATAACCCGTATGAACGCCATCAACCAAACACATCCGGTATCTATAAGTCCTCGCTAGTCCGGAGGGAAAAAAATTTGCATGTGTATCTTCTAGACCACCATGTTGATAACCTTCAAATAATGAACTTTCTTTTTATTAAAAGTCACATCATTTCGATAGTTCCAGATTGCCCAATAAAAATCCGACACGTCTATACGTATAGGCGCTTTAGTTTTCGTATCAATCCCGCTCAACTATAGTGAAGTGTATGAGTCTTTAAATATTTCGGGCAAATGAACATGATATAAACAAGCGTTAACATATTCGTTTTCATTCATTATAGAAAACACATTATTTGCTTAACAGATTCATCTTCGTTATAGAAAACACATATTTCTTGCGGACACCACGATATCAATTTTACACTCCCATGGTTTTTCTGGTGCTGTAGCTGTACCCATCATTTTCTTCTTTTGCCACAACCGTATCTTAATCCATCAGACCTCCACGCATTCGAATCATCACAGTGAAAACACAAACCAATTTGACTGTACAGAATGTATTACAAAACGGCAAAACCCAATCTGTGTATGCACGTGTATAGCAATAGCGGCGTATAAGAAAAGGAAGCAAAATTCAACCTCAGCTCTTCTAAAACTCGAGCTAAGATGGAGACAAAAATTGGTCACACGTATCTATCCAGCTGTACTATGTACTCCTCGCTTAAGAGTGGTCTGGTCGCGTGCTATAGCACGACGCGAACGACCCGGTCACGGCTGGCGTCCGGCACCGGCGCCGGCAACGACGATGGCCTGCTCAACTCGTAATGCCGGTGGATGACGTTGATTAGCGACCGCGCCTTCTTGCTCGTGATCGGGCTGCCGTCCGCCACGAGCGAGTGCAGCGACCCCATCAGCCCCCGCATCCTGCCCAAAAGGGCGACCACCTTGTCGCCGCCGTGCCGGCACAGCGACACAAGCAAACCCACGCAGTGGTCCTTCCCGGATCGAGACGCCGAAGCGGCGAGGAACTCGACGAGGCACGTAACAAGCCCCGGACGCGCGAGCACAGCCAGCGCGCCCGCCGGCTGCTCAGCGATCCTCGCCAGCACCTTGATCGTGTCGCAGGCCAGGTCGCCGTCGCGATCGCTGGACAGGAGCCCCGCGAGCGCCGCCACGGCGCCGGCGGTGACGGCCTTTGCGTGGTTGCTCGGGGACTGGAGTAGCCCGTAGAGGCTGACCATGGCGTTCTTCCGGCCGCGGCTAGCGCCCTCCCGGATGAGCCGCACGAGCGTCGGTATGGCCTCCGGGAAGCGGCCGATCTCCTCGGCGTACTCGATCTTGGACGATAGGTAGAAAAGAATGGCCACGGCGTTCTGTTGCGCCTCGGCCTTGGCGCCGACGACATTGACGATGTCGACCACGAGGCCGATGCCACCGGCCTCGACGAGCGCCGCCCGGCCGCCAGGGTGCTTGGAGAGGTTGAGGAGGGAGGCCACGGCATTGTCCTGCACGGACGCGTCCATGGAGGAGAGGAGGCACAGCAACCACGGCACGGCGTTGGCCTCCACGAAAAGCGCTCGGTAGTACAGGCTGTGCTTGGAGAGCTTGCGGGCCTCGCACGTCGCCTTCCTCCGCTCCTCCGTGGACCCCGTCGAGAACTGCGCCACGATGTGCGCAACGGCGAGCCGCGCGGCGCCTGCGGCGGCCATGCTGAATGGCACCGCCGAGCTGCCGACGTCGCCGTGGTGTTGCCTAGAGCTGGGCTCAGGAAGCGACACACCGTTGCTGAGCAGCATTCGCTGGATGATCCGGAGGAGGGTGGCGTTCGGGACGAGGTCGGCGGCGCGGAGCCTCTCGCCGGTGACAGGGCAGGTGCGGCACCCGGCCTTCATCCACCGGCTGATGGACGCGCGGTCGTACGTCTGGCCGGTGCACACCGTCACCGGGTCGGTCATAAGCTCCAGCGTGATCGGGCACTGCAGCGCCTCCGGTCTGATCCACTCCGGGCACGTGGCCGGCCGCGCCGCCGCGGCCGCATCCGGCTGCTTCATGTCAATGTGATCGAACAGGACGACGCGGCAGTACACCAGGAACGCCCTCAAGCCGTTGATGAGCACTACCTCGCTGCTGTTCTCGTCGCCGGCGTCCGAGCGAGCGGCCAGCTCGCCATCCAAGAAGGCGACCTCCTCGGAGCAGTCGGACCAGCTCTGGACCCCGATCCGGCGGAGCACCCGCAACACGTCCTCAGCCTCCGGCGCGACGCCCTTCTTGAACTGATCCATGATAGACCGTACGCTCCGCACGGCCAGCCTGTCGCCGGCATCCGGCCGCACCACCGCGCGCCAAGCCTGATCGGACACCAGGCGCGCGAGCTCGCCCGAGTCGACGGACGCTTCCACGACGCTCCTCGGCAGGACGTCCATGGCCGCGGCGACGGCCCCGAGACACAGCCTGAGCTCGGACGCTACGAGTCCGGCGTTCACGAGCACCCACAGCCGCGCGCCCCGCCGCGCGCAGTCCGCGAGCAGGAACCTCGTCTTCTGCATGGCCACGTGCAGCTCCGTGAGGCCGAGCACGGCGGAGGACGGCAGCGTCGTGGAGGAGGACGTCGCGTCCTGAACCTCCTCGAGGAACGCGCGCAGGAGGCCCGCGAGGCGCACCGCCTGGCGCGCGGCGCGGCGGAGCACCGGGAAGGCGCTGGCGTCGCCGGCCCTGCGGCTGGCCACGTCGGCGGCCAGGGAGACGAGCGAGGCGAGCAGCGGCTCCGGCGCGATGCTCTCGCACGGGCACACCGCGGGGAGAGCGAGCAGCCGCCGGCCTTTGGATTGGCTCCGTGGCGGCGGCGGCATGGTAGACTAGATTAACCAGCGGCAGTCGAGCCGGAGGTGGCGCGCGAGATCCAGGAAGCAGTGGTGTGGGCGCATAAAATAGTTTGGACTCGGAGAAGTCCACAGGCTGCTGTGAGTAAATTCGTAACGAGAGTCCGAAAGCCGCGTATTTATAGAGGAGGCGGGACACGTGTTGGCGTGCTGCGAACGGACGGAGGATAGGTCCTAGGATGACGACGCGTGGCTGGGGAGGACACGCGGAGGGCGATGGCAGCTCTGGGAACCTTTCGTTGTCGCGGCTGCCACGATGGTGGATAGGAACGGAAGCACGAAAGGGAGACGAGGAGAAGGAACGTTGCAGCTTCGACGTGATGATTTATCCTATGCGCGTTTTTCTGTGTCGACAGAACTGGTTTTCAGTTTCTTATTACAGATTGTTTTGTGTCATACGTACGTCTTGATCGATTTCGCTTTGATGCATGCATGTACAGCACGTCCTGTTCTATCAAGGGGAGTTGTGAGTGCGACCATGTACGATGTATGTGAGCTAGCCATCACGGACGACGCACGTACAGGATCGATGCGCAATCTTCAGGTTCAGACGTACTACAAACTACAAAGTGTAGATGGATCCGTTGATCTTGGTAACAAAGTAACCTTTGCAGTGAAGAAGAGTGAGAAGGCAACCGAAAGAGCGGTTTTGGTCGGCGGTGCAAACCTCGTTTGGTCTACGCAACTGACGCGTGCAGCGCAAGGAAATATGGTAGTACTACTACACGGTCGGAATGCTGCATCATCGACGGATCAGACTCATCGTATTGGTCTCGTCACGGCTACGGTCATGCATCCACGGAGATCGCAAGCTGGGCTCGCGTAGTCGCTTAGATCAGTGGTGTTGATCGGATTAACCTACCTAGACGGCGTGGAGCCCACCTGGCCGACATAGAGACCCCGAGGCTGCTGGCGGGCGAACACCGGGCGTCCACCTCAGACCGGAGATTGGAGATTGTCGTGGCGTGCGTGACGGGAGGTTAACAACACGCTGTAACGAAGCTGTTAATCGGTTGTAATCTGCGAGGCGATGTGGACACGAGTTGATTATTTTACGTCCAAAGATCCACGCCTACGTGTCAGCACGCGCGGACACGCGTTGCGTCCTGATTGCGGTAATCTTTGTCCCGACGACAGCGACATTTACGTACGTACGTACGTCCAGGAGGCCCGTCGCGGACCTCCTGCAGTGCAGGAGCCATTAGCGCCGGGCCCACGCGGCAGCATGATTGATTGATTTCGTCAATATTCGTTGGATGATCGTGGAAGCGGTCAAGACGCAAGAGCAGAGGCCAGAGGAGAGGGAGAAGCTGTCCCTGTCAGACGTGGCGAAGGGGACAGGATACGGTTTGGCCTGGCTTGGCGCCTCACTCCCGCAACTGCACATGTTTCCGACCAACAGGAATTTCAATGAACTGGTTTAGTTTAGACAAAAATAGTAATACTGGTTCAGTACAAGCGAATGTTTGAAGGATCTGAGTCCACCGACAGGTGTACGAGCGCGATAGGTGGTGCGAGTGCAGCGAGCGGAATTGGACGGCGGATAGCGAGGGTTTTAGCGCGTGGGGCATCCAATCCATGGTGGGATCGATCTCTCTATTTTCTCGTAATTTTCTTTTGGCGTGCACTGGATCCAACGCGTCCGGAGCTGTCTGTCCTGGGACATCCGGGCATGTTGCGCGTCGATCGTACCGGTATAGTCGCGCTCAGCCTAGCTGAACCCTGCTGCGCTGCAAATGGCCTAACCAGACAGACTTCGTCAACGGGGGATATTTCCGTGGGCCACCGTATGGTCCTTGCTATTCCCGGCCGGTGTCGCCAGGTAATCAAGTGGACGGCTTGACTCTGCGCTCGAGTGAACAGGTCAGGATTGCCATGCTACCGGATTTTCTCCCCGGCATTCCAAACCTGAAAGAAAGGAGTATGAAAAGGCAGTACTCTTATCGTAGCAAACAGGAAATAAAAGGCCAAGTTCGCTACTTCCTCCGTTTAACAATAGATGACTTCCACATATCTATATATGTCTAGATACATCCATATATAGATATGTGGAAGTCATCTATTGTTAAACGAAGGGAGTAGATTACAACCAACAAATAGTACCTGATCCGATCCGAAAAAGTGTCAGAACGAGTAGTACTGCATGCATACAATTTATACATATAGCTCACCACACTAATTCCGGATCGGAGACAGCATATAGATTTTTACAGTTGTTAGTCTTTTTCCTATAAATCTGCTCAAAATTTACATCGTTTGCTTTTCCAAAAAATTCACAGGCCTTAGAACGGAGGGAGTAATCTATTTGTGCAGGTTTTGGATATATGATCGTGCCATGATTGAACAACTATGATACCTTATGACTTTAGAAATTGTGAAGGTGATTATGCATGATGTCCCATCAAAATCATAAAATAAGTATAGGCTTGTTATTCTTGAGTCACATGTATGCCATACTATCAAGAGGTGCACTTGGCAGAGCACGAGCCAAAATGATCTCCAAAAATACCCCACGGCTTTCCTTTCAAATCCACTATAGAACCACCAAGATCATATTTGTACATTTGTCGATGTTTCCATCCTGGTAAAGCAAGTTTGTCCGACGAAACTAGAGTTTTCTCACTAAGCAAGAGATTGATTGCGTGGTAGGAAAGAAAGGAAACTACCGAGCGAGGGATTGTTCGCATATTATATACTTATTAACTTCTAAAGTACTTGCTTTTGAGTTGTTAGTGTGCAATGTTGTTTAAGAAATGCATGCAGTCTGAGACTTCAGAAAATGTATGCTTGAGTCACTAGAATAGTTAGTGAAAAACTACACTGAATTATAAAGGTCTTTTCCTTGAAAGAATAGTTTTTTTTTCATTAAGAGGCTATGAGGAAATAAGTAACATAGTTAATGAGGAAGGGGTATGCATCTTATTTTCTTCTATTCGAGAATAATAAACGATAAAAAAAGCCAACACATGAATCTGACTCTAGAAATGATATTGCCTGAGATCTAGGTTTGTGACAAGTTTTTGTACCCGTCGGTACCAATGAGAGTATTTCGGTCGAAAATTCCACCCTTCATAAAACGATGGCCAAGAATTTTCTGTATAGTGTCGGTATTTTCGGGTCATATCTATCTGCACCTCCGAGCAGAAAATTAGCAATTTTTGTCCAAATTTAACTATAGCGTGTTGTGTTTGATCCACTACCAAGAAGATCTCGCTCGATACCCCCGAGCGCTCACAATTTGTGGGGGGAAACTAGACATTTTTTTAGGTTAGAACCTTGCAGCATTTACATCTTTACTTCCGTGAGAAAACCATCATTTCCATTGTTCCGTTCCTATTGGTAACTTTGATCCTTTTGCTTTGGTGCCTCTAAGATCCAGTTTTCCCGCTCAAAAATTCAAATTTTGTACGTGTCTAGTACTTACGAGTTTTACCATTTGGTTCTACCAGGTTAGTTAATTTTTCTATAATGGTCATTTTTCAAAAAAAAAGTCTTATAAATAGCCAACTACCCTAAGGCATAGGTAGCCATTCGAGGACTTCTTGGACTGGTTTTTCTGATGGAAGACAGGGCTTTCTTGACCTACCCTTATGATATATCTCTCATACACCAAGATCTACACCTCAAATCTATATTTTGTGAGATCTAGTGTTATTTGTGGCCAAATTCTTTGTGATATATTTGTGAGGGACTCAAGATCCAAGTACTAGCCAAGTGTTGCTACTCTTTGGATGGTGTGCGTCTCCTAGCCCGACTAGAGAGTTATTTGGAAACCTTTGTGATAATTTGTGAAGGAGACAAGATTTTTTGAAGGTTCGTGATCGTCTACTTTGTGTGAAGATCCCTTCTTAGTGGTTGGGCATAGAGTAAGTGTCCTAGCTCAAGGAGAAGTAGGTTGGTATATGTGACTAATTACTTTGTGTACTAACCTTCTCTAGTGAGAACGCAGGATGCACCAACTATTCGAACGTAGAGATACATCGTCGTGTATGTGACCACTTTGTGTTGATCCTTTAATTATTGCAACTGCGGGCATTGAACTATTTTTCACTCCAATTGGCAAAGTGGGATCTCCCTCTGTCGAGGATGGTTTGCAGGTGGCCATACCGGAGGCGGCCTATAGACAAAGGCATGCCGAGAAACTTAACAATAAAATCCACAAGTTCTCCTTCAAAAGGAGCCAGCAACTCGCCGACGTCGAGGTTGGAGCAACAAATACGCACCACTGAGCATTTTGCGTCGTTCATACGTAGCTCCGTGGAGGAACCGAAGGCGCGTAGCAGACTAGAAAAACATATGCACCTCATGTTTGACATGATTGAACTACACCATAGCATCGTCAACGTGTCGGCGTATAAACTGACGTGAAGCTAGCCTAGATTTTCGAAAGGTGGGCGTATAAACAGAGTTGAGCATATTATTTTCCTTTTTTGGGTACGGGTAGGGATGTAAATAAATCGGAGCTGGCCGGATATTGCTATTTCCATATCCATTACCCTTTTTTTTTTGATAAAGGGATATTTTACTATTTGATGTAATGTTATACACCCGGCCTCTGCATATCAAAGATGCACACATCCTCAAAGAGGAAACGAACAAAATAAAGACGAATTACATAAGCAAATAACAACACCTATGATGGTGGAGGGCCGATCCGCAAATTATGCCGCCATCCATGCTGGGATAAAAAGTCCATGTCTGTAGCCTCCGGTCTGGTACTCACCTCCATAAAAAGGTCCAGGTGCTCCACACGCTGCAGCGGTACCCAAGTACAAGTACGGAGTACAGCTGCACTCCTGAAGATAATCTGCATAAGTGAACAGTTTATACTACCTTATTTATCTTATTGGATTTGAATCGGAGCAGATAAGATTGGACGCAGATTCAAACGCAGATTATATCATACCACGGATATGGAGCGTATTCTGATCTGAAACGGACAACGGAACAAATACACGCATAAAAATAGAAGTTTGTTTATCTATGCAAACAATATGAGCAAATATCTTGTAACACTAAAATAATCCAAAGATGCACACTTTTTCGTCGCAATACCGATAATAGCATGATATAATGGGCTAACTAGATTGTATCGTTATTTGGGGTTAGGCTAACTCTATCGGATAATCCTATCTGGTAACATTTGATAATCCGATAATCCATCATATCCGACACATATTACCAATACTATATCATATTCTCTACCGCATTCGCTGGATAGGCTTATCCAATGTCCACACATCTGCATCTATATCGGGCGGATTTCTAAAACTACAAGCTGTATCCTCAAAAACGAACGCGGATACAGATTTGGAGCGGAAATTATCAGTACCATTTGGAGCATGGGGGTGCAACCGTACAAGCTTATTAATTTCCTACTACACTGTGGTTATTTTTTGAGGGAATACTACTATGATGGCCTGTGGTTCGGAGGTGGAATCCACGGAAGGTGGGCTGGTTTATCGTCCGCAACTGCGCAAGAGATAGGCCCATGCACTAACCTGTCCGTCTGCCATGGGGTAAAACGGCTACATCAAGAAAGAAAACCCCATGCTGCTGCTGCCTTGGTAGGAAACTAACCATCGCTAGTTGCCACTTCCACTTTAACTTGCAAGTATCGTAATTGCACGCGTAGCTTTCTCTGCATGTACTCCATCGAGTAGCTAGTTTCCGTTCTCCATCAAGTAGAAGAAGAAAGAAGCCGAGGGTACCGACGACGACGACGCCACGGGATACACCGTCGTCGTGTCCAGGAATGACAGGGCTACGCGGATAGATCCATCCTTTTGGGGGCCTCTTTGATTCATAGGATAGGAAAAGTATAGGAATAGGAAAAACATAGTATTACAATGTCATGACCACTTCAATCCTATAGGATTAGGTATGCACCAAAGTTTGTTTGATTCCATCAAAGGAATTGTAAAATGAGGTTGGAGTGGATGTTAGATTTCCTATAGAAAGTAGTACAAAATTCCTATTGGAAAAAATCCTATAGGATCCTATCCTACAAATCAAATGGTGAAGATAGGAAAATTTCCTGCAGGATCAAATTCTCCAAAAATCCTATGCAATTCCTTTGAATCAAAGCAGCCCCTGATCGGGAAACTCTCGACTCTCTCTGGCGAATGAGACAGAACAATCATAGGGACGGTAGAATTATTCAGCTGTCCAGTCTCTGTCCTTTCAGCGCGTGTCGGGAGCTTGGAAGCTGACAGCGCCATGACCATGCTACGTCAGCTCGGAACCTCCACGTACCACGCAAGCAACGAGCACCATACACGTATGCAGCAGCGCGTGATATGGACGCACGGGCAGGAAGGAATATGTATGGACCTGCAATGATTTAAATCCGTGTTGTTGCGTCGGGCCGGCCGGATAGCATCAGATAACGTGTACGGTACTGGTGTAACCGACCAACCGCGCGTATGCGTGCAGATCGACTGGTGAGATACTTTCGCATATCGCAGTATCGTGTATCCGTTTCCTGCGGACACGTATGTAAGTTTGGGTAGATGTATTTCGTGTGCATGAAGAGCACTGCAATCGCTGAGTATATTGAGATCTCAGTTACAGATATTTATAGAAGTACAGGAGAGGGAGAGAGAGAGTACACACGCACGCACCCACTAACTGAATACGGTTCTGTGATCCTGCATGCTAGGACTACGACGATCACTATCCTACATGTGTGCTGAATAAGCGTGGAGGCGGTGGAGGCTAACTGACCAGGTCACGTATCGTGACATATACTCTAACACCCCCCGCGGTATCAACGGGAGGCTCCTGGACGGTGAGACTGGAGCGAAATTCAGTGAAGGCAGCAGTTGAAAGTTCTTTAGTGAAAATGTCTGCATATTGGGAAGCAGTGGGAACGGGAAGAACACGGACGTCGCCAACCTGGACCTTGTCTCGGACAAAATGGATGTCGATCTCGATGTGTTTCGTTCGACGATGCTGTTGGAATATGTGTCGAATATGTGTACGTGTAGGGTTACAATTGGACTTGTAATTAACGGAAGGTTAGGTGTTTGAGTCGGACACGTGTAACCTGGCCTAATATATAAAGGCACCGGGAGTAGCCCAAATAGACACGACGAAAGCTAGTAGGCTAGACACAAGATCACGAGGGGACGGTCCGGCGCCCGTGGCAGGGGCGGCCGGACCGGCGTGGCGTTGAGATCTGGTGCGTCTGTATTGCCTCGGCGGGCTTGTCGTCGACGGTACTTTGACTAGTACATGGGGAGGAGCGCCCGTAGTCATGCCCCGCAGATGTAGGCGTTGAGCGCCGAACTGCGTTACCAAATCTCGGTGTCATGTTTGCTGTGATTGCTTGGCCTCGGTAGATCGATTAAGCGCCTCGAATTTGTAACAAGTGGTATCAGAGCAAGGTTTAAAGGCGGCGATTGATCTAGAGGATGACGACGAAGACCGGCCGCGGATGGTTACGATGAACGTATGGTTTGCCGTACCGTGGAAGCAGTCGGAGATCGGTGCGTGGCAATCAGAGAGCATCGTGGTTCTCGGCGAGATCTGTTCGGATCAAAAGGCGACGGTGTAACGCGCGAGGCAGGTCCAATCAATCCGACCTGGAACGCGGTCACGTAAAGGCGCGTGACGGACCAGGCGCAGGAGTCCCAGGCAAAGCTGGCGTGTTTGCCTATGGTTGTTGCGCTTTCCATGCAGATGGCAGCAGCACTACCGGGCCAGGGGCGATGTGTATGGGTGCATCCAGTGTTTGATCGATCAGTATGCTGGGCAGATGCCATAATTTGGTAAAGAAAAAGACAAGACGTCATGTACAAGGCAGTTCCTATCAAGAGTAAAGAAAAGGACGTGATTAATTTAGGAGCTTGGAGTGCACGTGAGGTGGGGATGGTGCTTGGCTTATTTAAGTCTTGCAATCTTTTTGCTCCAGACACATGGAAGGCACCATAGATTATTATTGTTTTTCTTTATTCGGTACACATATGTACGGGATGGATGCGGAAGATACAAGGCGTGGAGTCGTAAGTTCACGACAAGATCGACCGGATTGGCAGCATAATGCCATGGTTATCAAGGTGGACTGATTCGGCTTGGACTACGTGCACATAAGGTTCCGAGTAGCCTAAAGTGCGGCGTGGTGGAGGATCATGCATATACGGGTGCCGGATAGTGCACGGCAATTTGGCGGGTGTACTAGGCGCAAGGTGGAGCATGGTCGCAGTCGGATACGTTTCGGCTGGGTCGGACTGGACAGTCTGACGGGACAGAATACGGTGAAGATCGGCGATGACGGCGTAGGAGCGTGACGGCTGATGGTGTCCGGATTCTGTGGCGTGGAAACACGTGGCGCATGCCTGAGGGGGTGCGCGCTTCGACATGCGGCGGCGCGGGGTTGATTCAAGATGGTGTACACATGATATCTTGAGGTCGACGTGACGCGGGGTGGACTGATCATCTACCATGGAGTCATGTTGAAGGTGGAGCTGGAGTCCAAAGATTCCACTCGGCTGATGGAGGGGCTACGGCGTAAGCTAGCAGAGAGCTGAAGCCTAGTCAGCGGGAAGGCGAGAAGCACGTGATTCGGACTGGAGCTCAGGGTTCGGAGGGATACGTGGAACTCGGCACCGGTCGGGTATGACTGGTGGTATCTGCAGTGGGGTCTGAGATGGTGTGGGTACGCGACCCTGAAGATCTTGGCCAAGATTGTGGATGCTCGACGCGGTAATAGCGGCGAGGTGTGCGGTAAGCACGGGACACGGCAATGGACCAGGGCACGGACGATCGGACATGAGGTTTGACATGTGTGCAGGGGTTCTGAAGCAGTGTTGGCAAGTACCAGGTTCGAGTTGGTAACTGGGTCTATCGGGATTGACATCAAGTGATGGACATGAGTCGGCCATGGAGAATCTGCGAAAGCGGTGATGAGACAGTTGTGAATTTGACTGGAGATGACTTAAGGCAACGGCGAAATTTCTTCAAGTTTTCAGAGATGCAGTCAACAATAGCGAGAATGATGAGTTCAGGTAACTCTTATTTGTGACACCTAATATGTGAGTTGTTCACTTTCACATTGATCAAGGACGAGGCCACCAAGGTGACGATGCAACGGCGTTGTCGATATGGTGACTTTATGATCGTTGTGTGATGGCGGTGGACGGATACTCCGGAGATTTGGGAGCACAAGACAAGAGTGCGGAAGAACTTAATTTTCGTGGGAGTATTGACTGTGGTGAAACAAGGAAGGAAGTACGGTTGCAGGTGGAGTCATATGGAGTCAATGGAGTAGCAACGGAGCTCATGATTAATGGTTCAAGTCCAGGTATACAGAGGTTCGTACATGACGGCTTCAAGACGGCGAAGGACATATTCGCCAAGGTGGAGTTTGTTGGAATATGTGTCGAATATGTGTACGTGTAGGGTTACAATTGGACTTGTAATTAACGGAAGGTTAGGTGTTTGAGTCGGACACGTGTAACCTGGCCTAATATATAAAGGCACCGGGAGTAGCCCAAATAGACACGACGAAAGCTAGTAGGCTAGACACAAGATCACGAGGGGACGGTCCGGCGCCCGTGGCAGGGGCGGCCGGACCGGCGTGGCGTTGAGATCTGGTGCGTCTGTATTGCCTCGGCGGGCTTGTCGTCGACGGTACTTTGACTAGTACATGGGGAGGAGCGCCCGTAGTCATGCCCCGCAGATGTAGGCGTTGAGCGCCGAACTGCGTTACCAAATCTCGGTGTCATGTTTGCTGTGATTGCTTGGCCTCGGTAGATCGATTAAGCGCCTCGAATTTGCACGGGGTTGACGGACAGGTACACGGCAGACACATTGTCACAATAGACGACAGTAGACCTGCGAATTGGGCGGCAAAGTTCCTGCAAAAGGTTACGAATCCAACAACTTTCGGCTACCACATGGGCGACAGCGCGGTACTCGGCTTCGGCACTAGATCGTGACACGGTTTGCTGGCGTTTGGAGGACCAAGAAATGAGATTATCGCCTAGAAAAACACAGTACCCGGAGGTGGAACGACGAGTATCTGGGCATCCGGCCCAGTCAGCGTCTGAGTAGGCAACAAGAGAGGCGGTGGAAGAAGGTAAGATGTGAGTGCCAAGATCAATGGTGCCCTGAACATAACGTAAGATACGTTTGACAAGGTTTAGGTGTGGAGTGCGAGGTGAGTGCATGAACAAACATGCTTGCTGAACCGCATAAGAAATGTCAGGACGCGTGAGAGTTAGATATTGGAGAGCGCCAACGAGACTACGATAGTGAGTAGGATCATCAATGAGGTCTCCGGTGTTGAGAGAAAGTTTGGAGCCAGCATCAATCGGGGTTTTGACGGGGTGACAGTCATGCATACCCGCGCGGTGAAGAATATCGAGTGCATATTGGCGTTGAGAAAGGTGGAGGCCAGAAGTGCTGCGTGTAGCGGAAATTCCTAGGAAGTGGCTAAGAGATCCAAGGTCGGTCATGGAGAATTCAGAAGCAATGAGTGTGATGATCTTATGGAGAAATGTGTCGGAGGAAGCGGTGAGGACGATATCGTCCACATACAATAAGAGATAAGCGATGTCATTAGAGGAGTGAAAGATAAAAAGAGAGGTATCAGATTTAGAAGAAATGAAACCGATAGAAGTTATGAAATTTGTGAAACGAGTGAACCAGGATCGTGGTGCCTGTTTGAGGCCATAGAGTGATTTTTGTAAGAGACAGACGTGGTTGGGAGAGGTGGGGTCTTCGAAACCTTTGGGCTGTTGACAGAAAACAGTTTCAGAGAGATGCCCATGGAGGAAAGCGTTTTTAACGTCCAACTGGTGAATTGGCCAATGAGACGAGACAACAATGGAGAGGATGATTCGGATTGTGCTTGGTTTGACGACAGGGGAGAAAGTCTCATCGTAATCGATGCCGTGTTCCTGGGAGAATCCACGAACGACCCAACGTGCTTTATAACGAGCTAGGGTGCCATCGGAGTGGAA
Source organism: Alopecurus myosuroides (assembly GCA_028641055.1). NCBI lineage: Eukaryota > Viridiplantae > Streptophyta > Magnoliopsida > Poales > Poaceae > Alopecurus > Alopecurus myosuroides. The sequence continues at coordinate 205,723,555 of CM054063.1, read as the reverse complement.
CTTGTGGCGATAAACCCACTTGCCCGAGACGATGTTGGCACCAGGGGGTCGAGGAACGAGAGTCCAGGTGGAGTTGGCTAGGAGGGCATCAAATTCAGAACGCATCGCTGCGGACCAGTGAGGATCAGAGAGGGCGACACGGTAGTTTGACGGGATGGGCGAGGGAGGAGCAGTGGCTGCAAGGTTTAAGATGCGGCGTGGACGGGAGATGCCACTCTGGGCACGAGTGATCATAGGATGAGAGGGGGGATGAGCGTGTTTGGGAGCACGACGAGTAGGTTTGGTAGGAGCAGGAGGAGGGCTACTGGGTGGAGAGGCAGCAGGAGGAGTGCTGGGTGCATCGGGAAAGGATGGCGTGGACAGTGGAGAGCCGTGGGAGGTAGAGGTGGATGCTGCCGTGGTGGTAGTGCTCACGGCAGAGTTTTCGGCTGTTTTGTGTGCCGCGGCAGGAGAAGCAGGGGTGTTTGCTGCCGCGGCAGGGTAGTAGAGCACGGATGGAGGTGGGCAGGGGGATGGATCATGATCGTGATCGAAGGCATAATCCGTGGCTATAGGGGTGAGAGTAGAGGCGAAGGGGAGGGTGTCCTCGTTGAAGGTGACATGGCGGCTAGTGTAGACACGGCCGGTGGTGCGGTCGAGGCATCGATAGCCCTTGTGCTCGGGTGCGTAGCCGATGAACACGCATGGAATGGAACGGGGAGCTAGTTTGTGTGGTGTGGTTGCGAGGACATTAGGAAAGCATAGGCATCCGTAGGCGCGCAGATGATCATAGGTGGGAGAAGAAGAAAAGAGAGCCTCATGTGGTGTGCGTAGGTTTAAGGGTTTTGTCGGACGGAGGTTGAGGAGATGAGTAGCTGTATGAAGGGCTTCAACCCAGTAGTCTGGTGGTATGGATGCGTGAAGAAGGATGGTATGGAGCACGTCATTAGTGGTACGGATCGCTCGTTCGGCCTTACCGTTCTGGGCGGAAGTATAGGGGCAGGAGAAGCGCATGACACTGTCGTGAGGTGCGAAGAAACCACGGTTGGCAGAGTTATCGAACTCTTTGCCATTGTCGCACTGAACCGTGCCAATGGTTCGGTGAAAGTGTGTGCGAGCGAAGGCATGGAACTGCACGAAGATGGAGTGGACATCGGATTTGAGACGAATAGGATAGGTCCACATGTAATGTGTAAAATCGTCAACAATTATTAGATAATATTTGAAGCCTGAAAGACTAACAAAGGGAGCTGTCCACAAATCGCAGTGGATTAATTCAAAAGCAGTGGAGCTGAAACTAGTAGAGGGATAAAAAGGAAGTCTGACATGTTTTCCTAATTGGCAAGAGGAACAAAAGCCGGGCCTATTATTACAATGAGAAATTTTATGAAAAGAAGTGGAGGCTCCAGGATGTCCAAGCCGGCGATGCCACAAGGTCGAAGGAGCTGCGGCGAAGGCGACAGGGGCGGACGATGATGGAGAAGGCGCCGGCGAGAAGAGGGGGTACAGGTCACCCTCACTGTTGCATCTGAGAAGAAGAGCCCACGTGCGAAGATCCTTCACAGACACACCAAACAGATCAAACTCCATGGATAAATTATTGTCGGTGGTAAAACGACGTACAGAGAGAAGATTATGAACAATGTTAGGTGTAACGAGAATATTAGGAAGAAGGAGAGGACGGGAGGAGGTGTGCAATGTGGAGTGTCCGAGATGGGAGATGGGCAGGGTGCTGCCATTGCCAACAATAGCCGGTGCCATGTTGAAAACAGGCCGAGAGCGTTCGAGATTACCTTGCGTGGCGGAGAGGTGAGCCGAGGCGCCGGAGTCCGCAAGGGGCGAGAGGAGGAGCCTTGCAGGGACATGTCCGTGAGGGCGCCGATCAGCACGGATTGCTCGAAGGAGGGGGCAGTCGGAGGCGCGGCGTTGTGCTCGGTGTAGTCGACGGGCGGTGCAGGGTAGTTGGGGCCGAACGCGTGATGCAGCATCTGAGGTGGAGGCATGGGTGGAGGCGCGCCGTAGGACGGTGACTGCATCACCGCGGGAGGCGCGCCGTAGGAGCCCTCCCCCCCCCCCCCCCCCCCCGTAGTAAGGCGGCGCGACAGCGCTGAACGCCTGGGGGCGAGGCCCACTGCCAAGGATGCTGTACGGCGGGGGGAAGCGGGGCGCAGAATGGTTCGCGGGCCACGCCTGGACGTAGCCTGTCCACGGGCGCTGATCGGTGGCCTGGGGGTTATGGGCGCCGGAGAAGTTGTAGCCGACGTTGTTGGTGTAGCGTTTCCGCTTAATCTTCCCTTGATTTGGCGATGGAGAGGAGGGCGTGCCGTAGTTGAAGCCGTAGGTGCCGAGACCGCCGTGGATCGCGGGAGGACGAGAGGGACCGGGGTCGGGCGCGGATTCGTATCCGCCGCCGTTGCCACCGTATCCGCCGCCGCCTCCTCCACCGTATCCACCACCGCCGCCTCCGTGGCCGCCGCCACCGCCTCCGTTGCCACCGCCGCCACCACCGTGGCCGCGGCCGAGGGCGATCAGGGCAGATTGAGACGCGACGCGGTCGGCTGCACGAGATTGCATCTCGTCGAGGAGATGCATATTCCGGGCGTCGTCGAAGGTGTACGTCCCTGCTTGGAGGATCTTCGCCGTCATTTGATGACGCTCGTGAATCCCGCGCGTGAGCACGGTGATGAGCGCGTTGTCGGAGAGCGGCTGGTCGACGTCGTGCAGGGCGTCGGCGATGGTCTTGAGACGGGCGCAGTACTGGGCGATGCCGAGGCTGCCCTGGCGCTGGTCGTGAAGGTCGGTGGTGAGGTGGATGGCGCGTGTCCGTTTGTTGTTGAGGAAGATCTCGCCTAGCGCGACGTAGAGTTGCCGCACGTTCTTGGCGGGGTCGAGGATCATGGCGCCCAGCTCGCGCGAGATGGAGCCGAAGATCCAGCGCTTCAAGATGATCTCGACGGTACGCCACTCGCGGTCAGGCGCGATGGGAGCGTCTTGCGTCAGGTGGTCGAGGACGTTATACTCCTCGACGGCGAGCTCCATGAGGTAGCGCCATTGGGAGTACGAGCCGGTGGAGAGCTCGAGCCGATCCAGAATAATGTTCCGGATGTGGATGCTGTGCATGCTGACAGAAGGGGTGATGCCAGGTGCAGCGACAAGAGGCAGAGGAGGAACCTGCTCGAGGGCTTGGAGCTGAGCTTGGAGAAGAGCCGCGGCAGTGGGCGAGGTAGACGGCAGAGAGGATGACGGCATCGCGGTCGTCGCCGGACCGCTGATCGCATCGGAGAAGAGGAGCACAGAGCCGGATGATTGCGCCATAGGATCGGAGATCAATCTGATACCATGTAAGTTTGGGTAGATGTATTTCGTGTGCATGAAGAGCACTGCAATCGCTGAGTATATTGAGGGCATCTCCAGCCGTCCCCCCAGAGCCCCCCCAGGGGGGCCTTTTCGCGGCGGAAGCGGCGAATAGCGCCGTTTCTTCACCACTCGTCCCCCCCAGAGGCCCAAATAGCGCCGTTTCGGCGCTATTTCGCGCCGCGGCACCCAGGCCAAACCCAGCCCGCTGGGTTCGGCCTGGGGGGCGAAACTGCGCGGCCGCGCGCGTGGGCCAGCTCTGTCAGCGACGCGACGAGAAAAGCGCGGGAACAGAACCGCCCCGTGATCATCTTCTCGGCTCGCGCGTCGGTCAAAGGCTGCCGGCGTTTATGGCGTGGCGGCCGCTCAGTGCATGCGCCCGTTCAAAGGCTGCCGGCGTAATGGCGTGGCGGGCGGCAGCGAGGGGACGCGCCGCAGTAAATGCCCGGCCGCCTATAAAATCCCCCCGCCGCTCGCCATTCTTCCACCGGCGACTCCCTCTTCTCTTCTTCCTCTTGGCGCTCTCCTCTCCCCCTGTTCTCCCACGCAAATGGCCAGCCACAAGGACGGCGCAGCGGCCAACGGGTTCCCCCGCCGCAACCTTCGCCGGGGCGAGGCGGTGGCGCTGTACCGCGCGGGCTACCTGTGCCCGCCGGACGTGCGCCTCCCGAGCTCCGCCGCTGGGCAGAGCCGCTGGGCACTCAGTAGCGGAGGGGTGCCCGTGCCTCCCCTCCCCAACACGGACGACGAGTTCCGGCGCGCCATTCGCGAGGCGCGCGACGCCATGGCGGAGCCCGCCCGCTTCCCGGAGGCGGGCGTGGACGAGTTCTGGTGGCAGCACTTCATCAGTCGCCGCGAGAGGGAGCTCGCCTCCCTCAACGACAACGGGCCGGTCGACGGCCGCTTCAACGCCAACGGGCGCCGCCGTTGGTGGAGCGTCCCCAACAGAACCATCGAGGCCGTCCTCGACCACATCCACGCCGGCGACGAGCCGCGCCTGCAGATGCCGCCCCGGCAGGCCCAGCCGTGGGCAGCGCGCCGGACGGGAGCCTCCTCTTCGTCGGCGACGTCGAGCTCCTCCGGCGCCCAATCCCTCTCTACCTCCCCCCTTTTCTGAACACCGGGGCGCCTGCCCGCAGGCGTAGCGGCGGCGCCCTCCGCATCGGCGAGCCACGCTTCGAACGCGTGGTTCGCCCGAAGACCGAGGACGCCGGCGACGATGAGGACGAGTGGCCCGACCAGAACGTCGCGGAGCAGCTGTCCCTGGACACGCTCCAGCCGCTCGACGCCGACGCCGCGGCGACGTGGAGCCTCCAGGAGAGCACCGCGGCGGAGCTGGAGCTCCAGCGCCGCCTGCTAGCGGAGGCCGAGAAGCGCAAGGAGGCGCGCGACAGAGAGGCCGCCGCCAACTCAGCCCGCCTCCGCGTCCCGCCCCCGCCGCCACAGAAGGAGAACGTCTACATCGTCCTCGACCCCGACACCGATGAGGATGACGAGATCCAGCAAGCCCTCGCGGCGAGCAGGTGGGGCGGCTGCGGCGACGCCGGACAGGGGACCAGCAAGCGCCCCGACGGCCCCAAGGACGACGACGACGACAGCCAGGCCATCGCCGCCAGCCTCGGCCTTCTTTAGATTTTCTAGTCTAGTTTAGTTTAAATTTCAGTTCTAGTTTTTTAAATTCGCGCCGAATATGTACGCACTTCGCCTAAATTCAATAAAAATCGTCTACTTTCAAATTGCGTTTTGTTTGGGCCGAATCATGGGCTCGGGGAGCGACTGGGAAGCCTGCCCCCGCCCCCCCCCCAGGTTCCAGAATAGCGCCGCGGCGGCCCCAAAACGGCGGCGTTTTGGGCCCTGGGGGGCGCAACGACTGGAGATGCCCTGGATCTCAGTTACAGATATTTATAGAAGTACACGAGAGGGAGAGAGAGTACACACACGCACGCACCCACTAACTGAATACGGTTCTGTGATCCTGCATGCTAGGACTACGACGATCACTATCCTGCATGTGTGCTGAATAAGCGTGGAGGCGGTGGAGGCTAACTAACCAGGTCACGTATCGTGACATATACTCTAACAACGTACGGCTGTCTGAAGTCCATCCTCACCGGCACCCAAAATAAAGTTTATACAGTACTCGCTCCATTTCAAAATAATTGTCATCGGGATTTTAAACTACTTTAGCTATAATTATTTTAAGAGGAAGGGTCTAAGTAAATCTATTTCAATATATCAGATAACATATGACGAAGGGAGTAGTGATGCACAACTAGGACAACTCGATCTCCTCGGCGGACCTAGGCAAAAACGTCAGTGCGGGCAATTCAGATGAGCGTGGATAACTTTAGCATAATTTCTTTTTTAATTATTTGCCTAAAATACAAAATACACGGATGTTTTTTAAACCGAGTGTGGCCGGTGGGCCACTCAATTGTACATGGGTTTCTCCCTCGCGCGCTCATAAAGTAAGTACTACTCCCTCAGTATCAAAATATATGATGTTTTAGCGTTTTTTAGGCAAAACGTATATAGACATATTTTAATGTATACGTACATGGGTATTTTATACTAAAACATATCTAGATATATGTTATCTAGAAAACAAAAAAATAATATTATATTTTAATATGGAGAGTACCGACGGGTGTACGAAATGTGTGTTTTGCAATGAAGAAGAGACAGTTGCTCATCTATTCATCTCTTGTGAATTTGCTAGAAAAATCTAGAGACAAGTTCATTTCACATTCAATATTACGCCGCCTTTTTCTGTAGCTAATTTGTTCGGATCCTGGTTAAATGGAGTGAACAAAGTTACAAAAGTTAGTCTACGCATAGGTGTATGTGCTTTTATTTGGGCAACTTGGAATTGCAGGAATGATGTTATTTTTAACAATATGAAAGTTGGTCATTTTCTGCAGGTTGTTCATCGAGCTACGCATTGAATTCAGCAGTGGTCTCTCCTGCTTCCAGAAGGCTAGCGATGACGTTTGGATTCTGAAAGTACCCGGCTCATGGCGGTGGTCTGGGCTATCTTCAAGCAGGGTGGTTGGTTGCACACTAGGAGATTACATTATGTGTAATTCGAGTGCTGGGTTGCTGTTTAGGTGGCTGATTTATACAACAACTATTCATTACCGCTGAGTTGTAACTTAAGTACTTTTGAACGCTGGATTTGAGTGATTTAATATAATAAGCCGTGTGCATCGTCTAGATGCAGAGGCTGTGTTTTCCGTTTAAGAAAAATTAAATAATGTAGAAGACCAGCAAAAAGCGGGGTAAGTATTTCTTTTTGTTTGTTTGAGAAATACATGGTAAGTATTCAGCTTCCCGTATTTCTTCTTCTCGGTGAAAATAATGTATCGATTCATAAAAATTGTCGCTTATTTTTACCAAGGTGGGAACGAATAGAGTGACCTCTATTGCCCAGCGGGTAATTCGACCAACCCAATCGGCATTCCTTCCAGGTAGGAATATTTTGGAAGGGGTTGTTATCCTCCATGAGACGATTCATGAACTCAAGCGTCAAAAGCTGGATGGGGTGTTACTAAAAATTGATTTTGAAAAAGCCTATGATAAAATAAACTGGTCGTTCCTACAACAAACTTTACGCATGAAAGGTTTCTCACCAAGATGGTGCGAATGGATTGCTAGGTTTGTCCAAGGGGGGTGTGTAGGAATTAAAGTTAATGATGATATAGGTCATTATTTTCAGACACTAAAAGGGTTGCGTCAGGACGATCCGTTATCACCTATCCTTTTCAATTTGGTTGCTGACATGTTAGCAGTCTTAATTGAAAGGGATAAGGACGATGGTCAGATTGGCGGTCTTATTCCACATTTGGTGGAAGGAGGGGTGTCAATCTTACAGTATGCCGATGACACGATTCTCTTTCTCGAACATGATATTGACAAGGCTCAATATGAAGCTTTTGTTTGCGATGTTTGAACAATTATCTGGGCTTAAGATTAATTTTCATAAGAGTGAGATCTTTTGTTTTGGGAAGGCTTCGAAACCTCAACTGGAGTACCGCCATATCTTTGGATGTGAGGTGGGGTGCTTCCCGTTTAAATATCTGGGGATTCCAATTCATTATCGTAGGCTTTTGAATAAAGAATGGAAACCGATTGAAGATAGATTTGAACAAAAGTTGAGTTCCTGGGTAGGCAAGTTACTCTCGTATGGAGATCGTCTCGTTCTAATAAATTCGGTTTTGACAAGCCTACCGATGTTTCTTCTCTCCTTTTTCGAGATACTTGTTGGGGTACGCAAAAGGTTAGATTATTTTAGGTCTCGATTCTTCTGCCAAAGTGATAGCGTCAAAAAGAAGTACATGTTAACTAGGTGGAATATCGTTTGTCGTCCAAAAGATCAAGGTGGTCTTGGGTAGAGGTTCTTGATATTAAAAATAAATGTTTACTTAGCAAATGACTATTTAAACTATTGACAGAAGAGGGAGTGTGGCAAGAGTTGTTACACAATAAATATATCAGAGGCAAACCACTTGCTCAAGTGGACGCAAAACCAACAGACTCGCCTTTTTGGAGGGGGATTATGAAGGTTAAAACGGTTTTCTTTCCACATGTGGTTTGTGCGGTTAAGGACGGGCATAGTGTGAGCTTTTTGGAGGATAATTGGTTGGGACAAGCCCCTCTAGCAGTTCAATACCCATCGTTGTACAATATAGTTAATTATAAGAATGTAACGGTATCTCAGGTGCTTGCGCATGATCATTCAAATATTACGTTTAGGAGGCCGCTCTTAGGTGATAAATGGGTGGTTTGGTTAAACCTTGTTGAGAGGTTGATGGATGTTAATTTGTCCAATGAGCCTGACAAATTCACATGAAAACTAACATCATCGGGTGTGTTTTCGGTTAAATCTTTGTACGAGGATCTTATGAATGATCATACTAGATTCATGCGTACAGACTTGTGGAAATTAAAGGTTCCACTTAATATTAAGATTTTCATGTGGTTTTTGATGCGTAAGGAACTTCTCACTAAAGATAAATTAAAAAGGAGAAAGTGGATAGGATGCACGAAATGTGTGTTTTGTGCGGAAGAGGAGACTGTAGATCATCTTTTCGTTTCCTGTTTTTTTGCTAAGAAAATTTGGAGACTAGTCCATTTCACATTTAGTATTTCTCCACCTTCATCTGTTGCTAATTTGTTTGGGAATTGGTTGAATGGGGTGGATAAAGTAATTGAAGCTATTATACGCGTAGGTGTATGTGCTTTCTTATGGGCAATTTGGAATTGCAGAAATGATGTGATTTTTAACAACTTTGAAGCTGGTCACTTTTTGCAGGTTGTTCATCGGGCCACACATTGGATTCACATGTGGTCTTTCCTACTCCCAGAAGAACAAAGAGGACGTTTGGATTCTGGATGCACCAGGTTTATGGCAGTGGTGCGGGCTATCTTCAGGCAGGGTGGCTGGTTGCACACTAGGAGAATACATGATGTGTAGATCTTCGATGATGATACTTTTCCGTTGGTTGGTTTTTGCTGCAACGATTTGTTTTCGTTGATGTGTAATAAGTGATATTCTATACGTTGGTCCGTTTTATGTAATAAAGGGCTGTGTGCATCGTCTAGATGCAGAGGCCGGGTTTTCATTTAAAAGAAAAGACAGTTAAAACGGAGTAGTAGGTCAGGGTGTAAGTGGGCACAGGCCGTCCACGGCGCCGCCAAGCCGTGCCCACTTAACCGCATTAGTGGACACCCACGGGCAGAGTTAGAAAATAGGCGGGCAACAACGACCCGTCCACTACTGCCGCTAGAACCCGCAATCGGCGCCCGTGAGTGTTGGAGATAGCCTCTCGTTGCGTACTGAATATCTTGTACGTATCTTTTTTCTTCCTCCCGTTATGCTCAACTTCATGTCCCTTGTCTTACGGCACCATCACCCCATAGTGCCGTAGTTAGGGCATCTCCAGCCGTTGCATCCCCCCAGGACGCAAAAAACCCCCCCTTTTTTCTGCGCCGCGGCGCGAAACGGCGCTATTCTGGAAACTGGGGGGCGCGTTTCCCAGCCATAGCCCACCCAAGCAGCCAAAATGGGGGGCTTTTGCATGCAAAGTGGGGCAAAAGTAGGAGAGAGAGGCATCTTTGCATGCAAAGTGGGGCAAAAGTAGGAGAAAGATTCCTTTTTGCATGCAAAGCGGCGCATTTTGCCCCCCCCAGGCCAAACCCAAGGGGCTGGGTTTGGCTTGGGTGCGCCGGCGCAAAAACGGCGCTTTTTCAGCTCCTGGGGGCTGACTGGTGGAATTCGGCGCTAAAACGGCGTTTTTTGACCCAAAAACGCCGCTTGGGAGGCTCTGGGGGACGACTGGAGATGCCCTTATAGCATTCAGTGGACGGGGCTTGCCTGCGCCCCGCGCGTGCGCCCATCCGTGCGCCGCGGGTGCGTGGCAACCATCTACTGGCTCCCTATTTTTCTCTGTCTATGCCTTTTACTTTTTGCCAAACGAAAGAACTGAAATATGGATCGTATACGCCTATACGTCTTGCTTTCTCTGTATTCACATGCCCATCGTCTTCGGCAGCACCTGCATGACCTCCTCAACGACGGCAGCGGTGAGCGGCCGAGCATCTCGTGGTGATCTGACCTGCATGGCATAATGGATGGTGGCAACCTAGCGCTCGCAGGACAACGGCAGCCAGCATGCCTCCGAGCCTCCGACGGTGAAGGAACATGCTAACAGGAGGTCAGACAGGGCCAGGGTCGCTCGAAAGCGCTGGCGGTCAGCGTAGCGGCAATGGTCGTCTCGAAGGTGTTCTGTTTTTTTCCTACTGCGATGACAACCGTGAGGTCCAGGTCGGAGATAATGCTGGGCTGGTGGCGGATGGCGTATTCGTATCAGTTGTGCAGGGTGCGGTTATCGCGGCTGAGTATTCTCCCAATTTATGAATTTCGTTTTTTGCTGAATCGAGCTAGCCCCCGACGACATTTATGGAGCCGCCTGATGAATGCCACGTATCCGGGCACACGGATGGGCGCATGGCTTGGGCGCAGGCAAGCCGCGTCTTCAGTGGAGCGGCACTATGCTCTCTTGTAAAGATTACGTGATTATGATTAATACAAGCACGGTTGCTTCCATTCTCATTATCTACGGTGAGCACGAATATTACAGCAACTGGACAGATGACGAATCGACTGTGCGGAGTTCTTTGGGTGCGACGGCGGTAGCTGAGTTTTTTTAAATAATATTTTGTATATTAATTATTCAAATAATAGTACACAATTTGGGCAATTTTGAAAAGTAGCGCGCCGTCGACTGTGGCAATGCCGAAATTGATAGGTTTCAGCATGGCCCATGTCAAAATGACCTTTCGTCGCGGCCCACGTCGAAAGCTGCGGGTTTCGGCACGAGCGATGGCGAAATATGCTAGAACAATTTTTTTTTGTCCTTTTTTCGCGGCATGTCTCACCAATATTTTTCCGCTATTCTTTTTAAATAATACATTTTTTATTTAATCAAAAAATAATACACATTTTGAAAAATTTACATAAATAATACATAGTCGGGTAGGCTAAGAGAATCTCGACCGGCACCCTCCAAATGGCCCCCAAAGGCCCAATGGGGTCCGAACCAAAAAAACCGACACAGCTGCACCCTCAAAGGTGTCCACCCGCCAATTTTGTGTCCGAGCCCCCCCAGGCCCCCCAGCCCACCCGCCATACTTGGGGGCCTGGCTGGGGGCACCGGACATAGTCTGCTCACCCCTCCCGACAGGGGGACCCCACCCGTCAGTGACATAGACCGCGCCCAATTCCTCTACTTTGGCGCGCAGAACGCCGAAACGGCCATTGTTCCCTCTATTTTCCCCACCTTCCCACCACCGCCGCCGCCTCCTCGCATTTTTGCACCATGCCGCCAAAAGGTTCAAAGAAACTCGGCGTACCACAACGTGCGGTGGCGACGGGTTTGGCGCCGAAGAGGCTGCAGATGAAGCCGTAGGCGACAGATGTGGCGGCGGATCTGTCGGCGAAGCAGAAGCGTACAATCGCTTCTAACCTCCGACAAGAGCGGGGCGAACGGGGGCGCGAACGGGCGAGAACTGCAGCGATGTTGGAGGCAAATCAGACCGCCGACATGCTCGTGGCGCTGAGCCAAACTGACACATCTGCCGCCCCCCTGTGTAGCCCGTCGCCGTCTTCCCCCCGCTACTTCGCTGAGCCAAGCCAGGTAGATGCCTCGCAGCAATCCCGCTTCTCCATCTCGCCCGATGACCCGGCTTAGTCCACCGAGATCGGCCTGAACAAGGAGGCCAATTTCGATTCCTCGCTGGCGCTACGTCAGGCAAGGCTCACAAGCGGCGACCAGACGGCATTTCGGTGCGACCTCTTCGCCCAAGTAGGCGCCAACATGCAGCAGTCGGAGGTATATCATTGCTGCCGTGCATTCAATGCGGCTGTTACAATTTATTGTGCCGACCGGCCGATTGGCCAGGTGAATTGTGTAGTGACTGCCGATCTGCCGATGTAGGGGCAATGCAGGAAATTATCTACGCCTCCACCGCCAACTTTGTGCACGCCGACGCCGAGGCCGATCGATTTTGTCAAGCTCACGCCGACGTCGAGGCCGACACAGATCAATTTGGCCAAGACGAGGACGTGCACGATCTGGAGACAAGCGAGGTCGTCAAGAAGGCGGGTAGCCGAGGCAAGACATGGTGCGGAGATGAGGACCTATTGTTGGCCGGGTCATGGATGTTCGTTTCGTTGGATGAACGCAAAGGATCACAACAAACATGTGATGCATACTGGAAGCGCATTACAGATGACTTGACCAAAAGGAAGGCATTCCATCAACGCGACGACCTCCCAGAGCGCAATTCCAAAGGATGTGAGAACCGATGGGCCATGATTCAAGGGCTTTGCAACAAATTTCATGGCTGTCATGATCAAGTGTGGATGAGGAACGAGAGTGGCAAGACCGACACCCTCAAGATGAAGGACGCCCCCAAGATGTACGTGGCGCTGAACATAGATAACAAGAAGCCGTTCAAGTTCATGGATGTTTGGACCAAGATTCAAAACACCCCAAAGTGGAAGGCTTGGCGTCTAAGTGTGGCCGCCAAAGGGGAGGAGGGGGCCGACGTCGATGAAACCAAGTTGCCGGGCACGAGTGCCGAACGGCCGACTGAGAACAAGAAGGCAAAGGCAAAACATGCGACGTCGGCAAGCGGCATGCAAGAGATGATGGCCGCGTACGTGCAAGAGGTGGCCGCATCGGCGGCGAAGAAACTGAAGCTGCAGGACGACATCAAGGAGAGGTGGACCACTTTTCTTGCCATGGCCGACAAGAAAGCCAAAGCCCAAGAGAAGGCTGATGAGCGCGCGATCATGGTGTCGGGGGGTTACCCCCGAGTAGGGGTAAGGCAAGTGCTAAAGTGAAGGTCAAGGTGCTGTTGACCGGGTAGACGGCTACCCGGGAGCTTGCTACCCAGTAGGTTCTATCCGGACATATTCACTGAAGGCCAAGAGAAGATATTGAGCGAGTTTGTATTCGTCCGGATAGCGGTCAAGTGGTCCGGGTAGAGGGGCTGCGTTCCTACTCGGGCAAGAAGACAATAGAGCCGCTCTGACAAGAGATCCCGCGTATCCTGCGTCCGTACCGGCGTGCGGTTCAACTTACGGAGCGCGTGATTATCCGCGCTACGGCGTGGCTACAGTGAGGTAGGCGCCTGTCAAGTCATGTCACTGACAGAGGGGACATGACAGGTCTAGGGGCCTACTCTATCTCACTGACATGGTGGACAGATCCCATCTCCCGAACGGCGCGACGACTTCCCGCACCCGCGTCAGCGAGAAGCCGGAGGCGTGCGCTGTCCTGCAGTGGGCATGTCCCATCAAGTGTACCTTATAGTCTTTCTTTATTCGGCTGGGCACCAGTATATAAGGTGCCCTGCCCCCTCCTGCGCGAGGGACGTTGCTTCACTTCGCATTTCTTGCTAGAATCAGCACTAGACCTAGAGAGAACAGCCGAGTGGCTACTCGGCCAAGAGACATACTTTGTACTGTGGCTACTCGGAGATCACACATATATAGAGAGAGGCAGGAGTATGGGTGTTACCTCCACACGAGGGCCCTGAACCTGGGTAGATCTTATTGTTTGCAGTGCTAGAGATACCTTACGCGCGGCTACTCGCCGTGCGATCCCTCCCCGGATACCTCCAGCGTCCATCGGCGCCAACACTTTAGCCATCCTATGGCATCTGCCGTGATACCAGCACGACAGTTGGCGCCCACCGTGGGGCCAGCAGCGGCGCTGGCTGGAGTTCATGTTCGGACGGGACCCGTTTCTGCTATGGGGGAGCGCGTGGTCTGTGGCCTTGTCCACAGATTCGGCTCCTTCGACTTCGTCACCAACAACGCCGGAGATTTCGGCCTCAGGCCCATGCCGGCAGGCGGCTCGGTGCTCTCCTTCGGCACGCATCTGGTCTACGTCGCCACCACCGTCATCCGCGAGTTCCCGGAGGAGGTGCTCGTCGCGGAAGATCATCCTGCTGTACTCGCTGCCCACGGGAAGCCTTCTGGCTGCTCTGCGGACAGCGTGGAGGTGATGATGACAGGCCCGGCTATCGATGCCGGGAAAGGCGCGACCGCTACCGCGGGAGTCATCGAGGAACCTGCTGTCCCAAGTGCTGGACCAAGGGTTCACAGGCCCTACGACGCGCCCCACAACATTCCGGGTTACGTGGCCCCTTCCACGACTACGACGATACCGGCATCCGCCGTGCGGATGGGCATGCTGCCTCCCACCGAGCTTGAGCTCATGACCATGAGGGCGCAACTCGAGCAGCAGCGTCAAACGCTACTCGCGGAGTCCTAGGAGCTGGAGAAGGTTAGGCTTGAGCTTAACCTAGACCAAAATGAGTACAATAGGGCCCACGGCTTTACTCCTGTGTTTAGGCAGCCTAGCAAGCTAGGCGCTACCCATCGCAACTTAGGGGCTGAGATGGCAGGAGTTGGTGGAGCTACTAGCCAGTCTGCTAGTTTAGACACTACTACTAGGCCCAAGTATAGTACCCCCACCAAAACTCTTAGGGCTGCAGAAGCAGTGGCTGTTGAGTTGCCGCATCTCGCTGGCGACGCGCGCGCTAGGCAGCAGGATAGACTCAATGAGCTAGTGCTAGAGGCTGCCAGGCAGAACGAGGAGTTCCGGAAAGCCAATCCGGGTGTTGGCACTTCCCAGGTTGTGCACTCGCATGCGGTCAGATCTACGGATCAGGCCTTGACGAAGATATGGATTCTTGATCCTGCGGATAAGGACACCCCCTCTCAGGCCCAAGGTGAAGGCCCAAGAAGAGGAGCCCTTGGAATACTCCAAAAGGCCCACGTGAAGCCCACCCGCACTAAACTTGCGGGTTAAGCTAGGAAACATGTAACCGACCTAGCTAGGGTTCGAGTCCTCTCCGGGTAGAACTCGAGACCTGGCCGCCTATATAAGGCCAGGAGAGCCCCCGAGAGAGGACCAAGCAATACCGCACGACCAAAAGCCTTGAACTCGAGACCTACTCTCGATTCGAGCACCACCTTTGTAACCGATCTAATCATCAATACAGATCGACAGGAGGCAGGAGTAAGGGTTTTACCTCTACGAGGGCCCCGAACCTGGGTAAATCTCGCCCCCTGTCTAGCCGACGATTCCGCCAGCGCTCATGGGTTCTCCTAATCGAAACCCGATAGGTTCACCGAAGGGATTTGTTGAGTCAGGGATTCGACAGGCCTCATCACTGCTTCCTGGCGATGAGAGGGACCAGAGTGTGCACTCTGGGAAGAGCAAACGGATGCAGGTGTACGACCCGACTGTCGCCGCAAAACAGCGCGTTGTGTCGCGACAACCCGGTCAGAAACACAACACTGCAGGAGCAAGCTATCAAGCCAATAAAGCTCACAGCAAGAGGCAAGGAGGAGACCATGCAGGACCATCGCGGCATCATGCCGCCAACCCGGCTCAGCCAAGAGTGCGGCAGCCAGCGGCAGCACATCCGCATGCATCTGCGCCAGCAGCCAACCCGGTGGTGCAGCCCGCAGCTGTGCATGAAGACCGCTATGATGATGGGTACTCGGTGATGGGGCTAGCCGGGTATGCTGACCCAAGAGATGTCACTGACCGTATGGGTGACCGCATGTTGGAACCCAGTGATGCAAGATACAAGCTGGACCGGATCAATCGGTCTGCGCAGCTCGAGAACAGGGTGCGACCTGGCCTAGATTGCTTTGGTTGCCGCATCATGGAGGAGCCCTCCGTGAACCATTTTCAACTGGCTAGGGGGACCAAGTTCTATGATGGCAGCACCAAACCGGAAGACTGGCTAAGCGACTATGTCACCGCTGTGCACATCGCAGGCGGCAACCGAAGATGGGCTGTGCGGTCTGTTCCGCAGATGCTGGAGGGCCCTACTCGGACTTGGCTCGACAACTTGCCCAGAGATAGCATCAACTGCTGGCTAGACTTCTCAGAAGCCTTCATCAGCAACTTCACCAGCACGTACAAGAGGTCGAATAGGCCGCAACAACTGTCCGCTTGCAAGCAGCGGGAAGAGGAGACTGACCGAGAATACCTTACTTGGTGGAGAACTTTGAGGAACACCTGTGAAGGTGTGAATGAGGCCCAGGCCATTACTTGGTTTGCTCAAGGCCGTAGGCATGGCAGCATGCTGTGGCAGAAGCTGCAGAGAGAGGTGCCGAGTACGCTCGCCGAGACAATCAGGATTGGCGATATGTATGCACTCGGTGACCCTACTCAGCCTCTGCTTGATTCTCCTGAGCCGAGAAGGAAGCACCATGACAGCAGCAGGCGCAATGACTTCAGAAACAAGCACAGAGGTGACCGCATAGATACTCGGTATGATCCCGAGGAGGTGAATGTTGTGACCACGGCTGCTGGGAGTAGCCAAAGGAAAAAAACTGCTGGAGCCCAATATGGGCAGAACCAGAATCAGGGCCAAGGCATCAAGAAGCCATACAATGCTCCCCAGCAGGGTAGCGGCAACCTGGATCCAGCTCCGAGCTTTATCTTTGAGAACATGAAGGTTGGGCCATGCAGCTTCCATACTCGGCATCCGAGTAGGCCAGCCAACCACACTACCCGGCAGTGCAGCTGGTGGGACCAAATCAAGAATGAGGACGCTGTTCAGCTGCCCCCTCCTCCTCCTCTGCCACCTGCGAATGCCAATGTGCAGCCTATTCGGGCAGCTGCTCCCAGACCTGCAGTGTTTCCGAGAAGGGAGAATGTGAATCAAGTGGCTCAGGGAGCCAACCGCAACTACAACAACGGCAACCGCAATTTCAACAACAACAACAACCGCAACTACAACTACAACAACAACAACAGGAACAACAACAACGGCAACAATGGTGGTGGAGACCGCAACCAGTACCAGGAACACCATGAGAGCTACATGATCTTCACCACCGAGCCAGCCGACAAGCAGTCACTTCACAGGCGTGCAATGGAGGTAAATGCTGTGATCCCGGCTATGCCTCACTACCCGCACTGGTGCGACCAAGAGATCACTTGGTCCAGAGCTGATCATCCGAGGGTGATGCCCAACCCGGGTAGCTATGCTCTGGTGGTGGATCCCACATTCTTGGGAACTCAGAAGAATGTCAGGTTCAGCAAGGTGCTGATAGATAACGGCAGCATCATCAACATCATGTATCGGGATCCATTGGAGAAACTTGGCCTTGCCGAGAACATGCTGCTTCCCAGCAGGACCACGTTCCATGGCATTGTGCCAGGAGTATCTTGTGCTCCAATCGGCCGCATCTGGGTGGATGTTCTATTCGGTACCAGAGAAAACTGCCGCACCGAGAGCCTGCAGTTCGAGGTAGTTGATCTTCAGAGCCCCTACCATGCTCTACTTGGTAGGCCTGCCCTCTCCAAGTTCATGGCCTCAACCCATGATGCCTACCTGAAGATGAAGTTACCTGGTCCCAATGGAGTCATCACCATCTCGGGTGATTACAAGCGTTCCTTGGAATGCGCGTCTGCTAGTTCTCAGCTGGCGGAGTCCATGGTCATTGCTGCCGAGAAGAAGAAGATACATGAGGTGGTCGCAATAGCGCAGGCAGCGCAAGTCGGTGCGCCTGGCATGCCGAGTTCCCAGTACGGAACTGCATTCCAGGCGTCCCAGGAGACAAAGAAGGTCCAGGTTGATCATGAGTTCCCAGACCGTGTTGCCATCATTGGCGCTGGGTTGGGAGAGAAATAGGAAAGCGAGCTCATCCACTTCCTCCGTGAGAATCGGGATGTCTTTGCCTGGTCCAATAAGGATCTGCCGGGTGTCCCGAGGGAGTTGGTTGAGCACTCGCTGCATGTGCGGCATGACGCCAAGCCGGTTAAGCAGGCTATGCGTCGCTTTGGTGATGAAAGGAGGAAAGCTATCGGTGATCAGATCACCAAGTTGCTGATAAGCAACTTTATCATGGAGGTACTGCATCCGGATTGGCTAGCCAACCCGGTCATGGTTGAGAAGAAGAAGGAGGACCCCAAGGCCGATACCGCATGGCGAATGTGCGTAGACTACACCGACCTGAACAAGGCCTGCCCCAAGGATCCATTCCCGCTACCCCGCATAGATCAGGTGATCGATTCCACTGCTGGTTGTGAGCTTTTGTCCTTCATAGATGCCTACTCTAGTTTTCATCAGATAGCTCTCAACCCGAATGATCAAATAAAGACTGCCTTTATTACCCCGTAAGGGGCTTATTGCTATCGTGTCATGTGCTTTGGGTTGCGGAATGCTGGGGCTACCTATCAGAGATGCATGCAGAAATGTTTGCATGATCAAATTGGGAAAAATGTGCAGGTGTACGTAGGTGACATTGTCATCAAAACGAATAAAACACATACTCTGCTTATTGATATTGAGGAAACCTTTGCCAACTTGCGCAAGTACAAGATGAAGTTGAATCCGACTAAATGCACCTTTGGCGTCCCGGCTGGTAAGCTACTCGGCTTCTTGGTATCCAGTCGGGGCATTGAAGCCAATCCTTCAAAGATAGAAGCTATAGAAAGCATGTCTTTGCCGAGATCACTCAAGGATGTGCAAAAATTCACTGGATGCTTGGCTTCTCTGAGCCGCTTCCTGGGAAGAATGGGCGAGAAGGCCTTGCCTCTTTATCAATTGGTGAATAAGAGTGACAAGTTTGTCTGGACACCGCAAGCTGATGTGGCATTCAAGGAGCTGAAGGCCATGCTGGGTAGCGCTCCCATCCTGGCTAGTCCGCTACCCAAAGAGTCAATGCTGCTGTACATTGCGGCAACCAACCGGGTAGTCAATGTGGTGATAGTGGTGGAGAGAGAAGAGGAAGGCAAGACTATGCAGCGGCCAGTGTATTATCTCAGTGAGGTGCTATCCAGCTCCAAGCAGAACTACCCGCACTACCAGAAGATGACTTACGGCGTGTACCTAGGCGCCAAGAAGCTGAAGCACTATTTCCAGGAGCATCCCATCACAGTGGTGAGCTCTGCTCCCATCTCGGATATCATGGGTAACAAGGAGGCAAGTGGCAGAGTAGCCAAGTGGGCGATCGAGCTAGCCGCGTACACCCCTCTGTACGCGAGAAGAGAAGACATCAAGTCACAGATTCTGACGGATTTTCTAGTGGATTGGGCTAAGGTGCAGTATGAGCCTCCCTTGCCGGAAACCAACTACTGGAAGATGCATTTTGATGGCTCCAAAGTGAAGGAAGGCCTTGGTGGTGGCGTAGTGCTTATGTCACCCAAGCGAGATCAACTCAAGTACGTGTTGCAGATTCATTTTAAGGCATCTAACAATGTGGCCGAGTATGAGGCCGTGGTGCATGGCTTGAAGGTAGCCAAGGAGGTTGGCGTGCAGCGCATCATCTGTTATGGCGACTCGGGTTTGGTGGTGCAGCAAGTATCCGACACCTGGGATGCTCTGGATGCCAACATGGCATCGTATCGGTTTCTGGTGCAAACCATGACTGGATTCTTTGAAGGATGTGAGTTCCAACACATACACCGAGCAGAGAATGACGCAGCTGATGAGTTATCCAAGTTGGGGTCTTCTCGGCAGTTCATCCCGGCTGGGATTGCCTTGGAGCATTTGAGGAAGTCATCTATCAAGCCATCCCCCAACTCGGAGCCTATCTTTGTTCCGTCTCTGCCAGGAGAGGAAGCTGTTCCAATGGATATTGACTGGGAGGCTGCAAAAGAGAACCCGGGGACTGTCGTCTCCAACCCGGGGACTGGCACCTGCAACCCGGGGACTGCTCCATTCAACCCGGGGATTGTCGCATTCATCGAGGGGGTCCTTGCCGAGTACTCGGGGACTCGGGGACTCGTCTCCAACTCAGAAGAGGTCTTGGTGGCTGATCCAATGGAAGTGGACGAACCAGTGTTTCCCACACGGGAGACACCGAGTTGGGCTCTGCCCACATTATCCTTTCTAACGGATGGCACCTTGCCGAGTGATGAGGTCACGACCAGGCAGATACAGAGAAGATCCAAGGGCTACACTATTTTCAACAAGGTGCCACACAGAAGGAGCCCTACTGGCGTGCTGCAACGCTGTGTTGAGCCAGAGGAAGGAGAAGAAATTCTGGTGAACATACACCAGGGAGAATGTGGACATCACGCCTTTTCTCGGGCTCTGGTCAACAAGGCTTTTGCATGGTTTCTTTTGGCTCACTGCCTTGAAGCAAGCTGAAGATATAGTGAGAAAGTGCAACGGCTGCCACAGATTTGCAAGTAAGATTCATATGCCAGCTTCCGAGTTGAAGACCATTCCCATTACTTGGCCATTTGCAGTTTGGTGTTTGGATATGGTGGGGCCTTTCAAGCCAGCTAGAGGCAACATGACTCACATCTTGGTCATGGTTGACAAGTTCACCAAGTGGATTAAGGTCGGTCCTATTCGGAAGTGCGATGGAGCCACGACTGTGAGTTTCCTAAAGGATGTGATCCTGAGATACGGCTACCCGCACAGCATCATCACTGATAATGTCACAAACTTTGCTGAGGGTGCTTTCGCAAGATTCTGCAAAGAAAAGCGTGTCCGGCTAGATGTTGCATCTGTTGCGCATCCGGCCTCCAATGGGCAAGTTGAGAGAGCAAATGGCATGATGCTATCCGGCATAAAGCCAAGGATGATGGAGCCATTACAGCGAACCCCTAGTTGTTGGCTGGACGAGTTGCCGGCGGTGTTGTGGAGTCTAAGGACTACCCCTAACCGATCAACCGGATACGCACCATTCTTCCTGGTATACGGAGCTGAGGCCGTGTTGCCCACTGACCTAGAGCATGACTCGCCACGAGTAGCCCTCTACACTGAGGCGGAGGCGAGAGAAGCTCGAGAAAATGACGTTGACCTGCTAGAAGAAGCAAGAGAGTTAACTCTGTCACGTTCAGCTGTCTATCAGCAAAACTTGAGGCGTTATCACAGCCGGAAAGTGAACCCAAGGGTTTTCCGAGAAGGAGACATGGTCCTTAGGCTCGTGCAGCGCACAGCCGGGATGCACAAACTGTCCCCTCCGTGGGAAGGGCCTTTCATTATGAGCAAGGCTCTGCACAATGATGCCTACTATCTAGTTGACGCACATGCACCCCAGAAGAACAGGCCGGATAGAGCTGGAGAGGAATCTAAGTGCTCCTGGAATGTAGCTCTACTCCGCCGTTTTCATTCATGAGCAGAAAGTTGTATGTATCTCCTCAACCGAGTTAAAATTCTAGTAGGCACTCCGAATTCAAACTCGGGGACTGCCCTTGTCCAAACTTATTCCGTGTTGTTCTACTCTGTTTTACTTAGTCTACTCGGTTGCTCTACTTAGAATTTCATAAGCATATCTAGTAGTGTGTTTAAACCCAAGGGACAACTCTTCGACTCTGCTGCTGTCCGCAACCCGGCTTCATGGCAAGCAAGAGAACAAGCCAAGGGTCAATGAGCACACAAAAAATTGCTAAGGACAAGAAAGGTGTAGCAACCGAGTAGGATGTTCTTTTCTATTTCTGTTGTCTCTTTTCGGCTAAGTGGTGGGCAGCGTTACTATGCTTTTTTCTAAGTGGCTAAGTATTTGAAGCTCTAACTTTGAAATCTTGTGACTCGACTACCAAAAAAGCCACAAGTGGCAGGTAAGAGCTGAGACAAAAAGAAAGAGTGGATAAAAAATGCAACTCGGGGACTTGCATAGAAACGCAACCCGGCATTGAGCCAGAGTTGCTAAAACATTAAACTGAAATAAAAACTGAGTAGCAACAAGACATAAAGGTTTTGGTTACATCTGCACCCGGCATCCCGGGGATCTGATAAATGTTTTGAGGTAAAACTTGCATGAATTACTCAATAGTGGCGGTGTTGTCCGCGTCGGTGGTGGCAGAGGCAGTGGGCTCAGAGGTTGCTGTAGCCACCGAGATTGGATCTGTTGCAGAAGTGGACGCGGCATACTGGGTCCTGGGCAGCGGGTTGACACCAGTTGGCGCAGCACCAGTCGCGCCCAGCTCGGGAGCTGGCCCCTCGATCACCATCTCGGTGGTGATGGTGGTCTCCTGAGCGATGGGTTGCGACTGCTCGGCCTCTGTGTTGGTGGCCAACTCGGGTTCCTTCATGTTGACCAGCTGCTCGGTCCCCTCAAACACCTTGGCCTTCCCCTTCTCGGATGCTCTCTTGGCGGCGTCATCTTCAGACTCGGCATCATCACCCTCATCGTCCTCATCATCCTCTTCTTCAGCTTCTGTGTCCGGCTCGGGGAGGCCGTCGATGTAGACGCCCGTGCCGGCGTAGGAGGCAATCTCATAGGCTATCTCCTTGCGGCGAGTAATGCAATCCGGATCCTTGGTCCATTTGGAATCTTCCCGGCGCGTGCGGATCCTGTCGAGATTCAGATTCTCGTACCAGCTGATGATGAAGTGCAGAAACTCGTCAGCTCCTGCCCGAGCTGTGGAGGCGCGCAACTTTTTGAGCTCGGCCTTGACTCCGTCTAGGTGCTCGGCAATTTCGCTGAAGGTTTCTGGCACCTCCTTCTCAGGCCAGAATAACTTGTGCAATTTGAATCCAGTGGACACCATGGAGGTGCCCAGGCCCTTGAGGGAGCGGATATGCGTTTTGATGTTGAGGAGATGGTCGTTGATAGTGGAAGTGTTGTCAATAGGCATACCAGATGCAGCTCTGAGTTGCCTTGCTTTATCCATAGCTGGCACACCAGCAGAGCGGAGTTCCGGGAAGATGTCTAAATAAGGAACTAGTAAGAATCAGAAACAGAGACCGAGAAGAAGCAAAACCAAGTAGGAGAAGGCAGAGAAGAGAAAACCAAGCCGAATGCATAGTAAAGGGAACTCACATTCTAGGTCCACCAGCAGGGCTCCCAGCTTGATCTTACAGTCATTCTCGTCCGAGATGTGCCTGTCTTGGATGCGACGTGATTCCGAGATCTGAGTAACAAGAAGCCAGTTATGTTCCTTCAGCATTGAGATCTCCATCTCAAGTGCCTGCTTCTCGGCTTTGGCGGTCTTCTCGATCTCCTTCTTCTCGCTAACGTGGTTGATAGCGGTTTGGAGCGCCGCTTGGAGATCGACTTGGAGCTGCTCGTATTCTTCTCTCTCGGTCTTGCGCTCTTGCTCGATCTCTGCTTATCGGGTTTGCAACTGCTGCTGCACCTCGGCAGGCATAAGGCAGTTCAAGTGTTGCTCCCGGAAGTTCGTATACTCTTCTGCGAGAAGAACAACATTGTCAGCAGAGTAACCAGATAAGTAAAAAGACACAATTGCAGAAAAGAGGGAAAGAGGCTCACCTTCCAGAGTTTGGATCTTGCTTTGGGCAGAGGCAGCAAAGACTTCGCAGTCTCGGTGCCTTTCCATCAAGTCCTTGAGCTTGCCTACAGAGAAAACAACAATGAAGCAAAAAGCAAACACGGACGTAAACACAAAACGCACAAACCGAAATGCTGAAAGGTTACCTTCAACTTCTGAGATCTGGAGAGTGCGGTCCAGGGTCAATTTTTCCATCGCCTCACTGTCTTTCTTGTTGACTTCAAGAGCCTCGATATGATCTTTGGCGATGTGGTGGTTCCAGAGTAGCCGACGTGAAACCCTAGTCCTCTTCTGGACGCTATCCTGTAGAGAAGAAGAGAAAAAGTGTAAGTCTTTTGGGAGATTTGGCCCGAGTAGATGTCAACTCGGTTGAGTCTCCAACTACTAGGCCCGAATCTCGGGGACTTGGGGAATGACAAAGAGGAAAAGAGAAAACGAGAAGAGAAAGAAGAAACCGGCAACTCGGAAAAAGCAAGAAGGAGAAGAAACACTTACCGTGTAACCCTGCTCAATGTCCTCACTGTTCTTGCGCATAACAAACAGCTTTCCGGCAAGGGTGCAGGCAGGGCTGGCAACCGTCATGGCGACAGAGCCTACATCAGCCTTGTTCCAGTCGTTGCGGTAGTGGTCGATCTGGCCCAGCTCAAGACCATTCCAGGTGGGGTTGCCATGTGCTTTGCTATTCCAAGCTTTGTCAACATAGCCCACTCGATCCAAGATGGCAGTAAGGCCTTCCTCCTCCACCTCTTCATCTTCTTCGCCACGCGAAAAGAGCTCGGGAGTAGCTGCCTTCTTCCCCTTGGACTTGGTGGTTCCTACAGCCTGGCCTTCTTTCAGAACGGCTAGTCGCTTTTCTCCCTTGGATAGTGGGATTTCATGGCGCTGTGACAAAGTCATCATGTACTCGGGGTAGGTGGCACCAGCTTTCTGCTTCTCGATGTCAGAGGCATCTGGGTTGGCGCTAGAGGTGGGCGCGGTGAGAGTCAATTGACTGCTCTTCACCTGCTTCCCGGACGGCTCACCCTGCGGCTTGGGGGGCGGCATCTGCTGCCCGGCTTGCGAAGCGCTGCGCTTTGGCTGGTGCCGGGTGGCCTCGGTTCCAGACTTGATGATTTTCCTGGTGCTTGGAGTAGGATCTGGCCGAGAAGCAGTTGGTGGCGCTTGGGGAGTTGGCTGAGGAGGTGTCCGTTGGAGGAGTTGGTGCACGGGGTGGAGTCACCTGCAGAGTTGGCGGCAATGGTGGCCGGCTACTCGGTGCAACATCTGGCTGCACTTGGTCCTGGCGGGTGAGCTCCACCACATCTCCTTCTACCCGCTGCTCTGCAGCGGGATCGGGCCTTGTGTCTACATTGTCTTCTACCCGCGGCCCGGCCGCGGGATCATCTTGTTCAGCAGCGTTGAGGTCTTGCTGCTGCTCGGGGGTAGCGTCGGGACGCTCCAGGGCGACATCATCTCGCTGCCCGGCAGCGTCTTCAGTGTTTTCCCCAGCTGATGCAGCTGGGGGAGATGGCGGCATCTCGTTGTTGGCAGCATCCTGGGCAGCTTGCTGCGCGTCAGGTTGCTGCTGCTCGAGGGTGGGATCGGTGTCTTCCCCAGCGCCAGTATTCTCATCGCTGAGATCTCTTTCTTCATCAACAGGAGAGGACGCACGCGTCCTATCCTGCTGGTCCTGGTCTTCATCTTCGTCCGAGAGCTCTACGAGTTTCTCTCGGGGCACATCTGTTTTTCTCTTGGGGCGAGGAGCGGCCGCAGCAGCATCCGCGTCGAGGGGCGCTGGAAGAAGAAACAAGTTTAGAAAGGAAGCAGAAAGAGGGAGAAAAGGAAGCGGCAACAAATCAAAGTTCTACTCGGAGAATCACTTACCCTTTGCTGGTAGGGGCAGTCCTCTTGCGGGAAGCGAGGGCCTTGGGACCGCCTTTCTTCTTGGGTCTCTTGGAGGGGGGTTCCTGGGCACCACTGCCCACCCTCTTCCGAGTACTGGGGGCAGACATGGATAGTGGATCAACCTCCAGGGGTTCCTCCTCATCGTCCAAATCAAGCTCCTTTGCAGAGTAGAAGAAGAAATGAATTCAGAAACAAAGAAGGGAATCGAAGGATGCTACAAGTGAGCAGAGAGGTGAACTCAGTCACCTTCATCATCTTTGGGCCAGTCTCGAATAGAGGGATCTGCTCGAGACTTGCCGGGTTGAATGGCATTGGGGATACACAAGGTATCCTGAGTATCGTAGGCAGTCGTGTCGTCGTCGTCTCGGTCCTTGGTCCAGTTGGCAGTGAGGAGCTCATTGTCTTCTTCTCGCTGGCGTGGGATGTGCTGTTGGTGCAAACGGAAAGCACAAAGTGTTGAGTTCTCGGCTAGGGAGTTCTACTCGGGATAGCATGCAAACACAAAGCATATTAAGCTAATGAGTTCTACTCGGGATAGCATGCAAACGTGAAGCATATTAAGCTAAGGAGTTATACTCGGAATAGCATGCAAGCGCGAAGCATATTAAGCTAAGGAGTTCTACTCGGAATAGCATGCAAGCACAAACCATATCAAGCTAAGGAGCTCTGCTCGGGATAGCATGCAGACACAAAGCATATTAAGCTAAGGAATTCTATTCGGTATCAGAGTGCAAACACAAAGCACAGAACACTAACATGTTCGATGGGCTTGGCGCGGCTATACGGCTCGAAGCCGTACGCCCAATTCTCGGTGAGCGATGTCTGCATGATGGACCTGGCCCAGATGTCCACATCCGCCTTGCTCAGCTCGAATGTCGTCGTCCGGGTACAGTCCCGAGCACCTCCCATGTAGCACATCTTGTGCACACGGTGCTGGAGCGGGAGTACTCGGCACGAGATCCAGCAGGCAATAGGGTCATCCTGGTTCATCCCCGCCTTCACCAGCTCGGTCATGCGCTTCTCGACCTGGAGGATATCCGGCACTGTCTTCTTCAGATCGTAGCCCCACTTCTGCCCAGTGGGCAGCTCGTTGACGAACGGAGGGAGCCCTATCCGATCTTCGATGGCTTTTCCCTTCTCGGCGGGTACGTTCTTGACGTAGAGGAACCTGCGCTGCCATTTGCGCACGGTATCCAATCCTTTTACTCTCGGGTGGTGCCCAATGCGTCGTTGGAGCATCATTGCGCTACCAGTCTTGGTCATCGCGCGAGGGTCAGAGGTATTGCCAGGATTCGGAACCTTTTGCCTCCGGAGGAAGAAATACCTCGCCCAGGTATGGATTGTTGGGTAGACCCCCAGGAAGGCCTCACACACGGTGGCGTGTGTGGAAAGCATTACGATTGCATTGGGTGGAAGGTGATGTGGTTGGACGCCAAAGTGGCGAAGGAAATCAGAGAAGAAATGGGAAATCAGGAGGCCAAAGCCACGTTTGAAGTGGGATAAGAAGACAACATATTCACCCTCTTGGGGTTCCGGGATGATCTCCTTACCGGGAGGCCGGTAGACGACGCCGGGAGGGATGCGGCGTGTGTTGACCAGCCATTGGCAGTCTTCCGTCGTCACATCTGAGCCTTCCCAACCGGCTCGGGCGGGAACTGCATCGTCTTCGGGAGCCATGGAGGCGGAAGTGCTCGTGGGAGATTCGAATCAACGGAGTTGCGCAGAGGCGCTTCGCTCTGTCTCTCTTGTGGTGCGTGGAGCAGCGGCGCAGCGAGTGCTTGCGCTGGCGGTGTGCTCGACGGCGGGGGAGAGGCGAGGAGGCGTGAGATTTGGAAGAACGGGAAAGAGGAGAAGTTAATGTCGCGGGGGTATTTATCTCTCCCCCTCGAGTTGCCGTTACTGGTGGATCGATCGTGGGCAATGATCGTGCGGTGTGGGTTAATCGACCGTTAGAAACGCACACAACACAAAACGCGCGCAGTTAATCCCATGTCCGGATCGTGGGCTCTCGAGTACGGTTGACGTGACCTAACAGACTGTGGGCCGTGCGTGCAGAGGCTGGCGCGTGGCCTGCGGTTGAACCGAGTCGTCGCGGTCTCTGTGCGTGCCACGTGCCCCACAGTGACACGGGAAGTTGGATTGGGTCTGATTCAGCGGGATCGTGTGCGGGATTTCACCGAGTCATTTTACTCGGCAGCACAGAAGAAAGAGTGATTTACTCAGAGGTGAAGAAATTCAATTAAGAGATACAGGGCCAAGTTGAGGTGCAACTCAGCCTCTCTCAGTTATGAAGACAAGTTCTGTTTTAAGCTGGCAGAGCCCAACGAACAAGTTCGCTGGACTCTACCAGCTTCGGGGACTAATGTCGGGGGGTTACCCCCGAGTAGGGGTAAGGCAAGTGCTAAAGTGAAGGTCAAGGTGTTGTTGACCGGGTAGACGGCTACCCGGGAGCTTGCTACCAGGTAGGTTCTATCCGGACATATTCACTAAAGGCCAAGAGAAGATATTGAGCGAGTTTGTATTCGTCCGGATAGCGGTCAAGTGGTCTGAGTAGAGGGACTGCGTTCCTACTCGGGCAAGAAGACAATGGAGCCGTTCTGGCAAGATATCCCGCGTATACTGCGTCCGTACCGGCGTGCGGTTCAACTTACGGAGCGCGTGATTATCCGCGCTACGGCGTGGCTACAGTGAGGTAGGCGCCTGTCAAGTCCTGTCACTGACAGAGGGGACATGACAGGTCTAGGGGCCTACTCTATCTCACTGACAGGGTGATAAGGGGTAGCCCGATCTTCTCAGTGAACTCTCTTGATAACTTGATAAATAATGTGATACCTCGCTCTCTCCTTTGGCTAAACCCTGTCACCAATTGCAACAACACTTAACCCCTTTGGATATTCGAGACTCCACACTCTTGCACACGTAGCCACCGACTACAAGTGGTCCTGTTTCTCCTTATTCCCAGTGGAACAGCAGAATACACTCAGATTTGCAAAGGTATATGATTCAAGATGAATGCTTCAAGCAATACAATCTAGAAGTCTAGGGTTTTTGTTTTAACGTAGTCTAACCTAATCTATGCGCCCCAAGGGGTATATATGAGGGGTGGGGTGCGGCCACAAGTCATCTTGCGCAAGCAACACCCACCAACCCGAATAGGAACCCAACATGGGTCTAGTTGTGGACTTGGACTCAACCACAATGGATACAAACCGACCCATGCTAGGGGATGCGGCCATAATGGTATACAAACCATGTTTAACTATAATTGGACTCTATATGGCGCATTGATACTTCTTTGTGGGCGCCCTCCTCTTGTTATGTCCCTCCATAAGTGTGGAATAACAATCTAGCACTTGTTTTCCACACTTGTAACATTGTTTTCCACATGATCATCATTTGTTATCAACTCCTCTTGAACTCCATCTTCATCCATGTGCATCATCTCTCCTTGTTCTCCCTCCTCAATGCTTGTGTTATCAACAAACCTAAGAATACAAACATGCATGGACTTAGGTAGTATAAAGCTCTCATAATCACAAATGTTATACTCAAGTAGGAGTGAATTCACCTGTTGTTGTAATAATTTAGTCCGTGATCTTGTCATAGGACCAATCCTCACTTCATCATTCTTTGTAGGAGTATCATGTGAAATAATAGGTGAAACACTAGGGATGTCCTCATCATCCTCCCCCCCTTGAAAAGCCTTGATGTCCTCATCAAGGTCATCTCCATGATATGGTGTCAAATCATCAACATTGAAGGAATTACTCACTCCAAACTCATCAATTGGAAGATCTATCTTGTAAGCATTGTCATTTATTTTTGCAATCACTTTGTAAGGACCAGCACCTCTTGGCAATAATTTTGATTTCCTTAGCTTAGGGAACCTATCCTTCCGAAAGTGTACCCATACTAAATCTCCCTCTTGAAAAATAACTTCCTTCCTCTTTTGATTTCTCTTTTGAGCCACATACTTCCCTTTCTTCTCAATAGCATCCATTGTTTTCTCATGTATCTTCTTCACAAAATCAGCCCTTTTGGATGCATCCATATTAATTCTCTCTTGAATTGGAAGTGGTAGCAAGTCAAGTGGTGTAGTAGGCCGAAATCCATAAACCACCTCAAAGGGACAAAAATTAGTGGTTGAATGCACAACCCTATTATATGCAAATTCCACATGTGGCAAGCAATCTTCCCACTCCCTCAAATTCTTCTTGATCATGCTTCTCAACAATGTGGACAATGTCCTATTTACCACTTCAGTTTGCCCATCAGTTTGGGGGTGGCAAGTAGTGGAAAATAACAATTTAGTTCCAAGCTTCCCCCATAGTGTCTTCCAAAAGTAGCTCATAAATTTGACATCTCTATCAGACACAATAGTTCTTGGCACTCCATGTAATCTCACAATTTCTTGAAAGAATAAATTGGCAATGTGAGAAGCATCATGACTCTTGTGGCAAGCAATGAAGTGTGCCATCTTGGAAAATCTGTCCACAACTACAAAGATGGAATCATGTCCTCTCATTGTCCTTGGCAAACCCAACACGAAATCCATACTAATATCCTCCCATGGTGTACTTGGTGATGGCAATGGTGTGTACAAACCGTGGGGCTTCAACTTGGATTTTGCCTTATTGCATGTAATGCATCTTTGCACCAATCTATACACATCTCTTCTCATATGTGCCCAATAAAAATTCTCAGCCAACATGAGCAATGTTTTCTCTCTTCCAAAGTGTCCCATTAATCCTCCACTATGAGATTCCTGTAATAAGAATAAACGCAAATAACACTCGGGAATACATAATTTGTTAGCTCTAAACAAGTATCCATCATGTAGATGAAATTTATCCCATGCCTTAACATTAGAACATTTATTAAATGGCATAGAAAATTCATTATCATTAGCATATAGCTCTCTAATACCCTCCAAACCCGAAACCTTGATCTCTAAATTGGAGAGTAACATGTTCTTTCTTGATAAAGCATCAACAACTACATTGTCCAATCCCTTTTTATGTTTAATTATGTATGGAAAAGACTCAATAAATTCAACCCATTTAGCATGTCTTTTATTCAAATTTGATTGGCACTTTAAGAATTTCAATGCTTCATGATCACTATGTATAATAAATTCTTTAGGCCATAAGTAATGTTTCCACACCTCTGAAACTCTCACAAGTGCATATAGTTCCTTATCATAAACAGAATAATTCAATTGTGCACCATGTTATTTTTCAGAAAAATAGGCAATAGGTTTCTTTTCTTGCATTAATACTCCTCCAATACCTATGCCACTAGCATCACACTCAATCTCAAATTGTTTGTCAAAATTAGGAAGCATTAACGAAGGGGCCGAAATCAACTTCTCTTTAATAGCATCAAAAGCAATATCTTGTTCAACTCCCCACACAAATTCTACACCCTTTTTAGTGAGTTCATTCAAAGGTGCAGCAAGTGTACTAAAATCTTTGACAAATCTTCTATAAAAACCAGCTAATCCATTAAAACTTCTTACTTGACTCACATTAGTAGGAATAGGCCTATTTTTAATAGCTTCAATTTTTGATTCATCTACTTCAATCCCATGTTTAGAAACAACATAACCAAGAAATATAACCTTATCTTTGCCAAAGTGCACTTCTCTAAATTCCCATACAATTTATGTTCTCTTAGCACTTGCAAAACTTGTCTAATATGATCAATATGCTCATGTTCATTGTGGCTATAAATAAGAATATCATCAAAATAAACCACCACAAATTTACCAATAAAATTTCTCAAAACATGGTTCATTAATCTCATGAAAATAATAGGTGCATTAGTCAATCCAAAAGGCATAACTAACCACTCATATAAACCAAATTTTGTTTTAAAAGCTGTTTTCCACTCATCCCCCTCTTTCATCCTAATTTGATGATAACCACTACGCAAACCAATTTTAGAGAAAATAGCACTACCACTTAATTCATCTAACATGTCTTCCAAACGTGGTATAGGATGACGATAACGAATAGTGATATTGTTAATTGCTCTACAATCTACACACATGCGCCATGTACCATCTTTTTTAGGCACTAAAATAACAGGAACAGCACAAGGAGAAAGGTTTATCCGAATGTAACCTTTATCAAGAAGCTCTTGCACTTTTTTCTGAATCTCTTTTGTTTCTTGGGGATTAGTTCTATAGGGAGCTCGGTTTGGCAATGAGGATCCAGGAATCAAATCAATTTGGTGTTCAATACCCCTCAATGGTGGCAAACCCGAGGGCACCTCCTTTGGAAAAACATCCTCAAAATCCTGCAACACATGAGAAACACCAAGAGGAATAGGGGTCATGTCATTAGAAAATAAAATTTCTCCCTTGTGCATAAGCACTATAGGAAGCCTAGTAGGATCCTCCCTAAATTCTCTCAAGTCCTCTCTAGTAGCTAGCATGCATAATAAGTTCACTCCCTCACTTTTATTTTTACCACTCGAATTGGTTGTCCTATTTTCACTCACAACACTCTTATTTTCACTCTCACTCTTTTCAACACTCTCAGGATTTTTTTGTCTAGATTCATTTACAATTTGTTGTGGTGTCATAGGTCTCAACAATATATCCTTCTCCTTCCACTTGAGTTGATAGGTATTTGCTCTCCCATCATGTATCACACTCCTATCAAATTGCCAAGGCCTCCCAAGCTACATGTGACAAACTGACATGGGCACCACATCACACTCAATGGTGTCTTTATAAGGCCCAATTTGGAATTCAACTCTCACCATGTGGGTTACCTTCATCTCTCCTTTATCACTAAGCCATTGTATATGATAAGGATGAGGGTGTGTAATGTATCTCAACTTCAATTTTGCACACAAATCTTTGCTTGCCAAATTTCTGCAACTACCACCAAAAATAATAACCTTGCAAGCCAATTGGGGACCAACAATTGCTCTTGTTTGAAATAAGTTGCATCTTTGACTTTCAGGACTTGGAAGAATACTCAATGTTCTTGGTGTGCAAACAAAAGTAGGATATGTGGAAGGATATGCATCAAGAGGACCATCATCATCATCATCATAAGCATCCTCTTGAGTAGGATCAACATCATCACCAGTGTAATACTCATTGTCCTCATTAATAAGCATAATCTTTTTATTTGGACAATCTTTCTTGAAGTAGCCTTTACCTCCACATGTATGGCAGCTCATGTCCCTATTTCGAGCTGTAGAAGAAGTGGATCCACTTGCACAAGCTGCTGGTTGTGCTTTCCTCTTAGACATAGAGGTAGAACCTTCATTTTTTGTAGTGGAAACCCCACGGCTAGGGGTAGCTTGTGGCAATGGTGGTGAAGAAAAGGAAAACCTATTAGGAAAAGGTCTCCTTGGAGCCATAAGAGCCTCCTCGGCCAATTGCTTCTCAGTCTCCCTTGCTTGGTGCAACAATTCATTCATATCATTATATTGTGTATGCCTCATAATGCTCTTAATTTTGAATTGCAAACCTGAAAGGGACCTTTGCATAGTGTGCTCAACATCCTCTCTCACTCTAGCTCTTTGCAATATCAACTCCATCTCTCTATAATAAGCATCCACAGATTTTGTACCTTGCTTCAATTGTTCCAATTTGTCATACAAAGACCTCAAATAATTCTTGGGCACAAACCTATCTCTCATAATTTGCTTCATCTCCCTCCAAGTAAGAATATCAGGATCTCTATTTCTTGCCCTTGTCCTTGTAATATTGTCCCACCATAGCAAAGCATAGCCATCAAAACTTGAGGAAGCAAGCTTGATTTTTCTCTCCTCATTATACTCATGCATCCTCCATAAATTTTCCATCTTGAGCTCCCACATGAGGTACTCTTCAACATCATCAGTATCAAAATTGAAGGTGGGTAACATGAATTTGGGCTTACCAAGACCATCATCCTCTCTGTTTGGTTCATGGACAGGAACCCTCCTTGCTTGAAAGTCACGGCCAGCACCATGATTAGGTCTACCACCTCCACGGTTAGGAGGCACAAAATTAACCTCCCCCTCCTCCTCCTCAGCATCACCAAAAGCACTCCCACCATCCTCTCGGGCAGGCAGTCTTTGGTCCAATAAAGTAGCCAAGGCACCAATTCTAGTAGTCAATGTATCAAGAGAAGCTTGCATTCTATTAACTTGCTCTTGTGTACCAGCAGCTGTATCAGTAACTTGTCCAATTTGAAGTCCCAAATTCTGAACATGTGTATCCATGCCCACTCCATGCTTGTCAATGAGAGTATTTAATTCAGCATGTTTAGAAGCAATAGTGGAACTCAATTGTTCATTCATCTCCTCCAAATCTGTCCACTTCACTTGTTCATCACCATGTTTCTTCTTAGCATGTGTAGAAACATCACTAGGAGCAACCATGATTAATGGGTTAGTGAAATAAAAAAATTGCTATGGGTTGTGGTACTCTCTCTCAACTCACTCAAAACCAGCAAAAGAGGTGATCCTTACTGCTCCAAAGTGAATAGGAAATCTTACCACAAGTAATAGCAACTAATGTGACTTGGTGTGAAGAATAGAATACCCAGGGGTTTTCGCTCTCACAAAGGTAAAACAGGTTATATGGTGGGGCTTGGTATGGATACCTAACAATCACCAATTAACAAGTTCTATTGCTGTTTGTGAATGATACAAAAATAACACCTAGGAAACACACACCAAATTTGGAGACAACTGTGGCAATGCAAATATATGTAGGAAATTTTGCAATGCTCTAGAAAGACACTAGCCAAGCTCAATAATAACCAGGCACAAGATTGCTCAATGTGTAGTGTCAATGATAGCAATGAAAACAGCTCCAAATGATAGTAATAGCAATGTATCTCAATGGCCTTTCTTTTTTGCTTTTTTTGTTTTTCTCTTTTTCTATTTTCTGTTTTTCTCTTTTTTTAATACTTTTATGGCCGAAAAATAACTAAGGGAGCAACTGAAAATAAATGCTAAATCAATGTGATACAATATGATAATGAGCAGCCTGAAAAAGAGCAAGAAAATAGCTAGTCTTGTGGGCAAGGTACCTAGTTTATTGCTGTAGAGAGGCTGTGTCTAAGTTTCACAAAGATTGGACTTGAAAACCTAATGAAAGTGTGAACAAAAATCTAAAGAAAAATGTACTAAGGTGGACAAGATGACTCACGGCAGCACAAAAGAACCACGGTAGCAAAACAGACCGTTTTGGTCTCACGGCAGAGAACCGCGGCAGAAAACAGCTCAAATTTCTGCCGTAGGCGAGCTCACGGCAGGAAAAAGGCTCACGGCAGCGGCGGCAGCGAATTGGCGCAAAAACGAGCTCGCGGCAGAGAATTTCGGGGCAGTTTGGTGCAGCGCGCGTGGGCGAGTGGTGTGTTGCGTGCGGGCGGATTGGTAAGGGCGATGCGGTGGTTTTCGTGGGATTTGTAAGCGCGCACTGGATAGGAATCCGACTGCGGCTAGGAGTGTACCGCGGAAGCATTTTGGTAGATTTTTCGCGCGGCGGCAGAACGAAACCGAGTGGAACTAGAACCCCAGCAAAATTAACTCACAAACCGTGCCCTGGATGAGAAAAACTTGCCCAACTCGGATTAGAACACAAGGATAGTTGCGGGTAGCTAATTTTTTTGGATTTTTTTGATATAGACTCGACTCGAAAAATTAGAACAACTAAGAACCCTAACCCTAACCGACACCTAAAGACTCAAAAGGAGAAAAAGTAACACAAAATCAAAACACAAAACAACACTAAAACTTGAAAACTAGCAATTATCTAAGGCTATGGCAACACTAACACTATTTTTTGTGGCTTTTTCTGGATAGGTAATAAAAACAACTCGAATCTAAAAGGATAGATACAGCTCACCGAGTAAACCCAGTAATCTGATACCAAGATGATAAGGGGTAGCCCGATCTTCTCAGTGAACTCTCTTGATAACTTGATAAATAATGTGATACCTCGCTCTCTCCTTTGGCTAAACCCTGTCACCAATTGCAACAACACTTAACCCCTTTGGATATTCGAGACTCCACACTCTTGCACATGTAGCCATTGACTACAAGTGGTCCTGTTTCTCCTTATTCCCAGTGGAACAGCAGAATACACTCAGATTTGCAAAGGTATATGATTCAAGATGAATGCTTCAAGCAATACAATCTAGAAGTCTAGGGTTTTTGTTTTAACGTAGTCTAACCTAATCTATGCGCCCCAAGGGGTATATATGAGGGGTGGGGTGCGGCCACAAGTCATCTTGCGCAAGCAACACCCACCAACCCGAATAGGAACCCAACATGGGTCTAGTTTTGGACTTGGACTCAACCACAATGGATACAAACCGACCCATGCTAGGGGATGCGGCCATAATGGTATACAAACCATGTTTAACTATAATTGGACTCTATATGGCGCATTGATACTTCTTTGTGGGCGCCCTCCTCTTGTTATGTCCCTCCATAAGTGTGGAATAACAATCTAGCACTTGTTTTTCACACTTGTAACATTGTTTTCCACATGATCATCATTTGTTATCAACTCCTCTTGAACTCCATCTTCATCCATGTGCATCATCTCTCCTTGTTCTCCCTCCTCAATGCTTGTGTTATCAACAAACCTAAGAATACAAACATGCATGGACTTAGGTAGTATAAAGCTCTCATAATCACAAATGTTATACTCAAGTAGGAGTGAATTCACCTGTTGTTGTAATAATTTAGTCCGTGATCTTGTCATAGGACCAATCCTCACTTCATCATTCTTTGTAGGAGTATCATGTGAAATAATAGGTGAAACACTAGGGATGTCCTCATCATAGGGTGGACAGGTCCCATCTCCCGAACGGCGCGACGACTTCCCGCACCCACGTCAGCGAGAAGCCGGAGGCATGCGCTGTCCTGCAGTGGGCATGTCCCATCAAGTGTACCTTATAGTCTTTCTTTATTCGGCTGGGCACCAGTATATAAGGTGCCCTGCCCCCTCCTGCGCGAGGGACGGGTCTTCACTTCGCATTTATTCCTAGAATCAGCACTAGAGCTAGAGAGAACAGCCGAGTGGCTACTCGGCCAAGAGACATACTTTGTACTGTGGCTACTCGGAGATCACACATATAGAGAGAGATGCAGGAGTAGGGGTGTTACCTCCACACGAGGGCCCTGAACCTGGGTAGATCTTGTTGTTTGCAGTGCTAGAGATACCGTACGCGCGGCTACTCGCCGTGCGATCCCTCCCCGGATACCTCCAGCGTCCATCGGCCCCAACACTTTAGCCATCCTATGGCATCTGCCGTGATACCACCACGACACTTGGCGACCAACACGGCTGACATGAGCCCTGATCAGAAGGAGTACTTCAGGGAGGAAAGGCGGCGCATCACGGCGGCAAGAGCGGCGAGGGTGCATGCCGAAGCGGCTGCTCTAGCTATCGAGGGCGAAGCGGCGGCTCGAGCTGCCGAGGCCAAGGCGGCAGCTATAGCGGACGCCGAGACCCAAGAAGACTGAACTCCCATGCACCGACGCTGGTGCCCTTTTGAACGGCCGTGTGTTGGCCGAGGCGATGTATGAACGGCCCTGTGTTGGTCGAGACTTTCATTTGATCGCCGTTATTTTGGGTAAAACTGAATTTTGCCAACTGTTTGATCGGGTCACCGTTTGGGGGATCGCCGCTTGGTGGCGCCGCTGTGGAGCACGCTCATCAAATCGGCGGACACATGTCCGATCACCCCCCAAAGGGGGACAATTGGAGTGTGTCGGACACATTTTTGATGGGTGCCGGTGGAGATGCTCTAAGCCGATTCGATCTAGAAAAACCCAGTCAACATGGGCAATCACAACTGCGGCCAGATTTGGTCCAGGCGGGCCTAGATCTCGCAGCGGTGTGTCGTGGTTTGGCAGTGGTCCGACTCGGCGGCGTGAGGTCCCGCGTTCGGGAGGACTACAGATGCGGCGGCGATCGTTGGCACAGGGTATACCTCCTTCTTGAGGGGCGTTGGGTATACCTCTTCTCCACCCCCCCCCCCCGGGTTGCGGGCCGGGGGAAACCCTAGTAGGAAAGCTGCCCGTTGCTGCACTCATGTCAGCTGCTTCGCCTTGACCTTTTGCTTGGGAGCAAGACAATAAGTTTCCTTTAACGGGCTTTTCTGTGCAATTACATCATAGCCCATTATACCAGTGTGGTCAAGGTTTATATGGGCCATTGTCGTTGCAAAGGGCCAAGTGCGTGTTTCCGCAAGAATGTCAACAGTCTGCTACGTGGGCTGATCTATTGGGCAAGCCAAGCAATAATTCATGAGCCTAAAAAAAAAGGAATAATTCAAGATTTTTTTCACAGGAAAACGCGTGCCTTTCAGAATGGGGTAGGGTCTAAGCCAAAAGACAAACCTCTTATGCTCTGTTTGGTTGCGCAGAATTCGCCACGGAATTGAATTGGCAATGGAATACCAAATCAACGATTTCAATGGAATTCCAGTTTTACTGTTTGGTTGCGCATGGTATTCGTCCGTAGAATCAAGGCTGGAATGGAATTCTAAATCCTGTTTGGATGTACATCTTGTGGAATTGAATTTTTTTAGAATTTGAACAATATAACATGAATGATAAATATGTCTCCAACACATAGCACAAAGCGGGTCTCTAAAGACCGCTCAAACCTAATCATTCTCATTTTAGTTCCATGCCCAACAACTTGTAAGAACATAGCAACATTTTCTTCTACTGTGACGAAGTTGCTATCTTTGAGACCACACTTCTCACGCAACATAGCGACAAGATTATGAAAATTTCTTTTGGTTAACCGTAGCTCATCATAGCATCTTGTCTCCGTCCCATTGTATGTTTTTTTTTCAATACATACTTCCTATATGCAACCTTCTCCTCAAACTCACTGAAGGCTCCTAGATCCCTCGGTGCCCTTTGAGTACTAACATAAGCTAAAGCAAGCATAGACACCTCAAAATACATCTTTGTCAACACTAGCCTTCTTCTTTTTCTTCTTCTATTCTCTTCGGAAACGTAATCGGCCAACTCTTGATTAGACATGATGATGCTACATGACGAACACGCATATAAGCAAGCATAGCACATACATTTTAAATCATACATTCATCATGCCCAACCTAAGCATAAAATACATGAACTAGAGTAGGCATACATGCATAAATAGACACAAGAACAGAGCATACATGAACTAGAGTAGCAGAACAGAGCACCGGTGTGCAAAAAGTAGCAGAACAGGGCACGATGTTGTCCCCGCGCCGGTCGCTCCCCGAGCCTGGTGCTGTCCCCGCGCCGGTCGCTCCCCGAGCCTGGTGCTTCCGCAACGAGACAGGCCACGGGTGAGCAGGGGTCAGAGCACGGGCGTGGGCTGCCGTCGGCGTGCGGCGGCGAGGTCACACCACGGGGTGGCCGCCGGGTCGGCAAGGGCGGACGCAGATGCCCGACGGCGGCGGGGTCAGCGAGGGCGGACGGGCGGCGGGGTCAGCGAGGGACAGGGATGCCGTGCGAGCGGCTGGGTCAGCGAGCGAGCATACGTCGGGGTTGGACGGACCGGCGGCGGGGTCAGCGAGGGCGCTTCCATGGCCGCCGGCGGTTCCATCCCCGATCTAGGGTTCTGCTTCTGCGGGGACGGGCCGGCCAGGGCTAGGGCGAGGTCGGAGAGGGAGGCGGCCAGGAGAATGCGGGCGGGGAAGAGGAGGAAGGGAGATGGTTGCTCACCTGGTCGGGCCGCCGGCGAGGAGCTCCTGCCTTCCGTCGCTCTCGCTCGAGGCACAGCGCTCGGGGAAGGAAACGATGCGACGGGATACCGCTTCGCTCGATTCTGCGGGATTTCCTACCTCCAGCGCTCGGAAACGTTTCGGCTAGTTACGCACGCGGCGCGGGTACCGCTCGGAATTGGGCCTGGTTTCCATATGCAAATTCCTAGTACAACCAAACACAAGAATTAGGAGCTCAATTCTAGATTCTTTAATTCCATGCCCAATTCTATGCAACCAAACAGGGCATTAGGGACATTTTCAACTAGCTAGAATGATCCGAGGGAACGCACAATATTTTTTGAGGAAAAAACAAACCAACATGTACGTCCATACATAGACACATATCACGCTACATATGTCTTTTTATGCGGGGAAAACCAACAAAAATCAAAACCTGCAACATTTCAAGGAAAATTCTGCTATGTGCCGCCCGTAGCATGCGCTACGAGAGTAAGTGATTACCTTTCTTGCAGTTAGAACTTCAAGTCTAGTAATTATTTGGTGATATAAAAATTGTAAAGTTTTGTTTAAGTACATCCTTTGACCACGTAGTTGAATCTAGTGACCTAGTTTAGTCGAAACTAGAAAATACGTTTTTTTATTTTTAGATCTCAGCCACTTTGGCTACTGTTTACAACCAATTAAAATGGCAAAATATTATTTGTTGTTTATTTTTACTAAGTGAACAGTACTTCATGTACATTTTTACCAAATATAATTGAATTCTACTAAATTTCAACAGTTATTTATTATCTCTGGCAATTTCAAGAGAAAATATGACTATTTTGTTGCAATCTTGTGCTAATTTGAACTTTTCTTCTTGATAGGTTCCTATGCATGTTTCCGATGTTGACCTTGATGCTTCAATAAGAGCATCTCTAGCCCAACCTGTAAAACGTCGGATCTGAAAAAGGCCGGAGGGTTTATGGGCTGGGCGCGGTTTTTCGGCCGTAGCGGAGCCCAATAACGCAACCGACTGACGTGTGGATGACTTACAGACCTGTCGGATGGGTCTACCTGGTCTAAGGCTCAGCACTGAATCCCAGCGCAAAAGACCACCCACTAGTAGGAGAAAGCCTACCAGTGACGAACAAGACCTGGCTACCGCTGGCGAAGCGTTGTTCGCCAGCGGTAACCCGCTAGTAGCGGGTTACCGCTGGCGAACAACGCTTCGCCAGCGGTAGCAGAGCTTAGCGCTGGCGAACATTCCCAGCGCTAGCCCTGTTTGCCAGCGCTACAACGTCCAACTTTTAATTTTTTTTGCTATTTTCGTATATAGTGCTGTATTTTCTGGTATTTTCGTATACAAGTGCAAATACATGTATTTTCTGGTATTTATATAATTCACACATACAAATCACTCCAACTTTTTGATTCACAAATATGTGTGTGTGTGTGTTTTCACATATGCATATATGTATATGCAATACACAAACCGAGATCCATCGTACGAAAATAAGTTTCATAAATATTAATATATATACATGCATTCATGAATACACATCGATCTCGATAACATGTTTAGGTCGGAAGATTTCGAACCAAAAATAGCCATCTAAGTTTAACGATCACATGCATACAACGCGCGATATAGAATCGCACAGAACATATCGACGATTACAAAAGAAAAGTGATGGGTTTTAGGTTCCGCCTCCGCATGCGATCTTTCACTAGGCCAGCGCCATCCACTTTTTCATCACGTTAAACACATTAAGCCGGCAAAGAAAAGCACAAGTTCTTATTAGGATCACAATTCGTACCGAATAGAATACACACCGTCGATCATTTCTTGGTCGTTGTGATCTTCTTCTTCTTCATCGGCGGGAACGGAAGAGCACCTTCTAACGAGTTGAATGGTCTCTCGTCACCCTGCTCTAGTACATGTTGTAGCAGCTCATCATTAGGCGGTGGGCACCGCGAGCCGCAGTAGAAGGATCCATCTTTACTTACTACATCCCTATAGATGATTGTGGAGAGGTTGCGCTGGATGCGACCAAAGTTATGTCTGATTTCAGCATCAGACCAATAGACGATGTCGCGACACCATTTGTCTATAACAGACGTAAATTGTAGACTTTGTTGCTCCTTCACGACCCCCAGCATGTGTTCGACGAGGTACCACGCCTCCATCTGGCCGCCTGGCGCCTGCTTGGGGCAAGAGAACTCTGTCTGGTGTCTGAATACATATTTGCCTTTAATATGTTGTAATCTGCCGCAGTAGCCTTCCGCCTTGATGTATCCGTCCATAGCTTCATTGAGAACAGACTTGATGAGCGAGTAGTTCTTCTCCTTCAGTTTACTCCCGGAGTCGAGATATAGCGCAGACAAGTCTCTCGGGTAAAGCATAATGAGGGTGCCGTATTTGTTTCTGCGCAAACAGTTCAAAGAGTCCATATATAATCCTCAAAAATTGTAACCATTATTAATTGTATATGCGCAAACTTAACTAAAGATGGGAAATAGACGAAATCATGTTATGGCGGCTAGTGAATGACTTACTCGGGAAAGTAAGACAGGAGGGTGATCCTCTTGTGCATATGATTCTTGTACAACACCTCTTGGATGTACTTTGCCGATTTTGCCCTACCCTTAGGGTTGTTCAAGTACATGTCTTACATGTAGTAGGGGTCTACTAACGCGATGCCAAACTGAGCGTAAGCAGACGGACGATTGATGAGTGGAGGGATTGCATGTGAAACATCCAAAATATGTTATCAAACCTCACGAGGATCGTTTCTGCGTTGCCTGCAGTGACAAATCCCACCGTAGATGGCACCTTTGCGACCAAAACCGGTAGTGTTGGATTTTTCTCTTTTAGAAGCGCCTCCTCCGGAAATTGAACACCATCATGGACGCTACGCATATCACTAGTCAACAAGTAGGCCAACCTCGGCGGAAGAATCGATTTGCCCAACTCATGGATCTGATGCCAGTCATGAATGGGTATCCTGTCCAATACTCGTTCTATCGGCGGCTTAGACTTAGTCCCCTCCACCGGTTGGCTCATGGAGACAACAACAAAACTCTTCTTAGTTCTTTTCCGTGCCGTCTTCTTAGGCTCCTTGTGAAATACATTTGCTACCGCCTCTTTGAGGGCGTCCTGGCTGAGGCAACCTTGCTCGGGGGCTGCCGGTTCTTGAGAAGAGAAAAGACGCTTCGTGCATCGATATTTATCCGCTTCCTCCGCTGGCAAGAGAAGTTCATCAGATCATCCATGCCGGTCCCATTGTAAGGATCATCGACGACGTAGTCATTAGGGTCCTCATATTCAGAATCGTCGTCGTCGTGTCGCACGGACTTTGCAGGTGAGAAATCCTTGTGTTGGCTTGGGTGCCCCGACCCCTCGACCGGTGTTGGAGTGTTGACAAGAGTAGTTTCCAAACGAATTAGTGATTTGGGCCATGTCAATAGCCAAACCAAGCACTGCTCCAGCTTTAACTCGCTATCGGCATTGGGGGGTTGGTTCGGAGGATCGAGAGCACCGCAACCGGGGAGCACCCGACTCAATGTCACCCTGAACACGCCATCGGGCATACGCACGCCGTGGGACACGCGGTTGAGAGGTGAGACGATCTTTCCATTAGCCACGTACTTTAACTCGCCGTTCACACGGAGGAGCAATGTGCATTCCGTCTCGTCGGCCTGCGAAACGTCGCGCGATCGTTGTTAGAGATTGAGACCGTCACGAATGAAGTCATAATATATAATTAAGTTGTGGACGCTGAATTACCTCGAGGGCATTGAGCTCGGCCAAGGGCGATGGACCGCTTAGGTTCGTCGGCGGTGTTGCAGAGACGTGGCGGGGCGGCAACGGATCTTCGTGACCATGCGGCTCAGGGTTGGCGTGCAATAGACGCCACAATGGGGGCCTCGTTCTGCGCAACAGGCGCCGCGATGGGGGCTATATTGATCATGGGGGAAGGCCCTTGTATTCCACCCTCCACCCAAGACTCGAAGGACTAAGCGACGGACGCACATCTGCGAGGAAGGAGCGCGGTGACCCTCTCGTTCACAAGTTGGTAGATCATTTTCTCGGGAATATTGTTCCGCTCCTTTATCTTCTCCTTAGTGTCCGGGTAGTAGTGCGTATGCCGATGACCCTTTCCAAGGCCGTGCACATGTACACGATGCGGCTTCTTGTCTATGGCCACTCCCTTCGTCGCATTAAGCGCCCTAATAAAAGGGGTGTCATACAGGTCCTTATTGGTCGTCGCCGAGGACCCCGCGCCCTAATATCACAAATGGAGTACCCAAATTTGCCAGAACGGAAAGTAATCAATATTTCGGCAATCAAGGGCCTCACATGGGGTACTTGCCCATAAAATCCCACCCCATGTATCCCCATTTCATCCCAAATTTCGACATCCACACGAAGGTGGGCCCACAGATGCATATATACACACCACCGTCATCCACCACACATCCACACCACGGCCATCACCACATCCACACACCACCATCACCGCCATCATTGTCATCCACACACCACCATCACCGCCATCGTCGTCATCCACCACATCCCACACCACCATCCACATAATGGACTATATACATCAATATGTATAATCTCCACTAACTTAGTCGTCCATTCTACTTTGGCCTATGAACGGAATTCTAACCATCTTTTGGAACAGGTCACACAAGCGTCAATTTGTTCAAAACAAAATGACTCCGGAAGTCCATCAATATGGAGTTCCTTCATGTTTTCCTTTCCGATATGAACTAAAAATGGTGGTGCAACAATTTAAGTGTAACTCTTTTACGTCTTGCAATGTTTAGCATTTAGTCTTATAGATGTTTACTTTACCAACA
Organism: Alopecurus myosuroides; assembly: GCA_028641055.1. NCBI lineage: Eukaryota > Viridiplantae > Streptophyta > Magnoliopsida > Poales > Poaceae > Alopecurus > Alopecurus myosuroides. The sequence goes on along the minus strand of CM054063.1, from coordinate 205,679,994 downwards.
TGATTTTTATTAACATATCCATCAATTATGGAATATGGTCAAAGTTTGAACAATCTCATTTGTTCTCACAAAAGACTAGAACAAAATAACAACTTAATAAGTTCTTAAAATAAATCTTGAATGTTTGGTTTGATACGACAATGAACACAATAACACTTTATTTCTGTTCTTGTCATAATCGATTCCACATCTATTACTAGTTCATTTTAGGCCCTTGTATTTCTTGCATTGGGTTGCTTTGTATGACAATTCATACCAACCAATGTGGTATCAAAATACCCAAAAAATACTTTGTTAACTACTAATACATCTATAACTTGTATATCAAGCATATACACCTAAGCTGGACCTTTCCAGTTATATTCTTTTCTGCCATATTCCTTTTGTACTTATATTTTCAATATTTCCTTTCCTTTACAGAAGAATCATTCAACATCAAACAATGCTAGTCGTACCAGCACATTTTTCTTGGCGTGTTAGTCATGTACTATCACCCATTGAGTCATACTTTAAGTTTGATTGTTCTACTAATATCACCATATTAATAGTATTCTTCCAGATTCCACTCTTAGCAATCTCCAAGTAAGGTAAATGATTTTTACCCATACTTTTAATCCATCCCATCATAACAATTTTATGATTAAGCTACTATAGCTCGAAGGAAGGAATTTAGAGGATAATGTTTTGCGCCCAATTTCTTGGAATATTCAAACGCCTAGCGTCTTCAATCATTGCATATATTCAAATAATATAAGCATACATTGTCACGCTAAATTATACTCAGTCATGTTGCTACAAATAAGTTTCTAGATATCAATATATCTTTCACTTGATTGTTTCTGAAAACAACTCTTTTCAGTTCCTAAATCACCTTGATCAACAAAACATTCTTTTGAAGATAAAGTAATACGGAAGCAACCATGACTCTGGATTCTAAGTAGGAATTATTTGCTCTCTAGATCAATCAATCATTAATCATATGGAGCTAGGTAGGAAATACCGAAAATCTACAATAGGACTCAATTTTAAATTTCACTAATACGGTACCAATCTTTAAATGGTATTTACCAGATCAAAACAGTTATATCTCAATTAACAATCTACGTGTAAGGTAGTTTTGTGGATGCCAATGAATACTACAATTTGTGCAAATTCACTTTGATTGGTTGTTCATGATAAATAAGTTCAAGTTAATTCAAAATTATGCCATGAACTCCCACAAAAAAACAACATCCCTCTTAGTCGTCTTTAGTGATTACACGAACCAAATTCACTACACCAAAACCGATCATCACGTGAGATGATGTAGCTTCAAAGGCGAACATCAACATGTTCATCATATCATCCATATGACTCATGATTTACCTTTCGGTTACGTGTTCCGAGGCCATGTCTGTACATGCTAGGCTCGCCAAGTAGAACCGTAGTATTGCGTGTGTTTCAAGGCCATGTCTGTACATGCTAGGCTTGAATAGACTTGTTGTATGCGAACGTTGAGTCCATCACACCCGATCATCACGTGGTGTCTCGAAACGACGAACTTTCTTAACGGTGCATACTTAAGGAAGAACACATTATTATCTTAATATTAAGTGAGAGGGATCATCTTATAATGCTACCGTCGTGATCTAAGCAAAATAAGATGCATAAAAGGATTAACATCACATGCATGGATAATGTGATATGATATGGTCCTTCTTGCACTTGATCTCCATGTTGTGCATCATGGTATGATCTCCATCATTCCACCGGCGTGGCACCAAGGTTTGTGGCACCTCCATCTTGATTGTCCATTACAACATATCACATGGATATGATATACAGCACGCAGGCCATAAAAATAAGACAACCATATGGCTCCAGCCGGTATGTCAATAATTTTACAAAAGATATCATCTCATACATAATGTTTGTAACATTGACCATATCACATCACATGCCCTGCAAAAACAAGTTAGACGTGTCTAATTTATTTTTGCATATTTTACGTGGCTTGGGCTTACGAGGATAGAACCGTTCATACCTACGTACAAGAGCCACAACGTTGATAAAACATATTTTTAACAACCCTTTGTAGATTAGATCTTAACTATAGTAGGATAAACGGACACCCCCTCATTCACAAGTGAGACAATTCTCGCGTACATAGTACACGTAAACTTAGTCTAGGGCAGCTTCATCCTACTATGCCACTAAGATCATAAAATACTCAAAGAGGCAAAAACATGATCATCAACGCCCACATACTCCTATGTGTTCTACCCGTACAAATCATCTACACATAAACCTGGCTCTGATACCACTGAAGGGTACGTTGCATAGAAAACAAAAAAATCCTACGCGCGATAAACCTGAATGGCCAAGATCTAATCTAGGAGATGAAAGGTAACAGGGAGAAAGAGAGTCTTGAGATAACATACCCTCGAAGACTCAAAGTGTTACGAGATCAAATCTCGTTGTTGGCGTAGTCGTACTCACGCCGATCCCGAGCGAGAAGATGTGCACCGCAATCCGGCGATGCCTCCGTGATCGGTCACACGTTCAGCTTGATGAAGACCTCCGTTCCCTCAATCCAGCGGGGTAGCGGAAGTAGAGGATCCCCGGAACTCCAGCAGCACGACAGCGTGGTGATGGTGAAGAATCCCACGGCCAGGGCTTCGCCAACCCGGAGACCATGGAATGGAGCAGCGGGTGCAGGGAAAGGGAGGTGGGAAAGTGTGTGGAGAAGAGGAGCTCTCACCCTCCTTTTATAGGGGAGGGGGAGGCAGCCCAATAGGGGGGTGCGGCTAGCCATGGTGTGCCCCCACCTCTTCCCTCTTCATGTGAGTGGAAGCTCCACTCACACCCACTCATGCTCCCTTAATTTTCCACTTAGAAAATCCAAAGGTTTTTCTTTAATAAATAAATAAAACATTTTTATTTCTTTATTTATATTTATTAATTCTATTAACGAACATTTGCATGCAGCACCTCGAATCATTTGTTAATTCCATTAACAACCATTCGACGAAAAACCCCTTGAACTATTTCAATTCTCCCCGAAACAATTTCGGATCTGCCCAAAACATTCTTCGGTATTCTGTATCCTCTCAAACGCTTCATCGAACCTTAAGTGTGTCACCCTACGGTTCATGAATAATATAGACATGATCGAGACTCTTCTCCAATCAATAATCAACAGCGGGATCTGGAGATCCGAGATGACTCCTATATATTCAACAATGACTCTCGTGATCGTGTGAACCTTTCAACGTCGTAACGATTTCCCTTTCTCTTGCGATATGTCGCACCCGGACTTCTAAAGGATACTCGCCGTTCCGTTGAACAGTAGTAGATTGGATTACGGGGCTTACCGGCACCCGCGTCCTCTTACGAGTAGGCCAACACACGTATGTGTGACAACCAACCCCTATCTGTTCAGCGTCGACGTAAACTATCCCATAGAAATCAGGACACTTCCATTGACGTACTTCAAACCATACACACATGGTACGTCAACGGCGTTGAACAACTGATATCACAACAAATCTCTACGACACAAAAGATTGAAATAAGTTGCAAATGGCTCTCATTAGAGCAGAGATAGCAAATACAATCATTCAGAGGGCACATGCCCCAACAATACATCATTACATCACAGCGGAAGCATTCAACATGTCTGAGTACAGACAAGAACCAAATAGACCTAAGAGGCCGGAAACGAACAGACGGAGCCCATCCACGAAGTCGCGGATCCTGCCCGGGTCCGCTATCTACTCGTCAGCAGTCTCGTCATACTCCACGTAGTAGCCACCAGGTAGATCCTCGGAAACGTAGTCTGCGGAAACCACAGCCCCAAAGGGGTCAGTACATAAACGTACTGGCAAGCAAGACTCACAGTTCACCAAAGTGTAGCCCGTCAACACCAAGCACAGATGCTTTGGGTTCAACGGAAGGAAGGGGATATAAAAGATGCTGCAACTGGCTGCTCTAACCAACTACAGAACATACTACAACTTCCAACTAACAGAAAGGGGGATAAGATCGAGTATTGTAACCAACTGAAAGTTAACTTCAAGCAAACCCATCCTGGATCTCGCCCCTTATCCAAAGAAGCAACCCGAGGATAACTCACACAGTTGAGTTAATGATGGTTCATATTATTGTGTCAATAAGCCTATTACTAGTCAAGTTGTTAATCATTGGGTGTAAGATTGTTAATCATTAGGTTTAAGTTGTCCTGAGTACTTGTTAGCCAGTACTTTCACCAAGTAATCCATAACCGCGGAAAACACGGCTTCTCGAGAAGATTATCCCTGCAGGGTTGCACCAATTTGGCCGTACACGCATGAATAACCCGCCAGATGGAAAGTCCCTTCCACCAAGCGGGGCACTCAACACAACTCAACTCTTCTTCGCATCAAGCCCAAAGAACCTTGGGCGCACGGCTAATCGAGCCCCGAAGAAAAGGGACCCTCATAGCACTCTAAGACCGTGTCCCCCTATATGCCGACTACGAAAGTTCCACCCGGGTTCCAAGGGCTCGCAAGATCATGCATGCAGCAAATGGAAAACCCGAACTAAATGAGGCGATTTGGACGAGATGCGAATCGAATCAAATTGAGGGGGGCGCCCATACTCGCTTCCCACATGCGGTTAGTGCGCTCATCATGGATCAGTAGACAAGACCCTTTTCCTATTAGGGTCGACACTAGCAGGCCTCAAAACCACAAAGGGCCTCCTGCCGGTGCCTTATCATCAAATTATTATTAACAATAACATTAGCATGATTGATTGATTAAACATCGAGCCCCCAGAACATAATAACAATATAGTAACTGAAAGTAACGGGTAACAGACTCGAGCAAAACAACCTAAGCATGCTAGTAAGACACTGGCTCAATCAAAGGGGTGATAGGAGTGGAGGTGAGGCAATATCAAGGTTAAGGGATTCATGTGATGGGTTCGTAACAGAAACAACTACTACTATGGCTTAGCAGGAAAGAACAACGGAAAGTATCGGTAGTCAATGTTGAAAGGAACACAGTGGTTCATGTGAGTGATAACTTGCCTGCAAACCCAGTAGCCTGGTACTGAGCTAACTCCTTAGAAGGGGTGTCGTAAGGATCGTCGGTCTCAACGTCGTCGTATATCCGGGAAGAAGCAAACAAACAATGCAGAAAGATAAACAATCAATATCATGGCATAGTGCACAAACATGGGATGATGCATGACCATTTAATTGATGCAACAACATAAACTAGTTGACAAGATAGAAACAGGATTAAATGGACCCATATGCAATTGGATTGCATATGGAAAGCCCATGATTTATGGTTGAATTAATTGTTTTACAACTAAGCAACATGTGAAAGTGGATTAGCATGATGCATGGATTAGGAAAACAGCAAAATAACAACAATAGAACCAAATGGAAATAAGGTTTAACAAGTTTGGAATTTCATTTATTAAGTTAAGAAATTTTGGTTTCTTAAAGGTGCTACACAAGCATTTGTTGTTTTCACCACTTTTAATTGTTCAAAATAGATAGCAAAGTTCATATTTGAAAAGAAAGCAAGATTTCAGTTGGAATACATGTTTCACTTGTTGAAAAAGGATTTCAAATAAATTAGTTATGAATTAAACAAGTTTAAGCAAGAATTTAAATGGATTTAATTCAAACATGAACTTATTTGAATTTTTATTTGTTCAAAACATTAAGTGAGATTCATATTTGAAAAGTTTATGCTTTTATGGTTTGAAAACATATTTTATATGTCCCAAAAGAATTTGTTTTGATCAAGTTATGAAATTACCAATTTTAAATGAATTAAACAAGGTTTAAATTATTTAACCAATTTTAATTATTCAAAACATGAAACAAAATTTATATTTGGAAAGGTGGTTTCATTTTGCATGGAAAACATATTTCATTTGTGGAAATTGGATTTAAAATGAGCAAGTTATTATTTTGGCAATTTTAAATGCAATAAACAAGAAACAATTGTTTTCAGCAATTTAAATTATTCAAAACAGCAAACAAAATTTATATTTGGAAAGTACATGAAAAGTTGATTGGAAAACATATTTAGTTTGTTGAATTTGGAATTTTTATGAACAACTTATGAATTTTGCAAGTTTAAGTGAATTTGACAAGTTTTCAACTTTTGCACCAATTTAAAATATTCAAAACAGTAAACAAATTTTATATTTGGATAGAACATTTAATTTGGGACAGAAAACATATTTAAAAAGTTAAAATTGGAGTTGGGATGAATATCTTATGCAATTTACAAAATCTAGTGTAAATCTGCCATTTTTAATCCATTAGGGACTTAGGAAAAATTATTTCAGGGGTCTAGATATAAGTTAGAGGGGCCTATTGGTGATTACCAGGAAGTTCTGTGACCAAAACATTGCAAAAAAATAAAAGGTGGTTTATTGGTGGGAGGTGGGATTCGATCCTGGGACCTCCCACTGTGGGATTGTGGTGCTAACCAGTGGGATGGATGCGCTGCTTGTGGAAGGAAGGGGTCTCGGGGGAATAAGAGGTGTGGCTGCGGGTAACTTTCTGAATCTCAACTGAACCCGAACAGGACAGAGATCGACAGGGGCAGCGATCAGAGGTTGGTGGCGATCTGCTGGCGGCGCTCGCGGTTGGCCGTGGGGGCGCCGGGCGGGTGCGTGCGGTTGGAGGAGATGAGGGAGGGGAGAGGGAAAGGAGGCGAGAGGAGGTCTCACCTCGAGGCAAGCGGACAGCAGGAGGGGGGCGGACGTGCAGAGCAGGTCGAGCAGCAGGCGAAGCAGGGCGCCGGCGGTGGAGAAAGCTTGACGGCGGCGCCGCCTCGGGCATCCACGGCCGATGACGCCTTCAGCGAAGTTGGAGCTGGGAGGATGCCGGTTCCATTCCCGGGTTTGGATGGCGCCGGCGGGGGCTAGGGCGACGGCGACGAGCCAACGCGTCCACGGCCGCTGCAGCTCCCATGCGGTTCAGAAAAAATCAGAAGAAGCAGAGGGTTTTGGGAGAGGGAGATCGAGGGGAGAGGCAGGGTGGCGGCCTTGTGGAGGAGGCTAGGGTTAGGTAGGGCTCGGGGGAGGTGTAGGTTTTAACGTGCCCTTGAGCTCGGTACGGCAGTCATCTGAAGGGGGAGGAGGTTGATCGTTCGGTGGGGAGTTGGTCGTACAGAAGATGACGACAGGGAGGTGGAAGAAGGGTATCGGGCCAGAAAAAGAAACGGGTGGGAGAAAAAGGGAAAGGGGTGGGCTTGGCTAGTGGGCTGGGAGAAAATAAAAGGTTGGGCTAGCATGGTGCTCTCTCTCTCCCTTGTTAGCTTTAATCTTTTTAGTTCTAATTATTTTTTTTGCTGAAAAAGGAATTGGAAGAAAAAGAAGGGTTTTATGTTAGGAAAAATATTAGAAAAATTTGGGTCAGCTATTTAGGTTAATAGAAAACAATTGCCAAGTTTTGTTTTCAGAAAGTTTGAAAATAAATTGATGTTTGGAAGTAATTCAAATTTGGGTGAATTTTGAATATTAAGTAACATTATTGAAGACAAGGTTTTAATAGGGTGAACCCTATGGTTTAATGTGATTGAATTAGTTGATTTAATTTTGGAGATTTTTATAAACTCAAGTTGGGTGCTGATTTGAAGAATTGCTTTGAATTTGGAAACAATTGGGAATTAATTAATTGAAATAAAGCACCATTTTAGTAGTTGATCAAACATGGAATAAATGGAAACAAAAGATTAGATTGTTTTGTTAATTTTCATAATTTTCCAATTGGGTGTTGTTTATACAATGTATTGAATTTTTGAATGTGATTTTGGAAACAATTGATTGATTAGAACCAATATTTTAATAAGTGATCAACATTGAATAAAATGGAACAAATTGGTTGTTATTATTTGAAATAACATTTTGGAAATTGTAACATCACAAGGATGAAACAAAAGGTTTGAATTTTGGTTTGAAATTCAAATAGAAAACAAAGGAAAACAACTGAAAACAGTTGGAAAACAAACAAAACAAATGCAATCAACATGATGCCATGATGCAAAACATAAAATAACAGAGAGCAAAACATTCTAAAGGCTATTTTTCAGACTTGGGATGTTACAAAACGCCCCCCCTTGAAGGAATCGCGCCCCGAGATTCCTACTGAGAAAAGAAAAGGTCCGGATACTTCTTGCGAAGATCCTCTTGAGCTCTGACACGTAAAACACATCGTGCACCTTGGATAGTTTCTGGAATTTCAAAACGATAGGCATTCCTGGCAACTCTTCTGGAAAGATGTCAGGGAATTTGAAACCACAGGAACATTTCAAGTAAAGGGAGAGGTTTTGTATGGAAGGTGTATAGCTGACTAGAAATTGATTCATTTGGAGAATAGATTATCTGGAATTTGGTGATTCAGGAATGCTTCCTCGAAACAACCCCAGGTGATAGGAATGCCAGCTCTCATAGCCTGGAATCAACAACAACAAAAACAACAAGAACCTTTCTGGCCATAAAACAATAACAATAATTGAAGTGGAAAACAACAACAAGATTTCAACGGACGAAAAGGATGTTGAGAAGAACAGGATAACGAAGCAACACCGGGAAAAACGAGAACAAAACACTCCTGAGGTACTACGGAAAACCCAACCGGGCTTCTAAAGGATCAATATCTACTGCTTAAGGAATAGAGGATTTGCTTCCGGGGCTTACACGCCTCCGTTCTCAATCGTGAGTAGGCAACATGATAAATCATGTCACAACCACCTCCATTCCTATGGTCTAGTAGATATAACCATCCTAGAGAAACCAGAATACGTGAAATCCTAACTTGAAAGTTTAGATGAGAATAGAAAAACAACGTTGCACTTCCTTACCAGAAAAGGGTGGGTGGGTGGGGAAAGAAGAAAAATGAACAGAATTCCTACCCTCACGTTTCATTTTTCCTATATAGCTACAAAATAGTTTCTAGACTCAACTGCGACCAGTAAAAAGGGATCCTACAGGCAGACAGGCTCTGATACCATTTGTCGCACCCGGACTTTTAAAGGATACTCGCCGTTCCGTTGAACAGTAGTAGATTGGATTACGGGGCTTACCGGCACCCGCGTCCTCTTACGAGTAGGCCAACACACGTATGTGTGACAACCAACCCCTATCTGTTCAGCGTCGACGTAAACTATCCCATAGAAATCAGGACACTTCCATTGACGTACTTCAAACCATACACACATGGTACGTCAACGGCGTTGAACAACTGATATCACAACAAATCTCTACGACACAAAAGATTGAAATAAGTTGCAAATAGCTCTCATTAGAGCAGAGATAGCAAATACAATCATTCAGAGGGCACATGCCCCAACAATACATCATTACATCACAGCGGAAGCATTCAACATGTCTGAGTACAGACAAGAACCAAATAGACCTAAGAGGCCGGAAACGAACAGACGGAGCCCATCCACGAAGTCGCGGATCCTGCCCGGGTCCGCTATCTACTCGTCAGCAGTCTCGTCATACTCCACGTAGTAGCCACCAGGTAGATCCTCGGAAACGTAGTCTGCGGAAACCACAGCCCCAAAGGGGTCAGTACATAAACGTACTGGCAAGCAAGACTCACAGTTCACCAAAGTGTAGCCCGTCAACACCAAGCACAGATGCTTTGGGTTCAACGGAAGGAAGGGGATATAAAAGATGCTGCAACTGGCTGCTCTAACCAACTACAGAACATACTACAACTTCCAACTAACAGAAAGGGGGATAAGATCGAGTATTGTAACCAACTGAAAGATAACTTCAAGCAAACCCATCCTGGATCTCGCCCCTTATCGAAAGAAGCAACCCGAGGATAACTCACACAGTTGAGTTAATGATGGTTCATATTATTGTGTCAATAAGCCTATTACTAGTCAAGTTGTTAATCATTGGGTGTAAGATTGTTAATCATTAGGTTTAAGTTGTCCTGAGTACTTGTTAGCCAGTACTTTCACCAAGTAATCCATAACCGCGGAAAACACGGCTTCTCGAGAAGATTATCCCTGCAGGGTTGCACCAATTTGGCCGTACACGCATGAATAACCCGCCAGATGGAAATGCCCTTCCACCAAGCGGGGCACTCAACACAACTCAACTCTTCTTCGCATCAAGCCCAAAGAACCTTGGGCGCACGGCTAATCGAGCCCCGAAGAAAAGGGACCCTCATAGCACTCTAAGACCGTGTCCCCCTATATGCCGACTACGAAAGTTCCACCCGGGTACCAAGGGCTCGCAAGATCATGCATGCAGCAAATGGAAAACCCGAACTAAATGAGGCGATTTGGACGAGATGCGAATCGAATCAATTTGAGGGGGCGCCCATACTCGCTTCCCACATGCGGTTAGTGCGCTCATCATGGATCAGTAGACAAGACCCTTTTCCTATTAGGGTCGACACTAGCAGGCCTCAAAACCACAAAGGGCCTCCTGCCGGTGCCTTATCATCAAATTATTATTAACAATAACATTAGCATGATTGATTGATTAAACATCGAGCCCCCAGAACATAATAACAATATAGTAACTGAAAGTAACGGGTAACAGACTCGAGCAAAACAACCTAAGCATGCTAGTAAGACACTGGCTCAATCAAAGGGGTGATAGGAGTGGAGGTGAGGCAATATCAAGGTTAAGGGATTCATGTGATGGGTTCGTAACAGAAACAACTACTACTATGGCTTAGCAGGAAAGAACAACGGAAATTATCGGTAGTCAATGTTGAAAGGAACACAGTGGTTCATGTGAGTGATAACTTGCCTGCAAACCCAGTAGCCTGGTACTGAGCTAACTCCTTAGAAGGGGTGTCGTAAGGATCGTCGGTCTCAACGTCGTCGTATATCCGGGAAGAAGCAAACAAACAATGCAGAAAGATAAACAATCAATATCATGGCATAGTGCACAAACATGGGATGATGCATGACCATTTAATTGATGCAACAACATAAACTAGTTGACAAGATAGAAACATGATTAAATGGACCCATATGCAATTGGATTGCATATGGAAAGCCCATGATTTATGGTTGAATTAATTGTTTTACAACTAAGCAACATGTGAAAGTGGATTAGCATGATGCATGGATGAGGAAAACAGCAAAATAACAACAATATAACCAAATGGAAATAAGGTTTAACAAGTTTGGAATTTCATTTATTAAGTTAAGAAATTTTGGTTTCTTAAAGGTGCTACACAAGCATTTGTTGTTTTCACCACTTTTAATTGTTCAAAATAGATAGCAAAGTTCATATTTGAAAAGAAAACAAGATTTCAGTTGGAATACATGTTTCACTTGTTGAAAAAGGATTTCAAATAAATTAGTTATGAATTAAACAAGTTTAAGCAAGAATTTAAATGGATTTAATTCAAACATGAACTTATTTGAATTTTTATTTGTTCAAAACATTAAGTGAGATTCATATTTGAAAAGTTTATGCTTTTATGGTTTGAAAACATATTTTATATGTCCCAAAAGAATTTGTTTTGATCAAGTTATGAAATTACCAATTTTAAATGAATTAAACAAGGTTTAAATTATTTAACCAATTTTAATTATTCAAAACATGAAACAAAATTTATATTTGGAAAGGTGGTTTAATTTTGCATGGAAAACATATTTCATTTGTGGAAATTGGATTTAAAATGAGCAAGTTATTATTTTGGCAATTTTAAATGCAATAAACAAGAAACAGTTGTTTTCAGCAATTTAAATTATTCAAAACAGCAAACAAAATTTAGATTTGGAAAGTACATGAAAAGTTGATTGGAAAACATATTTAGTTTGTTGAATTTGGAATTTTTATGAACAACTTATGAATTTTGCAAGTTTAAGTGAATTTGACAAGTTTTCAACTTTTGCACCAATTTAAAATATTCAAAACAGTAAACAAATTTTATATTTGGATAGAACATTTAATTTGGGACAGAAAACATATTTAAAAAGTTAAAATTGGAGTTGGGATGAATTTCTTATGCAATTTACAAAATCTAGTGTAAATCTGCCATTTTTAATCCATTAGGGACGTAGGAAAAATTATTTCAGGGGTCTAGATATAAGTTAGAGGGGCCTATTGGTGATTACCAGGAAGTTCTGTGACCAAAACATTGCAAAAAAATAAAAGGTGGTTTATTGGTGGGAGGTGGGATTCGATCCTGGGACCTCCCACTGTGGGATTGTGGTGCTAACCAGTGGGATGGATGCGCTGCTTGTGGAAGGAAGAGGTCTCGAGGGAATAAGAGGTGTGGCTGCGGGTAACTTTCTGAATCTTAACTGAACCCGAACAGGACAGAGATCGACAGGGGCAGCGATCAGAGGTTGGTGGCGATCTGCTGGCGGCGCTCGCGGTTGGCCGTGGGGGCGCCGGGCGGGTGCGTGCGGTTGGAGGAGATGAGGGAGGGGAGAGGGAAAGGAGGCGAGAGGAGGTCTCACCTCGAGGCAAGCGGACAGCAGGAGGGGGGCGGACGTGCAGAGCAGGTCGAGCAGCAGGCGAAGCAGGGCGTCGGCGGTGGAGAAAGCTTGACGGCGGCGCCGCCTCGGGCATCCACGGCCGGTGACGCCTTCAGCGAAGTTGGAGCTGGGAGGATGCCGGTTCCATTCCCGGGCTTGGATGGCGCCGGCGGGGGCTAGGGCGACGGCGGCGAGCCAGCGCGTCCACGGCCGCCGCAGCTCCCATGCGGTTCAGAAAAATTCAGAAGAAGCAGAGGGTTTTGGGAGAGGGAGATCGAGGGGAGAGGCAGGGTGGCGGCGTTGTGGAGGAGGCTAGGGTTAGGTAGGGCTCGGGGGAGGTGTAGGTTTTAACGTGCCCTTGAGCTCGGTACGGCAGTCATCTGAAGGGGGAGGAGCTTGATCGTTCGGTGGGGAGTTGGTCGTACAGAAGATGACGACAGGGAGGTGGAAGAAGGGTATCGGGCCAGAAAAAGAAACGGGCTGTGGGAGAAAAAGGGAAAGGGGTGGGCTTGGCTAGTGGGCTGGGAGAAAACAAAAGGTTGGGCTAGCATGGTGCTCTCTCTCCCTTGTTAGCTTTAATCTTTTTAGTTCTAATTATTTTTTTTTGCTGAAAAAGGAATTGGAAGAAAAAGAAGGGTTTTATGTTAGGAAAAATATTAGAAAAATTTGGGTCAGCTATTTAGGTTAATAGAAAACAATTGCCAAGTTTTGTTTTCAGAAAGTTTGAAAATAAATTGATGTTTGGAAGTAATTCAAATTTGGGTGAATTTTGAATATTAAGTAACATTATTGAAGACAAGGTTTTAATAGGGTGAACCCTATGGTTTAATGTGATTGAATTAGTTGATTTAATTTTGGAGATTTTTATAAACTCAAGTTGGGTGCTGATTTGAAGAATTGCTTTGAATTTGGAAACAATTGGGAATTAATTAATTGAAATAAAGCACCATTTTAGTAGTTGATCAAACATGGAATAAATGGAAACAAAAGATTAGATTGTTTTGTTAATTTTCATAATTTTCCAATTGGGTATTGTTTATACAATGTATTGAATTTTTGAATGTGATTTTGGAAACAATTGATTGATTAGAACCAATATTTTAATAAGTTATCAACATTGAATAAAATGGAACAAATTGGTTGTTATTATTTGAAATAATATTTTGGAAATTGTAACATCACAAGGATGAAACAAAAGGTTTGAATTTTGGTTTGAAATTCAAATAAAAAACAAAGGAAAACAACTGAAAACAGTTGGAAAACAAACAAAACAAATGCAATCAACATGATGCCATGATGCAAAACATAAAATAACAGAGAGCAAAACATTCTAAAGGCTATTTTTCAGACTTGGGATGTTACACGATATTTTACTTGTCCGAGATCCGATCATCGGTATCAACCATACCTTGTTTGATCTCGTTACCCGACAAGTACTCTTTTCTCGTTCCCCTGATATACATCCTTGTGATCATATCACGTGCTTGCAAGCGGTGTCGATGTGATATCACCGAGAGGTCCCTGACTATATCTCTCCGTCGTATTGGATGGACAAATCCCACTCTTGATACATGAGTTTCAACTAACACTTTCCGAATACCTAACGACACCTTTATAGTCACCCTGTTATGGTGTGATGTTTGATGTCATAAAAGTATTCTTTCGGTATTAGTGATTAACATGATCTCATGGTCTAAGGAACAATGTTACTCCGAATGGAAGACCTAACAACATAACTAAATGACTTGATCGTATTGTTATACTTAGTTAGGGTCTAAGTTCATCACGTCATTCTCCTAATGACATGACCCCGTTATTAACAACATCCAAATGTCTATGATCAGGAAACCTTGATCATCTGTTAATCAATGAGCTATTTAAAAGAGAGGCTTCACTAGGAATGTTGGTTTGTTTATTAATCACACATGTATCAACGTTTCCGGTTAATACAATTCTAGCATGAGAAATAAACATTTATCATAAACAATGAATAAGATAATAACCACTTTATTATTGCCTCCCGGGCATATTCGCTTCACTTTCTGCCCCTTTTTACGCAAAAACTTTGAATATATTTTTTTCGGGATTTTTTGAGAAACTTTATTTTTCAGACTTTTCCAGAATTTTATTAAATAATAATATCGCTGGAAAACGAAGATGGAATGATGGAAAACGTCAGCAAAACCATACCTACAGCAGTTCTAAGACACTCTACTAAACATATACTCACTGAAAACGGAAGAAAACATATGGAAAACGTGGTTGTGAATAGTGAAAACGCGAGTAGACGATGGAAAACGAACGAAAACGTGTGTGGGCATGAGTGAACATAGTGAAAACAATAAGAAAACATGATATACTTTATGGAAGCACATCGAAAATGAGCATATGAATAAGTAAACGTAGTGAAAACATAGTGATAACATTGTTTTCTTCATTTCAAATCACTTTGTTAACAAGGTTGATCAAGTCTTGCTACCAAAATAATTTTATATGAAACAAAACTTTGTTTCTCACTAAATAATCATGTTACCTCAACTTTGATTGATATAGTTCCAATCATGATAGTCTCATATTCTTTGGGTGGCTTTGGAATAGGACAATAAAATTCTCCAATCTTGATGGTCTCAATATTTTGAATTGAATTTAGACCATATTTCTTATCAATCTTCTTGGGAAAATAAATAGTGTGCTCTTTATCATTAACATTAAAGTAACTTTTCCTTTATTGCAATCAATAACAGCCCCTGCAATATTAATAAAAGGTCTTCCAAGAATAATAGACATATTATCATATTCAGGCATTTCCAACACAGCAAAGTCAGTTAATATCAGACAATTATTAGCAACTTGAACAGGAACATCCTCACATATACCCACAGGAATAGCAGTAGACTTATCAGACATTTGCAAAGATATATCAGTTGGTATCAATTTTTCTAGGAGGAGTCTTTTATAGAGAATAAAAGGCATGACACTAACTCCAGCTCCCAAATCACACAAAGTAGTTCTAACATAATTGTTTTTAATAGAACAGGGAATAGTTGGTATACCAGGATCTCCAAGCTTCTTAGGAACCTTGCCATTAAAAGAGTAATTAGCAAGCATAGTGGAGATTTCCTCATTAGGAATCTTCCTTTTAATAGAGACAATATCTTTCATATATTTTGTATAAGGAGGCAATTTAATAGCATCAGTTAAAGGAATTTGCAAGAACAAAGTTTTCATCCATTCACAAAACTTGTTGTAATGTTCTTCTTCCTTTGATTTGTGTTTCTTATTAGGATAAGGCATTGGTTTTTGTACCCAAGGTTCTCTCTCATTACCATGTTTATTAGCAATAAAATCTTCCTTAGTGTACTTTGTATTCTTATTTTGCTTTTTAGGCTCCTCTTCAATTTCTTCTTTATTAGAAGCATTTTTTCTTCATTACCACTTTCAGTTTCAGCATCAGAGATAGATATACTATTAGGATCTTTAGCAAATTCAGAGGATTCTACAACAGTTTTATGTTTCTTCTTCTTTTTCTTCTTAGTATGAATAACATTATTATTAGTTTGCTGAGAATCTTGTTCAATTCTTTTAGGATGTCCCTCAGGATATAAAGGATCTTTTGTAGCAATACCACTTCTAGTTCTTATTACATAAGCATGTTTTTCTTTAGAAGCATTAACTAGCAAATCTTTTTGCACTTTAGCAAGTTGATCAATTTGAGTTTGAACCATTTGAAAGTGTTTAACAAGCATTTTAACATCATTAGAGGTTCTTTCTATAATACCCTCAAATTATGAATAGCTCTAGAGTTTTCCATTAGGTGATTTTGCACTCTCATGTTAAAATTATCTTGCTTGATAACATAATTATCAAATTCATCTAAAACATTGATCAGGAGGTTTATTATAGGGAATATCTCTACTATCAAAATGTTGGAGAGAGTGTACCTCAATGGTGGATGAGTGAGGGATTGGCTTACATAATTCTTCTATAGGTGGAAGATTCTTCACATCTTCAGATTTAATACCCCTCTCTTTAAGGGATTTCTTGGCTTCTCTCATCACTTCATCATTTAATTCAATCATTCCCCTCTTCTTGGGTGTTGGTGTTGGTGTTGATACTGGAGTAGGGGTCGGCTCAGGCTCAACCGTAGTCCAATCATCATGATTTTGGCTTATTTTAGCCATTAATTCCTCAGCTTCATCTGGAGTTCTTTGCCTGAAAACACAACCAGCACAACTATCTAGGTATGTCCTAGATTCAACAGTTAGTCCATTATAGAATATATCAAGAAGTTCATTATTTTCTATCTTATGCCCAGGTGTAGAACTAACTAAAGAACAGAACCTTGCCCAAGATACATGGAATTTCTCTCCTTCCAATTGCTTGAAATTAAATATATTTTGTAAAGCAACATCTTGAGCACTAGCAAGAAAATATTTCTGAAAGAAAGCATTAACCAACCCAATAGGACTATGATTAGATCCCGGAGACAAATTATTAAACCAAGTTTTAGTTTCATCTTTTAATGAGAAAGGGAATATTTTAGCAACAAAGTAGCTACGTTTCTTAAGATCATCAGAGAATAAACTACTCAAAGAGGAGAGCTCATTCATATGTTTCATATCACTTTCATTTTCAGTACCACAAAAAGGTTCTTTCTCAACAATAGATATATAAGATAAATCAAGAGAGAAATCATAATCCTTATCCCTAATATTAATGGGAGAAGTGGCAAACTTAGCATCAGGAGATAATTTATATTTAAAAGCACGACTTTCAATAAGACATATAACAACATCTCTATCCTTCATAGCATGTATTTCATCAATAAGATCATCATTAAGTTCAATATAGGAATCATCAAAATCATCACTAGGATTCTCTCTAAGCTCAGGTGAAACAGCAGGAGTAAATGGATTTTTATCAGGAGTTTCAGTAATTTGCAATATTTTTAGCTTTAGCAATAGTAGCATCTAAGAAAGGACCGAGAGACCCACTCTCATCAAGCACAGTAGAAGAATCATCAAAAGTATCAGAAGTATTTTCAGATTCAGCAGAAGTAGCACGTGTAGCATGTGTATGTGGTGGTGTAAGCAGCTTACTCATAACAGACGGTGAATCAAGAGCAACAGAGGTGTTCAGAGTTGTACCTCTTCTTGTAGTGGATGGTAATATAGGAAACTTTCCATCACGAGTCTTACCCATGATGAATGATTGGAAGTAGATAATAGTACTCTCCGGTGAGCTTGCAAATAAAGCTATGCTCTCCGGCAACAACGCCAGAAAATAGTCTTGATAACCCACAAGTATAGGGGATTGCAACAGTCTTCGAGGGATGTAAAACCCAAATTTATTGATTCGACACAAGGGGAGCCAAAGAATATTTATGAGCCTTAACAAGTGAGTTGTCAATTCACCTGCACCCGAAAGTGGACTTGTTCGCAGTGGTTTATCGGTAGTAACCGTTTTATAGTAGCAGCAGTAGTGAAATAATAGCAGCAGTGAAATGAAAACAACAGCAGTAGTGTTTGAAGTAAACAGCGGGATTAAATACTGTAGGCATAGGGATAGATGAAGGGGCGTTTCATGGATAAGATAGTTCATATAATAATCAAGACATGGGCATTTGAAAGTAAAGTATAGGCACCTAGAGGGGGGTGAATAGGTGCTACGACCAATTTTAATTTTTCTTAAGATTTAGGCTTGACAAGAAGGTAAATTCTCTAGATTATGCAACTAGGGGTGAATTTACCTATATGACAAGGCAAGCAATTAAGACAACTAGAACAACACTTAATGCAACTAGTACAACAATCAATGTGACAAGTACTAGAAGTAAATAGGGAGGAACGAGATAACCGATGGAAGCACACGGAGACACGATGTATTCCCGAGTTCCTCCTTGTTAAGGGAGTACGTCTCGTTGGAGGGGTGTGAGCTCGCCACGAAGGCCTACTCAACGCCACAAAGGCCTCACCCTATTCTCCGATGAACTTCGCCACAAAGGCCTAGTTCACCTTCCACTATAGAACCCCTTTGAGGCGGGGATCGAATCCTTTACAAACAAGTTTGGGCCACACACCCACAACTTAATTGGGGGCTCCCAACACTCACAAATCACCAAGAGTAGCAAGAAGCCTAGGTTCTCCACATGAGGAAACCCTAGGCCAAGATTCCTCAAGAAAAGGAGAGGGGAAATGAAATCCGGTTGGTGAAGACGTAGATCGGGGCCTTCTCCTTCAATCCACCAAAGATCTAGGCTTTTGGGTGGTTGGATTGGGAGATCTAGCAAGGTGGTTGAGCTTCAACAATGGAGTCTTTAAGTCTGGTCGAGCTAGCTTGAGGTTGGTGGAGGGGAGGGGGTATTTATACCCCCCATAAATGCAAAGAGCCGTTGGAGCTTTTCTGGCGAAAGTCACACCGGAGACTCCGGTGTAAAGACCGGAGACTCCGGTCTGGGCCGGAGACTCCGGACAGTTTCCGGTGTTCCAAATCTTCAGGGAAAATCCACTCCGGAGACTCCGGTCAGGTGGACCGGAGACTCCGGTCTTGGTGCTTCGAATATGCATAGAGTATGTCTGTGGTCTTGCGATCGAAGGAAACAAATACTCACACCGGAGACTCCGGTAAGTATCCGGTAAGACTCCGGTGTGGGTACAGTGCGCGACACCACCAAGTCCTTAGAAAAAATCCTTGAAGAAAAGCCCACACCGGAGACTCCGGACAGTCTCCGGACACTCTCCGGTGTGGGTACAGTACGCGACACCAGAATTTCCTTAGCAAAATCCCTGAGCAAATATCCACACCGGAGACTCCGGTCTGGTAGACCGGAGACTCCGGCCTGGAGAAAATTCCAGAGAGCAGAGATATTGGACAACAGCTCCTTTTTGTACCTCATCACCACAAATGATAATATGTTGAAGTAAGCCCCTGAAATATATCAACACCTATTAGATTACATGTGTTGTTAACAAACACCAAAACAAGATGATTTAAGCGCGTTTGCACTTTCAATCTCCCCCTTTTTGGTGTTTGATGACAACACACATAAATTGGCAAATAGATCATAGCTAGGCTAAGTTTGTAAAAGATAGAGCACTCACAAAGTGAGCTCCCCCTATTTTTCACAAACAAAGCCCCACTTGAACAAACATTAGTGAACAATTACAAGTAGTAGAGACAAGGATATGATAAATATAAGATATAGCTTCACCACAAGGTCTCTCACAAATAACAACCATAGTTCACTAAACACGTAAAATCGAAATCAACTAGGATAGTGGGAACACAAGACATAAGAGGCAAATCAAGTTCAACGACTTGTGTTCCGAAGCAAATAAAGCAAAAAGAAAGAAAGGAGAAGCCAAGCCAAAGCTACTTCTCCCCCTTTGGCATCGAGACACCAAAAAGGGGCGAAGAGAACACCGTGGTCCAACAAGCTCAGTCCTCATCCTCGTAGTCCTCATCATCATCCTCCCCTGGTTCTGTGTCACCATCATCATCATCAGCTCCACTCCCAGCATCATCATCATCAGCTCCACTCCCAGCATCATCATCATCATCACCGGAGGCAAAGTCACCAAGGTCCTCATCCTCTGGATCATCCTCAGGCTGATCATCAACGAAGTCCTCCTCAATCTCCGGGGTCCTAGCACGGTGAGTCGAGGTAGAAGGAGCCGAGGTGACATCCTCAAAGTCACCCCAAGGGAACTGATCAATGTTCCACCCCTCATAGGACATAGTCACAGAAGCAGTGGGAGGGGTGGGTGGAGTGGTGGGAGGAGTGCCCATAGGAGGGGTAGCACCAAGGCCCGCATGGTCATGCAGCTTGGTGATCATCTTCTTCAGCTCGCGTCTCTCCTTATAAGCCACATGGTTCTCCTTGTGCACAGCCACAGTCATGCAAAGAATGTTACGCTGGAACCACGTGAGCTTCTTCATCTCATCCTGAGTCTCCTCCCTGCTAGAGCGGCGAGAGGGAGGGTCGGCATTCTTCCTCCTAGAGCCAGAAGGTGCCTCAACATCCCCCATGGGAGTGTCATCATCATCACGAGAGCGTCCGGACAGAATCTGGAGGGAGCCAACAGGGTGTACAGTATCGTGGGCTAAGCCAGGCAGCTGGTCAAGAATGAGCCTCATCACATATGGAGCATAGACAGGCACCTTCTTGATCTCAATCATAGCACAGTAAATCTCCTCCTTAATAAAGTGCATCACGTCAATCTCAAACCCCTCTCCATCAGGGCCGGCAAGGTGACACTGGAAAGCCTGATACAGGAGGTTCACTAGGCCACCACGAATAGCATCAACATTCCCCACCTTGGGAGCAATGTTGCAGCGAAAGAGACGAAGGCAAATGTTGTAGACCCTCTTCAGATTCTTGGCAGTGCCGCAGCTGGAGAGCTTGTCATACATAGGAGCCATGCGCTTTTTATCATAAGCAACTCCATGAATGTGCATACGCTCACCATTCCCTTCTCCCCAAGGGTAACCAAGAAGCTCAGCAAATCGTTCCATGGACGACTCGCACTCCACTGTCCCAGACATCCACTTCATAGTGACCTTCTCATCTTCAGCAAGAGTGACAGTGGCAAAGAACTGCTGGATAATAGGAGGGTTGTAGTTCTGCTGAATGCCCACAAGCTGCTCGAGACCCAGCTTCCTAGTGATCCAGACTGCCTCCTCAAAGTACTCAGATCGTCCAAGTGCCTCTAAGTCAAGGACTTTCTGTGGACACACGGGCTGCCTGAACTGAGAATAGATCTGAAGGGGAACGTAGCATAGAAAACAAAAATTTTCCTACGCGAGAGACACCCGAAAGGCCAAGATCTAATCTAGGAGACGAAGTGTAACGGGCAACAAGAGGGTTAAGGAGAACACATACCCTCGAAGACTCAAAGTGGTACGAGATCAAATCTCGTTGTTGGCGTAGTCGTACTCACACCGATCCCGATAGCGAGAAGATGGCACCGCAATCCGGCGGTGCATCCGTGATCGGTCACACGTACGGTTGATGACGACCTCCGTTCCCTCGTTCCAGCGGGGCGCGGAAGTAGAGGATCCCTCGGAACTCCAGCAGCACGACGGCGTGGTGTGGTGGAGAAAAACATTGCTCAGGGCTTCGCCAAGCGCACGAACAAGTGGTGGAGCAGCGGCAGGAGGGAGGAAGAGATGACACAAGTGTGTGTAGGGGGAGAGGGAGCTCTCACCCCTCCTTTTATAGGAGGGGATGGCAGCCACGAATTTTTGGCTGCCTCCACCTCTCCCTCATCATGTGAGTGGAGTCTCCACTCAACCCACTCATTCTTCCATGAATTCCCACTCAAAATCCCAAGGGTTTTCTTTAATAAATAAATAAAACAATTTTATTTCTTTATTTTAATATTTGTTAATTCCATTAACAAACATTAACATATAACCCCTTGAGTTAGTTGTTAAATCTATTAACAACCATTTGATAAGAATCCCCTTGAACTATTTCAAAATTACTCGAAACAATTTCGGTGACTATTTCAATATTCCCCGAAACAATTTCGGTGCTGTCCAAACTTTTCTCCGATATTCCGTATCCTCTCAAATGCGTCATCGAACCTTAAGTGTGTCACCCTACAGTTCGCGAATAAGATAGACATGATCGAGACTCCTCTCCGATCAATAATCAACAGCGGGATCTGGAGATCCGTGATGACTCCTATATATTCAACGATGACTCTCGTGATCGTGTGAACCAACAACGCCGTGAACTATTCCCTTTGTCTCGCAATATTTTACTTGTCCGAGATTCGATCATTGGTATCAACCATACCTTGTTCAATCTCGTTACCGACAAGTACTCTTTTCTCGTTCCCGTGATATAACATCCTTGTGATCATATCACATGCTTGCAAGCGGTTTCGATGTGATATCACCGAGAGGGCCCAGAGTATATCTCTCCGTCATTTGGATGGACAAATCCCACTCTTGATCCATGATCCTCAACTAATACTTTCCGAATACTTAAGGACACCTTTATAGTCACCCTGTTACGGTGTGACGTTTGATGCCATCAAAGCACCCTTCCGGTATCAGCGATTGACATGATCTCATGGTCTAAGGAATAAGTTACTTCGTATGTTTGATATAACAATGTAAACTAAATGACTTGATCGCATTGCTATATTCTCTTTGGGTATATGTTCATCACATCATTCTTCTAATGAAATGATCCCGTTATTAATAACATCCAATGTTCATGATCAGGAAACCTTGATCATCTATTAATCAACGAGCTAGTTAAAAGAGAGGCTTTACTAGGAACCATTGTTTGTTTATTAAGCACACATGTATCAACGTTTCCGGTTAATACAATTCTAGCATGCGAAATAAACATTCATCATAAACAAGGAATAAGATAATAACCATTTTATTATTGCCTCTCGGGCATATTCCCTTCAGTCTCCCACTTGCACTAGAGTCAATAATCTAGTCTGTAAGCATTTTAACACATATGGCGCACCAGTGTTATTACCATGCTTCGTATGCGGTAAACATCATCAAAAAGATCTGAACTGTTCAGGTCCTATTGTATTTGCATGTTCTTTGCGTCTACACGCATCACTCATTCTCTAATGAGATGGCTTTGTATATATATGGTCAATTGGTGAAAACTTAATACCTTAGCTTAAACTGATGTCACTAACATTGTGAAAATGTAGCTTCATAGTGTTAGCATTCTTGGAAACTCACCAAGTTCCGGTGATACCTTAATTCCTCAGCTTAAACTGATGTTACTAACATTGTGAAAATGTAGCTTCATAGTTTCAGCATTCTTGGAAATTCACCAAGTTCAATAAAGAACTCCTTGACACAAAATACGCTTATTATCAGTTGTCAACACAACGATATACTTTAGCCTTTGTTGTAGTATCTGTCATAATATTTTAATTTTGAAACTCTTTCAAATCCAGCATGGAACTTTCTTCCATCCTATTGTGCTACCCTTCATCACATATTTTAATTGAGATAAAATTTCTTGAATAAATGACAAGACTATTAGTGTAACATATTACAACTAATATTTTGTCATTACTACATAGGAAAACATATCCTTAGCATTTCTAAAATGACACAAGGATCTCTTCCACTATTGTCTAATAATCATATGAATTATCCTGCTATAACATTTTATAGCATATGACTCATCTGGTTGTATACATAGCATGGAAACATGACTTAGAAATCTCAATTTCAATGATGCTCATCATGTGTCAAAACACATGAATCTTGCTCAATTATTTTCCATGTGACAAGAACTCCTTCTTATCAATTTTATATTGACTTACTTCAATATTTCATCTATGTAATTTGGCTTCAATCATATCAGGCGCTTCAATCCATCTTTTATAAATATCGATGCCTAATATCTTCTAAGCCTTTCATCAATATGAAAATCTTAACCGTGTTAATTTAAAATACATATTTTCCAATCAACCATATGTCATCTACATAAAGTATTGGAAATATGTCATAGCGCTCCCACTTAATTTCTTGTAACTTTACAAGCATCTTTATCGTTCATGATGGAATCAAACTCTTTTGATAACTTCATTAAGGTAAAGATTTCAACTTCGTTATGCTCACTTCAACCATTGAAGTGTGCATACCTTTCTAGCAACCTTTTTGAATTTTACAAAACTCTCAGACTGTGTCAAGTACACATCCTTGATAAAACTTCCTCGAGAGGAGAGTTCGTTTTGTTATTCAACTTCCATATCATAATATGTAACTTTGCTAGAACTATCCGCAAAGACTAAGGCATCACTACGGAAGATCAAAATCTTGTAGTAGTTAACTCTTTGAACTTCGTCGAAAACAACTTTTCGATAAGTACAATTTTAATAAGATGTAAAATCCATGTCTTTGTCGCTATATAGACCCTTTTGCTATCGCTAGGCATCATGCCTATCGAAAGGACTACCAAGTCACATACTTGATATTCATACAAGGATATTATGGCGGATATAATGACTCATAGTCAATTTTACGAAGTCAGGGCCCATCATTTGCTTCCTTTATAAGGTCCAGGTCCTTTTGTTGTCAAAACAACACTTTACACTTAAACCACAAGTTGTTCTAAGTACAAAGTTTTTGGAATTTTCTGGTACAGTTCGCAAACTCATTTGAAGTATCTACAACATTTGTAGTGTCTTCTACTTAGTCAAAATAGTAAACCCCGGAACAACTTCCAGTGCTGCGCTACTCTTGACATGATAACGAAGATTCTCTAACCTTGTTGAGTTTGTACTGTGCTCCCACTCACTTGTTTCGCAAGAACTACTTTCTCGAGAAATCAACCCTTTCTGACAAACAACATTTGTCTTTTGGTTCGGTGATAGGAGAAATACCCAATGTTTTATTTGGGATAACCTTATAAACATATATTTATCCTATTTTGGTTGTAAACATTTTACACATGCTATGCATACCAAAACTTAAGAAAGTGACAATTCGGGTCACTACCCAAACCATATCTTATATGTTGTCAATTTCAGCGGATCATGATGGTGCTCTTTTCAGTGGAAAAACGGTTGTCACTAATGTATAAACTACAAAATTATAATGGCATTTTTATTAATCTTACCATGTCAAACAAGGTTTGATTTTTGTCTCTTGAATACTCCAATCTAATGTGGTGTATTCGAGAAGTATAAGTTGTAGAACAATTCTGCAACTTCTCAGATGTTTTGCTAAACTTGTAACTCAAACTTTATCCTTTATGATCCAATCATAAATACTTGATTATCTTGTTACATTGATTTTAACTTCATATTAACAACCTTTTGAACCAATTCAAAATGTCAAACTCTGTTCCCTTTAAATAGATATACTCGCATATCTACTTAAATCATCGACAGAATTTTATGAAGGAAAAATTAATCCACCATACATGACTACACATAATGGACTATATACATCAATATGTATAATCTCCACTAAATTAGTCGTCCATTCTACTTTGGCCTAAGAACGGAATTCTAGTCATCTTTTGGAAGAGGTCTCACAAGCGTCAATAAAATGACTCCGGAAGTCCATCAATATGGAGTTCCTTCATGTTTTCCTTTCCGATATGAACTAAAATGGTGGTGTCACAATTTAAGTGAAACTCTTCAACGTCTTGCAACGTTTAGCATTTAGTCTTATAGATGTTTACTTTACCAACATGATTTATATTAACATATCCATCAATTATGGAATATGATCATAGTTTGAACAATCTCATTTGTTCTCACAAAAGACTAGAACAAAATAACAAATTATTAAGTTCTTCAAATAAATCTTGACTGGTTGGTTCGATACGACAATGAACACAATAACACTTTATTTATGTTCTTGTCATAATCGATTCCACATCTATTACTAGTTCCTTTTAGGCCCTTGTATTTCTTTCATTGCGTTGCTTTGTATGACAACTCATACCAACCAATGTGGTATCAAAATACCCAAAAATACTTTGTTAACTAGTAATACATCTATAACTTGTATATCAAGCATATACTCCTGGGATGGACTTTCCAGTTATCTTCTTTTTCTGCCATATATCTTTTTGTAATTCTATTTTCAATATTCCCTTTCCTTTATAGAAGAATCATTCAACATCAAACAATGCTAGTCTTACTAGCTCATTTTCTTTGGCGTGTTAGTCATATACTATCACCCATTGAGTCATACTTTGAGTTTGATTGTTCTACTAATATCACCATATTAATAGCATTCTTCTAGATTCCACTCTTAACAATTTCTAAGTAAGGTAAAATACTTTACCCATACTTCTAATCCATCCCATCATAACAATTTTATGATTAAGTTACTATAGCTCGAAGGAAGGGATTTAGAGGATAATTTTGAGCGCCCAACTTCTTGGAATATTCAACGCCTAGCGTCTTCAATCATTGCATATATTCAGATAATATAAGCAAACATTGTCACGCTAAATTTGCATATATTCAGATAATATAAGCAAACATTGTCACGCTAAATTATACTCAGTCATGTTGCCACAAATAAGTTTCTAGATATCAATATATCTTTCACTTGATTGTTTCTGAAAACAATTCTTTTCGGTTCCTAAATCACTTTGATCAACAAAACATTCTTTTGAAGATAAAGTAATACGGAAGCAACCATGACTCTGGATTCTAAGTAGGAATTATTTGCTCTCTAGATTAATCAATCATTAACCATATGGAGCTAGGTAGGAAATACCAAAAATCTACAATAGGACTCAATTTTAAATTTCACTAATACGGTACCAATCTTAAATGGTATTTACCAGATCATAACAGTTATATCTCAATTAACAATCTAAGTGTAAGGTAGTTATGTGGATGCCAATGAATACTACAATTTGTGCAAATTCACTTTGATTTGTTGTTCATGATAAATAAGTTCAAGTTAATTCAAAAATTAAACCATGAACTCCCACTCAAAAACAACATCCCTCTTAGTCGTCTTTAGTGATTACACGAACCAAATTCACTACACCAAAACCGATCATCACGTGAGATGATGTAGCTTCAAAGGCGAACATCGACATGTTCATCATATCAGCCATATGACTCATGCTTTACCTTTCGGTTACGTGTTCCGAGGCCATGTCTGTACATGCTAGGCTCGCCAAGTAGAACCGTAGTATTGCGTGTGTTTCAAGGCCATGTCTGTACATGCTAGGCTTGAAAACACCCGTTGTATGCGAACGTTGAGTCTGTCACACCCGATCATCACGTGGTGTCTCGAAACGACGAACTTTCTTAACGGTGCATACTTTAAGGAAGAACACATTATTATCTTGATATTAAGTGAGAGGGATCATCTTATAATGCTACCATCGTTATCTAAGCAAAACAAGATGCATAAAAAAGGATTAACATCACAGGCATCACATGAAAGGATAACGTGATATGATATGGTCCTTCTTGCACTTGATCTCCATCATGTGCATTATGGTATGATCTCAATCATTCCACCGGCGTGGTACCAAGTACCACGGTACCCCAAACTTGATTGTCCATCAATAAGAAGACAACCATATGGATACCTTCCGGTATATCAATAATTTACAAAATAGATCATCTCATAATCAAATTTGTAATATTGACCATATCACATCACATGCCCAGCAAAAACTAGTTAGACGCTTCTAATTTATTTTTGCATATTTTACGTGGCTTAGGGCTTTCGAGGATAGAACCGTTCATACCTCCGAACATCAACCACAACGTTGATAAACATATTTTTAGCAACCCTTCATAGATTAGATCTTAACTATAGTAGGAGAAACAGACACCCGCAAGCCACTTATGCAATACAAGTTGCATGTCAGTTGTGGAACAAGTCTCATGTACGTGGACATGTAAGGTTAGTCCGGGCCGCTTCATCCCACTATGCCACTAAGATCATAAAATAGTCAAGGAGGTAATAACATGATCATCAACGCCCACATACACCTATGTGTTCTACCCGTACAAAACATCTACGCATAGATCCGGCTCTGATACCACTGAAGGGGAACGTAGCATAGAAAACAAAAATTTTCCTACGTGAGAGACACCCGAAAGGCCAAGATCTAATCTAGGAGACGAAGTGTAACGGGCAACAAGAGGGTTAAGGAGAACACATACCCTCGAAGACTCAAAGTGGTACGAGATCAAATCTCGTTGTTGGCGTAGTCGTACTCACACCGATCCCGATAGCGAGAAGATGGCACCGCAATCCGGCGGTGCATCCGTGATCGGTCACACGTACGGTTGATGACGACCTCCGTTCCCTCGTTCCAGCGGGGCGCGGAAGTAGAGGATCCCTCGGAACTCCAGCAGCACGACGGCGTGGTGTGGTGGAGAAAAACATTGCTCAGGGCTTCGCCAAGCGCACGAACAAGTGGTGGAGCAGCGGCAGGAGGGAGGAAGAGATGACACAAGTGTGTGTAGGGGGAGAGGGAGCTCTCACCCCTCCTTTTATAGGAGGGGATGGCAGCCACGAATTTTTGGCTGCCTCCACCTCTCCCTCATCATGTGAGTGGAGTCTCCACTCAACCCACTCATTCTTCCATGAATTCCCACTCAAAATCCCAAGGGTTTTCTTTAATAAATAAATAAAACAATTTTATTTCTTTATTTTAATATTTGTTAATTCCATTAACAAACATTAACATATAACCCCTTGAGTTAGTTGTTAAATCTATTAACAACCATTTGATAAGAATCCCCTTGAACTATTTCAAAATTACTCGAAACAATTTCGGTGACTATTTCAATATTCCCCGAAACAATTTCGGTGCTGTCCAAACTTTTCTCCGATATTCCGTATCCTCTCAAATGCGTCATCGAACCTTAAGTGTGTCACCCTACAGTTCGCGAATAAGATAGACATGATCGAGACTCCTCTCCGATCAATAATCAACAGCGGGATCTGGAGATCCGTGATGACTCCTATATATTCAACGATGACTCTCGTGATCGTGTGAACCAACAACGCCGTGAACTATTCCCTTTGTCTCGCAATATTTTACTTGTCCGAGATTCGATCATTGGTATCAACCATACCTTGTTCAATCTCGTTACCGACAAGTACTCTTTTCTCGTTCCCGTGATATAACATCCTTGTGATCATATCACATGCTTGCAAGCGGTTTCGATGTGATATCACCGAGAGGGCCCAGAGTATATCTCTCCGTCATTTGGATGGACAAATCCCACTCTTGATCCATGATCCTCAACTAATACTTTCCGAATACTTAAGGACACCTTTATAGTCACCCTGTTACGGTGTGACGTTTGATGCCATCAAAGCACCCTTCCGGTATCAGCGATTGACATGATCTCATGGTCTAAGGAATAAGTTACTTCGTATGTTTGATATAACAATGTAAACTAAATGACTTGATCGCATTGCTATATTCTCTTTGGGTATATGTTCATCACATCATTCTTCTAATGAAATGATCCCGTTATTAATAACATCCAATGTTCATGATCAGGAAACCTTGATCATCTATTAATCAACGAGCTAGTTAAAAGAGAGGCTTTACTAGGAACCATTGTTTGTTTATTAAGCACACATGTATCAACGTTTCCGGTTAATACAATTCTAGCATGCGAAATAAACATTCATCATAAACAAGGAATAAGATAATAACCATTTTATTATTGCCTCTCGGGCATATTCCCTTCAGTGATCTCCTCCATGATCAACTCGGACTCCCTCCTCCAATAGTGGGCTGTATGAGCAGTGCGGGGCATCTCGAAGAAAGGACGACCCCTCATAAGCCTGTACTCCTTCTTGCTCAAGGAAGCCACTGAGGATAAAGAATCATATCTTGCCTTCTTTGCAATTTCAGCATTCATTCTGCTTTCGTGCTTGTTTTTCTGACGCCTCTCACTCTCAAAGGCACCCCTCTGACCATAACGACCGGTGGCTTCATCAACAACCATATAGTTGCGGGAGTGAGGGCGAGACTTTCGCTTGACCACGGCCTTCAGCTTTTGTCCTGAAATCCAACACAAACAGAACAACAACAGAGAAAACAAGGAAAATGAGCATACATGTCCAACGAGGTGCAGAAACACTACAGATGCACCAGCAGACGCATCTGAAAGAACCACACCGGAGTCTCCGGTCTGAGACACCGGAGTCTCCGGTCTGAGACACCGGAGTCTCCGATCTGAGACACCGGAGTCTCCGGTCTGATAAACAGCAAGGTGCAGGGTTCTTAACAGAGGATTCTACTGATGAGTCTAAGCAAGTTTTGCACACAAAAACTAGCCATAGGAAGTTCTACCAACAGAAAGTGCATCATCCCCAAAAAGGTCACCTAGGTTTTCAGATCTAGATGAAAAAACAGAGAACACACGAGGGGGAGAGGATGTACCCTTGCTTCCTTGGCCTGTCATTGTCCCTCCACGGATGGAAGAGGCAAGGGGAAGGTTGGGGGCGGAGGAAATTGCCCCGGGACGGCTCCTGGTGAAGGCGGCGGCGCAGCAGTGCTTTGGGGGGGCGTGGGGGAAGTGGGGAATGAAACCCTAACTTCCCTCAGCCCCCAGTTTAAATAGCACCCGCAGCACACCGGAGTCTCCGGTGTTTACACCGGAGTCTCCGGCCTGACCGGAGTCTCCGGTATGGTACACCGGAGTCTCCGGTCTTTCACCAGAAAAACGACCCAAAAGAACATGTAATGCTCGAAAACACCAAATATGAGTTTTTGGCACGAAACTCAGAAGCAACACAAGGAGGGAAAAATGTACTCAAGAATCAATGAGAAGGAAATGAAGAACATCAAATGGTGAGTACATCCCTTAACAAAAAAATGCCAAAAGCTCGCAAATAAGAACCAATGCTTGACGGAAGAGGTTGGTGGCCTAGGCCACCATGTAAGAGTTTATGGTATGCAACCGCGAAGATATATCTTGGGGGCATTGCCATTACTCAACATTGAAGCTCACAATTCAACATTAGAAAAAGAGAGTTTACAATGAATTTTTGCTTTGGGCATAATGGGGGGAGGGAGAACCCAATGTGTTAGGATAACACTCCCCCTATGTCCATGCCTACATCTAGACTCAAAAGCGTTTCATCTATAGGGGTGTGTGCACGATAGTCAAGTCAAACTCCTTGAATCAATCACATTTAGCTCATTCCTCAAGAACAAGAATCTTGCATCATCAAGTGGCTTCGTGAATATATCCGCAAGATTGTCCTTGGTGGGCACATAACTTAGTGCAATGTCTCCTCTTGCCACGTGATCACGGATGAAGTGGTGGCGAATTTCAATGTGCTTCGTCCTTGTGTGTTGCACCGGGTTGTAAGCAATCTTGATGGCACTTTCATTGTCACATAAAAGAGGCACTTTGTCCAAATGGACACCATATTCCTTAAGAGTTTGCCTCATCCATAACAATTGGGTGCATGCACTAGCGGCGGCAACATACTCGGCTTCGGCGGTGGAGAGTGAAATGCAATTTTGTTTCTTCGAGGACCAACTTACAAGGGACCTACCAAGAAATTGGCAAGCCCCGGAAGTTGACTTCCTATCATCTTGATCACCCGCCCAATCGGAATCCGTATAACCATTGAGAGAGAATTGTGCCCCCTTTGGGTACCACAAACCAAATCTTGGGGTATGAACCAAATAACGAAAGATCCTATGAACCGCCACTAAGTGGCAATCCTTAGGAGCCGCTTGATACCTTGCACACACACCTACACTCAAAACGATATCGGGTCTAGATGCACAAAGATAGAGCAAAGAACCAATCATAGAACGATAAAGTTTTTGATCCACATCCTTACTCCCTTTTGGATTGCGTGATAGATGACACTTGACTTGCATAGGAGTGGTTTTGATCTTTGCCTCTTGGAAGTTAAACCTCTTGAGCATGTCTTGAGTATACTTGGCTTGAGAAATGAAGGTACCACGGGCCAATTGCTTGATCTCAAAGCCAAGGAAGAATTTAAGCTCACCCATCATAGACATCTCGAACCTGTCAGTCATAAGCTTAGAGAACTCATTATTGAAAGCTTGGTTAGTTGAGCCAAAGATAATATCGTCCACATAGAGTTGGCATATAAAAAGCTCTCCTTTTACTCTCTTGGTGAAGTGAGTGGGGTCAATCTTCCCAACTTCGAAACCACGATCATCTAACAACTCCCTAAGGTGCTCATACCAAGCACGAGGTGCTTGTTTGAGACCATAGAGAGCCTTGTCAAGTTTGTAAACATGGTTAGGAAAGTTGAGATTCTCAAACCCCGGAGGTTGCTTGACATATACCTCCTCTTTTAGAGGACCATTCAAGAAAGCACTTTTCACATCCATTTGTTGTAATTTGAAATTATGTGAGGATGCATAAGCAAGGAGGATACGGATGGACTCAAGGCGAGCCACGGGCGCGTAGGTTTCATCAAAGTCAATGCCTTCAACTTGGGTGTAACCTTGAGCGACCAATCTTGCCTTGTTCCTAATGACAATGCCATTCTCATCTTGCTTGTTCTTGAATATCCACTTGGTGCCAATAACATTGTGGCAATCCTTGGGTTTCTCAACCAATCTCCAAACCTTGTTGCGCTCAAAGTTATTGAGCTCATCATGCATAGCTTCAACCCAATCGGAGTCCTCAAGAGCTTCAAACACTTTCTTAGGCTCCACCATAGAGATATGAGCTTGATGCTCACAAAAATGAGCCAATTGCCTTCTAGTGGATCTTCTAGTTTGAACATCCTCCAAGACCTTGTCATCTTGGGCATCAATTAGCTTCAAAGCTCTTCTTATCCTATTGATGCGACGGGCTTCGATCTCCTCATTATTGCGAGGAGGAGATACTTGATCATCTTGATCATTTGGGTCCCCATCTTGACCATCATGGCCTTGATCATCAACATTGTCAACACCAATATCTTCAACACTAGCTTCATTTTGAGAAGAGGATGACGAGGAAGAATGATCTTGGCCTTGATCTTGACTCGCATTAGTGAGAGGAGTGGGTACGACTTGCGGAGTCACTTGATCAATGAGAGGAGGGTCTTGAATATGTTCTCGGTTAGGTGTAGTGGTTGGCTCCTTGGCTTGATCTTCAAATGTAGAGGAGGGCTCCACTTGGGTAGAGCATGGTCCTTCTCGAGTCGCCATAAGGTGTCCCTCGATGGGGCGGAAGAATCCCACACCCATCCTTCCTATGGCTTCTTGAGGCATTTCAACATCTACATTTGAAACATGAAATTGCGCCACTTGGGAGCCGTCATTTTCCTCGAAAACCACACTACAAGATTCTATGACAATCCGTGAGGCTTTGTCATAGACTCTATAAGTGTGGGATTCGGCACCGTAACCAACAAAAATACCCTCAATAGTTTTGGATTGAAATTTCGACAACCTAATACCCTTGATCAAATAAAAGCACTTACAACCGAATACCCGGAAGTAGGATACGTTGGGCTTGTTGCCGGTGAGGATCTCATATGGGGTCTTGCACAAGCCTTTGCGGATGTAGAGGCGGTTGGAGGAGTGGCATGCGGTGGATATGGCCTCGGCCCATAAATATTGGGGAGAAGAGTACTCCGCCAACATGGTCCTTGCCATATCCAAGAGAGTGCGATTCTTCCTTTCGGCAATACCATTTTGTTGAGGAGTGTAAGTGGCGGAGTATTGGTGGCGAATGCCTTCTTCACTAAGAAATTCATTCAATGTATAGTTCTTGAACTCCGAACCATTATCACTCCTAATAGCCATGATTTGCACATTGTGTTGACGTTGCACTTCGTTGGAGAAGTCGATGATGGTTTGTTGGGTCTCACTCTTGCACTTGAAGAAATAAACCCAAGTGTATCTTGAGTAATCATCGACAATCACCAAGCAATACTACTTGCCGCCAAGACTCGCCTCGGGCACGGCACCAAAGAGATCAACATGGAGAAGCTCCAAGATCCTCTTTGATGAAATAATAGTCTTGGCCTTGTGCACAATGTCATGCATCTTCCCTTCAACACACGACCTACAAACACGATCCTTTGCAAAGGAAACATTTTCTTTTAGTCCAACAATAAGGCCACTTTTGTGAAGACTTTGCAAAGTTCTCATGTTGACATGGGATAGGCGGCGATGCCACAACCATCCCAAGTCCGCCTTCCCGAAAAGACACATTGCTTGAGTGTTGGTTGACTTCGAAAAGTCCACCACATACAACTCATTTTCAACATGTCCCACGTGAACGACGTCAAGAGTCTTGCTTCTCAAAAGGACCACAATATCACCATCAAAGAAGACGGAAAGACCCATCTTACTAAGAGAACGGACGGAAAGTAAATTGTAACCAAGGGATTCGACAAGCATGACGTTCACGATAGTGATATCGGGAGCCACCACAACCTTGCCAAATCCGGATACCTTAGACTTGGACGAGTCCCCATAGGTGACGGTTGCTTGGATGACATTTGGTTGCAACTCTGTCACAAGTTCTTTGCTTCCGGTCATATGATTAGTGCATCCACTATCAAGAATCCATTTAGTCCCACCGGAAGCATAGTCCTGCAAGAGATCATTGACTAGAGTTAGGACCCAAGTTGGGTCCCTTCATGTTAGCAACAAGGGTCTTTGGAACCCATATAGTGTAGTCAATAAAACCCTCAATAGGACCAACATATTTAGCTTGCACAACACCATAATAATCAACATATAAGAAATGGTGTGGGTTGTTAGTTCCCGCGGAGGTGCTACGAGTAGTGTTGTCCCTCGTGACATTACCACCCGAAGCACCATTCTTGTTCTTCTTCTTGTTCTTCTTCTTGTTCTTCTTCTTCTTGTTCTTTTTCTTGGCTATATAGCCAAGACCTTGCTTGCCCACTTGTTGCCTTGGAGCACTCAATTGTGATCTAGAAATGACCACATTAGAGCTTGAGGCAACCACTTGTGGGGTGGCAAGCACCACCTTTTCAACTTGAGTGCTTTTGCCCTTGAGCCTTGCTAGCTCATCCTTCAACCTAGCATTTTCTTCAATAATATTTGCATGATCACAAGAAGAAGTAGAAGTGCTAGGATGGTTAAATTGAGTAAGTTGAGTTTGAAGTTGTTCATGCAACTCTTTGAGGGATGAGTGTTCGCTTTCCAAAGCTTTGTGAGCAATGGTTAGCTTTTCAAACTCCTCGGTTAGTTTACCATGACCAACCCCAAACTCTACTTTATCCTTTTTAGCCTTTTTATATTTAGCAATAGCAAGATCACGTTCCTTAATGATTTTAGAGACAAGTTCATTATGGGTAGTTTCAATAGTTTCAAGTTCATCTTCTAGAGAAACGCTACCATCATGTTCTTCT
This sequence comes from Alopecurus myosuroides, assembly GCA_028641055.1. Taxonomy (NCBI): domain Eukaryota; kingdom Viridiplantae; phylum Streptophyta; class Magnoliopsida; order Poales; family Poaceae; genus Alopecurus; species Alopecurus myosuroides. The sequence continues at coordinate 205,644,703 of CM054063.1, read as the reverse complement.
TCAAGAGTCATTGAGAGGGATGCAATTTCATCCGCATCCCTTCTCTCAATCTCACCTTTCTTCTCAAGAGACTCTTGGGCCTCTCCCAATTGCCTCATGAGATGCTCAAAGTACTTCTTGGTCTCCCCTTGCATGTTAGACATAAATCGGTCCAAAGAGGCCCTTTCCTCTTCTTCTCTAAGACTAGCAATATGTTCTAGTTCACTAGGGGTCTTAGAGTTAGGAGAAGATGATACCTCCGTGGTCTTAGCCATGAAGCACTTGGCATTGCGTTGAGGAAGATTTTCATTGGGGGATTCAAAGAGAGATGACGAAGATGGAGTGGAAGCAATAGCTAGAGCGGCCACTTCACTTGTGGTTTCTTCTTCTTCATCACTCCCGGAATCATACTCCTCTTGAGTCAAGAGCACAAACTTGGTGGGGGTCTTCTTGTTGAAGGGTTTCTTCTTGAAGTGAGGTTTCTTGTATTCAACCTTGGACTTGTCCTTGCGGATGAGCTTCCCGCTATGGTTCTCTCTATTCTCATAGGGGCACTCCGCAATGAAGTGGTACTTGTCTTGGCAATTGAAGCAAGATCTCACTCTTTGAGCCCCATCATTACCATACCGAGACTTGGTCTTTTCCTCAACAAATTTCTTGCCTTTTGGGGGATTGTTCCAAAATTTTTGCACGGTGAGAGCAATTAGATCCTTTAGAACGGGATCATATTCTTGTTCCTTCAAAGGAGGCAATGCTTCTTCACCATCTTCATCATTCTCAACTTCTCTTGCCAACACCTTGGCCTTCAAAGCAACGGAAGCTCCTTGATGCATCCCAATGGCCCTAGCACGGTTGTCAAGAGCATTCTTGGTTTGCACTTTGTAGGAGCTCAATTCTTGCATGACTTGGGTAGAGGTCATGATGGAGAAATCATGTCTCCCTTGAATGCTCTTCATATCCGTGCCCTCAAAAGGCATCACGGCAATTATGAACTTCCTCTTGATCCAAGCATCATCAATATGTGTTGCACCCGCATTAGAGAAAGCGGTGGCAAGAGATTTGAGCCTCCGATACATGTCAACGTGATCTTCTCCATCACGCATGAAAAATCCTTCGGCCTCATTGGTCAAGGTGTCATAGCGATTTCTTTGCATGCTTTCATTCCCAACAAACATGATGACAAGTGCATCCCATGTTTCTTTGGCGGTGGAGAAGTGTTGAAGATGCGGCATGTGATTGGGGCCCACGGCTTGATGAAGGATGGATAAAGCGGTGTAATTGAGTTGGCAATCTACAACCTCTCTTCTTGTGAGATTCTTGGGATCATATGGCTTGTATCCATCACGAGTGATTCTCCAAAGATCTATACAAGAAGAGTTCAAGTGAGTCTCCATGTAGTATTGCCATTCACGAAAAGAATATGCATCAATTTTAGGTGGATCTCCCCTAGGAATTATATGAGGAAAAGGAATGGGAGGATCGGGAGAATATGAGCCTTCTACGGCATGATATCCTTCCTTTCCACTCGCACCCTTCTTAGAGGATTGTTCGGCGGAAGCAGTTTTAGGTGGTTCACCATCAACCCCAATCTTGGCACCCTCCGTTTCCGGAGGGGATGAGTCGACCACCTCCGGCTCCTTGGTTTTGAGGAGTGTTGTCATGAGTAGACGCAACTCCTCAAATTTAGTGTCTATGGATGAGGTCAATGATTCTCTCAAAGCATTGAGATCATTCATGGACACATTTCCTTCGGACGGAGCGTCATCCTCATCACCCATACTTAAACTCTTAGGCGGTTAAGCCCGATAGAAGAGCCGAGGCTCTGATACCAATTGAAAGTAAAGTATAGGCACCTAGAGGGGGGGTGAATAGGTGCTACGACCAATTTTAATTTTTCTTAAGATTTAGGCTTGACAAGAAGGTAAATTCTCTAGATTATGCAACTAGGGGTGAATTTACCTATATGACAAGGCAAGCAATTAAGACAACTAGAACAACACTTAATGCAACTAGTACAACAATCAATGTGACAAGTACTAGAAGTAAATAGGGAGGAACGAGATAACCGATGGAAGCACACGGAGACACGATGTATTCCCGAGTTCCTCCTTGTTAAGGGAGTACGTCTCGTTGGAGGGGTGTGAGCTCGCCACGAAGGCCTACTCAACGCCACAAAGGCCTCACCCTATTCTCCGATGAACTTCGCCACAAAGGCCTAGTTCACCTTCCACTATAGAACCCCTTTGAGGCGGGGATCGAATCCTTTACAAACAAGTTTGGGGCACACACCCACAACTTAATTGGGGGCTCCCAACACTCACAAATCACCAAGAGTAGCAAGAAGCCTAGGTTCTCCACATGAGGAAACCCTAGGCCAAGATTCCTCAAGCAAAGGAGAGGGGAAATGAAATCCGGTTGGTGAAGACGTAGATCGGGGCCTTCTCCTTCAATCCACCAAAGATCTAGGCTTTTGGGTGGTTGGATTGGGAGATCTAGCAAGGTGGTTGAGCTTCAACAATGGAGTCTTTAAGTCTGGTCGAGCTAGCTTGAGGTTGGTGGAGGGGAGGGGGTATTTATACCCCCCATAAATGCAAAGAGCCGTTGGAGCTTTTCTGGCGAAAGTCACACCGGAGACTCCGGTGTAAAGACCGGAGACTCCGGTCTGGGCCGGAGACTCCGGACAGTTTCCGGTGTTCCAAATCTTCAGGGAAAATCCACTCCGGAGACTCCGGTCAGGTGGACCGGAGACTCCGGTCTTGGTGCTTCGAATATGCATAGAGTATGTCTGTGGTCTTGCGATCGAAGGAAACAAATACTCACACCGGAGACTCCGGTAAGTATCCGGTAAGACTCCGGTGTGGGTACAGTGCGCGACACCACCAAGTCCTTAGAAAAAATCCTTGAAGAAAAGCCCACACCGGAGACTCCGGACAGTCTCCGGACACTCTCCGGTGTGGGTACAGTACGCGACACCAGAATTTCCTTAGCAAAATCCCTGAGCAAATATCCACACCGGAGACTCCGGTCTGGTAGACCGGAGACTGCGGCCTGGAGAAAATTCCAGAGAGCAGAGATATTGGACAACAGCTCCTTTTTGTACCTCATCACCACAAATGATAATATGTTGAAGTAAGCCCCTGAAATATATCAACACCTATTAGATTACATGTGTTGTTAACAAACACCAAAACAAGATGATTTAAGCGCGTTTGCACTTTCAGCATTGCAGATAAATAAGATAAAGCATCCAAGCACTAAGTAACCATAGGCATGTGTTCTGTAAATAGTCGTACATGTGATCCTCACATCGCAGCCAACCCCTCCGGTTGGCCCAATTTCTGTCACTTCGGGGCCTCGGGTTCCGGACAACAATATGTGTAAACAACTTGCAGGTATGATCAAGAAACAATAATTATCATTGTGATTCAATAACATGTTCAGATCTGAGATCATGGCACTCGGGCCCAAAGTGACAAGCATTAAGCATAACAAGTTGCAACAATGTCAATAGCACTAATAGAGGATACTAGGCACTATGCCCTAACAATCATGGCATTATTACATGAACAATCTCATCCAATCCCTACCATCCCTTCAGTCTACAGCGAGGGAATTACTCACACATGGATGGGGGAAACATGGATGGTTGATGGAGAGGCGTTGGTGATGACGATGGTGATGATCTCCTCCAATTCCCCGTCCCCGTATGGTGCCAGAACGGAGTTTCTGAACCCCGAAAAAGGATTCGCGATGGTGGAGGAGCTACGGACTTCTTTCTGAAAAACGATCGAACCCCCTCAGGTTTTTAGGTTTCGGGGCATATATATTCAAAAGGGGGGTCCGAGGGGGTGCCCGAGGTGGGCTCACCATGCCCAGGCGCGGGCCCACCCTGGCCGCGCCTCGGGGTGGTGAGGGCACCCCGTTGACCCTCTGATACTTATATTCTGGCTCCGGGAGTCTTCGGGTAAAATATGGACTTTCCCTTCGTTTCCGAGTATTTTCCTAAAAGTTGATTTTCTGCGCAGAAACGAGACACCAAAGTAATTCTGCTGAAAACAGCGTTAGTCCGTGTTAGTTGCATTCAAAACACATAAGTTTAGAGGGAAAACATCAGCAAAGTGTTCGGAAAAGTAGATACGTTTTTGACGTATCACTCCTATCCGGGCGCCCCCTGAAGATCTTCCCTAATACCAAAATATTTCAGGTCGTTTCTTCCTTTCACCTCGTCTTTGGTCCTCTCCGGCATGTTGAGCAGCGTGACAAACAAACTTTCAAACACATTCTTCGTGATATGCATCAGATCAAGGCAGTGAGGCGTATCGAGAATGGGCCAGTATGGAAAGTCCAAAAACACCGAAATCATCTTCCATACATCCAGGAGCGGTTTTGGCGCTTTTTGCTTCTTCCCCGACTCTGGGCATTCCTTCCAATCATTCAACAACTTGTATATTTCTTCGTCGCACCTCTTACGTGGAGGTCCGCGGAGCTCATTTTCACTGTTAAAAAGGTCTCCTTGCCTTCTCCATGGGTCTTTGTTGGGTAGCCACCTTCGATGGCCAACGGAGACCATTTTGGAAGACCCAGGATCTTTCAGAAGTTGCATAAACGTGGGCTCATCCATGCACCTCACGCAACCGTTATGTCCGTGGCACACTTGGCATGCCACATATCCGTAGCCGAGTAGATCATGAACCGTACAGAGCAAGACAACTCTCATTGGGAAATATTGTTCACCGAAGGCGTCCCATGTGTTGACCCCTTCCTCGGCCCATAGCGTGTCCAGCTCATCTTTAAGAAGCTTCAGGTATAGATTGATGTTGTTGCCTGGTTGCTTCGGCCCTTGAATTAGCATACTCATGTGAATATACTTCCTCTTCATGCACAACCAGGGGGATGTTGTACATCCATACAACCACGGACCAGGTTCTATGCGTGCTGCTCTGGTTGCCAAATGGATTGAGTCCGTCGGTGCTCACACCCAATCTGATGTTCCTTGCATCCGCCCCGAATGTTGGATATTGACAGTCAATTGCTTTTCATTGGCTTGCATCCGAAGGATGTGTCGTATTTACTTTTTCATTCCGCTGTGGATCTTTCAAAACTTTCTTCCTCCTTTTCGTGTGCCAGTGCATGAGCTCTGCTTCCTTGCGGTCCGCGAAATACCGTTGCAGACGGGGAATGAGTGAAAAGTACCACACAACTTTTCGAGGATATTTCTTCTTCTCTTTTTTGTATCGAGCGGTGTTGCAAACTGGACAAAGATCTTGTATGTGTCCTCTTTCCGATAAATGTAGCAATCATTGATGTACACATGGTATTTTTTGTGCAGTAGATCAGAGGGGCACACGACTTTCTTGGCCTCGTCAAAAATTTTATGACACGTGTTGCCCTCTGGAAGGATATCGTGCCAGTATTGCAGGCTTGCATCGACGCTTATGCCGCTCCATTTGTATCTTGCCTTCATCTGCAGAACATCGAGCGCCACTCTCAGGCGGGACTCTCTTGGACCGCAGCCTGGATACAACGGTGTCTTCGAGTCTATCTCTAGTTGCGCCATCTTGGATTGCTCGCTTGCAGCAGATCTCGAGTTAGTCGTCTTTCTCAAAAGCAGTTCTTTGAGATGAGGGTCACGCACAACTTCTGTTAGGGGTGTCCCCGTGCCCTCGTCTTCTTCCATGTCTTGTTCTGCATCTTCTCCATGATCATGTGAGGGATCATGGGGCTCTTGGTCCTATTGTTCTTGCCGATCGTTGTTATGGTCCTATTGCACATCATTTCCTTCCACCGCCCCATGGATTTCATCATCTTCATCATCACTTATCCACTGAATGTTGTGTCCATCCATGAAACCATAGCTGAGGAGGTGACTGAGCAAAACTCCGGTAAAGGGGTTGAGAAAGCCCCCTAGTTTGCACTTTCGACATGGACATCATATCTCCTTGCGGCCATTTTGTAACCACGGTAAGGAGACGATTGCGACCGGACCCAAGACGATGCGCGAGGAGACATCATGCAGAGCAAGGTCGATAGAGCCCGTGCACGAAGAAACCGCGCCCGCTCACTATCTACCTCCTCCGACGTGGAAGCCTGCAGCGCGATGTGCTTCAGCAGCAGCATTCGCGAGGCACCGATGCCCAAGAGATTTAATCTCACCTCAGAAGTCCCGAAGTATGACTGTCGAATATGCATATCAACAAGTCTCTCGGGTGAACCGATAGGATTTTGATTAGGAGAACGTGTAGGCGCTGGTGACAATCGTCGGCTAACAGGGGGACACAATTTACCCAGGTTCGAGGCCCTCGTAGAGGTAAAACCCTTACTCCTGCTTCTGTCGATCTGTATTATCAATAGATCGGTTACAATGGGGGGTGCTCGAGTCGAGAGTATGATCTCAATCTCAAGGCTTTGGTGGTGCGGTATTGCTTGGTCCCCCTCCTGGTGGTTCTCCTGGCCTTATATAGGTGGCCATGTCTCAAAACGCACCCGGGGGGTTACAAACCCTAGCCTTAGGTCGGTTACAAGTTTCCTTCCTTGACCCGCAAGGCTTTGCGGGTGGGCTTTGATTGGGACTTCTAGAACTATCGATGGCATCTCCCTTCGGGCTTAGGTCTTGGGCCTTGGACCGGGTAGCCTCACCCGATAGGTCCAGGAGTCATCCCCTTGTCAATAGCCCCCGAGTGTTTACTCGATTGAGAATCTGTCAGGTAGACACTCAAAGTTCGTCTTGATTTCCTTCGATTGATTGCTTCAACCGCTTGATGTTAAAGGGTGCATACCCTGTGCGCGATGCGCTTCTTGTACTCGAGCATCGCGATGAATGTGCATGTGTTTGGGCTATTTTCGCAGAAGGATGTGGCTCAGTTGCTTGGCTCTCCCGAAAGCTCAGGGCCAAGAAAAAATAGCTCTGGCCTACACAGACTCGAGACCTCCGACTTGAATCCGGTGAGGTGATCATTGCGACTGGGCCGTGGAGGTCTTACTGAGTCGAACTTAACTTATAGGGGTACCCGACACGTCCGCTAGGAAACGCCAGAGAGATCCAATGGCTGGAGAAAGGAAACGCGGCTCCGCCACATCGTCTTCGAAGGAGGCTGGAGATGCTTCAGCGCCGCCTGCCGTGAAAACGGGCGACTGGCGCGCCGCCAGCACCACCAGGAAGAGTCTCACTGAAATGTATCGGGAGGGACTGTTCCCGCCTGACACTAACAAGCGGGTGCGCTTGTCCAAGAAGGAAGAGGTACCCAATCCTCACGCGAACTAGCGCGTGCTCTTTGCGGAGCACGTCTCGTGCGGTCTCTCTCTCCCCCTCCATCCTTTTCTCCTCGGGTTGCTGTATGTCTATGGCATACAGCTCCACGACTTGCCTCCAAACGCGATTCAGCACATATCGTGCTTTATCGTGCTTTGCGAGTGCTTCCTGGGCATCCGCCCGCACTGGGGCCTCTGGAAGGCCCTCTTCAAGGTGCGGATCTTCCGGGAACAAGCACAACCTGGCGAGAAGATGGGGGATCCGTTGCGCATCGGGGCTTTCGGGATCCAGGCGAGGACCGACATCCCCTACATGGAGATGTATTTCGTCGACTCGGCGCAAGGATGGCGAAATAAGTGGTTCTACATTTTTTATAACAGCGCGGGTGGGGCTCCTGAGTTCCATCCATTCGCTATTCTGAAGCAGAGGAAGTCCTGGTCGCACAAGCTCTCCACCGAAGACAGCAAGATCGTCTCCCCGCTACTCGCAAAAGTGGCGAACTTCCGCGACAAAGCGTCGGGTGTTCCATTGAATGGAATTCACCTCGCAAGTGTGTTTCTTCGATGTAGGATCCAGCCCCTTCAGGCGAGGCCATCTAACATGTGGAAGTACCAAGGCACCCAAGACCCGAGCCGCATCTGCGAAGACCTTCTCTCGAACGCTGAGTTCGAGAAAAAAATTGCGGCCATCACCAAGCTGAAGAAGGGAGAGGCCTACTCGGCCTGTTATCTCGAGCCATTCGAGGCTTCTAAACCTCCCCCAGCCGAGGTGAGTTTCTCCTTGTTCTTCCTTTGTTTTCTCCAATTCAATATTTTGTCGATTGAAGATCTTATTTCTTTTTCCTTTTCCCTCAGTAGAGCTTGAAGGTGGCGACGTGCTACCCGCCAGTTTCCGCCGAAGAAGCCTCAGATCTTCTGGCGAGTAACGTAGAGCCTCCTCTTGAAACCAGGGTCGCAGACGCTGATTCGAGCTCCGAGCATGACTACAGGGACGACGAGGAGGAGTCGGGTAGTGACCAACTCCATCACCGCAGGCACGAGGACGACGAAGTCACTTCCAAGGATAGCTCCTTGGGTGATGGGTCCACCAAGGCGTCCGAGCCTCTTCAGGTGCCTCCCCTCAACGTGCTTCCTCCGTTGGGCCATAGGCCGAAGATTCCCACTGCCTGGAATGTGGACGTTCTGGATGATGATGACGAGGATGAGTAAGTTTTCTTTGTACTCCCTTCTTCAATCGCGAATTCTCTTTTCTTGTTCTGGATCTTTGTCTGACTTTTTCTTCAACAGCATCCTCACGATCATCAGCCCTGGCTGGTACGCTTCTTCGATTCCCTCTGTGAAGAGGAAAGAAGTAGTCGTGGGAGAAGTTCCAGCCGCAGAAGTCGCCCGAAGATCTCCAAGTCCCGTAAGGGCAGCCGCGACTCCTGAGTACGGGCTGCCTGGTTTTGCGGGTGGAGCTTCTGCAAACAAGGAGGTTTCGGGAAGCTCGGTGGACCCTCTGTCTACTGCCCAAGGCCAAGTAAGTTCATCCCTTCTGCTCGCAACTTTTGCTTCGTTTGTTCGTATTTTCTATCGGGTGCACGACAGTGCTCCCGATGGGAGTAGCCCCCGAGGCCGTGGTTAATTGCTTGCGGTTAGCCACGGACTCAAGTTGAATTCTTTTCCTTTCTGTTTTCCTTGATTCTATCGGGTGCACGGCAGTGCTCCCGATGGGAGTAGCCCCCGAGGCTATACTCGACTGTGTGCAGTCGCGTATAGGCTCAAGTGTTTTTTATCCCTAACTTGAATGTTTTTCTTGGGCTTTTGCGGACTCTTGTTGATTCCCTTGCTGCCATCGGTCGTCGAGTGCTTTCAGCTGAGGCGGATTACGTTTCCCTTCGGGTGGATCGCGATCGACTCGTTGAGGACGACAATTCTCTTCAAGGTAGGTTATTCCACTCCGTTTTACTATTTCTGTTGATCGCGAAAATTTCTTTAGCTATATTCGTCGCTCTGCAGATCAAGTTACCTGCCTGAAGGCCGAGAAAGCTGAAGCTGTCGCTCGGGTGCAAACCCTTGAGGCTGAGTTGGAGTCCTCCGGAAAGGAGCTGGAGTCCAGTCGTAAGTATTCAGCTGATCTTGAGGGGAAATTCGTCGAGGCTCAAGAGGCGCTAAAGCAATTGGAGGAGGCGGGTGCCAAGCATGATAGTGATCTTGTTGGCACCGTCCGCCCCTTGGCTCAGAAGTTTGCGGGTAAGCCACACTTGACCATTCTTCTGTTGCGATGTGACTTAATTTATTGTCTTGGAAATTTATGGTATCCTTTTTGTAGATGCCCTTGGGGTTGGACTAGAGCTTCCTGGGAGTCAGTGACTGGACGCCCTTATGGACTCTTGTGCTCGGCTCCAGGAGCACGCGAGTGGGATCTGCTCTCTCGTTGGTGACGCCACCCGAGTGTTGACGCAGTTCCACGGGCGCTTACTGTTGGATGCGACGATTCCTCCTACGCTGGGCGGCCTTCTGAAGGTGTTCTTGGGTGAAGGAGATCTTCTCCAGGAGTACTCAGTCGCCTAGTCCGAGTGCGGGGCCGGGATGGCTATCCAAATTGCTTTGGCGCATGGAGTCTCGGATGACCTAGACAAGGTGTATTCGAGTGTTCCCTACGACGCCCATGGCAAAAAGGTAGCACTCCGTCCTTTTGGCGCTCGTGCTGAAGTTCTCGCGAAGAAGCTCTCGGAGGTGCTTGCTCGTGCTAGTCGCAAAGGGCATCCTTCCACGAGTGGAACCACTTCTGCGCCCCCCTAGGATAGTTTATATTTTCTTTTGCTTGCCGATGTAATGAACCTTGGGATGTATTCCCGTATTTATGTTGCATAATCGAAGTGTTTCTTGAAAACTGCAGTGTCTGATTTTTGCATCTTGCTGTTGTGTGCTCCCGATGGGAGTAGCCCCCGAGCACCTGAAAAATAGGTGGTGTGTTTCTCGAGTAGGGTCTTGTGATTTTTCTGAACTTGCTTCATTTCTGTCTAGGTAGTGGATCCTAGTGCAGAGTCTTTGAGTGGGTCTGCTGCGCGGGTGAATCCCCTTGTTGCTGCTACTTGTACGTTCGCCTCACTCCGTGACCGTGTTGCGATGGCGAGCGTAAACTGAAAGCTCTGCGGGGCGTGGTTGATGTTGCCAAATCGAAGCAGAAACTTGCTGCTGAGCGTGAACAGTTTGTGATGGAAGAGCTGGCAGCCGTTACGAAGGACATGCTTTGTAAGCTTGCAAGCCCGAGTACTTTGCTGCTTGCTTCCTTTTCTGTTTTTACTTGTTCGCTGACTTTGCAGTTGTTGAGCCCGACGGACCTTGTGAGACCCACTGGGTGGATAACCACATTTCCTATGAGGCGGGTAGCTCAAAACCGCATGCAAACAATTTCTGGTCAGACCACAACCGAGGCTTTGTTTTGGCCACCTTGAAGTATCGGGCAAGCCAGGCAAAGATTCTTCTTGAGTCCTGTCGCGAGGCTCTGTCTTATGTGCATCGGACGTTTTATCCATTAGGTACCGTTCCAGAAGGGTTGAGCGGTTTGCTAAGGATTTCTCGTCAAGTAGGAGAGGTTCGGGAGTGCGTTCGCCAACAACTTATCTATGGATCTTAGGTAGCTCTCGCCTTTGTTCGGGTGTGGCATCCTGAGATCAATTTTAGCTCGGTGGCGCGGCTTGCTGACTCACCAGTTGATTTCTCCCCTCATTACGTGGTCCTTCAGTCTGCTGCAGAGCAGATTATTCGACTGACTTTCGAGGAGATTGATCAAATTCTTGCGAAAATGACTGCTCGTCGTCAGATGTAATTGTAAGATGTAAATATATTGTACTTTGTTGTAAGGTGTATGAAGGCGTAAGCCCTGTGACCTTGCATATTTTGAAGTGTTAAAGGTGTTTATAAGTTGTAGGCCTTGTTGTACCTTGTATTTGTTTTTATCGAGTGATGTTACTCGAAGGATGTTATGATGCTAGTTAGGCGTAGCCCCCGTGTGTTTTGGGTGTGTGCCTGTTGTTTTAGCATGTTTAGAGAGAACAAAGAATTGCGATCATTATGGTTGAGAAACCATGTATCTATTGATATGACTGAGAATCCATGTGTTTGGTCGAGCTACAGCGTGGTTGGTATAGCCTTATTTCTTGCGTGTAGGATAAATATACGGGTAGAACTTGCGGAGATGTGCAACGTTCCACAGGTTGGAGTAGATACCACCGGTTTTCGGGTTCTTCAATCGATAGGCACCTCCTGGGATAACTTCATGTATTATGAAGGGTCCTTCACATGGTGGCTCGAGCTTGTGTCCTTCCTTTTGCTTGAGCCGCAGCACTAGGTCTCCTACCACGAAGGATATGTGGCATATACGGTGACTGTGATAATTGCGCAGTGATTGCTGGTATACTGCGGATCTTGCGAGTGCGATGTCCCGTATCTCATCGAGTGCGTCCACATCGTCTACGAGTGCCCTGTTTGAGGTTTCTTCGTTGTATGCAACGACTCGTGGAGCACTGAATTTCACATCTTCGAGTAGGACAGCTTCAGCTCCGTAGACCATGAAAAATGGCGTATAGTTTGTTGACCGATTTGGTGTTGTGCGTAGGATCCACAGTACTGATGGTAATTCCTCGGCCCAGTGCCCTGCCGTTGGTTTCAGGCGATCAAGTAGACGCTTCTTTAGGCCGGCCGAAACTAATCCACTGGAACGCTCGACCTGACCATTAGTTTGCGGGTGAGCTACGGAGGCGAAGCTGACGGTGATTCCCTTTTCTTCACAAAATTCTTGTGTTTCCTTGGCTGTAAAGTTGCTGCCGTTGTCCGTGATGATGTTGTGCGGTACACCAAATCTGCACACTATGGAATCGAGGAATCGCACAGCGCATTGTGCGTGCGCGGAAGTGACTGGCATTGGCCTCTATCCATTTTGTGAAATTTTCTACTGCTACGAGCAGGTGCGTATATCCTCCAGGTGTTGATTTGCGCAGTGGTCCCACCATGTCGAGCCCCCATTAGGCGAATGGCCAGGCGATTGGAATCATGTGAAGTTCTGTCGCAGGAGCATGCGGTCTGGGTGCAAACCTTTGGCAAGAGTTGCATCTGTCTACTAGATCTTTGGCGTCCCTGGCTGCTGTGAGCCAATAGAATCCTTCCCTAAAGGCCTTGCCTACGATAGCTCTCCAACTGACGTGGTGGCCGCAGTCTCCCTGGTGTATGTCCTAGAGCAATTCATTGCCGTCTTCGGGTGTTATGCATCTCTGCAATACCCCTGATATGCTTTGCTTGTATAGCTCGCCGTTGATCACCCGAAAGGATTTGTTGCACCATACTATTCGCCGAGCCTCCCAAATGTCTGCTGGGAGTTGTTTGTTTGACAGTAGTCGAGGTATTTCTGCGTCCAGACTGGCTCGACCAGAAAAAATTGCCTTGAAATATTGTGGATGAGCTCGATCACAGCAATTTGCGGGTTGTCGTGTGTTTCCACCGTTGCGAGCGCTTCTGCTGGCTTTCTGACCTTGACTGGTCGCTTGATCATTCGTTCGAAGTAGATTCCTGGTGGTATGGGTGTGTTTGTGGACCCCATTTTTTCCAGCTTGTCTGCTTCTTCATTGCTGGATCGCGCAATGTGCTTCAGTTCGCATCCTTTAAAACTTCCTTCGAGTAGGTTGTACATGTCGCGGTAGGCGACCATGTTATCTGCGATAGCATCACACTCCTTCATCGTCTGATGTACGATGAGGTTGGAATCTCCATATATCATCAACCGGGTGGCCCCACAAGCGATCGCCATTTTCATGCCATGAAGGAGGGCTTCATATTCTGCGTCGTTGTTCGACGCTGGGTCATCACGAGGGAAGTCCAGTCGCAGGATGTATTGCAGCTTATCACCTTGGGGATACAGAAGAATAATTCCGGCTCTGGCTCTTTCGTTTCTTTTCGACCCGTCGAAGTACATGATCCAGTTGCTCGTGTACTCTGGGGGTCCTGGTGTTTGCAGCTCTGTCCACTCGCTTAGGAATTCCACAATGACCTGGGATTTTATGGACTTGTGGCCTGCATAAATAATGTCCCAGGCGCCTAGCTCGATGCTCTACTTTGCGATTCTTCCGGACGCCATTGGGTTGTTCATGAAGGTATCGAGTGATGCGTCGTTTAGCACCTTGACGGTATGTTCCTGGAAGTAATGCTTGAGCTTTCGGGCTATGAGGACTACACCATACGCGAGCTTCTGATAGTGAGGGTATCGTTGCTTGCATGGCGAAAGCACCTCGCTGACGTAATAAATTGGCCGCTGGACTCCGTACGTCGTGCCATCCTCTGGCCACTCGACGACGATGACCGTGCTGATGACTTGGTTTGTTGCGGCTAGGTACAGGTATAGGGGCTCCCTTTCCTGTGGCGTTGTCAGGACGCGCCTACTCTGCAGTGCTCTTTTCAAGTCGATGAACACCTTTTTTGCTTCGGGTGTCCACTCGAACTTATCTGTTTTCTTCAGCAATTTGTAGAAGAGCAATGCTTGCTCGCCTAATCTTGCAATGAATCTGCTCAGAGCAGCTAGTCGCCCTGCGAGCTGCTGTACGCCACAAAGATTGGTTGGCTCCTTCATTGCCAGGATGGCTTGAATTTTCTCCGGATTGGCTTCGATTCCTCGGGCAGACAACAAATACCCGAGAAGTTGTCCTGCAGGGACGCCAAAGACACATTTTGTCAGGTTGAGCTTGATTTTGTAGCGTTGAGGGCGTCGAATGTCTTCCTGATGCCCTCGAGGAGTGTATCCTCCACTCGAGTTTTTATGACAATGTCATCAACATACACTTGTACGTTCTTGCCAATGAGCTTGGTGAGGCATTTTTGCATGGAGCGCTGAGATGTTGCGTCTGCGTTTTTCAGCCCGAAGGGCATTGTCGTGTAACAGTAGACACCGTGAGGTGTGATGAACGTTGTCTTCTCCTCGTCCTCCTCTTTCAGCCTGGTCTGATTATAGCCCGAGTAGGCATCCAAGAAGGAGAGGCGCTGACAGCCTGCCGTGGAGTCCACGATCTGGTCGATCCGTGGCACAGGGAAGTTATCGTTGGGGCATTGTTTGTTCAACAACGTATAGTCGATGCAGACGTGAAGTATGTCAGTGTTTTTCTTCGGGACCAGCACCAGGTTTGCTAACCAGGTGGATATTTTTATCTCTCTGATGAATTTTGCGGTGAGTAGTCGATTCACCTCCTCTCCGAGTGCCTTCTACTTTGGCTCGGAGAACCGCCAGGGTCGTTTGCTTGATAGGTTTGACATCTTTGAAAACTTCTTGTGAGTGCTCGGCGAACTCCCTGGGTATCCCCGGCATATCTGAAGGCTGCCAGGCGAAAATTTGCCAGTACTCACGGAGGAGTTCGACGAGCGCGCCTTCCTATGCTGGCGAAAGGGTGGTGGACACCATCGCCGTCTTCGCGGGTTCTGTCGGGTGCACTTGATTCTTTCGAGTGTCGCTGTTTGCACTGAACTCGAGTTCTGGGGCGTTCTTCTTGGTGAGTGGCATCACGGAGTGGTCCGTGGTCTTTGCCAATTCTGCCAGCTCCTCCTGCATCCCAAAAGATTTCACGATCTCATTGAACTCAATTTCACACTTATCGGATTTTTGGAAGTCGCCATCTATGGTGATGGTGCCGTATTCCCCAGGAAGTTTTAGCTTCAGGTAGGCGTAGTGGGGTACTGCCATGAATCTCGCGAACGCTGTTTGGCCGAGAATGGCGTGGTACTGCGAGGGCCAGTCGACTACCTCGAAGTCGAGGAACTCTCGCCTGTAGTTTCTTGGGTTTCCGAGCACCACTTCCAAATTGATTGTTCTGAGTGGTCGGACTGCTTTGCCTGGTACTATCCCATGGAAGGATGTTGCTGATTCTGCGAGTCCGTCCAGGCTCCTGTTCATCATACGGAGTGTGTCCGCGTAAATGATGTTGATTCCGCTGCCTCCGTCCATGAACACTCGTGCGAGTTCGTAGTTGCCTATCTATGCTTGAATGACGAGTGCGGCATGTCCTGGTTGATACACCCGAGGGGGGTGGTCAGCTTTGGAGAAATTTATCGACTGGTCCGCCATTTTCAAGTATTCAGGTTTGGATGGTGGACCTTGTACTGCCATGAACACTTGGCGTGTGTTTGTTTTCGGGACCCCGCGGGAGGGGCAGACTTTCTGTATCATTCCGAGGAGTCCTGCTGGGTTCGGGTACCCATTGCCTCCTTGGTTTGCGGCGGGTGGCGCTGGGAGCGTGGCCAACACCGTGTTTTGGTGTCCTGGTGGAGGTAGGGGTTGTGGCGGGTGGAATCCCTGCTGTCCTCCTCCTAGGAGCTGCGGATAGCCCTGATTGACTGCAGCTCTGTTTTTCTTCGAGAAGGCCTCGTGGATGTCGAGAAACTTTCGGCAATCCTTGAGGAGGTGGGTTGCCTTGGTCTTTCCTGTGCGCTTATCTGTAAATAGATGTAGCATGCAGTAACCGTCTAGGTCCTCCTTGGGAGTTTTGTCCTTAGGCTTTGGCTTCCATTTGCGATTTCCACGAGGTCCACTGTCACGATTTCTTGTAAACTCTGCCGCAACCAGTTCTTCTCGATCGTCGTGATCATAATGCTTTATCCTTTTCTTTCGACTATGACGATCATCCTCAGGTGCTGGTAAAGATGTCTTCTCATTGCGCACCGAGTCTTCGACGTTGGCCCATCTGTCTGCTATAGCCATTAGCTCCCCGATGGTTTTGGGTGCAGCTCGTCCCAGTTCTTCTCTGAAGGCAGTTCGTCGAGCTCCTTTGGTGAAAGCTTTGACTGCAACCTCTTCCGATATGCTTCCCGCCGTATTTTTGAGCGTGGTCCACCGCTGAATATACTAGCGAGTAGACTCACCACTCTTCTGCTTACAAGCCCGTAACTCCTCGATGGACGCGGGTCTTTTATATGTTGCTTGGAAGTTCTTGCGGAAGTCGAAGGTTAGATCGTCCCATGATCAATAGCATGCCCTCGGTCTTCCTTCGAGCCAGCTACGCGCAGCGCCTACGAGGTGTAGGTTAAGATAATGCATAGCTGTGGGCCTCTTCGTCAGAGGAGGTGGACGGGGACCGTGCGCGGTTCCTGATCGCTCGGGCCTTGTGGATCGTTCTCCTTCCGCGGCTCCTTGCTGCGGTGTCGCGAGCGGCTGCTATGATGTCGTGGACTGCGATCTCGATCCCTCGGGCTGTCGTCGCTGCTACTCAGGCTATCACCGCGTCGCCGGGCCTCCTTTCCTCGGGCGCGACGAGGTGACTTCTCCCTTCTAGGTGATGTGCTCCCGCGTCTGCGGGATGTTTCTTTGTCTTTCCGAGGGGTTTTCTCAGTCACTTGCACAGTCGCGTTCTGGCGGCCTTGGGCCGCGAGTCTCGCGGCTGCCATGCCTAGCCCCTTCTGGACTTGTCGATATTGCTCCGTGCGGGGTCGTTCTCTCCTGGCTGGTTTTCCTGTAGGTATGCGGCTGCGGCCAGGACTGCGGCGGCGGGAGTCGTCGGGTGTACGTTGCCGTCGTCGTCGACGTGCATAAGAGAGGTTTCAAGTGTTCTGTTGATCCCGCTGAGAGACTCTCCGTCCAGGGCCGCGGTCTTCGAGACGTATCTTTTCTTCGGGGGGTTGTTCCCTACCGAATATGTTTTGGAGAGAGCCGCACAACGTAGACTTGATTCATCCACCAGTTTCTTCCGTTCGTCCAGATTCTTGCGGGCTTCCCTGATCGACTCCGCTGCTTTCACTAGGTTATATTGGTATGCAGTCAGATCTTCCTGAGGGGCTCTTTCTTCAATCGGCTGGCCTGAGTGTACAACCTTTTTTGCCTTGAGCCAGGCGTCTCGCGACACTTTGATGTGCTCTCGCTCTTTCCGGATGTCTTCTGTTTCTTCGGGTGGTTTGGCCGATCCTGCCATGCAGACTTGAACCATATATGGCCCGCGAGTCCTAGGCAGAGGCTGACAAGTTTCACCGACCCGAGAAGGTTCTTCAGCCGAGATAGTGTGGAAGTTGCGAGTGCTAGGGCGGATGGATCCGCCGCTGGGCGCTAGATCGCGGCCAGCATCATTGGGCAGCGAGTCGAAGGTTGACGGGCTCGAGACGGACTCGGAGTCCGAGTCGCCGAGACCGGCTTGCTCGGAGAAGTGCAGGATTCCTGCTTTGTTGGCGTAGAAGTGGAGGATCCCGAACGTCAGACTGACGCTTTTCTCCAATCCACTGAACGATGGGCGCGATTCTGGTAAGTGTGGCGTGATGGTGATCGACCCGAATCTGATCTATTGGAGTCGAGGTTCCGGGCTCCAGCTAAAGATTGGCGATGATGAGGCCGAAGATGCCGTAGATCCAGCGCCCGCCGTTCCCACAGAAGGCGCCAATTGTCGGATATGCATCTCAACAAGTCCCTCAGGTGAACCGATAGGGTTTTGATTAGGAGAACGTGTAGGCGCTGGTGACAATCGTCGTCTAACAGGGGGCACGATTTACCCAGGTTCGGGGCCCTCGTAGAGGTAAAATCCTTACTCCCGGTTCTTTCGATATGTATTATCAATAGATCGGTTACAATGAGGGGTGCTCGAGTCGAGAGTATGATCTCAATCTCAAGGCTTTGGTGGTGCGGTATTGCTTGGTCCCCCTCCTGGTGGTTCTTCTTCCCTTGTATAGGTGGCCAGGTCTCAAACCGCACCCGGGGGGGTTACAAACCCTAGCCTTAGGTCGGTTACAAGTTTCCTTCCTTAACCCGCAAGGATTTGCGGGTGGGATTTGATTGGGCATTCTAGAACTGTCGATGGCATCTCCCTTCGGGCTTAGGTCTTCGGCCTTGGACCGGGTAGCCTCACCCGATAGGTCCAGGAGTCATCCCCTCATCAATGACGACTCGCAGGAACCTAGGATCTGGCTCTCGGACTACTTAACCGCAGTGAAGTGCCAACGCGGAAACAAAGTGACGGCCATGCAGTACTTAAACCCGCACCTCGTCGGAGCTGCCCGGAGATGGCTCGAAGGCAGGCCACACGCGTGTTACAGATCCTGGGACGATCTCACCCGCGACTTCGGAAAGAATTTCCAGGCAACATACAAGCGACCAGCGTCGGTCGAGGAACGGCGAGCCTGCAGGCAAAAGAGCGGCATAAGTCTTCGAGGGAAGTAAAACCCAAATTTATTGATTCGACACAAGGGGAGCAAAAGAATATTTGTGAGCCTTAACAAGTGAGTTGTCAATTCAGCTGCACCTGAAAGTGGACTTGTTCGTAGTGATTTATCAGTAGTAACAGTTTTATGGTAGCAGCAATAGTGAAATAATAGCAGCAGTGAATGAAAACAACAGAAGTAGTGTTTGAAGTAAACAGTGGGATTAAATACTGTAGGAATAGGGATAGATGAACGGGCGTTGCATGGATAAGATAGTTCATATAATAATCAAGACATGGGCATTGCAGATAAGTAAGATAAGACATCCAACCACTAAGTAATCATAGGCACGTGTTCCGTAAATAGTCGTACGTGCTCGCAATGAGAAGTTGCACAACATCTTTTGTCCTACCAGCCTGTTTTCAGCGGGGCCTCAAGGGAACTACTGGTAATTAAGGTGTTCCTTTTAATAGAACACCGGAGCAAAGCATTAACACTCCGTGAACACATGTGATCCTCACATCACAGCCACCCCCTCCAGCTGTCCCAATTTCTGTCACTTCGGGGCCTCGGGTTCCGGACAACGATATGTGTAAATAACTTGCAGGTATGATCAATAAACAATAATTATCATCGTGATTCAATAACATGTTCAGATCTGAGATCTTGGCACTCAGGCCCAAAGTGACAAGCATTAAGCATAACAAGTTGCAAAAATGTCAATAGCACTAATAGAGGATACTAGGCACTATGCCCTAACAATCACAGCATTATTACATGAACAATCTCATCCAATCCCTACCATCCCCTTCAGCCTACAGCGGGGGAATTACTCACACATGGATGGGAGAAACATGGATGGTCGATGGAGAGGCATTGGTGATGACGATGGCGATGATTCCTCCAATTCCCCATCCCGGCAGGGTGCCAGAACAGAGTTTCTGAACCCCGAAAAAGGATTCGCGATGGCGGTAGAGCTACGGACTTCTTTCTGGAAAACGATTGAACCCCCTCGGGTTTTTAGGTTTCGGGGCATATATAGTCGAAAGGGGGGTCCGAGGGGGTGCCCGAGGTGGGCTCACCATACCCAGGCGCGGGCCCACCCTGGCCGCGTCTGGGGGTGCTGAAGGCACCCCCTTGCCCCTCTCAGACTTATCTTCTGGTTCCGGGAGTCTTCGGGTAAAATATGGACTTTCCCTTTATTTCCGGGTATTTTCCTAAAAGTTGATTTTCTGCGCAAAAACGAGACACCAAAGTAATTCTGCTGAAAACAGCATTAGTCCGTGTTATATGCATTCAAAACACACAAGTTTAGAGGGAAAACATCAGCAAATTGTTCGGAAAAGTAGATACGTTTTTGACGTATCACTCCTCATCACACGATTGGTTGTTGTCGTCATTATTCGGGCGTCCCCCTGAAGATCTTCCCTAATACCAAAACATTTCAAGTTGTTTCTTGCTTTCACCTCGTCTTTGGTCCTCTCCGGTACGTTGAGCAGCGTGCCAAACAAACTTTCAAACACATTCTTTGTGATATGCATAAGATCAAGGCAGTGAGGCGTATCGAGAATGGGCCAGTATGGCAAGTCCCAAAACACCGACTTTGTCTTCCATACATCCAGGAGCGGTTTTTGCGATTTTTGCTTCTTTCCCGACTCTGGGCATTCCTTCCAATCATTCAGCAACTTGTAGATTTATTCGCCGTACCTCTTACGTGGAGGTCCGCAGAGCTCATCTTCACCGTAAAAAAGGTCTCCTTGCCTTCTGCATGGGTCTTTGTTGGGTAGCCACCTTCGATGGCCAACGGAGACCGTTTTCAAAGACCCGAGATCTTTCGGAAGTTGCATAAACATGGGGTCATCCATGAACCTCACGCAACCGTTATGTCTGTGGCATACTTGGCCTGCACATATCCGTAGCCGAGTAGGTCATGAACCGTACAGAGCAAGACAACTCTCACTGGGAAATATTGTTCACCGAAGGCGTCCCATGTGTTGACCCCTTCCTCGGCCCATAGCGTGTCCATCTCATCTTTAAGTAGCTTCAGGTATAGATTGATGTTGTTGCCTGGTTGTTTTGGCCCTTGAATTAGCATACTCATGTTAATATACTTCCTCTTCGTGCACAACCAGGGGGATGTTGTACATCCATACAAACACGGACCAGGTGCTATGCGTGCTGCTCTGGTTGCCAAATGGATTGAGTCCATCGGTGCTCACACCCAAGCTGATGTTCCTTGCCTCCGCCCCAAACGTTGGATATTCATAGTCAATTGCTTTCCATTGGCTTGTATCCGAAGGATGTGTCGGATTTACTTTTTCATTTCGCTTTGGATCTTTCAAAACTTTCTTCCTCCTTTTCGTGTGCCAGCGCATGAGCTCTGCTTCCTTGCGGTCCGCAAAATACCATTGCAGACGGGGAATGAGCGGAAAGTACCACACAACTTTTCGAGGAGCTTTCTTCTTCCCTTTCTTGTATCGAGCAGCGTTGCAAACTGGAAAAATGGTCTTGTCCGCGTCCTCTTTCCGATAAATGTAGCAATCGTTGATGCACACATGGTATTTTTCGTGCAGTAAATCAGAGGGGCACACGACTTTCTTGGACTCGTCGCAACTTTTAGGACACGTTTTGCCCTCCGGAAGTATATCGTGCCAGTATTGCAGGCTTGCATCGATGCTTATGTCGCTCCATTTGTATCTCGCCTTCATCTACAGAACATCGAGCACCACTCTCAGGCTGGACTCTCTCGAACCGCAACCTGGATACAACGGTGTCTTCGAGTCTATCTCTAGTTGCACCAGCTTAGATTGCTCTCTAGCAGCAGATCTCGAGTTCGTTGTCTTTCTCGAAAGAAGTTCTTTGAGATGAGGGTCACGCACAACTTCCGTTAGGGGTGTCCCTGTGTCCTCGTCTTCTTCCATGTCTTGTTCAACATCTTCTCCATGATCATATGCGGGATCATGAGGCTCTTGGTCCTGTTGTTCTTGCCAATCGTTGTTATTGTCCTGTTGCACATCACTTCCTTCCACCGCCCCATGGACTTCATCATCTTCATCATCACTTATCCACTAACTGTTGTGTCCATCCATGAAACCATAGCTGAGGAGGTGACTGAGCAAATCTCTGGTAAAGGGGTTGAGAAAGCCCCCTAGTTTGCACTTTCGACATGGACATCGTATCTCCTTGCGGCCATTTTGTAACCACGGCAAGGAGACAATCGCGACCGTACACAATACGATGCGCGAGGAGACATCATGCAGAGCAAGGTCGACAGAGCCCGTGCACGAAGAAACTGCGCCCGCTCACTATCTACCTCCTCCGACGAGGAAGCCTACGGCGTGATGTGCTTCAGCAGCAGCATTCGCGAGGCACCGATGCCCAATAGATTTAAGCTCACCTCTGAAGTCCCGAAGTATGTCGGCTCACAGGAACCTAGGATCTGGCTCTCGGACTTCCTAACCGCAGTGAAGTGCCAACGCGGAAACAAAGTGATGGCCATGCAGTACTTAAACCTGCACCTCGTCGGAGCTGCTCGAAGCTGGCTCGAAGGAAGGCCACACGCGTGTTACAGATTCTGGGACGATCTCACCCGCGACTTTAGAAAGAATTTCCACGCAACATACAAGCGACCAACGTCTGTCGAGGAACTGCGAGCCTGCAGGAAAAAGAGTAGTGAATCAACCCGCGAGTACATCCAACGATGGACTACGCTCAAAAACACGGCGGGAAATATATCAGAAGAGATATCAGTCAAATCTTTCACTAAGAGCGCGCGGCACGTAGCCTTCCGAGAAGAACTGGGACGATGCGCGCCCAAAACTATCGGCGAATTAATGCAATAGTTGACAAATGGGCGAACGGCAATGAGTCCCTTCGCAACAAAAAAGCCTCCTCACCTGCGCATGACGATGATCGCAACGGTGACCGCAGGAGAAGGAAGAGACGACACTACGATCAGGATGATCAATCGGAACCGGTAGCGACTGAATTCACAAGAAATCGCGATAGCGGATCCCATGGAAATCGCGAGTGGAAGCCAAAACCAGACGACAAAACACCCGAGGAAGACCTTGATGAATACCGCTCCTTGTATATGTTCACAGATAAACGAACGGGCAAGCTCAAGGCCACTCATCTCCTCAAGGATTGCCGAAAGTTTCAAGACATCCATGAGTCGTATACAAAGAAGCAGAGGATGGCAATAAACCAAGGATACCAGCAACTGCCGGGAGGAGGCGCTGCGCACCACCCATCGCCCCTACCTCCACCCACTGGACACCACAACATGGAACTAGCCGCACTTCCTGCACCAGCTAATCCAACCGCAGCAAACCAAGGAGGCTATGGATTCCCGAATCCCCAAGGGCTCCTAGGCATGATATAGAAGTTTTGCCCGTCCCGAAGAGTCCAGAAGACCAACACTCGCCACATTAACATGGCAGTGCAAGCTCCACCGTCTAAGACTGAGTACCTGAAGATGTCCGAGCACCCAATGACCTTCTCAAGAGAGGACTACCCTCCACAGGTGTATCGACCAGGACACACAGCGCTCGTCATCCAGGCGCAAATAGGCAACTACGAACTAGCTAGAGTATTCATGGACGGTGGCAGCGGCATAAAGATCATATACGCGGATACACTCCGTAAAATGAACAGAAATCTAGTAGGACTCGCAGAATCAAAAACATCCTTCCACGGGATAGTACCAGACCACTCGGAACAATCAACTTGGAGGTGATACTCGGGGACGCAAGCAATTGCAGGAGAGAGTTCCTGGACTTCGAGGTAGTCGATGGGCCATCACCGTACCACGCCATTCTCGGCCGAATAGCATACGCGAGATTCATGGCAGTACCCCCATTATGCCTATCTCAAGTTGAAATTACCAGGAGAATATGGCACAATCACTGTAAAAGGCGATTTCCAAAAGTCAGATAAGTGTGACAACGATTTTCACGAAACCGCATAATATTTCGGGATGCAAGAAGAGCTAGAAGACCTGGCAAAAACCACGGATAACTCTGTGATGCCGCTAACCAAGAAAAATGCCCCAGATCTCGAGTTTATCTCCAACAGCGACACTCTAAAGCATCAAGTCCACCCGACAGATTCTGCAAAGAAGGCGATCGTGTCAACCACCCTATCATCCGCATAGGAAAACGCGCTCGTCGAGCTCCTCCATGAGTACTGGGAGATTTTCGCCTGGCAGCCATCCGATATGCCAGGGATACCCAGGGAGTTCGCCGAGCACTCATTGGAAGTGTTCAAAGATGCAAAGCCAGTCAAGCAAACCACTCGACGCTTCTCCGAGCCAAAGCATCGAGCACTCGGAGAAGAAGTAAACAGACTCCTAGCCGCCAAGTTCATTAGGGAGATCAAGATTTCCACCTGGTTAGCAAACCCGGTGCTGGTGCCAAAGAAAAACATAGACATCCTTCGCGTGTGCATCGACTACACGTCGTTGAACAAATACTGCCCCAAGGATAACTTCCCGCTCCCGCGGACTGACCAGATTATCGACTCCACGGCAGGCTACCAACGCCTCCCCTTCCTAGACGCCTACTGGGGTTATAATCAGATCAGGATGAAACAGGAAGACGAGAAGAAGACAACATTCATCACACCACACAATGTCTACTGCTACACGACAATTCCTTTCGGTCTAAAAAACGCAGGCACAACGTATCAACGCTGCATGCAAAAATGCCTCGCCAAGCTCATTGGCAAGAACGTACAAGTGTACGTTGACGACATCGTCATCAACACTCGAGTGGAGGACACACTCCTCGAGGACATAAGAGAAAATTTCGACGCACTCAACGCATATAGAATCAAGCTCAACCCGACAAAATGCATCTTCGGTGTGCCCATCGGCCAGCTGCTCGGCTATTTGGACTCAGCCCGAGGAATAGAAGCAAATCCTGAGAAGATTCAGGCAATCCTGACAATGAAAGAGCCAACAAATCTCCGTAACGTCCAATAGCTGGCAGGGCGACTAGCGGCCCTCAGCATATTCATCGCAAGGTTGGGAGAGCAAGCCCTACCCTTCTACAAATTGCTGAAGAAAACAGATAGATTCGAGTGGACCACAGAAGCAAAAAAAAAGCGTTCGTCGACTTGAAAAGAGTACTACAGAGCAGACAAATACTGGCCACTCCTCAGGAAGGAGAACCCCTCTACCTCTACCTAGCCGCGATTAATCAAGTGGTCGGTACAGTAATCGCGGTCGAGCGAGCAGAGGACGGAAAAGCATACGGTGCATAGAGACTAGTATACTACCTCAGCGAGGTACTCTCACCATGCAAGCAGCGATACCCCCACTACCAGGAACTCACGTATGGGGTGGTCTTTACAGCTCGCAAGCTTAAGCATTACTTCCAGGAGCATACCGTCACAGTGCTAAACGACGCATCACTCGGTACAATCATGAACAATCCTATGGCATCCCGAAGAATCGCAAAGAGGAGCATCGAGCTAGGAGCCTGGGACATTGTATACATAGGACGCAACGCCCTCAAGTCCCAGGTGGTCGTAGAGTTCCTGTGCGAGTGGACAGAGTTGCAAACCCTAGGACCTCCAGAGTACACAAGCTCATGGATCATGTACTTCGACGGGTTGAAAAGAAACGAAGGAGGGGGAGCCCGTGTAATCCTCATATCACCAAGGGGTGATAAGCTCCAGTAAGTTCTACGTCTTGACTTTCCCCTCGATGATCCAACTTCCAACAACGACGCCGAGTACGAGGCACTCCTACACGACATGAAAATGGCGATCGCCTGCGGCGCTACTTGACTGATGATCTATGGAGACTCAAACCTCATCGTACAACAGACGATGAAGGAATGCGGCGCAGTTGCAGATAACATGATTGCCTATCGCGACATGTATAATCTTCTCGAAGGAAAATTTAAAGGGTGCAAGCTGAAGCACATTATGCGATCAAGTAACAAAGAAGCTAACAGACTGACGAACATCGGGTCAACAAACGCCCCAGTTCCGCAAGGAATTTACTTCGAGAGAATCAGAAAAGATCGGTCAAACTGAAGAAGCACACGGAGGTGCCAGTAGCAACAGAAACAGATGCTAGTCGACAAAGCGCCATCATTGAACTCACTCACAACATCTCGCGACAAGTCTTCCTTATTGAGCCAGTCTGGACGAACAAATACCTCGATTATTTGATCAGAAAGAAGCTCCCGGAAGATATCTCTGAACCAAGGCAGATCGTTCGGCACAACAAATCCTTCCGGGTGATAAATGGAGAACTTTACAAACAGAGCATATCGTGAGTCCTCCAGAGGTGCATCGCACCCGAAGATGGAAAGGAACTACTCCGAGACATACACCAAGGTGACTGTGGACACCATGCAAGCTGGAGAGCCATATTGTGCAAGGCTTTTCGAGCAGGATCACTGGCTAAAGGCAGCCAAAGACGCCAAGGACATGGTCGACATTTGCAACGCTTGTCAGCGATTCTCGCCCAAACCGCACGCACCGGCCACAAAGCTCCACATGATCCCTCTGTCTTGGCCCTTCGCACAATGGGGGCTAGACATGGTAGGACCACTACGGAAGGCTACACACGGAGGATATACTTACCTACTAGTCGCAGTCGACAAGTTTACCAAATGGATAGAGGCAGTTCCAGTGACGTCGCAACACGCGAGGTGCGCAGTCAAGTTCCTCGAATCCATCGTGTACTGATTCGGTGTCCCTCACAATATTATCATGGATAATGGGATCAACTTCACAACCAAAGAGACAAAAGCCTTCTGCGAAGAAAAGAGGATAACTCTCAGCTTCGCCTCGGTGGCACACCCCCAAACCAACGGCCAAGTCGAAAGATCCAACGGATTAGTTTCGGCTGGCCTAAAGAAGCGCCTATTCGATAGACTAGATACAGCAACATGACATTGGGCTGAGGAGCTACCGTCCGTCCTGTGGAGTTTACGAACAACTACCAAACAGGTCCACAAACTACACGCCATTTTTTATGGTTTACGGCACCGAAGCAGTCCTGCCCGAGGATGTTCGATTCAGTGCTCCATGAGTCGTTGCATACAGCAAAGAAGCCTTCAACAAAGCAGTCGCGGAAGACATGGACGCACTGGACGAGGCCAGGGACGTCGCACTCGCAAGATCAGCCGTCTATCAGCAAGCGCTACGCAATCACCACAGTCGCCGTATCAGCAACAAATTCTTCGTGGTAGGCAACCTGGTGCTACGACTCAAGCAAGACAGCGGATACAAGATCGAGCCACCATGGGAAGGACTCTTCATCATACACGAGGTTATCCTTGGAGGTGCCTATCACTTGAAGAATCCAAAAACAGGCGACGTCTACTCCAACCCATGGAACGTGGTGCACCTGCGGAAATTCTATCCCTAGGAGAGTACTTTTACTCGCAAATAAGCCTGTTCCAGCCACACTGTAACCCGAGCATATACATGGCTTCTCAGTCATCGAAATACAAACATGGTTTCTCAACCATAGCTATAAAGACTACCTAGTCGCATCTTTTTTTTTCTTTCTCTTTACATGCTAACAACGGTCACACCCAAACACACGGGGACTACACCAAACTAGCATAAACAATCTTCGAGTGACTATGCACAACAAATATTTTACAAAGTTACAAGCTACTTCCTCCGGTTCTTTTTAGTCTGCGTATAGATTTTTTCCGTTTTCCCGTATTAGTCTGCGTGTTATGATGTTTTATGGATTCTTTCCGATCTTACCCATTCCTTCCGCCTCTCGCAATTACTGCTCGTTTCTCTGGCCTTCACATGCAGCGGTGGAGAGAGATAAGCGCATGCGCATGCAGAGAGTCGGAGAGAGAGAAGTGGGTGTGATATTCAAGGAGTCATGGAGCTGGCCAATTGTTAGCAACTTTGCATGCAAGGAATAAATGCCCAGGTCGACTTCCACCGTAACTAACAAAGGGCAATTCTGTCCAACTTCTATAGATAAATCACTTCCTTGGTATACGGGCATGTTGTTACGCGCAGACTAATAAGAATCGGAGGGAGTACACACCTTAATACACCTTAAATAACTCAAATAACACACAAGGTACATACACCTTAACAGACACATCTATCATCGAGCAGCAGCCTCTCAGAGCAGCCGCTCCGTCTCCGCGGCAGTTAGCTGAACGATTCGCTCCGCTGCAGGCCGCACAACCTCATAGTGAGGAACAAAGTCAATGACTTCTCCTTGGGTCTCAGGAAGTTGCGCCACAGAGTTGAAGTTCACATCAGGATGCCACATCCGCACAAACGCGAGTGCCACTTGAGCACCGCAAGTAAGTTGCTAACACACACACTCGCGAACATCTTCCACCCGACGAAACAGCCTTACCAGACCACTCAGTCAATCAGGAACAACGTCGAACGGGTACATCGCCCGATAGACCAAAGCAAGGGCCTCCCAAAAAAATTCGGCGAAGATTAGCGCCTGACTTACTCGATACTGCAGAGTAGCCAGGACAAAACCCCTATTGCGGTCAGACCAGAAGTTGCACCCATGGATATTGGAGCTTCTTGATTCACAAGCCACTCTGTTATCCACCCAGTGACCTTCAGACGCTCCATCAGGTTCGACAACTACATGGACAGGAAGCGCGTCAGTCCGCAAGCAAGAAAACACCGAAAATACTTGGGGGCTAGAGGGACTTACAGAGCAAGATTTTTGCGACACTAGCCAGCTCTTCCATCACAATCTGCTCGCGCTCGGCATCAAGCTTCTGCTTGGACTTGGCTACATCCGCAACACCCTGCAGAGCCTTAATCTTACTCTTACCATCCGCGACGCGACCACGAAGCGAAGCAAGCGTACTCGCATCCGTAATCGACGGTGTAGTTGAAGGAGCAGCACCGCCTGACGGGCCACCGCCAGAATCCACAACCTGGAAAGAATATAGGGCACACGATGGTTTCAGTCACAAAGCTGCATACCACTCGACGATATACAACGAACATATCTTTGAATGCTAGGGGCATACTCCCATCGGGAGAACACAAAGTAAAGCAAACCAACGAATGCTGACACTTTAAAACCCTCCATTCAGAAATTAAAACATAGAGTACTTCCAAAGTTTCATTACAAGTCTAGACATACAAAAGCAGAAATTATATCTAAGCCTAGGGAACAACGGACTTCCAGGAACCGGCTCCGCTGGCGGATGGTTTCACACCACGTCCGTGCGAAAGTAGATTAAAAAGCGTCTTCGCTAACTTCCGAGCACGATCGCCGAAAGGACGGAGCGCTACCTTTTTTCCCAGGGCGTCTCGAGGAAGCTCTGAGTACACCTTCTCCATGTCACCCTAGACACCGTGTGCCAAAGAAAACTGGATAGCTGTCCTGGCTCCGCACTCGGTCTAGACGAGAGTGTACTCCTGAAGAAGATCGCCTTAGTTAAGGAAAACTTGTAGGAGGCCCTCCAGGGTCGATAGAACCGGCTTCTCTACGAGTAGTCGCTGGTGCAGCTGCGATAACACTCGAGAAGTATCATGAAGGGAGAGGCACGCCTTCTTACCGTGCTCCTGCAGCTGGGTGCACACGTCCGTCGGAGCATTGACCTGGACCCCTCCAGGAAGCGTTAAGGCAACGCCAAGCGCATCTGCAAAAGGATGAAACAAGTGACAAAAAGGAAGGAGAAAGCGATAAGATAAAGGTGCGAATGGACAAGTAACGTACCTGCCAAATCCTGAGCTATAGGGCGAAGGATGTCAGTCAGGTCGTTGTCGTGCGCCACACCCGCATCCTCAAGCTTCTTCAGAGACTTGCGAGATGCAGCAAGACGCTCGGCCGCTTCCTTGTGAGTGGACTCCAGCTCCCTTCGAGTAGACTCTAGCTCCTTCTTGAGATCTTTGATCCGAGAGTTAGCTTCAGTCTTCTCAATGTTTGCACGAGCGGCCTCATCTGCGACATGGTAAATGTACGTCAGACAGTGATACGATCTGAAGAAACAAAGTGAAAATCACGAATCGCATAGCAACTCACCTTTCGATGAACAGGCGTCCCGAAGGCACTGGTCGCGCTCTTGATGAAGGGAAGTGCACTCCGCCTCAGCCACAGCAAGGCGACGCCCGAACACAACCAAAGAGTCAAGAATGGCCTGCAAAAACTTCGGGAGATAGACAGGTGCCGCTTGAGTCTATACACGACTGCACGTAATCGAGTATAGAGTCGTGCACCCAATAAAATCAAAACGAAATAAGAAAAAACAACGAAATCAAGGATGCAACTTGAGCCTGCAACCGACTGCAAACAGTCAATCACAGACTCGGGGGCTACTCCCATCGGGAGCACTGCCGTGCATCCGATGAAAAGAACGATAGCTACTCGAAGCAAAAAAGAACTTTACCTTGCCATTTTAGGTCGACAAAGGGTCGGGAGAACTAGCCGAAGCCTCTTTGTTCGCTGACGCCCCAGCATCCAAATGTTGCTCGTGTGCCAAGCTGGGCATCGCATACGCGGGAGCGTCGATCGTCCTCAGAGGGCTTGGAGATCGTCGAAGAGGACTTGAAACTCAAGGCGGACTAACGGCAACCCCCTTCTGCTTCACAGATCGGGCGGAAGATGCATATTGATCCGTGCCAATGACCACAAGACTGAGAAAAATTCAAAAAGAGAGAATTGAATAGATAGAACTTCGGATGGCAAAGACGTGAAACTCACTCGTCCTTGTCGTCCTCGTCGAGTTTATCCACGTCCCAGGCGGTAGGAATCTTTGGCTGTTGGATCAAGGGAGGAAGCACATTCAGAGGATTCGCCATAATCAGGTGAGTCACGATCTCCTAGACAATATTCTCACTCAAGGACTTGTCTTTGGAGGTCGCCTCATCATCCCCCACTCGACAGCGCTTGCGATGGCCAAGCGACTCCTCCTCCTCCTCCAGCTCCTCCTGCTCCTTGCTAGACTCTGCATCTGCGACACTAGCTTCGAGAGGAGACTCAAAGTTACTCGCCAGAAGATCTGAGACTCCATCATCTTCGGAGAGCGGCGGGTAACACTTCACCACATCTTTGTTCTGCAACGAAGAATAAAGAAGGAAGGATGCGGCTCAATCGATAGAAATCCACAAAATAAAGAAAAATGAACAGCTGAGAAGTTTACCTCAGTCGAAGGATGATGGGCGTCAAAAGGCGTGAAGGGACACGGCGAGTGGCTCTGTCCCTTCTTCAGGCTGGTGATCGCAGCAATCTTCTTCTCGAACTCAGCATTCGAGAGGATGTCGTCGCACGTTCGGCTCGGGTTGTTGATGCCCGAGAACTACCACATACGAGTGGGCCTGTCCTGGAGCGATTGGATCCTCCGGCGCAGGAAGACGCCCGCCAAGTGCATCCCATTCAGCAGGGGCCCTTGATCCTTCCGACGAAGCCGCCCGAATTGCGCGAGCAGGGGAGATACCGTCTTGGATTCTTTGGGTGATACCTTGTGCGCCCAGGACTTCCTCCGCTTCAGAATCGCGAATGGTTTGAATTCCGACACGCCACCCATGTCGTTGTCCTAGATGTAGAACCACTTCCGGCGCCATCCTTGCGCCGACTCGACGAAGTTCATCTCCAGGTACGGGAACTCCTTAGTCGTCTGGATCCCGAAACCACCAGTCGCCAGTGGCTCCCCCACTCTCTCACCCACCAGGGGCTTCTCCTGGGAAATCCTCACCTGGAAGATGGCCTTCCATATCCCCCAATTCGGGCGAATGCCGAGGAAGCACTCACACAGCACGATGAAGCACGAAATGTGTTGCACCGCGTTGGGAGGAAGGTCGTGCAGCTGTATGCCGTATACGTACAACAGCCCGAGGAGAAATGGGTGGAGTGGGAAAGATATACCGCGGGCGACGTGATCCGAGAAGACGACGCGCTCGTTGGCATGCGGACTGGGCACCTCCTCGCCCTTCATCGGCGTGCGAACACGCCCGGAAGCCTCTGAGGGGAGCAGTCCCTCCCTCTGCATCTCCGAGATGCTTTTCTTCGCCACATTGGACGGGTGCCACTCGCCCGTCCTCTTCGCCGGAGCTGTCGTGGAAGCGTTATCCGCCTCCTTGCCGGAAGCCGCGGCCGCGCCATGTTTCTTGGTCGGTGTCATTGGTGTTCGCTCTCTCGCAGAGGAAGGTGGGCGTGATGGAAGGAGGAAGAATATGAATAGGGGCCGGGAAGAGTAACTTTCCCCTAAGGGTCACTATTTATACTGCCGCTGGGTCACCAAGAGCTGTCTATTTGCTTACATGGCACACATCCCGGCTGCCACGCGGTGAGCCGAAACGAAGCGACGCAGGGCGGTTACCCTGCACGATCTTTAACGCAAGATCGTTCGTAATTACTGCACGTCCTGCGAAAAAACCGGCGCACGACGGCACGCTTCCGGTCAAAAGCTGACATGGTGGGCCCTACGCTCCCTGCCCCACTGCGTCACGTCCCATCGGGAGCAGGTGAGTGCGTAGTAACGTCATTGCACACATCACTACACGAAAATTCTTTCGCATAAAACCTCACGACACGAAATTTCTTTCGTATGAACCTAGAAGAAAAGCTCACCTCACTCGAGGATCGCAAGGTGAAAACATTGGCACTCGCTATTTCCCAAGAACAAAGAGCGGCACTCGCCACGTAGCAGAGAGAAAATTGTGAGTATGCGGCTCCCGCAAAAGCCACGACTCCGCACTACGATGTACAGACGCATCACTCAAAACAAACCCGGGTCGTTTAGCCTCCAATGCACGACTGGATGCCGTATTCCTCGAGTACAAAGGTAAGACCCAAGGATCTTTCCTGTGGGCCTGGAATCGCACTCTAGCTGCGTCCTCCAGTAAATTTTCCGTGTCAGCAACATGAAGAAAAATGCTAGCGGACGCGCCGGGTGCCCTTTTTAAGGTTAAATTCGACTCGATAAGTCCTCCACAGCCCAGTTGCAATGATCACCTCGCCGAATTCGAGTCAAAGGTCTCGAATTCGTGTAGGCCAAAACTGTTTTTGCTCGAGAAGCAATTAACTGGCCCTGATGTTTCGGGAGAGCCAAGCGACTGAGCCATACCCTTCTGCGAAAAAAGCCAACACAAGGCGCATTTACCACTCGATACTCGAGTACATATCACATAGGGTACACGCCCTTCAGAACAAGTATTTGACTACTCAGTCGCGAGATTCAGAAACAAGCTTAGAGTGCTTACTCGACTATTCTCAGTCAAACAAACACTCGGGGGGCTATTGACGTGGGGATGACTTCTCGGCCTATCGGATAGGACTGCCTGGTCTAAGGCCCAACACTGAATTCCAGCGCAAAAGACCACCCCGTAGCTCTAGAAGGCCCAGTAGCGGTCCACCCGCAAGACTTGCAGGACAAGATGGAAATCTTACACAGACTAGGGCTAGGGTTTGTAACCCCCCGGGTACGGCTTGAGACCCGGCCACCTATTTAAAGGCTAGAAGAGCCACCCGAGGGGAACATCCAATCTCGACTCTCATCACCATAGCCATAGCTCGAGATCCAATCTCTTGACTTGCGCATCGCCATTGTAACCAATCTCATCATAATACAGACCAGACAAGCATGACTAAGGGTATTACCTTCACAAGGGCCCCGAACTCGGGTAAATTGTGCCCCTTGTTAGCCGTCGTAACCGCCAGCGTCTATTACATTCCACCACTCAAAACCCTACCATATCATCCGAGGGATTTGTCGACATGACTCATCGACACTGACCCCTAATGCGTTTTCGGTTGGGTGAGAAGGCGCAAATCCTTTTAAGTAGTGGGCGCGCGTCCTTTTCCAGGTCACACCCCCTATCCCTCCGCCGCCACCGACGAGCAATTGGTCGCGCCACCACCCACCTCCGACGAGCAATTACTCGCGCTACCACCCAGATCAATTGGCCATGCGTGTTCTGCCTTTTTCACTAGGGAGAAGGCATAGGTGGAGAACGGAGCAAGAGTGAAAGACTACGCCCAGGAGGAACGGAGTACCCCCTATTTATGACTGGGCTGGGGGCTCCTCCACGTCGGTCCGCCTCCTCGCTGGCCCGGGTATCGAGGAAAAGAATCGCGTCCTAGTGACAGATGGGACCTGACGCCGAGGAGATGACTACTCAGTGGTGCCGCGTTAGAGTAGTTATTACTACGGGACGTTTCCGCCACGTCCAAGGAGATCGTGGGTAACCCCACGAACCGTCACGCCACGTGTCAGGGCTGGCCCCATGCCGCTTTGCCTTCTCCGGATGCGTGCCCATCACAGGCCCGGGGGCTACTGTCGAACCAGTGGATACCAGGGTACCACGGGCCATCTGCTGCTGCCTAGCCCAATGGGCGCAACGGAGGCATCCGCCGGGTTATCTCGCGAGGCAAACACCCCTTGTGAGAGTTTCGCCCCCCATGACATGCAAGCGACAGGGGGCTGACCCCACTGGAGGCGTCCGACCTCCCTTCCTTGGAGAGGAGCTCCACATCGAGCCCTCCGCTCTTCTCTAGAGGAGATTCCCCTCACAAGGGAATAGCCCATGTGGGGATGACGAGTGCCTTCCTACGTTATGATGATGGCGCCGCAGAGCCACAGAGCCGCTTTAGCCGCAATTGTTGTTCTCGTGTATAAAGAGCGAGCTGCAGCTGCAGGCGCCAAAGCGCCACCCGAGGGTTTACTCTTTGGTGCAAGAGGACTAGTCTGATGCTACAAGATGAAGGGAACGCCATCTTGAGCCCCCACCACACTTCCATGGACGATGGAGTTGTCCTAGATGACAAAGACCGACATGCACTGCAGAGCTCCGCCTGTCCCCTTCTTGGCACCTTGTGGTAGCCTTTTCCTGCCAAGTATGAGCGGGAACGAGGCCCAAACGCCGGTATAAAAAGATCCCCTTGGCTCCCATAGAGGGGACGGTGGAATTCACCTAGAACCTCCCTAGTATGAACCAAGCACAAGCTCACACTTGGTACTATAGCAATCGCAGTGCAATCCATTAGACAGGCCGGAGTAGGGTTTTACACCGCAAGGTGGCATGAACCTGGGTAAACTCCTTATGTCACCATTGCTGCTTGCTTTGAGCTTTCGTCACGAGTCCTCAAGAGGAGTGTAGCGAGCGTGGTTAGCCCCTAGTGTTCGAACCTCTTGAGAGCACCTGTCTTTGACATATCACTCTTCGATAGATGCTATGGTGGAGATGGCGATGAGGCGGAGGCATCCCTCTGGGGGCGGTGCTACACCTTGATGGTGCCTTGACAGGGAGACTTCTTGATAATGATGAATTTTAAGTCCCCGACAACGGCGCCAGAAATTCTTGATGCTTGTGATGGCGTGTTGGGAACCCCAAGAGGAGGGTGTGATGAGTACATCGGTAAAAATTTCTCTCAGTTAAGAACCAAGGTTATCAATACAGTAGGAGAAAGAGGATCTTCGGAAAGTTGATGCCACTGACGATGGTGATGGTGCCTCACCGGTGTCAGCAACAACGCGGAACCTGCACACAACACAACCAAAATACTTTGTCTCAACGGTACAGTGAGGTTGCCAATCTCATCGGTCTTGCTGAAAACAAAGACTAGACGTATAGTGTGGAAAATGGTGTATGTTTGCAGTAAGTAAAGAAAGCAGAGAATTGTAGTGGGTTGTTTAACAGTGTAGGAAAATGGACCGGGGTTCATAGGTTCACTAGTGGTGTCTCTCCATAAAAGATAGCATGCTGGGTGAACGGATTACAGCTGGGCAATTGACAAATAGAGGTTGCACCGTAGTGCACATTCATGACATGATGACTACTATGATATTTAGTGTGGGCATTACAACAATATACATACACCGTAATCCAACTGCATCTATGACTAATAATCCACCCTCAGGTTATCATTCGAACCCCCTTAGGTATTAAGATGCAAGCAACAGATAATCGCATTAAGAAATGTGTGTAATGTAAGCAATGATTGTGCACGCAGGCACTCACACCGTTGTTTTCTCCCTAGTGGCAAAAACACATCCTCCCCCATCACGTTTCTCTCACTCGAGCACAGGCGAAAAGGAGGCATGAACCCAACTATCGAGCATAAATACTCCCTCTTGGAGTCACTAGCAACTACTTGGCCAGAGCACCACTAGCAACGGAAGGCATGCAAGATCACAAATAACATATGCAGTAAAGACTATAATCAACTTGGCATAAGTTCAATATTCATCGGATCCCAGCAAACACACTACATAGAATTACATAAGAACAATCTCGATCATGTTAGGCAACTCACGAGATCTAAAAATGGAGACATAGGAGGAGAAGACAACCATCTAGCTACTGCTATGGACCCGTAGTCCAAGGATGAACTACTCACGCATCACTTCGGAGGCAGGCATGGTGATGAAGAGGCCTCCGGTGATGATCTCCTCTCCGGCAGGGTGCCGAGAGACAACTTCAGAACCCCCCTGATCTAGGGTTGACGACGACGGCGGTGCGGAACTTTTCGGGGATTTATTATCAGGTACCTAGGGTTTTCCTTTGGAGGGGAATAAATAGGCGAAAGGGCGATGTCGGTGGGCCACCAGGGTGGCCTCACCACCCCCAGGCGCGGCCAAGGGTGGGGTCGCGCCTGGCTATGGTGAGCCCACCCTGGTGCCCGTCTTCGACTCCTCTTCGGACTTCTGGATGCTTCCGAGGAAAATAGGCACTTCGGGATTCATGGGGTCCAATTCCGAGAATATTTCTAGAACAACTTTTCTGAAATAAAAAACAACAGAAAACAGGGAACTGGCACTTGGCATCTTGTTAATAGGTTAGTCCCGGAAAACGTGTAAAAATGCTATAAAGAAGGGATAAAACATGTAGCAATTGGCATAATATCAACCTGGAACATTAGAAATTATAGATACGTTAGAGACGTGTCAAGCATCCCCAAGCTTAGTTCCTACTCGTCCTCGAGTAGATAAACGATAAAAAAAATCAGAGGCTACATGCTACCACACAATCTTGATCATAATATGTAAAACAGAGCATGTAAACTAGGATCAAATGAACTAAAGCTGTGATCTATATTTGATATCAACAAGTAATGCATAAACAAATAAGAAGAAAGAAGCAAAAAATTTAATGAATCAATACTAAAAGACTATCAACCGTGCAAAGTTTATTAGAGATGATTTAAGGTTTCAAGAACAACAATATCATGCACGTAAAACAATCTTCACAACCCCTGTTAGGATCAAGTCAAGCTTTCCACACGATGCAATGCTTGAATCTTAAACTATTTGCGTACTAAAAACAAGCAAGTGTTCTGCGTTGGTCCCTGGCACCGGGATGTTATGGCAAAGAGAACATTATGAGGGGTTTGGAAGGTCAATGGAAGAAAGGCTCACAAAGCTGAAAGTGGTCATTAGACAAGAGAAAGTGTTACAACCGAAGCTATGCAAGGAGTAGAGATTGCCACACAACAGATGCACATAGAGCTATAAGTGTATGAAAGCTCTCCAATGGAACTAGTGGGGGTGCATCCAACTTGCTTGCTCACGAAGACCTAGAGCTCATTTGAGGAGGCTCATCATTGGAATATACAAGCCAAGTTCTATAATGTAAAGTTCCCAACATAGTTATGGATGAATGATAATATGAAAACTTTCTCCAAACTGAAGCATTGGTGCTAAACATGAAACACAAGTGTGGTATAAAGGATAGTGATGAGCCCCCTCTCTCTTTATTCTCTCTTTGTCCCTTTTTTTCTTTTCTTTTTGGGCTTTTTCATTTTTATTTTTTTATATATCCTCACCGGTAGGGGCAACATCCTATATTACAATGAATCATCACACTTGTAGTACTCATAAATCATAATGGAATATCTCTGATGTATCCAACTGCATGCTCCTACCAGTGTAGCAGTATGCATAAATAACCATGAAGATCATCATGAAGTAACATAATGGAGGTGGATGTTGTGCAGCAATATATCTCGAAATGGCTATGGAAATGCCATGATAGGTAGGTATGGTGGCTGTTTTGAGGAAGAATATATGGGCTTATGTGTAGGAGAGCAAAGTCCTCCCACGGGTTTTGGATGCACTGGTGAAGTTTGCACCAACTCTCAATGTGAGAAAGGGCAATGCACAATACCGAAGAGGCTAGCAAAATATGGATGGTGGAAGTGCCAGGAACCGCAACATAAACTCACGAGTTAAAAGGTTGCAGCAAGCAAATCATCTTTACAAGGCACAATGCAAATAACTCCAAGAGGGTATGTGTCAGTGACAAGTCATTGTTAGCTACCCCGACCGTAGCGCGTAACAAAAGGCCGATCAGAAATGTATCACTCGTAGCAATCATATACCATTGTTTCTATCAGCTGGTAATTTAAGCGTGGCACAGTTTCAAGTTTCTTAGACCAACCATTAAAATTTTATACTTACTAGTCCTTCCCGTTTATCCATTAAGCAAATTAATATCTCAAAACAACAACAGTGATACAAGTGAAGCAGTTTAGTGATCTACAAGACCATGCGAATTTTTCCACTATACCAACTATCACATAAGCATTTATATTCCCAACCAAGCACATATATGAGACAACAAAAACTCTCTATAAGCATATAACAATGAGAACTAGAGAGTACTAACAACTCTAAATAAGAGAGGAATGCAAAACAGGAGCTAAATAAATGCAGCAGCCAGACAAAGATTAAGAATACAAAGTATTACCATGAAAAAGCGGAGCGCTTCACTATCCAATAAAAGAATGTTGGGGTCCAACCAAGCTTATTGCAAAAATAAAAAAAACTGAAAGCAAAAATAAAAGACACTCCAAGTAAAGCACATAAGATGTGACCGAATAAAAATATAGTTTCACTAGAAGTGACCTGATAATTTGTCGATGAAGAAGGGGATGCCTTGGGCATCCCCAAGCTTAGACGCTTGAGTCTTCTTGGAATTTTATGGGATGTACCTATGGGGAATCCCCAATCTTAGGCTCTCCACTCTTCTTTATCATGTCATATCATCCTGTTCTCTTGACCCTTGAAATCTTCCTTCACACCAAACTTCTCACAATCTTCATTAGCAACGTTAGTGCAATCGAAATAATAAATTCACATGGTTCAATTTCAACAAAATCCTAACACTCATAAACACATTAGCTACTTTCACAACTTCTTTTAAAACTCTTTTTTCTCAAAAGAACACCAAAAGAAAGAAATTAAGATGCAAATGCAATTATTAGCAGAAATCTGTCAAAACAGGACAGCGGGTAAAGATGATTTTTTTAGAACATCTTCTGTTGCTCAAATCAAAAATTGTTAAACTAAGAAAAGTTGCGTATATAGCCCAGGATTACGCACAGAAAAACTCAGTTCATTTTGAATTTTCCGTGATTTTTTACTAAGTTAACAGTGAACAGCAGAAATCTGTTTCCTGCGGAGAAATCCGAAATATAGTCTCAACTTCCCACTAGAGGCTTTACTTGGCTCAAGAAATACACAAAATAAAAGATACAGTGGGGTTTCTAAAGAAATAGACAACACCCAGGTGCAAAGCACACAGAAAGAAACGACAGAAAACGGGTTGAAAACGGAGAAATAAAACGGGTTGTCTCCCGGTAGCGCTTTTCTTTAAGTGAAGAAGCATCAAAATCAATCTTATAAATCTCCTCAACAATGAATTTTATTTCATCTATAGAAGTTTTAGATGTCCCTTTATCAGCAGTTTTAGGCACACTACTTTCATCAAATGGGTTTGCTGGAACAATCCAATCAAAATTCTTTTCTAGAGCTTCATGCATTCCTACCAATTTAAAGGGTATTGGTATTTTAATTTCCTTATCATTGGCTTTACCCGGTGCGCTATTAACATCTACACATGAGCCTGACATCTCAAAACGGTTAAAAACTTTTCTAGCCTCAATGGCAACATCACCAAATTCTTTAAACAAAGTTTCTAGAATAAACTCTCTTTTTTCGTTATCCTTAATGTTATCAAGGTTGAGGAACATTTGTTGTATTATGAGATTAAGGTTAACAAACCTAGCTTTCAGCATACAAACTAGAGATGTTGTAGCGGTTTCATAGTCTGGAGCAAGTTCAGCTAAGGATCTATCCTCAAATTTTTTGTGCTTACTAACATAATTAAAGAACTCTCCAATATTATCTTTCCCAATTATATCACCACTACCTATTGGTATGTCTTTCAAGGTAAACTTGGGTAGAATCATGATTAGAGATTAAACTAAGAGCAGAAAAGCAAAAATAACAGCTATGAACTAAACTAATCTTTTTTTGTGTTTTTGATATAAAGAAGCAAAACAAGACAAAAAAAAACTAAAAACAAGACAATAAACAAAATAAAGAGGTTGAGAATGAAGGATTCCCCTTGCCAGAAGAATTCTTCCTCCCTGGCAACAGCGCCAGAAATTCTTTTCTACGCCTTGATGGTGCCTTGACGGGGAGACTTCTTAATGATGATGAATTTTAAGTCCCCGACAACGGCGCCAGAAATTCTTGATGCTTGTGCTGGCGTGTTGGGAACCCCAAGAGGAGGGTGTGATTAGTACAGCGGTAAGAATTTCCCTCAGTTAAGAACCAAGGTTATCAATCCAGTAGGAGAAAGAGGATCTTCGGAAAGTTGATGCACTGACGGTGGTGATGGCGCCTCACCGGTGTCAGCAACAACGCAGAACCTGCACACAACACAACCAAAATACTTTGTCCCAACGGTACAGTGAGGTTGTCAATCTCACCGGTCTTGCTGAAAACAAAGATTAGAAGTATAGTATGGAAAATGGTGTATGCTTGCAGTAAGTAAAGAAAGCAGGGAATTGTAGTGGGTTGTTTAACAGTGTAGGAAAATGGACATGGGTTCATAGGTTCACTAGTGGTGTCTCTCCATAAAAGATAGCATGTTGGGTGAACAAATCACAGCTGGGAAATTGACAAATAGAGGTTGCACCGTAGTGCACATTCATGACATGATGACTACTATGATATTTAGTGCAGACATTACAACAATACACATAGACCGTAATCCAACTGCATCTATGACTAATAATCCACCCTCGGGTTATCATCCGAACCCCCTTAGGTATTAAGTTGCAAGCAACAGATAATCGCATTAAGCAATGTGTGTAATGTAAGAAATGATTGTGCACGCGGGCACTCACACCGCTGTTTTCTCCCTAGTGGCAACAGCACATGCTCCCCCGTCACGTTTCTGTCAGTCGAGCACAGGCGAAAAGGAGGCATGAACCCACTATCAAGCATAAATACTCCCTCTTGGAGTCACTAGCAACTACTTGGCCATAGCACCACTAGCAACGGAAGGCATGCAAGATCACAAATAACATATGCAATAAAGACTATAATCAACTTGGCATAAGTTCAATATTCATCGGATCCCAGCAATTACAGCACAAAGGATTACATAAGAACAATCTCGATCATGTTAGGCAGCTCACGAGATCTAAACATTGAGGCATAGGAGGAGAAGACAACCATCTAGCTACTGCTATGGACCCGTAGTCCAAGGATGAACTACTCACGCATCACTCCAGAGGCAGGCATGGTGATGAAGGGGCCTCCGGTGATGATCTCCTCTCTGGCAGGGTGCCGGGAGACAGCTTCAGAACCCCCTGGTCTAGGGTTAACGACGACGGCGGCTGCGGAACTTTTCGGGCATTTTTTATCAGGTACCTAGGGTTTTCCTTCGGAGGGGAATAAATAGGCAAAAGGGCGACGTCGGTGGGCCACCAGGGTGGCCTCACCACCCCAGGCGCGGCCAAGGGTGGGGCCGCGCCTGGTTATGGTGAGCCCACCCTGGTGCCCGTCTTCGACTCCTCTTTGGACTTCTGGATGCTTCCGGGGAAAATAGTAACTTCGGGATTTGTGGGGTCCAATTCCGAAAATATTTCCAGAACAACATTTCTAGAAGTAAAAAACAGTAGAAAACAGGGAATTGGCACTTGGCATCTTGTTAATAGGTTAGTCCCGGAAAACGTGTAAAAATGCTATAAAGAAGGAAGAAAACATGTAGCAATTGGCATAATATCAACATGGAACATCAGAAATTATAGATACGTTGGAGACGTATCAGGCGGCAACGAATGAAGTGTTATCCATCTCGGGGTTTTCCCTTCCTTTTGTGCCTTTCTAGGTCGGTTCGGTGTTTTCCGGAACGACTGTACTGAATTAGGGGTTTGACCCTTCACGAACGATGCTTGGTTTGGCGTCACGGCTCCGAAAATGCTTGGTACGGTGTCTGGTGCGGTCATTGCTACCGTACTAGTTGCTCGTTAAGTGGTACTTGAAGTCAATCTTGTGTTGTCTGTCATCTGTTCATAGGAACTCTGTTTTGGGTGTTATTTGGCTCGTTGATCTCGTATTGCTGAGAGATAAACACCAATGGCCTTCAATCTTGATTTTGGCTCTATGAAAAATGACCATTTTCAAGCCTCTTAACTTGCCACTTGTGTCTGTAAGTTCTTCGGATTCTTCTCCCTTCGTCTGTTTTCATCATAATAATTTGTGATTCCTACCTATACATATATAGATGCAAAGACAAAGGAAAATCAAGTAAAATTCTAATAAAACACATAGTTGTGATAATCTCATTGGAAATATGAGTTGGTGTTAAAATCAATACAAAAAGGTGGAAGGCAATACATAATAATACCAAAATTGCAAAGTAAACATATGAAAAAATAGGCAAATCCGTGTATAAAATGGACGCACCAGAACCACATTAAGGCTAACCAAAATGCCACCTGATCTACCATGAGAAGGTATAAAATACCAAGTAAAATCAAACCCCCGCTAAGTTTTTCAAGAAATGAGTACAAAAATTAGACCTCACGGTCTCCAACAAAGCACTTCTTCTAGGGTTTCGATTAGCGCATTTTCTTGCGTGATCGAGTATTTTTTACCCCTGCAGAAAATCATCCATATGACCCCTACGTCCTCTTCCTCCTCATTATTATAATTACCACATAGACTAGAAGCTGTACGCATAACTAAACTATGAGAATTCCCAATACCATCAGCACTAATATAATTTCAAATAAAAAACTTACATTACTCTTCTACCTCGTTTAAAATATTAACCGGATTATCAACTTGAGTAGGAGATTCCCCCAAAGAAACCCCTAACCTAGAAGCATGCTGAACTATAAAATTATTGGGTAATGAAACAAAAGAAAGTTTTTGAATGGGAGTGGCACCTGAGAGCATATTGTCACGCCTCTCCGGTAGAAGTGCAACTCGCTCCAGAACAGGAACACCCGCACACGGCTGCTCCCGAAGCTTCGTGCTGGACCTCAACCCTGCCGATGAGGGATCTTCAATACCACCGAACGTCACCACCTCCTCCTTAGAAGGTCTAACACACTTAGCTTGACGTCGAGACATCACATCCTGAACCAGACCTCCTGACTGGTTCTTAACTCCAAATGCACCAGGGACATTAACCGAAGGAACACCACCATCGAACTTGGGAGTTGGCACAACACCACCCCCACAAGTAGTGTAATCATCCACCACACTTGAGCAGATTTAGAAATGACAGCCGCTTCGAACTCAAGACGAGTCCTGTCGTGGGATAATCACGGCAGACGTTACCAGGGGTAACTTATCTTGGGGTAAATCGACTCTGGTGTTTGGGAGAGGGTTTTGCTCAGGGGAAATCATGGTGATGAAACGATCTGGTAGCCGGCAATCAAGTCGCCGAGTCTCCGATCTAGATCTTATTATCTCAACTCTGGTATTACAAAGGATACTCGAATAGCTAGTGAATCTCGTGTGTCTCGTGTCTAATCTAACCCTAGGGGCCGGCTCATATAATATCCGGACCCCCCCTAGCTTCCTGTCCAAGGCAGACTCGGAGTCCTACCCGGGTACCGCTTACAAACCCTAAACTTCCTTATCGAAACCCACAATCCGGGTTGCGAGGCCTATACTCTTGGGCCTTCTAGAAGCTCATTTTCCTTAAGCCGGGTCTTGCGCAGTTCCCTTTGGGCCGAGTTATACCTTGGCGTTAGCCTACCGGGTTATAATCCCTCCATCAGTAGTCCCCAGAATAGCTTGGGCTTCACGGGATCCTCCTTGAAGCGCATGCTATTCCCTGCAAAAATAACAAACGTACAAATTCACAAGGGGCCGGGTTAGGGTGCTTTGATAAACAGCTAGGCCTAACTCCACTGGTGGTCCATATAACAACCCGGCTTTCTCCGAATCCATCTTCATTCTCCTGGGTCAACAATCTGAGAAAAACACAGAAGACCCGGCTTGCTTTGCTCGTTAATTAGTCCGGATATCGCGGAAGTGATTTGCTCTGATCTTTTCCGGATATCGCGCACGGGTACTTAACGCCTATCCCAAAAATTTCTGACGGGTATCCTTCCCGAAAATTTTGGCTCCCGCTCACTTAACCTAGTTTTCCCCACCCGCACCTATAAATAGGTGCCCTAGGGGGTAACCTAAACCTAGTTCCATTTCCTCGCCATCTCCTTCACCTCCCAGCGCTCTTCCGCTCGAGCTCGCCGTTGCGCCGCCACGGAGCCTACCGGAGAGCAGCCGGAAGCGAGCCGCCGCCGCCTGCGCTCCGCTTCCGCTCGAGCTGCACCGTCGTCAAGCACCGCCACCGCGCCCGCAAGCTGCCCGCCGGAAGATCCCGCAGGTCACCGCGGCTGCACCATTTGCCGCCGCCGCAATCTCCTCCAGACCTTGCCGGTAAGCCTTCTTCCTCCATGAATTTCATCCTCAAGCTTTCCGCTCGAACTAGATTGGATCTAAGTTCGCCCGTAGTTTATCTCCTTGCTCTGTACCGATTAGGATTGCACGCACCTCACTCTTGATTTACCTAATTGCTCAAGTTAGATTCAATAGTACTCCCTTGTCACTTGTAGCCATAAATTCCTCCGTATATTTCTCCGTGAATTTCTCCATCTGGGTATAATCTGTCAAAATTTTCCGTAACTATTCTTTGATACTCGGATAGCCTGT
Organism: Alopecurus myosuroides; assembly: GCA_028641055.1. Lineage (NCBI taxonomy): Eukaryota > Viridiplantae > Streptophyta > Magnoliopsida > Poales > Poaceae > Alopecurus > Alopecurus myosuroides. The sequence goes on along the minus strand of CM054063.1, from coordinate 205,600,394 downwards.
GTTTAGTTCCTTCTCAAGCAACGTGTAAACTAGGCCAATAGCACATCCCCTTCACTTGTGATTAGCAATTTTTCCGTAAACTTCTAAGCTTAGATCCAATCTGCCAAGTTTCTCTGGAATTGCTCCTTTATACCCGGATAATCCATAATTTCCGGGTCTTCTAATTACCCTTTGGTTAACCGGACGATCAGTCATTTCCGGGTCTTACTTACTCACACTCTGCACCTTTTATCTCTTGTTTTGTAGACTGCACCCATGGCGCCCAAGAACAAGGGAAAACAGCCGGCGAAAGCAAGGCCGGCTCAATCTATTTCGGCCAACTGGGCAAGGTCCACCGTGACCAAGGCGAAGCTAGATGAGCTTGCCGAGTCAGGTGTCCTCCCTTCTCAGAAGGAGATCCACTGGCGAGTTCCGGGAGATGAGACCCGGCCCTCCTCTGGTCCGGATGAGGTAATCTGTTTCGTAGAGCACGTGATCCGGGGATTCCGTCCCCCGGGTCACTCCTTTTTTCACGAACTTCTTAGCCATTATGGCCTCCGAGTCTTTGACATAGGGCCTAACTCTATGTTAAATATAACCCACTTCATAGTCCTCTGTGAATCATACCTGTGCATCCCCCCGAACCTTGCTTTATTCCTTGAACTATTCCAATGCAAACCGTGCCACGAAAGCGGTGACGGGGCCCTCTTGGCCTGCGGCGGAGTTTCTATCCAACGGCGAAAGAATTCGCCAATGCCGACTCTGAGCCTTAACTCTCATGTTAAGCACTGGCAAAAATCCTTCTTCTACTGCCGGGACATCTCCCCACCCGGCGAAAAGAGGTTGCCGGGTTTCTCCGAGGGGCTCCTTGATCTCTCCGATACTTTTAACGCCTTCGCCTCAGAGTCGGACAGAGAGTCCATCCAGCCCCTCCTAGCCAAGATAGCTGCCCTTTCCGCCCAGTGTCTCCTTGGGCTTAATTTAGTTAAGACCTGGGTAGATTTCCGAATCCAGCCCAACTCCATCCGGCCTAAGCTGATGTCCGAGTATTCCGGACATGTTACGGATGCGCTCCGCTACTCTTCGAGGAACTATCCGGCTGGGGATACGAACAAGATTATCAAAAATTTCCTGACTGAGAAGGTGGAAGTGATCCGGAATATAGCCGGGTTAGAGCCATATACCCGAGACAACCCGGCCCCTGCGGTAAGATCCGACTTTTACTCTTCTGTACTCGTGCTTTTACCTGATGCAACTACTAACTTTCATCTTTATACCTTTATTTCAGGCAGGCAGCGCCTTCTGGAACATCGAGACTTCCCCCACCTCCGAAGACCCGGAAGAGGAAGAAGAGCCGGCTGACACCGATGAAGGTATCATCCGGATTTTACCCATTTTACTTTCTGTTAACTTGTTTTCCCACACATTTCTTTTTCCGACTGTGTACTCTGCTTCTCAGGAATGGAGGATAGGGAGGACAAGGATGACAAGGAAGACCCGGAGGAAACTGAGAGTGACGAGGAGGAGGCAGAACCGGAAGCTGTGGTTGGGGCCAAGAGGAAACCCCGAGGGGTTGTATTCAAGGTTCCCTATTCCTCCATGTCTTCAAAGCCGTATTCTTTTGCTAATATGTGTGAGCTTAACCAACAATTATCCAATTCACCACACTTGAAGGACCCACCTCCAGCCAAGCGCAGGGTAACCCGAAACTCCCCGGGTGATGATCCCCTCAACCCGGGTATCCCCACGTCCCCAGTTCGCCGTGCCGGTACTTCCCAATCTTATCCTTTCGATTCACCTCAAAGATATCCTTCTCCCAATCACCCCCTGCGCGGAAAAATCCGAGACTCACTTTCTCAATCTTTATCAGCCTCGTCCGGATCTAGCAACGAGCTTCCGGCGGACTTCGTGGTAAATGCCGGGTAAGTTATATTTCTTGCTACTCGATACACCGGTACTTTCGATAACCTTTGCTCATTAATACTAACAACTTCTTCTTTTGCTTTCCTTAGCTCCCAGGTCACGATCAGTGACCCGGATGACATGGACATGGATAACCGGAAGACTGAAGATCCGGCTGATAATATGAACGCCGCAACTGGCGGTGCTGAAGAAGAAGACCAAGGACAAGACCCACTGACAGACTCGGCCAGGCAGGAAGCCGGGTCTCCCAAGCCATCAGATGGACCTGAGGACGATGACGTCGAGGTCTTGGGCGCAAGGATGGGTACTCCCAATCCTGACACCCAGGCAACCCGGGTTTCGCCCCCAGAGCCGAAAAAGACTCCTCCTCCAAGCTACCATGCCGCCGGCTCTTCCGATACCAAACCTGAGGACATGAGCTTTGCCGAGATGCTTGATGCTCTGCACACCCTGCGGGCTGATGAAGAAAAAATTCTGGAGGCCTTGATAGCCAAGCACGAGGTAAATCCGACTAATATTGCATGTATATTTGTCTAGTCCCCAAGTTCCGAGTGAACTTATTGATAATTTGCTTGGAACTTTCATAACATATTCGACTGATAGTTCGTTTTTATCCGACTAACCCTTCCTTCTGTTTCCACGCAGGCGTACGTGGCCCATTTTGAGAAAGTGTTGGCTAAAACCACCAAACTCCTCGAAGTGGAGACGAAGCTGCACGAGACGGTTGAAGCCGATGCCAAGAAGACAGGGAAAATTGCAAGAAAGTATAGAAAAAGAGCTCATGCTGCAGAGGACGAACTGACCAAGCTATAGTCCAGATTGCCGATACTCACCGAGATTTGATTGGTAATACTTCCTGACTGACTAATAGTAACCTGGATTTTCCACTCTGATAAATACTCGGAATTCCTTACTTAAACCTTTATATTTTCTGCAGGGCCGGATGACGAGACTCCGGATGAAGACGACATAGCGAAGCTGAAGATGATAGAGAGCACAATCCGGCAACTCTGTTCATTTCTGCAGGGCCGGATGACCAAATGGATTCTGCAAGCTTTGAAGTGGCCGGGTACTGGACATGGTAGCTTGAAGACGCTGCTTGATGCGTGTTCCAGCATCCCCGAGTGGATCGAGCACTGGAAACGTTCATCATGCCGGGTTGGAGTGACCCGGGGGCTTGCCTTGGCTAAAGCGTACTTTCCCAAGCTTGAGCCGACAAAGCTTGTTGGCGGGTTTCCAGAGTTCAACCATGACGGCTCCAGGTTTTCAGCCAAGAACTTCAAGGCCATCCAAACAGAGGTTCGACACTCGGCTAGCCTAATTGCCGACAGTCTGGATGTCAGTCGGATTGTTACCCCCTACGACGCTGAAGATAAGCCCATTCAGTCGGATCCTCCCAAGCCGTATGACATGCTGGCACGGTGGAAGGCGGAAGCTGCTCAGGCGAGGGAAGAGGCCGCGAAGAAGAAGGCTGAGGCCGATACTGGGCCCACTACCTCCACGCCGGTTGTTCCTCCTCCCACGCGCGCCGGTACTGCTGCTGACCCGGATGCTGCCGCCGCCAAGACCGTTGAAGAACAAGTCAAGGACCAAGACCCGGCTGCCAAGGGCAAGGGCAAGATGGACGACTCGACCCAGGAGGCCGAGTGAACTTTTATCTGTTACCGTCTCAAACACTTCATTCGGCCAATGGGCCTTTTAAAACAATTATTCTTTTGATAGTGCACATGTGCACTTTATGATACTACTATCCTGGTTTGTAATACGTTTAAAACCTTAATATCTTTCATGGCCCTTCTGGCCTTTGCGTTCATTTGATTATTTCTTAGCTTTGATCTTTGTCATTACTGTTTTTCCGGCTTTTCGCTATGGTTCCTTATGTGAGACTCGGTTTCCGGGTCTCGTGGGTTTTGACAAGTGGACTTTTTCTAAGTCCCCAAGTCCCCAAGACTCGGATTTTTGGGTTTTTGAGCTGAATAGCTAGAAAATTTGCTTCCTTTTTCAAATTCCCCAGTCCCCAAGACCCGAATTTCCGAGTCTAGGGTGTTGGATTATTTCAGAAGAACACATTGTTTAGCTAAGGCCCAAACCCTAGAGCTGCTCGCATAGGTTTGAAGTTATGCTTAATATATCTTGAGTTTCCAGGTGTTAGCCTTGTACTCTCATAACTTGTGGTTTAGATGACCCTTTTGACCTTCTTTTACTATAAGCCGGCTTTCGCGTGGATGATCAATGCTGCTATAGCTGTATAAAGACAGGGTCAGGCAAGTCCCCTTGGGCATCATGGCTGATTGTAATTATACGCTAGCAAAGCACGCCACTTTTGTGCGAGTCACATCGAGTTTAAGCAAGAAAAGTCAACAAAAACTGGCTCTATTGTCCGGTTATAAGCTTGCAGCCGTACTTATTACAAGTAATCGGCTCTTATAACTCAATGGCATCACGGCCGGGTCTTTGAGTTTGCAACTGTGCTATTCAAGCAATCAGCCCCCAAGACTTAGATATATGCAATTTGCTAGAAGAACTAACATACTAAGAACAATAAATAATACTTACCTGGGCAAGAAATAGAAAAACAACAGGAATATAAAATCTTGACAAAGATCATATAAAAAAGAACAAAATATTGTTTAACCATCTCTTTATTGATATGAGAAAAGTTAGGTCAGCAAGCCGCCTCATTAAAAACCCTCCAGTCCACTTAGGTACCCTGGATAGGAAAAGTGTGCGTCTGAAACCTGCTGCCTGTTACATCGTGTAATTTCACTTGTGAATCTAGTCTAGTCTAAGTGTAGTAGGGACGCAGCTGAGCCACGTTCCATGGTCTCTCTCTTTCTTGCATAGATGTAGTTGTATGAGCGGTGTCATTGACAGTAGCCGACTCTTCTCTTGCATCTACCAAGTAATACGACCCATTGTGCAGATTCCGGCTTATAATGAACGGTCCTTCCCATGGTGGGGATAGCTTGTGTTTTTCTTCCTTTGACTGTACCAGGCGCAGAACCAGGTCCCCTTCCTGGAAGACCCGGGTTTTAACCCGCCGGCTATGATATCTCCTCAGATCCTGCTGGTATATGGCTGATCTCTCCAAATCGTGTTCCCTGTGTTCTTCTAACATATCCATGGCGTCCTGCCGGGTCTTCTCGTTCTCCACCTCGACGTAAGCCGACACTCGAGGCGAGTCATGGATAATATCACTCGGCAATAACGCCTCTGCACCATAAACCATAAAAAACGGTGTCATCTGAGTAGATCTGTTAGGTGTGGTGTTAATTCCCCACACCACTGATGGTAGCTCCTCGACCCATGCGGCAGCGGCTCTGATGCATGGGACTCGCAGTCGTGGTTTTAATCCACGAAGTAACTCCTGATTTGCCCTTTCCACTTGTCCATTAGCTTGTGGATGGGCTACTGAAGCTATGTCAAGCCGGATTCCATTGTTCCCACAGAATTTCTCCATCTCACCAAGGGACATGTTGGTTCCATTGTCTGTTATTATGCTGTGAGGATACCCAAACCAATAGATAATCCTTTTCAGGAACTTGACTGCCGTAATTGCTTCACAATTGGTAACTGGCATAACTTCAACCCACTTGGTAAATTTATCGATAGCCACCAAGAGATGTGTCTTTTTGCAAGGTGACATGTGAAAGGGGCCAACCATGTCCATACCCCAAACGGCAAACAGCCAGGTTAAAGGAATTGTTTGCAACTTCATAGCCGGCACATGGATTTGGCGAGCGTACCTTTGACATCCATCGCACCTTGCCACCAAGCGTTCCGCGTCTGCTAAGGCTGTGAGCCAGAAGAAACCGTGTCTATATGCTTTGGCCACAAGGGATCTTGTGGATGCGTGATGCCCACAATTGCCTTCGTGGATCTCTTTCCGGATCTGCCGGCCTTCTTCTGGTGCTACACAACGCAAAAATACTCCTGCAGCACTCCTTTTATATAACTCCCCATTGATGATGGAATAGCCTTTTGCTCGCCTCAGAATTTGCCTTGCTAATACTTCTTGCTGTGGTAACTCGCCCCGTGATAGGTAAGCCAGAAACGGCTCTATCCACTCGGGAACAGCGTATTGTGGCCACGAGCTCCAAATCCGGGTCTTTGTTAGCCACTTCTTCCTCAGACTCGGTTTTAACTGATGGCCGCCATAGCTCGTCCAGGAAGACATTGGGTGGAACCTGCGTGAGCCGAGTCTTGCGAGTGCATCTGCTGCCTCGTTCTTTCGCCTATCAATATGCTCCACCTCATACCCGGAAAAACACCCGGCGACCCTGTCCACCTCTCTGCGATATGCTGCCATAGTTGCATCCTTCCTGTCCCAGGTTCCTGAGACCTGCTGCACCACAAGATCTGAATCTCCATAGCATCGTATCCGCCTGATGTTCATCTCCTTGGCTATTCTTAATCCATGCAATAATGCCTCATACTCGGCCACGTTGTTGGAGCAATCAAAGTGGATTTGCAACACGTAGCTCAGTTTGTCTCCTTTAGGTGATGTGAGTACCACTCCAGCTCCTGACCCCTCGTATTGCTTGGAACCATCAAAGTGCATTACCCAAGACTCGGAACTCGGTGTCATTGTGGGCATGCTAGTGTGAGTCCAATCATTAATGAAATCAACTAAAGCTTGAGACTTGATTGCTGACCTGGGCTCGTAGTTGATACGATAATCTCCCATCTCGATGGCCCACTTGGCTATTCTACCTGTTGCGTCCGAGTTTCTGATGATGTCCGACATGGGTATAGAGCTAACCACTGTTATTGGGTGTTCCTGAAAATAAGGTTTCAATTTCCGGCTGGCCATGAAAACCCCGAAAACCAACTTCTGCCAATGTGGGTAGAGCTGCTTTGCCTCTGATAACACCTCGCTGACGTAATAAACCGGCCTTTGAACCGGGTGATCTTTCCCATCCTCTTTGCGCTCAACGACAACCACTGCGCTAACTGCCCGGGGCCCGGCCGCAATATATAGTAGCATGGGCTCTTTGGGACCCGGAGCTGCTAAAACTGGTGCCTCAGATAACTGCTTCTTTAGTGCCTCGAACGCCTCATCCGCCTCTTGGTCCCAAACAAACTTATCGGATTTCCTCAAGAGCCGGTACAGGGGTATTGCCTTTTCTCCGAGTCTGGATATGAACCGGCTCAACGCTGTCACGCACCCTGTGAGCTTCTGAACATGCTTCAGGTTTTCCGGCTTTTTCAGACTCTGGATAGCTTTGATTTTGTCCGAGTTTGCCTCGATTCCCCTCTCGGAAACAATGAACCCGAGTAAATTTCCTGCTGGAACTCCAAACACGCACTTTGTAGGGTTAAGTTTCATCTGATACCTTCTCAAGTTCTTGAATGTTTCCTTTAGATCATCAATGAATGTTTCCGCTTTCCTGGTCTTGATCACCACATCATCCACATAGGCGTGAACGTTGCGCCCAATCTGGTCCTCAAAGCACTTCTGTATGCATCTCTGGTAAGTTGCGCCAGCGTTCTTTAGCCCAAAAGTCATGGTTTTGTAACAAAAAGCCCCAAAGGGGGTGATGAATGATGTTTTCTCCCAATCTTCCTTTTTGAGCTTGATCTGATGATACCCGGAATATGCATCCAGGAAACATAATAGGTCACTTCCAGCCACTGCATCTATAATCTGATCAATCCTTGGGAGGGCAAACGGATCCTTTGGACAGTGCTTGTTGAGACTCGTGTAATCTATGCACATCCTCCACTCATTACTCTTTTTCATCACGAAACCGGATTTGCCAACCAGTCGGGTGAAATACTTCCATGATAAAGCCGGCTGTCAATAGCCGAGCAATTTCCTCCCCTATAGCTCTTCTTCTTTCCTCATTCATTTTTCTCAGGCCCTGCTTTACAGGCCTAGACTTGGGATCAACGTGCAAGCTATGTTCCGCTAACTCTGTAGGAATACCCGGCATGTCGCTGGGCGTCCAAGCAAAAACATCTTGATTTGAGCGAATAAACTCCACGAGTGCTTTTTCCTGCTCATTGTCCAGGTTAGATCCTATAGCAAATTGCTTGGAGGGATCACCTTCGACAAAGGCCACCATCTTGGTATCCTGTGCTGCCTTGAATTTTGCTCTCTCATCCTCTGTATTTGGCCTTTTTAACGCTGTCCTGTCATCCGGGTCTACTTGAGACCGATAGTATTTGAGATCCTCCTTTCTACAAGCTTGTTCCGTCATTGCCGCATCTCCTTCGTCACACTCAGCCGCTATATCCCGGCTTCCATGTATGGTGATGGTCTGCTTGGGACCCGGGATTTTTAGCTGTAGGTATACGTAACACGGCCTGGCCATGAACTTGGCGTAAGCCGGCCTTCCAAACAATGCGTGATAGGGGCTGCGCAACTTTACCACTTCGAACGTGAGCCACTCCGCCCAGAAATTATCCTTTGATTCTCCAAAAGCAACTTCCAAGGTTATCTTTCCCTCAGGACACGCCGAGTGACCCGGCACAATCCCGTGAAAAACTGTTGAACTTTTCTGTAGCTGAGACTCCTTGAGGCCCATGCGCAAGAAAGTTTCCCAATATAAGATGTTGATGCTGCTTCCGCCGTCCATTAGGACCTTTTTCAGCTCATAACCATTAACATGTGGCGCAACCACCAATGCTAGGACTCCCGGGTGTTCTATCCTTTCCGGGTGATCTCTTCTGCTCCATGTTACATCTTGCTCCGACCACCTCAGGTACCTCGGGACAGCCGAGGAGACCGAGTTTACTGCCTTTTTCAGTATCTTTCTATCCTTGTTTGAAGTTCCCGTGGTGTGAACGTGGTACTGGCCCAATTGCTTGGGATTGGCTTGGAAACCTCCAGCTCCTCCCTGGTTATTACCCGGGTTTCCACCTCCTGGGTTGCCTGCTGGGGGTGGGCCGTTGCCCGGGTTTCCACCCGGACCAGGTCCTCCTCCCCGACCTGCGCCTCGCATAGCTTTGTTTATTTCTTCGTTCTTCCATCTCTGTAAATCCACACACTGCTCCAATGAGTGGTTAGCCGGTCTACCGTTCCTGCTGTGTCGCGGGCACGGCATCTTGTAGACATCCCAGTGGTTTCCCGGCCTTGGCGGACCCTGGTAATTTCCTCCATTAAAGTTTCCTCCGTTGAAATTTCCTTCTGCTCTGGGTCTCGAAGACCCGGCTTCTGTGTTGGCGACAAACTCGGAATTCCCCTCAAAGGGGCGTTTATTCTGGTTGTTTCCATTATTTCCTCCATGGTTACCCGGCGTAGATCCATTGCCGGTTCTTCCATTATTACTCGTGTTCGCTTTCGCTTTCTTGTCATCAACGTCCTCTTCTGTGGTATCCGTAGAAGCATGTTTGTTGCATGCGTCCATCAACTCTCCCATAGTAACCTCTGAAGCGTTTCGACTGGATTTCATGCGAGTTAGCTTTTGCACTAAGGGTGTATACTTGCATGTCTTCGCCATAGCTTGCAACGCATCCTTTGGCTGAATATCTGTAGATGAATGAAGTATCTCCATAACCCGGCGCACCCAGCTACGCGCCGATTCTCCCTTCTTTTGCACACACCGTTCTAGATCATCGATAGTAAACAACTTCCTGCATGTTCCGTGAAAGTGCTTGATAAACGCAGTTTTCAACTCACTCCAAGATTTGATAGATCCTTCAGGTAAATTGTTGAACCACAACTTTGCTGCTCCTTCTGACATCATTAAGTACATGAACTTGGCTTGAAGATTTTCAGATGCGTTGCGAATCGACATAGCCATCTCATAACTGCTCAACCATGTTTCTGGATCCATTGTCGGCTCATAATTCACCACTTTACCCGGTTCCTTGAATTTATCCGGGTAAGGCTCAGCCCTGATATTATCCGACAGACACTTAGGACCAGCGAGATTAGTCAGTACTGGCCTCACTCGGGAAACATGCGATCCTGCGGGGGGCGCGGCGCTGCCGTGGGCCCGTGTACCGCAGACCCGGCCGCGGCTCGCCTGGCTCTGGAACTATCCACAATAGCTTGTGCTGCTGATGCTGCTGGTGCTGCTTGGACGCGGGGAGGAGGCGGCATTTGCTGCTGCTCTGCCCTCCGTCGCGCTGAACTCGACTGAATATTGCCGGTGTTGCCATGTTGCCGGCTGATATACGGCGTTCCATGCATTCCACTCCTATTATCCGGGTAATTGACTTGCTGAGCCACTGCCGTGCGTAATAAATCTATCGCCCGCCGGGTCTCCTCTGCATGGGGTGACTCTCTTACGGGGATTCGATCCAACGCCAATGTTGCCGCATATACATTATCCATTGGGTTGTTGAAGTGACCTGGTGGCGTACGAAATCGTGATGGTGGCGGTGGTGGCGCTGCATTACTAGCTGCAACCCCTGTCTGCAACGTGGGTAACCCGGCTTGTACGTTTGCCGGCTGTGCTCCTCCGGTCGCGGGCTGATGTACAGTTTCTTGATTCGCGGCCGGGATTGGCTGATCCTGGGGGGTGGTGAACAGCGCAGCCGGGTTTAGAACTCCACCCGTGGCTGGTAACCTTGTTTGGTATCTCTGATGCATCCTAGTTGATTCAACCCGGAGCCGGTTCTCCAACGCTTCCAGCTCGCGTCGGCACGTGGCTACCCCTTGCTTTTCTGCTTCCACTTCTCTCCTTTGCTGCTCTAATGCACGGCGGGCTACATCCAAATCCCTAGCACGTGCCGCTGCGTTCTCCGGGGTTATCACCGTAGCTAGCACCGTGGGATCCAGGATCAAGTTATTACTGAACAGGGCCGGGTGTTGTGGGTTTGATGGACCCGCCCCTGGCGTCCTGTTCGTCATGAATCCAAACATATTCGCTTACAACTCGCTATCCGCCGCCCGGCTAGTGACCGAGGCCGATTCTCCGTTGACTCGGGTCAGAACCGGATTTCCGTCAACCGGATTTTGCTGCTGGGCCAGCGCTCGCGCCGCTCCAACCGCGGCCGTAGTCACGTCCCCCTGATTGAGATTGGTTGCAGGGGCCGTGTAGACCGCGACCTGGCGCGCGATGCCTGGTGAAGATTCATACTCTTCCTCATCACAACTATCCTCCTCGTACCGGTCCTCCAGCAAGTGCAGGATAGACTCGGTATCATCTTCTCTCATGACCCGGCCACGCGGGGTCCATGCCGGCTCCTCCGGCTGTTCCCTCTTCATGGTGGGCTCTTCTACCGGATCCACCGTTCCGACCGATTCTTCTTCATTCGACTGTATGAAGGTCACTTCTCCTGACACAGAATCATAATTGAAATCATCAGGGATTGAACCGGACGTACGTACCATGCCGATGAAGATGTTGACCCGGCCGATCGTGACAACAGATCCGGATTCAAGCAGATCCGACTCTGGCCCCCAGCCAAAATCGTCCACCATCTTCTCTCCTTCGGGGTTTGTGTAGATCTCCCCGACGACGAGGTTCTTCATGTTCTCCCGAGCTTCTCCCGTGATGTAAACACCCTTGGACGTAGGCCCCACGATGGGTGCCAACTGTCGTGGGATAATCACGGCAGACGTTACCAGGGGTAACTTATCTTGGGGTAAATCGACTCTGGTGTTTGGGAGAGGGTTTTGCTCAGGGGAAATCATGGTGATGAAACGATCTGGTAGCCGGCAATCAAGTCGCCGAGTCTACGATCTAGATCTTATTATCTCAACCCTGGTATTACAAAGGATACTCGAATAGCTAGTGAATCTCGTGTGTCTCGTGTCTAATCTAACCCTAGGGGCCGGCTCATATAATATCCGGACCCCCCTAGCTTCCTGTCCAAGGCAGACTCGGAGTCCTACCCGGGTACCGCTTACAAACCCTAAACTTCCTTATCGAAACCCACAATCCGGGTTGCGAGGCCTATACTCTTGGGCCTTCTAGAAGCTCCTTTTCCTTAAGCCGGGTCTTGTGCAGTTCCCTTTGGGCCGAGTTATACCTTGGCGTTAGCCTACCGGGTTATCATCCCTCCATCAAGTCCCGACGAAACGACTTGAACAATGGGCGTTAACGGAGACGACAAACGGTTCCAACTCCCCACCAGTGATGAGCATGGAGGTGTAATCATGGTACATGTATCAAGAGCAGCAGTAGCCTCCCCCAGCACCGTTGAAACCTGCGGGTGCACCTCCGAATAAAGCATATCAATTAGGGTAGCAGGTAGCTTGGGCGACAAAGAAACATGAACAAAATCCTGGCCGACAACAAAACCGTCGATTTAGCTTGGCCAGCAGCAAAAAATGCGCCGTTTTCTGCCCGGGAGCACCCTGAATCAGAAGCTCATCAACAACTCGCTCCTAACCGGCACGAAAAACGTTCAGATTTTTCGGGCCGATAGCGGTAAGTGCATCATTTTCCTGGCAGGCAGCACCGCAGCACCCCTATCAACTAGGGTCTTGCCCCCATCACGCACGCACACTTTTGACTTATCCTCCAATTGTACCTGAAGGGAATATGCTCGAGAGGCAATAATAAAGTAGTTATTATCTTATTCCTTGTTTATGATAAATGTTTATTCTCATGCTAGAATTTTATTAACCGGAAACGTTGATACAAGTGTGTCTAATAAACAAACAATGGTTCCTAGTAACGCCTCTCGTTTAACTAGCTCGTTGATTAACTAATGATCAAGGTTTCCTGATCATGAACATTGAATGTTGTTAATAACGGGGTCATGTCATTAGGAGAATGATGTGATGAACATAGACCCAAATTAAGTATAACAATACGATCAAGTCATTTATATTATATTGTTATATCTTGCATACGAAGTAATCTTATTCCTTAGATCATGAGATCATGTCAATCACTAATATCGGAAGGGTGCTTTGATATCATCAAACGTCACGCCGTAACAGGGTGACTATAAAGGTGTTGTTGGGTATTCGGAAAGTATTAGTTGAGGCTCATGGATCAAGAGTGGGATTTGTCCATCCAAAATGACGGAGAGATATACTCTGGGCCCTCTCGGTAATATCACATTGACACCACTTGCAAGCATTGACTAGGTCACAAGAATGTCATATCACATAACGAGTAAAAGAGTATTTGTCGGTAACGAGATCGAACAAGGTATGGTTGATACCGATGACCGGATCTCGGACAAGTAAAATATCGTGAGACAAAGTGAATTAGTTACGACGTTGATGGTTCACACGATCACAAGATTCACCGTTGAATATATAGGAGTCATCACGGATCTCCAGATTCCGATGTTGATTATTGATCGGAGAGGTGTCTCGATCATGTATGTATTATTCGCAAATCGTAGGGTGACACACTTAAGGTTAGATGACGCATTTGAGAGGATACGGAATATCGGAGAATAGTTTGGACATCACCGGAATTGTTTCTGGTAAATTTGAAATAGTTCAACGGGTTTTCCATCAAATGGTTGTTAATATAATTAGCAAATGATTCGAGGTGATATGCAAATGTTTCTTAATAGAATTAACAAATGCTGAAATAAAGAAATAAAAATGTTTTATTTATTTATTAAAGAAAAATATTTGAGATTTTTGAGTGGAGATTAAGTGGAGCATGAGTGGGTGTGAGTGGAGAGTCCACTCACATGAAGACGGAAGAGGTGGGGGCACACCATTGGCTGGATGCACCCCCCTTGGGCTGCCTCCCCCTCCCCTATAAAAGGAGGGTGAGAGCTCTCCCTCCTACACACACTTGTCCCACCTCTTTTCTCTCCACCCACTGCTCCATTCCATGGTCGTTTGCTTGGCAAAGCGCTGACCGTGGGATTCTTAACCACACCACACCGTCGTGCTGCTGGAGTTCCGGGGGATCCTTACTTCCGCTGCCCCACTGGATCGAGGGAACGGAGGTCGTCATCAAGCTGTACGTGTGACCGATCACGGAGGCACCGCCGGATTGTGGTGCACATCTTCTCGGTCTTGAGATCGACGTGAGTACTACACCAACAACGAGATTCGATCTCGTAGCGCTTAGAGTCTTCGAGGGTATATTTTCCTAAGAATCTTTCTCCCCGTTGCCTTTCATCTTCTAGATTAGATCTTGGCCCTTAGGGTTTATCTCGCGTAGGAATTTTTTTTGTTTTGTATGCAACGTACCCTTCAGTGGTATCAGAGCCGGATATATGCGTAGATGATCTGTATGGGTAGAACACATAGGTGTATGTCGGCGTTGATGACCATGTTATTGCCTCTTTTAGTATTTTATGATATTAGTGGCATAGTAGGATGAAGCGGCCCGGACTAACCTTACATGTCCACGTACATGAGACTTGTTCCACAACTGACATGCAGCTTGTATTGCATAAGTGGCTTACGGGTGTCTGTTTCTCCTACTATAGTTAAGATATAATCTACGAAGGGTTGTTAAAAATATGATTATCAACGTTGTGGTTCATGTTCGTAGGTATGAATGGTTCTATCCTCGAAAGCCCAAGCCACGTAAAACATGCAAAAATAAATTAGAGACGTCTAACTTGTTTTTGCAGGGCATGTGATGTGATATGGTCAATGTTACAAATTTGATGTATAAGATGATATCTTTTGTAAATTATTGACATATGGCTCCGGAGCCATATGGTTGTCTTATTATTTATGGTCTGCGTGCTGTATATCATATCCATGTGATATGTTGTAATTTTGATGGACAATCAAGATGGAGGTGCCATGGACCTTGGTGCCACGCCGGTGGAATGATGGAGATCATACCATGATGCACAAGATGGAGATCAAGTGCAAGAAGGACCATATCATATCACATTATCCATGCATGTGATGTTAATCCTTTTATGCAGCATATTTGGCTTAGATCACGACGGTAGTATTATAAGATGAACCCTCTCACTTAATATGAAGATAATAATGTGTTCTTCCTTAGTATGCACCGTTAAGAAAGTTCGTCGTTTCGAGACACCACATGATGATCGGGTGTGACAGGCTCAACGTTCGTATACAATGGGTGCTGACAAGCCTAGCATGTACAGATGTAACACCTGGGGTGTTCCCCCTTAGTAGAGTTGGTTGTTTTTCTTTTTGCTTGCATCACATGCATCATATGCATTGCACCATGTTTTCACCACAACTGAAAAATTCAAAAACAATTAAAACTTTCACACATGTCTAAAATTCCAATTGAAAGTTGCAAAGTAAACCACTCAATTGTTTTTCACAAAGTTTGAAGTTGAATTTATTTAAATTGCCTGCTAAATAAAAATTTCCCTTTTATTAAAAACCCTAATGGCAAATTCAAATTCAAATCAAATCAATCCTACTTGGCATATTTCAAATGTGGGTTTAAAAATTAAATCTTGTAAACAAATTAAATTCAATAGTTTTCATAATTGCTTGAGCTTATTAAATAAAATTTGTTGATTTCCAAAAATTTCCAAATCAAACTAATAGTTGAAATCCAACTAACCATTTAAAACCAAACTAATTTTCCAAATTTTGAAAATCATTACTACCCTTGCTTTTACTCACTGTTTTGTAATTAATAAAATTAATTATAAAATAAACACCCCCAAACCCTATTTGAAATTCAGTTAACAATTTACAAATCAAACTAATAATTCAAAGTTCTGAAATCAATGCTAACAATTGCTTCTAAATTCTGTTTTGAAAATTAATACAAATAATTCATAAAAGAAAAAAAAAACCCTAACACTTTTTCTATCTCTCTCTCTCTCTTTTATCTCTTGCAAAAAAAAAAGGAAAAAAAAATCAAAAGGAAGGGGACAACCCTTTTCCTCTCGGCCCATCACCACCCAACCCACCACTTTCCTTCTGGCCCGATACCCTTCCGTGCGCTGTCTTCTTCCTCGATGTCGTCATCTTCCTGTACGAACACCCCATCCACCGCTCGATCATCTCCCCCCTCCTCTGATTGCTGCCGTACCGAGCACGGACGCCCATAAAACATCCACCACCCCCCTCTGCCTAGCCTAACCATAGTCCCCTCGCCCTAGCGCCGCCACTTCTCCTCTCTTCCCCCCTGATTCCTTCTGTTCTGAACTCCAACCAGTAAACCACCCCACTGCCTCCTCATCGCGGTGACGCCACGGTCACCTCGAGGATGCGCCGATGTCGGGAATGGAACGAGGACAACTTCCTCGCCAAGTTTGCCGAAGAAACCCTGGCTAGGTATCGCTCTACCTCGCCGTCCTCCTCCGCGTCTGTCGGCGTCGAGGGCAGGTCTGCATCGCGCTCGACACCGTCAGCCCTCGTGGCCTCTACCCAGCCGAGCCGAGCACCGTCCTCCACACCACGGTGAGCATCACCCCACCTCCATCTCCCCCTTCCCTCTCTACACGGGCACTCGCACGATTCCGGTAGCGCCCAGCGTCGATCGACTCGCCGGAGTTCGCTGCTGTTCCGTCAGGGAACGATCTGTTCGAATTTCAGTTAACAGGCGTCGAGCTACCTCTTCTTTCGTCAGTCGTCTGTAACATCACAACCGTGACAGTACCGCAGTGGCAACGCTCCTCGCTGCGCGCCTAGGGGGGCTTGGGTTCGATTCCCCCCCGCGCCATCCTTTTTCGCGGAAATAGCCGCGGTGGCCAGGCCCGCAGGTCAGCGACCGTGCCTGCCACCTCAGCCCGCACCCGCCTCGTTGGCACCCCGCGTGGCCCCGGGCCCGCGCGGCAGTCTCTATGGCTGGGGTGCGCTTCGGTGTACAACCAGATCCAGATCTGGATCTGGCTAGTTTTGCACCAAGCCCCCTGCGTGTCCCCTGTTTAGCATAGAGCCCCTGTCCCTCTGTTTTTCTTCACAGCACAACCCCTGCCTTTTACAAATTGAACCCTAAAATGTCAAATGGCAATAACTTTCAAACCACAAATCCAAATGACACAAATTTTATATGTATCCCAATCAAAATTTCATGAACTTTTCAAATATGTATTTTGTTTCCTATTTTGAACATTCCAAATAATTTCAAATTTCAAATTCAAAATAACTCTTAGGAATTTGACTAAATCCATAACAAATTCAAATATATTTCAAAATGGCCCATATAAAATATGTTTTCCAACCAAAATTTCATACTCTTTCCAAATATGCCATTTGTTTTCTGTTTTGGATAAATAAAATTAATGCAATTACTTAATGCTTTAATTAAATCATTTAAGTGGTGAAATTCATAACTTGCTCAATTAAAATCCAATTTCAACAAACAAAATATGTTTTCCACTCCAAATGAAACCACCTTTCTGTTTATCAACTTTGTTTTGCAATTTGGGCAATTAAAATTAATGTCATTTAAAAATGCCTTATTTAATCAATTAACAAGTCCTAATTAATAACTTTCAAATGATTGCTCCAAATTAAATACTCAAAACATGAAATCCATCCAAAATCAAATGCCACACTTGGATATCAACTTTGTTTTCTGGTTTGCAACATCTAAATTGAATACTTGTTTCACCTCTTATTTAATGCATTTAAATTTGGTAATGTGCTCAACTAATTTATTTAAAATTGTTTCCGAACCAATAAAGTATGTTTTCCAATCAGTTTCATGTCATTAACATGTTCATGCCATTCATATGTCTGTTTGCATCTTATCTTGTGCATTTTAGATTTTGTTATGCATGTTCATCTATATGACAACATATGGAATGTGTGGGCTAACTAATTCCAATTGTTGCCCTATTCCATTTAATATTGCTAACTCACATATTTACTGTTTTCCATGCTAAACAACATTTAAATTGATGGTTAGATAAACAACTTGAACCGATTCCTATTTCTCCGGACTCCGGTTCCGATTAAATTGCTTAAGTTGTTTCACCTGTTGCATCCTGCCATGCCATGCATATAAAATAGGATCATGCTGGATCTTTTGCCGTAGAAGTAATTGTTGCATCCGGTGTTTGTTCGAGGTTCGTTGCTTCTTCGCGGATAGGACGTGAGATGATGTGAGCAACGACAAGTTCTGCTACCTTGCGGGATCTCGGGCAAGTATACTCACTTGCTGCCAAATGGCTGCCTTTCATCACTCGTTACCGATTCTTTCCGTTGTTCTTATTCTAGCTTGTTGATACGATGCTTGTGTCTCGATCCTATTATTTGTTTACCTTGCAGCCATGATATAGCCTTCCTTCCACTTCCTATTAACTGTTGTTTGTTTACCCTGTTGGCCCTCGTGCCGTAGTTGCATGCTTAGTGTTGTTTGCGCTCAGGTTCTGTTGTCCGTCTTATCACCTGTTTAGTTTGATAGTTGGGTTCATTTCAATCAACAACCTGTTAATGTTTTGGGTAATAATAATTTGATGATAAGGCACCGGCAGGAGGCCCGGCGTGGTTTTGGAGCCTGCTAGTGTCGACCCTAATTAGGAAAAGGGTCTTGTCTACCGATCCATGATGAGCACACTAACCGCATGTGGGAAGCGAGTATGGGCGCCCCCCTCAATTTGATTCGATTCGCATCTCGTCCAAATCGCCTCATTTAGTTCGGGTTTTCCATTTGCCGCATGCATGTTCTTGCGAACCCTTGGTACCCGGGTGGAACTTTTGTAGTCGGCATTTAGGGAGACACGTTCTTAGAGTGCTATGAGGGTCCCCTTTTCTTCGTGGGGCTTGATTAGCCGTGCGCTCACTGCACGGGGTTCTTTGGGCTTGATGCGAAGAAGAGTTGAGTTGTGTTGAGTGCCTCGCTTGGTGGAAGTGCATTTCCTATCTGGCGGGGTATTCTTACGTGTACGGCCAAATTGGTGCACCCCTGCAGGGTAAATCTTCTCGAGAAGCCGTGTTTTCCGCGGTTATGGTTGACCTGGTGAAAGTACTGGCTAAGAAGTACTCAGAACAACTTACACCTAACTAATGATACTTGATTAGTAATAGTCTTATTGACACAATAACTTGATCCATCCTTAATCCAACAGTGTGAGTTATCCTTGGGTTGCTTCCTTAGTAGGGGGTAACATTGGATGGGTTTGTTTGGTGAGTAGTTGTAGTTGGTTTCGATATGCTATCTCATCTTCTTTCTGTTAGCCGGAAGTTGTAGTGTGTTTCTGTAGTTGGTTAGTGCAGCCCGCTGCCGCTTATTTGCAATAATCTCTTCCTTTCCGTTGAACCCAAAGTATTTGTATCTTGTGATGACTGGCTACGCCGGTATCTTGTGAGTATGGTTTATCCACTTGCCAGTACTTAACCGTACTGACCCACGAATCTCTTTCGTGGCTGCATATTCAATATTGCAGTCAACAGGTTTGAAGTCTGACGACGTTAGCTTGGGAATCCCTCCGGCTTGGCCTGGGCAGGGATTGGACGCTCTCGGTTATCTTCAGGACTCTTAATCCAATTTGTATCTTGTCCGTAGTCGGACGATATGTTGTTTCTTCCACTGTTATTTGGATCTTTGTATTGTATCAGTTGTATCCCTGACTCGTTTGAGTCATCTTGTATATATCTTTTCTGTTGTTGTTGCGGAATATTCGTGAACTGTTGTAATGTTATCACAAGTGGCAACCTGTAATCGGTTATTATGTGGATTTTGGCGGAAATGCTGAAATCTACATAGTGACCCGATCTCGGGGCGTCACAACAGACATGGCCTCGGAACACACGCAATGCTACGATTCTACTTGGCGAGCCTAGGATCTACAGACATGGCCTCGGAACACATAACCGAAGGTAAATCATGGATCATATGGATGATATGATGAACATGTCGGTGTTCGCCTTTGCAACTAGATCATATCACGTGATGATCGGTTTTGGTGTAGTGAATTTGGTTTGTGTAATCACTAAAACGACTAAGAGGGGTGTTGTTTTTGAGTGGGAGTTCACGTAGTAATTTTGAATTAACTTGAACTTATTTTATCATGAACAACCAATCAAAGTGAATTTGCAAAAATTGTAGTATTCATTGGCATCCACAAAACTACCTTACACTTAGATTGTTAATTGAGATATAACTGTTATGATCTTGTAAAGCCATTTAAGATTGTATCGTATTAGTGAAATTTAAAATTGAGTTCTATTGTAGATTTTTGGTATTTCCTACCTAGCTCCATATGATTAATGACTGATTGATCTAGAGAAAAAATAATTCCTACTTAAAATCCAGTTTTATGCTTGCTTCTATAATACTTTATCTTCAAAACAATATTTTGTTGATCAAGGTGATTTAGGAACTGAAAAGAATTGTTTTCACAAACAATCAAGTGAAAGATATATTGATATCTAGAAACTTATTTGTGGCAACATGACTGATTATAATTTAGCGTGACAATGTGTTCTTATATTATTTGAATATATGCAATAATTGAAGACGCTAGGCGTTTGAATCTTCTAAGAAGTTGGGCGCTAAAAGTTATCCTCTAAATTCCTTCCTTCGAGCTATAGTAGCTTAATCACAAAATTGTTATGATGGGATGGATTAGAAGTATGGGTAAAATCGTTTACCTTGCTTGGAGATTGCTAAGAGTGGAATCTGGAAGAATACTATTAATATGGTGATATTAGTAGAACAATCAAACTCAAAGTATGACTGAATGGGTGATAGTATATGACTAACACTCCAAGGAAAATATGCTAGTACGACTAGCATTGTTTGATGTTGAATGATTCTTCTTTAAAGGAAAGGAAATATTGAAAATAGAATTACAAAAAGGTATATGGCAGAAAAGAAGATAACTGGAAAGGTCCAGCTCAGGAGTATATGCTTGATATACAAGTTACAAATGTATTACTAGTTAACAAAGTATTTTTGGGTATTTTGATACCAGTGGTTGGTATGAGTTGTTATACAAAGAAACGCAATGCAAGAAATACAAGGGCCTAAAAGAAACTAGTAGTAGATGTGAGATCGATCATGACAAGAACAGAAATAAAGTGTTATTATGTTCATCGTCGTATCGAACCAAACATTCAAGATTTATTTTAAGAACTTAATAAGTTATTATTTTGTTCCGGTCTTTTGTGAGAACAAATGAGATTGTTCAAACTATGACCATATTCCATAATTGATGGATGAGTTAATATAAATCATGTTGGTAAAGTAAACATCTATAAGACTAAATGCTAAACGTTGCAAGACGTAAAAGAATTTCACTTAAATTGTGACACCACCTTTTTAGTTCATATCAGAAAGGAAAACATGAAAGGAACTACATGTTAATGGACTTTCGGAGTCATTGTATATTTGAATAAATTAACACTTGTGAGACCTCTTCCAAAAGATGACTAGAATTTTGTTCATAGGCCAAAGTAGAATGGACGACTAATTTAATGGAGATTGTACATATTGATTTATATAGTCTATTATGCATAGTCATGTGTGGTGGATTTATTTTTTCCTTCATAAAATTCCGTCGATGATTTGAGTAGATATATGATTATATCTATTTAAAGAGAACGGAGTTTGACATTTTTGAATTGGTTCAAACTATTGTTAGTATGAAGTAAAAATCATCGTAACAAGATAATCAAGTATTTATGATTGGATCATAAAGGATAAAGTTTGAGTTACAACTTTAGCAAAACATCTGAGGAGTTGCATAATTATTCTACAACTTATAATTCTCGAATACCCCCACATTAGTTTGGAGTGTTCGAGAGACAAAATCAAACCTTATTTGACATGGTAAGATAACTAAAAATGCCACTATAATTTTGTAGTTTATACATTAGAGACAGCCGCTTTTACACTGAAAAGAGCGCCATCATGATCCGTTGAAATGGACATCATATAAGTTATGGCTTGGGTAGTGACCCGGATTGTCTTTTTCTTAAATTTTGGTATGCATAGCATGTGTAAAATGTTTACAACCAAAATAGGATACATATATGTGTATAAGGTTATCCCAACGAATCCATTGGGTATTTCTCCTATCACTGAACCAAAGACAAATTTTTTTTGTCAGAAAGGGTTGATTTCTCGAGAAAATAGTTCTTGCGAAACAAGTGAGTGGGAGGACAGTACAAACTCAACAAGATTAGAGAATCTTTGTTACCATGTGAAGAGTAGCGCATCACTGAAAGTTGTTCCGGGGTTTTCTATTTTGACTAAGTAGAAGACACTACATGTATTGTAGATACTTTGACTGAGTTTGCGAACTGAACCACAAAATTCCTAATACTTTGTACTTAGACCAACTTTTGGTTTGAGAGTGAAGTCTTGTTTTGACAACAAAGGACCTGAAACTTATAAAGAAAGCAAATGATGAGCCCTGACTTCGTAAAATTGGCTATGAGTCGTTTTATCCGCGATAGTATCCCTGTAGGAATATCAAGTATGTGACTTGGTAGTCCTTTCGATAGGCATGATGCCTAACAATAGTAAACGGTTCTATATAGCAACCAAGCCATGAATATTTACATCCTTTGAAAGTTGTGCTTGTCAAAAAGATGTTTTTCGACAAAGTTCAAAGAGTTGACTACTGCAAGATTTTGATCTTCTGTAGTGATACTTTAGTCTTTACGGATAGTTCTAGCAAAAGTTCCATATTATGATATGACAGTTTGATAACAAAACCAACTGTCTCACTAAGAAGTTTGATACAGGATGTGTACTTGACACAATCTGAGAGTTTTGTAAAATTCAAAAGGTTGTCGGAAAGGTATGCAAACTTCAATGGTTGAAGTGAGCATAATGAAGTTGGAATCTTTACCTTAATGAAGTTATCAAAATAGTTTGGTTCCATCATGAACGGTAAAGATTCTTGTAGAGTTACAAGAAATTAAGTGGGAGCGCTAAGACATATTTCTAATGCTATATGTAGATGACATATGGTTGATTGCAAAATATGTATTTTAAATTAACACAATTAAGATTTTCATATTGATGAAAGGCTTAGGAGATATTGGGCATCGATATCTATAAGAGATGGATTGAAGCATCTGATATGATTGAAGCCAAATTACATAAATGAAATATTGAAGTAAGTCAATATCAAAATGACAAGAAGTAGTTCTTGCCACATGGAAAAGAATTAAGCAATATTCAAGTGTTTTGACACATAATTGAAATTGAGATTTCCGAGTCATGTGTTTCATGCTATGTACACAACCACATGAGTCATGTACCGTAGAATGTTATAGCAGGATAATTCATATGATGATTAGACAACAGTGGGAGAGATCCTTATGCCATTTTTAGAAATGCTAAGGATATGTTTTCCTATGTAGTAATGACAAACATTCGTTGTAATATGTTACACTAATAGTCTTGTCATTTATTCAAGTAATATTATCTCAATTAAAACATGTGATGAAAGGTAGCACAATAGGCTGGAAGAAAGTTCCATGCTAGATTTGCATGAGTTTCAAAATTAAAGTATTTTGACGGATACTACAACAAAGGCTAAGTATATTGTTGTGTTGACAACAAATAATATGAGTATTTTGTGTCAAGGAGTTCTTCATTGAACTTGGTGTATTTCCAAGAATGCTGACACTATGAAGGTACATTTCACAATGTTAGTAACATTAGGTTAAGGTGAGGAATTAAGGTCTCACCGGTTGACCAAATAAATAAAAGGCCATCTCATTAGAGAATGAGTGATGCGTATAGACGCAAAGACATGCAAATACGATAGGACCTAAACAGTTCAGATCTTTTGATGAAATTTACCACATGTGAAGCATGGTTATAACACAGGAACACCATATGTGTTAAGTGCTTACAGACTAGATTATGACTCTAGTGCAAGTGGAAGACTGAAGGGAATATGCACGAGAGGCAATAATAAAGTAGTTATTATCTTATTCCTTGTTTATGATAAATTTTTATTTCTCATGCTAGAATTGTATTAACCAGAACCGTTGATACATGTGTGTCTAATGAACAAACAATGGTTCCTAGTAATGCCTCTCGTTTAACTAGCTCGTTGATTAACTGATGATCAAGGTTTCGTGATCATGAACATTGGATGTTGTTAATAACGGGGTCATGTCAATAGGAGAATGATGTGATGAACATAGATCCAAATTAAGTATAACAATACGATCAAGTCATTTAGTTTATATTGTTATATCTTACATACGAAGTAAACTTATTCTATAGACCATGAGATCATGTCAATCACTAATACCGGAAGGGTGCTTTGATGTCATCAAACGTCACACCGTAACAGGGTGACTATAAAGGTGCCGTTGGGTATTCGGGAAGTATTAGTTGAGACTCATGGATCAAGAGTGGGATTTGTCCATCTAAAATGATGGAGAGATATACTCCAGGCCCTCTCGGTGATATCACATTGACACCGCTTGCAAGCATGTGACTTAGGTCACAAGAATGTCATATCACAGAACGAGTAAATGAGTACTTGTTGGTAACAAGACCGAACAAGGTATGGTTGATACCGATGATCGGATCTTGGACAAGTAAAATATCGCGAGACAAAGCGAATTGGTTACAACGTAGATGGTTCACACGATCACATGATTCATCGTTGAATATATATGAGTCATCATGGATCTCTAGATCCCGCTGTTAATTATTGATCGGAGAGGTTTCTCGATCATGTCTGTATTATTCGCGAACAGTAGGGTGACACACTTAAGGTTAGATGACGCATTTGAGAGGATACGAAATATCGGAGAATAGTTTGGACAACACCGAAATTGTTTCGGGTAAATTTGAAATAGTTCAAGGGGTTTTCCATCGAATGGTTGTTAATAGAATTAACAAATGATTCGAGGTGCTATATGCAAATGTTTGTTAATAGAATTAACAAATGTTAAAATAAAGAAATAAAAATGTTTTATTTATTTATTAAAGAAAAACCTTTGAGATTTTTTAGTGGAGATTAAGTGGAGCATGAGTGGGTGTGACTGGAGAGTCCACTCACATGAAGAGGGAAGAGGTGGGGGCACCACCATGGGCTGGCCGCAATCCCCTTGGGCTGCCTCCCCCTCCCCTATAAAAGGAGGGTGAGAGCTCTTCCTCCTACACACACTTGTCCCACCTCTTTTCTCTCCACCCGCTGCTCCATTCCATGGTCGTTTGCTTGGCGAAGCACTGACCCTGAGATTCTTCACTACACCACGCCGTCGTGCTGCTGGAGTTCCGGGGGATCCTCTACTTCCGCTGCCCTGCTGGATCGAGGGAACGGATGTCGTCATCAAGTTATACGTGTGACCGATCACGGAGGCACCGCCGGATTGCGGTGCACATCTTCTCGGTCTTGAGATCGGTGTGAGTACGACTACGCCAACAACGAGATTCGATCTCGTAACGCTTAGAGTCTTCGAGGTTATGTTTTGTTAAGACTCTTTCTCCCTGTTGCTTTTCATCTTCCAGATTAGATCTTGGCCCTTCGGGTTTATCTCGCGTAGGAATTTTTTTGTTTTCTATGCAACGTACCCTTCAGTACCATCTCCGGTCGATCAAAGGGAATGCTTAGGTCATCTCTAGCCAGCTGGAACGAACGAGGGACAAGCGGGGAGAACACAACCCTCGTCCGAGGAGCCGTATCCTCCTGCATTTTGTTTCCTTTGCACCATCACCCTATTCAATCATCGAATCAACACCTGAGTCACTCTCCCGTGCACAAGCCTCGTTCGTTTTTTGGCTAGCCTCCTTAGCCAAAACCTTTTGGAAGTCATCACCTAGATCATCATCCCCGTCTCTATCCCGCTGAGATTCTTTCATTACCACATCCTTACCCGAATAAATTTCCTCACCCTCCACTTCAAAAGAGAGCTCATATAACCCATCCTTTATGAATTCTAGTAGGTGTTGGACGAGTGCTAGTTTGTTTTGGTGCTGAAGTTGTTGTTGAATTACTGCACTATAAAACAACAGCGGGGCGAGATGTCTCCAAGTAAATAGCTCGTGAGGTTGTCTCTTGAGAGTTGACATAGGCTATTATGGCATTGTTGTTTGTCCGCCATTGTATAGTGAAAACAAATACTATGCAAATCATCAAACTACTAAACCCCATACAACACACTCCGCGCATACATTGTTGCCGGGTGGCACTTGGCCGACACTCGGCAAATATGTAGCCGCCGAGTGAAATGTTGCCGAAACGTTTATGCCAAGTGTAAACTGGCCTCCCCCGAGTCCCTCGCGGATCAGGTAGTGTACACGGGGACAACTATTAAGGTTAAATTCTCCCCATAAATTTCGCTTAGTGGAAGTTCTTTCCAAGTTCTTACTGGCGAGCAAGATAGCTGGCGCATTCAAGGTTTCATGAGTTGACGGTAACATTCCTCTTCATCTATCTCAGTGTTAGTAGGAGGGGCACTCTGAAGTGAGAATATACGGGTTGTTAGGTTTTTATGATATTTTCACTATGATCCGAAAAGAAAAGGAAAAAAAGAGAAAAGCGCAGGTCCCGGAACTGCTGCTTTCGTCGTGCACAACTGCCCAAGCTGCGCATGTACTTGCTCCAGTTGCGACGCGGAGGTAGCACGGCACCGTGGCTATCCATTGTCGAGGACAGAGACGGCTCCTGCGACAGCGACCCGTCTGACCTGAGCCGCGCCGTTCCGCCATCTCTCTGCCCAACCCGCATCAGAACAAGCCGTCCCCGGTTGCGAACAACACACCGGCGCATCAACATCACTGCTGATTAGTTGGTGTCCACACCCCCAAGCAAATCATCCTGTGCATGGATGGATGCACTAGACTGTGAAATCACACGTATCTGATCTCTATTATTGCTGCCTAGCTGACGGCGGAGCAGAATTTCCCCAGATCCGAGAGAACGGGAAAACTTCAAAGTACATTTTGGTAGCAAATGCTGTCTGCGTTGACCACTTTGATCTCGCCGCACTTAACCACAAAAGATCGATCTCAAATCCTTGTTTTTTTAGATGGATTGATCTCAAATCCTAATGTTTGTGTACGTACTGTAGTATAGAGAGCCTAGCGTGTTCGGCATGCCACGCTCAATCGCCACAAGATACTGAACAAGCTGCTGCAACCGCCAACAGCACAGGTGCACAACTGACCACAAGGCGCCAAACGTGATCACATAAATAAACCAGGAAAAAGAAACCGCACGGCACTAAAAATAATCCTAGCCGTACGCTGACCGCCTCGTCAGAATCGCCATCACTGATACGGTCCCGACCCGACGGAGGAAGAAACCCCAACACGAAGCGCCACGCCACACCTCCTCACCGGACCGCGCCTTCGCCTCGCTCGCTCATTCCGTCATCGGATCCCACGGACGCCGGCGCCAGGGGAGGAGGGAATGGACGACGGCGGGATCCAGGAGGAGCCGCCCTCGTCGGCGGCGCGGCTCCTCAGGCCGACGCGGTCGGGGGGCGGCTCGCGGTGGGTGGACGCCAGCGAGGTCGACTCCACCGAGTCCACGCACTGGTCGCTCGAGGACGAGCGGTCGCTCCGGGCCGTCTCCGCTGCCGACGAGGACGAGTACGTGGGGGGCGTGCTGTCCCGGAAGTCCTCCTCCGGCGGGTTCCGCCGGAGGCTGGCGAAGCGGGCCAAGAGGGTCGACTCCCTCGACGTCGAGGCCATGACCGTGCGCGGCGCTCACGGGCACGATAACACGGTGCGTTTCTTAATTTCGGACGTCCTTGGTGATCCGCGGATTTGGGGTCATTTCATTTGGGTTTTTTGGCAACTCAAGTTAATTAAAATTAAAATTAAAATGAAGCGACCTTTGACTCTCTATCGATTAGCGAATGATATAGTCCTGAATCACGATGAACTTGCGCTGCCATTTTGGTTGGACATTAGGACCGGCTTAGCGTGCGCCTTCATATGTTCAGTACCTGTGACTCTCTGTCTGAGTAGGGAAAAACATGTGCTAGTCAGATATTTTTGTATACCACACACACACGAATCAATTTACCCTATGATGATGATTGACCCCTCCTAGCTGCACCTTGCGCCAGGAAATGTCGTGGATGAGCACCGCCGCGATGGCATTTCAAACGCTGGGAGTTGTCTACGGTGACATGGGCACAAGCCCTCTCTACGTCTTCAGCGACGTGTTCAGCAAAGTTCCCATCAAGTCGGAGGTGGAGATCCTGGGGGCGCTTTCGCTGGTCATGTACACCATAGCGTTGATCCCTTTTGCCAAATACGTATTTATAGTGCTCAAAGCTAATGACAACGGCGAAGGTAAGATGCACAATTTGCAGCACTGCTTCAGTTAATAATGGTTGTATGCTGTCATTTCCCTATGTTCTTGCCCAAATCAGTTTGGCTTGCTGACTGCACCGTCTAATGCTTTGCAGGGGGCACGTTTGCATTATATTCGTTGATTTGCAGGTATGCAAAAGTTAGTCGGTTGCCGAATCAGCAGCGTGTGGATGAAGATATTTCGAGTTTCCGCCTTAAGTTACCTACTCCTGAGCTTGAACGTGCTCTCTGTGTCAAAGAATGCCTAGAAAAGAAGCCACTCTTCAAAAACATTCTCCTCTTCTTGGTTCTCATGGGGACTTCCATGGTGATTGGAGATGGCATCCTCACTCCATCCATGTCAGGTGCTTCATATGCACCCTGTTTTCTTCTGTCAACAGAGATTCTGCAATTTATATTCACCTCCAAAATGCATTATTGCTGACCTTACTCTCTTATTTTTATTGTGTCCAGTTATGTCTGCTGTCAGTGGTCTTCAGGGCGAGGTTGCTGGGTTTGATACAAGTATGGTACTTCATGTGCTCTCCATGAAGATCACAACAGTCTGCTTATGTCCCGTCAATAGATCATTGCTGAAATATTAAACTATCTTTTTCATATAATCCTACTTTCCACAAGAAAATGAATGTTTTTCTTCATCCTTTTTTCAGATGCTGTTGTAATCGTTTCCATCCTAGTTCTTCTGCTATTGTTCAGCGTCCAGAGGTTTGGAACTGGCAAAGTGGGGATCATGTTCGCTCCTGTTTTGGGTTTGTGGTTTATTAACTTGGGCTCCATTGGAATATACAACATAATTAAGTATGACACGTCAGTCCTGAAAGCATTCAATCCGATGTACATCTACTACTTTTTCAAGATGAACGGCGTAAAGGCATGGTCCGCTCTTGGTGGTTGTGTCTTGTGCATCACAGGTACTTCCCTACTCCAGCACCGGCCGGCCTCTTAATACAGTTTTTGTTTTTCCATACCCCTTCAAGGAAGCGCCGATGTTACAGAATTTACAATCACAACACACTCATATCCTGTTCTAATTGTAGGAGCTGAAGCAATGTTTGCTGATCTGGGCCATTTTACTGTCAAATCAATACAGGTTAAGACATTGACTAGTCAACTGAGATACATCTTTTCCAGATCTTTAACCGTGTAATTTGTTTGATATCTGTGTACGCCTAAATTGGTATTTCCTTTTGTTTGTCCCAGTTAGCATTTACTGCTGTGGTATTCCCTTGCCTTCTTATTGCTTACATGGGCCAAGCTGCATATTTGATGAAACACCCACTTGCTGTAGAAAGAATATTTTATGATTCCGTACCAGGTAAGGTACATCATACTGTTTATGTTATCATCACTGTAAACAATTGCGCATTTCATGTTCCTTCGTTGAAGTCGTTCTCTTATTTGCAAAGCAGAAGTTCTGTTCTGGCCAGTATTTGTGATAGCTACACTTGCTGCTATGATTGCCAGCCAAGCTATGATATCTGCAACCTTCTCTTGCATAAAGCAGGCAATGGCTCTTGGTTGCTTTCCTAGGATCAAAATAATCCATACCTCAAAGAAAGTAATGGGTCAGATTTACATACCTGTGATGAATTGGTTTCTCATGGTCATGTGCATCATCATCGTGGCCACTTTCAGGAGTACTAACGATATCGCCAATGCATACGGTCAGTGCTTTTGTCTTTAGGGAATTTGCATCACTATCTTCTTGTTTTGGCATCTGAAATTTATGTATTTGCTAAACACTATCTTCGCTGGGGTTGCGTTGTGGTGGCGAACAAAACTCTGTAGTGCTGATTAATAGAAATCAGGGAAAAAATCCCCTTCATCATTTTTTTTAAAAGTCAGCTTTTCGGCATGGCCAGAACTTACTGTTGCATAACAATCAGCCGATGGCCAGTTACTGCACATAGACATTGCATATGATATTATTTATCCTCAACAATGATCTTATTTGTTTCTCATATGATCATGTAAAAAAAATTCCAGGCATTGCTGAAGTTGGAGTCATGATGGTTAGCACTGCGCTGGTAACCTTGGTGATGCTTCTTATATGGCAAAGCAATTTGGTCCTTGTTCTGTGCTTCCCTATTCTTTTTGGTACAATCGAGTTTATTTACTTAACTGCCGTTATGTCAAAGCTGCTAGAAGGAGGATGGTTACCGCTTGCTTTCTCAACATTGTTTCTCTGCATAATGTATACCTGGAACTATGGAAGCGTGTTGAAGTACCAGAGTGAGATGCGTGGGAAGATATCCCTGGACTTTATTCTTGACCTAGGATCAACACTTGGCACAATAAGAGTTCCAGGTATTGGACTTGTGTACAATGAGCTGGTACAGGGAATTCCATCGATGTTTGGCCAACTGTTGGTCACACTGCCAGCAATGCACTCCACGATCGTCTTTATTTGCATCAAATATGTCCCTGTACCATATGTGCCGCTTGAAGAAAGGTTCTTGTTCAGAAGGGTTGGCCAGAAGGACTACCACATGTTCCGTTGTGTTGCACGGTATGGTTACAAGGATGTCAGGAAAGAGGACCATGGCTTCTTTGAGCATCTTTTGGTTGAAAGCCTGGACAAATTTCTGAGGAGGGAAGCCCAGGAACTGGCGCTTGAGGTGAGCACAATGGAGCCAGAGCGTGATGATGCGTCTGATGTGTCCGAGATACCTCCGTCGGGTGCTATTGATGCTGGTGATCTGCATGTTCCACTGCTTTCTGATCAGAGATTGGGTGATGACAACAATCGAATGTTGGGCACCGAAGGCAGCGTTCCTTTGCTCCCATCTAGCTCCATCTCCCCAGAAGAAGACCCCGGTTTAGAGTACGAGCTTGCGGCACTGAGAGAAGCCATGGCGTCTGGGTTCACATATCTCTTAGCACATGGCGATGTGAGGGCGACGAAGCAATCATTCTTCACAAAGAAGTTCATCATCAACTATTTCTACGCTTTCCTAAGGAGGAACTGCAGGGTTGGCACTGCAACCTTGAGGGTCCCTCACTCGAACATCATGCGTGTGGGGATGACGTACATGGTCTGATCGGGGCTCTGCTGCGATTGTGCTGCAAGACTGAACCTTGTTTTCGTATATCTTGTCTTCTACTCCCTCCGTTCAACAATAGATGACTTCCACATATCTGGATATCGATGTATCTAGACATATTTTAGTGTCTAGATACATCCATGTATAGATATGTGGAAATCATCTATTGTTGAACGGAGGGAATACAAGAGCTTGTAGTGTAGGGATTGTACCGCCGTAGTGAACAAAGTCACTGCAGCTTCCAGCCAACTGCTGAGCATTTTAGTTGCAGAATTGGCTGTATGCGTACCCAGTTTTATTCTTACCAAGCTTTTGGTCAACTTTATGTATGGTATCGACGAAGATTTGCACGTCGGAAGAAAAACAAGGTGGTTTTTTCTGCTAGTGCACATGAAACCTGACCTTAATTTCTTAAAGCCAGTCATATTGCAGCAATCAGGGTTGCAGCTTCCTCCTTTTCAAATACTGATGCTGTTCTTAAAAAAGTGAAACACCATGTTTTTTTTTTCTCAACATAAGAGTATGGCTGTAGCACCAGACTTCTGCCATACAGAGTACAGCATGGGAGCCAGCCAACTCTGTCTCAGACATGCTCATACTAGTCCCATTCTGTATTTTTTTTTTTAATGAGAGCGTCTGCGTCAAAGCGAGGTACACAACGGGATTTTATTAAAGAATAAAAATATCCAGAATTGTGTGAAATTACAGTTCATGGATACTCAAGGTGGCCACAAAGACAAGCCACTAAAAAATAATAAAAACAAGACTATGCATCAATATGTCTTACATTAAGCCACCCACCCCGGTTGTATATAGCCTAAACGAGCACAAACATCCGGACACAGCCTGAATCCATAAGTCCTCGCTGGTCGGCAAAAAGGAGAAAAAACCAAGTCTGAATAGAATAAACCGCCTTGTTTACAACCTGCAAAAAATGAACATTATTTTGTTTGTTAAATACCACGTCATTTCGGCTGTTCCAAATTGCCCATAGGAAATCAACAACACTAATTCGAATGTGTGCCTTAGTTTCCATGTCTATGCCATTTAGCCAGCTACCAAACATATTCGCGATGCTGGTTGGTGGATAAATACTAAACATAAAGTGAATAAGACGCCAAATATCACGAGTAAAGGGACAAGATATAAATAAATGGTCTACTGATTCATCTGTATCACAGAAAACACATTTTTTTTTACTTCCGTTCCAATCTCTCTCGATCAAATTATCCTTAGTTAAACTGACTTTTCTATTGAGGAACCACAAGAAGATCTTGTTCTTTAACGGAACTTTTAAATTCCACAAATATTTTCGCAAAAATCTCGTGGAGCCATGCATCAAATCAGCATAGTACGATTTGACGGAAAACGACCCATCAACAGTTAACTTCCATCGGAAAGAATCCTCCTCATTAATGAAGAAGACCCCAGTTTAGAGTACGAGCTTGCGGCACTGAGAGAATCCATGGCGTCTAGGTTCACATATCTCTTAGGGCAACGAAGCAATCATTCTTCACAAAGAAGTTCATCATCAACTATTTCTACGCTTTCCTACGGAGGAATTGCAAGGTTGGCACTGCAACCTTGAGAGTCCCTCACTCGAAGATTCCAGAAAACCACCACATTTCGACGCCAAATTCGCAAATCCACCGCTTTAAAGCGATTTCTCAAAAATCCACCATTTTTGTGCCAGTGGCTTGCAATGTGCAATGATTGTCGAATTGAACCATGCTAACACGATTTCTGACAGCTGAGACCCACTGTCAGGAGACGCCGATGGTCAAAGGTTCGAAATGTTAGACATATCTGATTTCTGTGTATTTTTGTAAGTTTTGCAAGGGCCTTTTAAAAAAATCACATGTACCCGAGGGTCTCCTGCAGACCACCGCCGCCCCGTACCTGGCCGCCGCCACCATCGCCCCATTCCTCCCCACCCTACCTCAGTCCTAGGCCGTCGGTGCCACCTAGCAGCACCTCCGTCCCGGGTCGCCGGGACCGTTACT
Organism: Alopecurus myosuroides; assembly: GCA_028641055.1. Lineage (NCBI taxonomy): Eukaryota > Viridiplantae > Streptophyta > Magnoliopsida > Poales > Poaceae > Alopecurus > Alopecurus myosuroides. The sequence continues at coordinate 205,567,412 of CM054063.1, read as the reverse complement.
CCACACCCCCCACCTTCATCCCGTGTCGCCGACGCTGTCGCAACAAGGTTGTAGATGGCGTCGACGCCGCCGGCCAGGAAACTGCGCCGTGAGGTTCGGGCGACGGTGGGAACTCCGCACTGGTCTGACAACGCCGCTACTCCCCATCCCACCTCCGTCCCCGGCTGCCGCCCCATCCCATCTTTGTCTCCTCCGGCTCGATCCCGACGCGATCCGACGTGGCCTCCAGACCGGAGCACGTACGAGGAGCGAGGAGGCCAGCGGCGCGTGCTCCGTGACGTTCCTGCTCCGCGAGGAGGGCGACGGCCGGCAGCAGCTGGTGGTGTCGAGCGCCAGAGACTGCCCCTCCGTGCTGTTGCCATCCCCGAGCCAGACCGTCGGGCACCGCACCTGACCCTGCAACGAGCGCCGGGTGTGCGCCGGGGCTGAGAGGGGAGCTAGCCAGTACGAGGAAAGACGTGCGGCGGGGAGGTTGGCCGGCGGCGGAAGACGGGGCCGCTCCGGTGTGTGTCCGTACAATGGATTCTAGTGGGAGAGGAGAGAGGAAGGAGATGACAAGTGGGTCCCATAAAATTTTACACTAAGACCCCTAAAAAGACATGTACGATGTTTGTAATCCTTGACCGTCTCAGCCCTGCCATGTCACCCCTAACAGTGTGTCCCAGCCGTTAGAAATCGTGTTAGCACGGTTCAATTCGACAATCAGTGCACATTGCAAGCCACCAGCACAAAAGTGGTGGATTTTTGAGAAATCGCTTTAAACAGATGGATTTGCGAATTTGGCGCCGAAATGTGGTGGTTTTTTGGAATTTTCTCGCGTGGGGATGACGTACATGGTCTGATCGGGACCCTGCTGCGATTGTGCTGCAAGACTGAACCTTGTTTTCTTATATCTCGTCTTCTACAAGAGCTTGTAGTGTAGGGATTGTACCGCCGTAGTGAACAAAGTCACTGCAGCTTCCAGCCAACTGCTGAGCATTTTAGTTGCAGAATTGGCTGTATGCGTACCCAGTTTTATTCTTGCCAAGCTTTTGGTCAACTTTATATGTATGGTATCGACGAAGATTTGCACGTTGGAAGAAAAACAAGGTGGTTTTTTCTGCTAGTGCACATGAAACCTGACTTTAATTTCTTAAAGCCAGTCATATTGCAGCAATCAGAGTTGCAGCTTCTTCCTTTCTCAAATACTTGACGCTGTTCTTAAAAATTGAAGCACCATTTTTTTCTCTCAACATAAGAGTATGGCTGTAGCAGCAGACTTCTTCCATCTAAATTGAAGTTCCATACAGAGTAGAGCATGGGAGCCAGCCAACTCTGTCTCAGACATGCTCATACTAGTTCCATTCTGCGCCATGCGCTCGCAAATTATCACGATGTTCACGAAAAAGAAAGCAAAAAATGAAACAGCCCGGGATACGTGAACATGGGATAAGATCATTCACAAACGGATATTTTCTGGTCAATGCAGCAGCTGTGTTAGCTAGCCGGCATACGCTGGCGCTTCAGAACACAAAGATGCCAAAGAACACTGGGATAAGATATCATGTTAGGAGAGAAAAAAACAAATACAATGATTAGACTGCTAACAAATAGGCAACAAATACACCAAAACATGTAGTGTATGAGATTCCTAGGTTAGTTGACTCTATTGGGGTTTTGGGCCGCCGGCATGTGCACCTTTGGATATCCGAGGAGGCGTTTTAGAAGAACAAGGTTGCATGATTGCGTGTGGATCAGGTTCTATCCAACAGGGGGAGAAGCAGCTTTACTTCAATGTTCATCAGCAGTGCCGTAAGCTTGCAAAGGTGACAGGCTTCGCTGCTCGTGCTCTCACTGCGAACTTCCTGCATACTTTAGCCGGCCTAGCGGTTGAGCCAGCCAAGTTGACCATGAGTCGTTGAGCCATGGCAATTTTGCCTGTCTAACTAGGCTGTCGCAGGTTGGTCCGATCGTGTGGTCTATCGATCCTTGTCAAATGACCATGAGACTGCCAGGCTAGCTTATGATTCTCCGATAATTTTTTTTACACAAACGGCACCCCCGTGAAAGGGCCCGCATTCCATTATTATTCATAACGGAACAACCACCACAACATTCCAAGGTCTTAGTACGCCCCAATACAGCCATCTCACAAAAGAAACAACAGGAAAGGACCTAAACAAAGGCAGGCGCCCCAATAGCGCAAAACGATAGTAGCAACTATGCCAACCCGGCAGCGAGAAGTTTTTAACAACAGACCAACAAACTGAGCGAAAAGCGACAGCGAGCAAGCAGCAAAAGCTTCTTCTTTTTCCAAACTCGGGTAACATCAATGATCACGATCTTCAGCGTCTTCACCATCATCTTCATCTGCCACACTTCCATCTGGGTTACTACGAGCACCACTCCCGATCCTGGCTATCTGGGACTGTCTTGCTCCAGGATCCATTGCAACCGCCACCGAAATCAGAGTGGATGCTCCAGCTCGAATATCAGCCTGTTCCTGAGGAGGATGAAGACCTGCCCAGTGATTCAAAAACACACAAATGTAACTAATTAGTTCAAACGGCGATTTGATTAGCTTTCTCTCAAAACAAGCGCGGTTTCTAATCTTCCAGATGGCCCAACGAATGGCCGCCACCCCCGTAATCTGAACGTTTCTACTAGCTTGCAGATAACGAGGGATCCACCAAAAGTATTGATGGAAGGATCCTGGACGATTGTTTGCCCCCAAGGCAGTGCCAACAACACTCCAGACATATTTGGCTGCATCACATGTGAAGAAAAGATGAAGGATTGATTCATCTTTGTCACAAAACTGGCATCTATAGCTGCCAACCCATTTTCTCTTCTTCATGTTATCTTTTGTCGAAATGGCATCATGCCAAATCAGCCAAAGCCAAACTTTTATCTTGAAGGGGACCTTAGACTTCCACAGATGTCTAAAGGATCTATCCACCCCCCTGCTGGACAACGACTGATACATTGATTTCACAGAGAAAACCCCATTTTTAGTCCACTTCCATTTTGGCAGGTCTTCTTCATCATTCAAAGCTATCCCAGCCATCTTATTTCTAAATATCCTCATCTCATCCTGCAAACCACCATTAAGCCATCTCCTAAAACTGGGATTCCACCTTTTTTGAGCCATCTCAGCCACAGATACATTCTGCTCATTGCAGATTTCAAACAAGCCAGGGAATGTCTCTTTGAGTGGTCTATGCCCACACCAAACATCCCCCCAAAAATCTGTCCTCTTGCCATTGCCAATAATCATGACTCTACCAGCAAGATACAACTCTCTTAGATGAAGCAGATCTGCCCAAAAAGCAGAATCAGTAGCTTTGTGTTTGATCTGATAAATCCCTCCCTGCCCCAGGTATTTAGCCCTCATAAACTGCTGCCATGGCCCCTTTTCTGCTTCCAGCTTCCACCACCACTTACACATCAGACTAATGTTAAACTTTGTCAGATTCTTGAGCCCAAGGCCACCTTTAGCTCTGGGCCTGCAGATTAACTTCCAGTTCACCAGATGGTACTTTCTCTTAGTGGCATTGCCCTGCCAAATGAAAGCCCTCCTGGGTTTTTCCAATTCCTCCAAAGTGGTCTTATGTAATAAAAACATAGACATATGATACACAGCAACAGAAGACAAGCATACATCTGTTCTGATGACTCTGCCCCCAATAGACAGAGTCCCCCCCATCCAACCATCCAGCATTCCTTTCACCCTTTCCCCAAGGAACTTCATTTCCTGGACAGAATTTCTCCTAGAATTAACAGGAACTCCCAAGTATTTAACAGGCCATTTCCCTTTCTGGCAGCAAAACATGTCAGCATATTCTTGTTGCTTCTCATCATCTTCCAATATCAGCATAACCTCACTCTTCTCAAAGTTGATTTTCAACCCAGACATACACTCAAACACATATAGCAGTAACTTTAAATTTCTGGCTCCTTCAAAGTCATCTTGAATCAACAGAATTGTGTCATCAGCATACTGGAGGATAGCAACCCCTTTATGTATTAGGTGTTCAGCTAAACCCACCACCAACCCAGAATCCTGAGCTCTATGAATCATTTTAGTCAAGTTTTCAGCAGCTATGTTAAACAAAAATGGGGATAAAGGATCCCCCTGCCTCACACCTTTGTAACTTGTAAAATAAGGACCTACATCATCATTAATCTTCACACTCAAGGTCCCTTGAGTAACAACAGATTTGAGCCACAAAAGCCACTTCTCACTGAATCCTTTCTGCCTGCAAGTATTAAAAAGGAAGTCCCAGTTGACTTTGTCATAAGCTTTTTCGAAGTCAATTTTTAAAACAACCCCCTGTTTCTTCCTGACCTTAGCTTCTCTCAAGATCTCCTGTAAAAGTTCTACCCCATCCATGATGTTTCTCTTCTTAATAAAAGCTGTCTGGGAATGGTTGATAAGCTTATCCATATATGGTTCTAATCTGACAGTCAAAGTCTTGGTAAAAATTTTGAACAGCACTTGCAGGAGGCAAATGGGTCTGAACTTCTGTATTCTATCAGCATCTTCCCCTTTGGGCAGCAGAGTAATAATCCCATAATTGATTCTGGACAGGTCAAGTTTATGCATGAAGAAGTCATTGAATAACTGGATCACATCCCCCTTTATCACAGACCAGCAGCTCTGATAGAACTCAACAGGAATCCCATCAGGTCCAGCTGCCTTATTTTTCTCCATGGACTCAATGATTTCTTTTATTTCTTTTTCACAAAAAGGCCTGTCTAAGTCTAGTCTATCATCTTCATTCAATTGCTCTTGAATCTCCCAAACTTCATCCTTTAGCACAATCCCTCCACACAAAGCATGGCCAAACAACTCTTTATAAAAAGAGGTAGCATGTTCAAGCAAGTTAGTAGCCCCTTGAATCACATCCTGTCCCTTTTTGAGAGAGAAAATCATTTTCCTCCTTCTCCTGCCATTAGCCACTCTGTGGAAAAAACCTGTGTTCTTATCACCTTTCAATAACCAGTTTTCACTAGATCTCTGCTGCCAGTAGGCTTCTTCTTTCTCATGTAGTTTAAGCATTGATGATTCTCCGATAATGGCTACTCGGTACAAACAGAAAATGCACACGAATGTTCGGAGATCCATGCGATGGCATAGCACAAGCACTGCACAACAGCTGGAGTTGTTCGTTATTTGTACAGAGTCCTTAGAACATGTACGTACTCCCTCCGTCTCAAATTAATTGTCATAAAGTTAGACAAAAGTGGATATATCTAACACTAAATGATGTATAGATACATTCACTTTTGTTAAAATTTGTGACAATTAATTTAAGACGGAGGGAGTATAAAAGTGTGAATATATATGGTAAGCTCCCTCCGTTCCAAAATACTTTGACTTACATTCGTCTAAATATAGATGTATCTATACATGTTTTATAGTATAGATACATCTATATTTGAATAAATGAAAGTAAAGTATTTTGTAACGGAGGGAGCTAGTATTAAGCAAGCACCTACAGGCATGGGCAGAGGCAGCGGGTGTGTCTGGGCCAGAAAATCTGTGAAACATAGGGATTAATTAAGGCTCGTAGAGTGCCCATGCGTTGGCATGGAATAGCAAACTTAGATTGCAGATAACGAGGCAAACCCATACATACGAGGATCAAGATCACGAATCACCGGGGGGGCGGATTAGATGTAGTCGTAGAAGAGTTCTGAACAATCGTAGATCCTCACAACTAGGGCTAGTTGCAAAGATGTCGCTAAGTCTTCCCTCGTCAAGGATCACACGTGTAATCCCTCTTATGGTGTGCACGTGTACGCTCGTGTCAACCCGTCAGTGCTCCGCTGTCCAGAACTCGGCATCGACGAAGAGAGACAACCTTCCGACGTTGCTAATTGGTACCTCTAATCAATTATGTTTAGAGCTATTATGAATCTGAAAGTTCTCAACACATGAGAGAGAAGAGCTAATTAGAGTTAGGTCTAATCGAGAGAGTATAACTCAAAAGTCGATTAGAAGAAGCTCTAATTCAATTAGAAGATCTCTAATTAGAAGATCTAATTAGATCCTCTAATTCTACTAGAGAGAGAACCTTGAGAGCTAATTGCGTGTTTTCCTATGAGCCTTTTTTAAACTATTGCTATGAGCCTTGGGGTCCTTTATATAGTGGGAGGGAGGAGAGACTTGCCAAAGAGGGAGGGGAAGAGTCCTAGTTGATCTAGGAGGAGGTGGCCGCACCACAAAGGTGGCCATGATGACCCACAAGTGTAGGAGATCGATCATACATTTTTCGATAAATAAGAGTGTCAAACCCAATGGGGAGCAGAAGGTATTGATAAATAGTTTCGAGCAAGGTTTCACTATAAACACTAGGGAACAATTATTTAGAGAATTTTGTAATAATAATAAAGCGATAACAAGTAAATAACAATAAAGGTAAATAGTTGCTGAAATTGGCCCAATCCTTTTTAGCTCAAGGGACAAGCCGGTGGTACTTCTTATAAAGGCTAAAACGTTACTCGGGACACAAGGGAGGTTTCGTATAGTTATTTTCATCACACGTTGTTCATTAATTTTTATCGTTTTGGTAAGTGTTATGTGGGTAGACCTACGCTAGTGCACCGTCCTATCCAAGACTAATGCACGCTTACAATTACACTACTTGAAAGCGTCCGCAAATACAAGAAAGTAATTAAGATTAAATCTAACCGTAACAATAAACTCGTGGTATCTACTACTCCCTTACGTGAAGTATTGCAAGCTGGGGTTTAGGTTTCTGGCAACTCACCACAAGCAATCCAACACATAATGCATTCCACTAGGCCCATAAAAGGTGAAGTGCTATGTAGTCGATGTTCAAATAACACCACTAGAGAAATAATAACATAACTTAAATATCAAACCGGTGAATATTACTCAGCAAAACATGACTGCTAATGCAAATACCGATAAATCTCGTAAGCATCAACTACAAACAAGTAATTCACACCAGGAACACCGGGAGGGAGATCTAGTGGAAAACAACGATATAGAACCCAAATTGTTACAGCGGGACGGAGGTGGATGGTGAGGATGATGGTGCTGATGGTGATGACGATGATGATCTTGATGATGCCCGGTGCGATGACGGTGACGGTAGTGACGATTCCCCCCTCTGGAAGGGAATTTCCTAGGCGGAATCTCCCCGCCAGGAAGGTGTTTTCTTCTCTCTGCCGTTTCCATTGCGAAGAGGCGGCGAAAAAATTCTACGAAGTGCCTCCCCGAGATTTTTAGGTAACGTGGGGTAAGTACCCGAAGGAGAGCCAGAGGGGGGCCTGGCCCCCGGGGCCTACCAGGCGCGGCCAAGAGGGGACCCGCGCCTGGCAGGCGCCTGGATGTCCCTGGCTCCCCTCTGGTTGCCTTTCGGGCTCCCCCGGTGATTTATGACAAAACCTTGTTTTCTGATTTTTTTTTCTCGATTTTTCTAACGTCCATAAAATATCCCTTCGAACAGGTGCTTTTTCCAGCTGCTTTCTGACTCTGATAAATAATTCCGTAAAATTATAGAACACATAGAAAACAAAGAAATAACATAAGTATAGTGCTCTAATAGGGAAAATATCAATGAATAAGGGAAAATTTATCATATAAAATAGTGATGCAAAATGGACGTATCAACTCTCCCAATCTTAGACTCCGCTTGTCTTCAAGCAAAAATTGAGCTCGAAAAACATGACCACAGGTTTTATGATGTGAAGTGTCGGTAATAAAGAATACGGATATAAAGAATCAAAAATTAGTTAATAAACACTAACAATTATATACATCAATCTTTCCCATAATGCTTCTAAAAAAGAAGTAATGATTCAATCATATAAGGTTATAATGAGTGCAAATTCATTGAGCTATGGCAAACTGTGTTCTTGGTCAGAGAACAACTAACATATCAATCTTATCTTTCCGGAAGAGTCTATGTCAAAGCTATTAAGAAAATAACACATACTTCAATTACCACAAAGTCATCTCATGAATAGAAAACTTTCAGGAAATATGTTCTTAATAAAGGAGGTGAAAACAACCGACACAAAGGAAGATGCCAGTTAGCAAAGCTCAACTTTCAACTTGTTTAACATGATGGTAATGTCAACTGCAATAAAACATGGTTAAATATCATCGTGCACATATAAAAGAATGCATCTCAGTTCAACATAATAAGTTTGCTAGTAGAGAATAGAGCGAATAGGTAAACTGACTCAATCATGTTAGTAAAGAAATGCCCTTCGCAGAGGGAAGCAGAGATTACTCATGTGCTAGATCTTTTTCTTTTTAATAAAACATAGGCATTGAAATTGTAATTTTGAGAGATATGTATGTCTGTGTCAACGAATGGTAATGAAAAACTTATCATAACCCATGTCAAGCAAGGTGTTTAGACTTTTGAGAGTCGTTTCCGTCTCTTTATTTAGGTTGACACTTCCCCCACCATGCCTTTCACAAACCAGGGCTAGCCGTATCCACGGGTACCTACCAGGTTCATCAATCCATGGGGAAGTGCCTTTTTATATTATATTATTTGGCACCAGATCTCTTGAAATTTTAGATGGGCACTGATTCCATACTCACCGGGTTAAATAAGAAAGAAGAACCTTTCTTGACATAAGACATGATAAATGTTAAACTACTTCCTCATGAGCTAAAACAGGGACACAAAATAGGTTTGATATTTTGAAGGTTTTAAAGGTAGCACACGCAAATTTACTTGGAGTGGCGGTGAAATAGCACATATAGGAAGGTATGTTTGACACTCGTGGAAGGTTTTTGGTTTAGGTATTTGGATGCATGAGTAGTGATCATACTCAGTACAAGGTTTTTGGCTGGCAAAGTCTTTGTAGCAAACATACAAAGTTGAGAGATGCAAACAGATATATAAAACCATGCAATGATATAAAACATGAGGTATTGCAATTGTCTTCCTTGTCATCATAACATATCAATCATAAGAACATAAATATGAATGTTTTGTAGTCATAAAAGATCTATGGGGTAATATATCTGCATGTGAAACCTCTCTTCTTTCTTCTAAGTCTCTAAGTGTTGTTGCTATGACCAATTCTATGCTTTCCAATACTCAATAAATTTCTGCTACTATTCTCAACATGAAATCACTACTAAACACAAGAAAAGCATGCTCACACCAACGGATACAAAGCTTCACTTATAAAGGAGTGATATCCCAACTTGCAAACGATCATACTATAAGATAACCTCGCTAACCATGATAAGACACACGACTCTAATAATAAAAGCAAAGATAGTGATACCGGGGCAACTCCCCCAAGCTTGGAACAAGCCAAGGGAGTGCCTGTTACTCATGATGATTAAGCTTGATTCTTCGGTGGCCCTAGTAGGTCCCCAACAGGAGTAAGGAGGTCTTTTATTATGAGGCGAAGTTCAAGGTTTTACGCTTCAAGTATTGCCACCTCAGCCTTAAGAACTAGATATTGCTCGCAGAATTGGTCGGCGACCCGGTGTGCATCCGCTATGATGGGTGATATGTATGGATCCCGGCTTTGAGGAACGGTTCCCTGCACATCATAAGAGTAATTAGGTTGAAGGTTAATTGATCCCAGCAAGGTGGTGTTGCTTGACGATGATCCTCTAGATTGATGTGGTGCAGCTCTCCTGATACGCTCCTTTATGTGGCGATCCATATCTTCCTTCCTTGCAGCTACCTCTTCATCTGTAGCCCACTCCATGAAAGTTCCTTGATTGATGTTTTGCTGAATCTGGCGGAGGCGTCAGTCAGCATATTCCTCCACACTTGAACGGAAGGAGCATATCTTGATGTGCAAAGTCCCGGCTTCATGACAGAAAGAGCTCGAAAACAAAACTCGTCGAAAACACATGTTACGATCCCGGGACGATCCGAGCGATTATATAGCAAAACGTTACAAAACATAAGGAAGGTAAAAAGTCAAAGAGGAGTCGGAGTCGAGCTCCAGGGCCTCTAGGGACCCACCAGGCGTGGCCAAGATGGAGCCCGCGCCTGGGGCCTACCTGGTGGCCTCCAGCCCCGGCTCTTTTCATGCCCAAATTCCTCATATAATACAAAATTAAATAATATAAATTTTTATCGTGTTTCGCTAATATTTTCTTACCAAAACTGATACCTACTCCAATTCTGACTCTGGTCTGCTCTGATATTTGGCTCTAATATGATATTCCGGAGTGAGTACCCTAACAATATCGGCTTCCATGTTGTATGGATCATCCGATAAATAATGTTTGAGTCTTTGGCCATTCACAACTTGTGGATTGGTGCCTTGGAAATTATTAATCTTGATAGCGCCAGACCGATAAAATTCTTCCACAATAAAAGGTCCCTCCCATTTAGACAGTAATTTTTCTGCAAAAGATCTAAGACGAGACCTATATTAAAACACTTTATCACCTATATTAAATTCTATTCTGAAAATCCTTTTATCATGCCATATTTTAACTTTCTCTTTAAACAACTTGGCATTTTCATAAGATTTACTTCTCCATTCATCTAAAGAACTCATATCTAACAATTTTTTCTCACCAGCTAATTTGAAATCACAATTAAGTTCTCTAAGAACCCAATAAGCTTTGTGTTCTAACTCAAGGGTTAAATGACAAGATTTTCCATAAACCATTTTATAAGGAGACATGCCCATGGGATTTTTATAATCAGTTCTATAAGCCCACAGAGCGTCACTAAGTTTCTTAGACCAATTCTTTCTAGATTTTTAACAGTATTTTGCAAAATTAATTCGATCTCCCTATTTGATAGTTCTTCTTGACCACTAGTTTGAGGATGATAAGGTGAAGCAATTCTATGATTAACATCATATTTAGCAGGGATTTTTATAAAAGCACCATGAATAAAATGAGAACCTCCATCAGTCATAAGATATCTAGGCACACCAAATATAGGGACAATTATGTCTTTAAGCATTTTCATAGAGGTTTTATGATCAGCACTTTTAGTTGGAATAGCTTCTACCCATTTAGTAACATAATCAATAACAACAAGAATATGAGTATAGCCATGTCAAGAGGGAAATGGACCCAAAAAGTCTAATCCCCAACAATCAAAAGGTTCAATAACTAGAAAATAGTTCATAGGAATTTCATTACGTCTACTAATATTACCAACCCTTTTACATTCATCACAAGTAGAATTTTTTTTTTGCATCTTTAAAGAGATTAAGTCGGTAAAAACCAATGGTCAAGATATCGCTTATCGGGAACTTATCGGTCGAGCCCCGATAAGTGGTAAATCAACCGATTCATCAGAATATCGGCTGAAATATCGAAATATCGGCCAATTTATCTTATCGGCTAGACACCGATAAGTGATAAATCGGCCGATTTATCGGAATATCGGTCGATATTTTGAAGAGAGGTAAAAACTTGATTGTAAAACCTCGTGTGTGGTTCTTTCACCAGCATGATGCCCTCCATAAGGACTATTATGACATTTCCTCAATATTTCTTCGCGCTCATGCTCGGGTACACATCTTTTTAAAATTCCCATTCCCAAAAGTAATGCCTGAAATTATAAAACAATTTCTTCTTCTGTTGATAAGTAAAGCATGGAGGCAAAAACTTAGAAACAATAAAGTTAGCATAATTAGCATACCAAGGATTTTCACGCGAGTTAACCTTAATAAGCAAGTTATTCATGAGGAAAACTATCATTAACAGGAATAGGATCATAAGGAATGTTTTCCATTCTAGATAAATTATCAACAACATGATTATCAGCTCCCTTCCTATCAAAAATATGCAAATCAAACTCTTGTAACAAGAGTACCCATCTAATAAGCCTAGTCTTAGCATATTTCTTTTCCATAAGATATTTAATAGCAGCATGATCAGTTTGAATAGTGACTTTGGAATCAACAATATACTGCCTAAATTTATCACAAGCAAAAACAACAACTAAAAACTCTTTCTAAGTGGTAGCATAGTTCCTTTGAGCACTATATAGAGTCTTGCTAGCATAATGAATAACATTCAATTTCTTATCTAATCTTTGTCCTAAAACAGCTCCTACAGCATAATCACTAGCATCACACATAATTTCAAAAGGCAAGTTCCAATCAGGTGGTTGAACAACAGGAGCAGTTATTAAAGCTTTCTTAAGAACTTCAAAGGCTTCTTTACAATCATCATCAAAATAAAAGGAACCTCTTTTTGAAGAAGATTGCTAAGAGGTCTTGAAGTCTTAGATTTTTTTAATAAATATCTTATAGAAACCGACATGACCAAGAAAACTACATATACCTCTGATGTCCCTAGGATATGGCATCTTTTCAATTCCATCAACTTTGGCCTTGTCAACTTCAATGCCTCTTTCAGAAATTTTATGTGCAAGAACAATTTCTTCATTAACCATAAAGTGGCATTTCTCCAATTCAAAACAAGATTAGTATCCTCACATCACTGCAAAACTTTGTTAAGATTATGGAGGCAACTGTCAAAAGAAGTCCCATAGATAGAGAAGTCGTCCACAAATACCTCCACAATTTCCTCGCAAAAACTATGAAAAATAGCAGACATACATCTTTGGAAAGTAGTAGGTGCATTACATAGACCGAAAGGCATACATCTATAAGCATAAGTACCATAAGGACAAGTGAAAATGGTTTTCTATTGGTCTTGCTTTTTAACATGGATTTGTGAGAAATCAGAATAACCATCCAAATAGAAAAAGTGAGTGTTTTTAGACAACCTCTCTAGCATTTGATCAATAAAAGGCAAAGGATAATGATCCTTCTTAGTAGTTTTGTTTAATTTTCTAAAATCAATGCACATTCTAAATGCTACTACAGTTTTTTTGAAGAATAAGTTCATTTTTTATCATTAGCAACAACAGTCATACCTCCTTTCTTGGGAACACAATGGACATGACTAACCCATCTACTATCAGCAATAGGATAAATAATACCAGCTTCGAGAAGCTTCAATATTTCAATTCCCACCACTTCTTTCATCTTTGGATTTAGTCGGCGTTGATGATCAACCACATGCTTGGCATTAGGCTCAAGATTTATTGAATGCTGACATAGAACATGACTAGTGCCTTTTAAGATCATCCAAAGTATAAACAATTGCTTTGCGGTGTTTCCGGAGTGTTTCCAAAAATCGTTCTTCTTCATACTCTGAAAGCTTAGCATTGACAATAACATGATATATTTTCTTTTCATATAAATAATCATATTTAAGTATGTCAGGAAGAATTTCAAGATCAAACACTGGGTCTCCTTTAGGTGGTAAAGGTTATGAAGGCTTGGCCTCTATGGTGGCCCGATCTTCACGGTTTGACGCACGAGAGGTGGGGAGATTGGGAAGAACGCGAACACGATGAACTCACGCACACAAAATGGGAGATAACTTGGAAACCCTATAAGGGATCGCAAACCCAAGTCAACAACACGCTAATTGGAATCGATTCCTCTCACCAAACGGTCTACCGATCCACCAAAAGCAACAAGGGGAAGGTTGGCAAGAACTACCGGAATCACGAGGTGAAAGGGTAGCTACTTGGAGAGATCTTGATATAATCCAATAGATGGATCTATGGAGTAGCCATGGATCCCATGGAGGAGGTTATCCACATGGTAGGGGGAGCACAAGGCCCGATTCTATCTCAAGTCAACTATATCCTAGGAAGGAGGGGGAGGGGTCCTATATATAGTAGTAGGGAGTAGGTAGAGGGATACAAGGGAATATTCCCTGTCTCTACGCGCAAGCAGGTAAGAGTGCAGGGGAGCCGGCCTGGCCGGGCTGGAGGCCGGCCTGGAGACCGGGCAGGTAACAGAGCACGCTGGCCTAGGCGCGCAGGGAAGCCGGCCGCAGTGGAGGTCGGGCGACTCTGTAGGGTAGCCGGCCTGGGGGCCGGCCTAGGCCGGGTTTCCTGGCTCCATAGGTCGGCCTTCCTGACTCTCCTCGTCTTTGTCTTCTCGCTTCTTTCTCCTCTTCCATGCGTACACCTTGGACGTCCTTGAGTCTTGGGGCTTGCTACGCCTTGATGGTGCCTTGACGGGGAGACTTCTTGATGATGATGAATTTTAAGTCCCCGGCAACGGCACCAGAAATTCTTGATGCTTGTGATGGCGTGTTGGGAACCCCAAGAGGAGTGTGTGATGAGTACATCGGTAAGAATTTCCCTCAGTTAAGAACCAAGGTTATCAATCCAGTAGGAGAAAGAGGATCTTCGGAAGGTTGATGCCACTGACGGTGGTGATGGCGCCTCACCGGTGTCAGCAACAACGCGGAACCTGCACACAACACAACCAAAATACTTGGTCCCAGCTGTAGAGTGAGGTTGTCAATCTCACCGGTCTTGCTGAAAACAAAGATTAGACTTATAGTATGGAAAATGGTGTATGCTTGCAGTAAGTAAAGAAAGCAGGGAATTGTAGTGTTTTGTTTAACAGTGTAGAAAAAATGGACCGGGGTTTATAGTTTCACTAGTGGTGTCTCTCCATAAAAGATAGCATGCTGGGTGAACAAATTACAGCTGGGCAATTGACAAATAGAGGTTGCACCGTAGTGCACATTCATGACATGATGACTACTATGATATTTAGTGCGGGAATCAACAATATACATAGACCGTAATCCAACTGCATCTATGAATAATAATCCACCCTCATGTTATCATCCGAACCCCCTTAGCTATTAAGTTGCAAGCAACAGATAATCGCATTAAGCAATGTGTGTAATGTAAACAATGATTGTGCACGCGGGCACTCACACCGCTGTTTTCTCCCTAGTGGCAACAACACATCCTCCCTCGTCACGTTTCTGTCACTCGAGCACAGGCGAAAAGGAGGCATGAACCCAACTACCGATCATAAATACTCCCTCTTGGAGTATCTAGCAACTACTTGGCCAGAGGAACCACTAGCAACGGAAAGCATGCAAGATCACAAATAACATATGCAATAAATACTATAATCAACTTGGCATAAGTTCAATATTCATCGGATCTCAGCAAACACATCACATAGAATTGCATAAGAACAATCTCGATCATGTTAGGCAGCTCACGAGATCTAAAGATTGAGGCATAGGAGGAGAAGACAACCATCTAGCTACTGCTATGGACCCGTAGTCCAATTATGAACTAATCACGCATCACTCCGGAGGCAGGCATGGTGATGAAGAGGCCTCCGGTCATGATCTCCTCTCCGGCAGGGTGCCGGGAGACAGCTTCAGAACCCCCTGATCTAGGGTTGACGACGACGGCGGATGCGGAACTTTTCGGGGATTTTTGATCATGTACCTAAGGTTTTCCTTCGGAGGGGAATAAATAGGCGAAAGGGTGACGTCGGTGGGCCACCAGGGTGGCCTCGCCACCCCCAGGCGCGGCCAAGGGGGGCCGCGCCTGGCTATGGTGAGGCCCCCCTGGTGCCCGTCTTCGACTCCTCTTCGGACTTCTGGATGGGAAAATAGGAACTTCGGGATGCATGGGGTCCAATTCCGAGAATATTTCGAGAACAAATTTTATGAAATAAAAAACAACAGAAAACAGGGAACTGGCACTTGTCATCTTGTTAATAGGTTTGTCCCGGAAAACGTGTAAAAATGCTATAAAGAAGGGAGAAAACATGTAGCAATTGGCATAATATCAATATGGTACATCAGAAATTATAGATACGTTGGAGACGTATCAGGGATCCTCGGCATATCCCCTCGCGACCGTACTTGTCGACTCATACCTAGCAATGCAAAGGGGTAGATGGTCAAGTAGTATACCATCCAATGGGGTACGAAGTGGGTTTTCGGAGAGGAAGGAGTTCACCTTTTGAAACCATGGTGACTTGATGTATGGTGGAGTGTGAGACATGCCTAGTAGGATGGGTCACGCTGCATCAAAAGGTGGCCCTAAATATTCAACAGGCAGATTGTGTTTCATGATCGAGAAAAATATCCTCTAATTCATTTCTTTCCTACATATACATGTCATTCTCATGTTCTTCCATGAATTGCTGCAAATGATCATTAGGTGGAATAGCAATAGAGGCAATTCCTTCAATAGCTAGATCTTCATTAGGTAGATCTTTATCATGACGTTGTCTAGCAATCTTACTAAAACTAAATTCATAGTGTTCATCACCAAATTTTACAAACACTTGCACTTTCTTACAATAATTAACAGCACCACTGGTATTAAGGAAAGGTCTACCAAATATAATAGGACAAGATTTATCTTCAATTGAACCAAGTATTAAAAAGTCAGATGGGTATTTTACCTTACTACAAAGAACTTCAACATCTCTTACA
Organism: Alopecurus myosuroides; assembly: GCA_028641055.1. NCBI lineage: Eukaryota > Viridiplantae > Streptophyta > Magnoliopsida > Poales > Poaceae > Alopecurus > Alopecurus myosuroides. Next base: position 205,551,145 of record CM054063.1, on the reverse strand, counting down.
ATAACCACTCGTGAAATAGTCTTTCTGCTGGCAAGCTGAATAGTAACATCAATGTCTTCAATTTCACACGGAGCAATTTCATTCATTATTTCTTGACAGAGAGAAAAAGGTATGGCTCTTGCACTTGATTCCAAATAGCAAAGTCCATAATTATTATGTTCACCTATTTGGACAGAACCAACAGGTTTACCAACAACAGGTCTATGATGTTTATTAGGTGCCACTAGATTAGATGCGGCCTCACAGAAATATATATAACAACCATCAATATTTCAGCAACAAGATATTTAACCATGGAAATTGTAGATTCCCCAGTTATTTCATCTTCAGGTTCAATAACTTTCTTACAACTTTTATTCACAATATCATTGGCAAAAGCATGCTCTTTTACTCTAACGGGAAAAGGTGGTTTCTCAAAGTGAACAACACGTAAAACAGGATCAACAGTGTTAACAAGTATTTCACTACTAGAGAATTGTTTCTCTTTAATGTTATCCTTGTAAAGTTCATGATACTTGTCCCACTTCACTTTAGGAATACTAACATGATAGGCAAAGGTTTTGCAAAGTTCAACAATTACTTGAGAATCGAGCCCATATTTAGCACTAAGCATGTTAAAAAAATTAGTTTCAGCAAAAGACTTAATGCAATCATATTCATAGTTTATACCTGGCTCTTTACCTTTGTCCATCTCCCAATCTTCAGTATTGCGTTGAATTCTTCCAATAAGATCCCGTTTAGCATCAATCTTCTTGTTCGTGAAAGAACCATTAGAAGAGGCATCAAGAAGGTCCTTGTCATGACGTGGAAGCCTTGCATAAAAATTATTATGATAATCTCCTTGGGAAGATTATGATTGGGGCATTTAAGCATTAATGTTTTCAGCCTCCATCACGAGGCCAAAAATTATAAATAAATTCTGATCTTGATGTATTTCACGAAGAGGATAAAATTTGAAATAAAATAGAGATGTAAGCTCCTTCAAATCAAGAAAATGTGAATCATCCAATAACCTATACAATTCCTATGCTCTTTCTTTCAGTGATGTAGAAAATAATTTCCTCATGATTAAATCCCTTGGCACACGTACAATCTTAAATAACTCACATAGTTCTTTAATATAAAGCAAGTGCTCACCGCGATGGACAGTTCCATCACCGGCATAAGGGTTATCCATAACACGATCAACAATCCCAATAGGTATTTCAAACGATACAATTTCAGTAGATGGGGGACTTCTCTCTACCACACCAGTGCTTGAGGAGTCATTCCTGAACATATAACCAGTAGTAAAGGATTCCAACATTCAGAAAAACAAACATACAATAATAAAAACAACACTTACAGTAAAATGTTCCCTTACCAATTCCACTTACCAATAGGGCTACACTCCCCGGCAACGGCGCCAGAAAATAGTATCGATGACCCACAAGTGTAGGGGATCGATCATAGCTTTTTCGATAAATAAGAGTGTTAAGCCCAACAGGAGCATAAGGTATTGATAAATAGTTTCGAGCAAGGTTTCACTGTAAACACTAGGGAACAATTGTTTAGGAATTTTTGTATTACTAATAAAGCAATAACAAGTAAATAACAATAAAGGTAAATAATTACTGTAAGTGGATCAATCCTTTTTAGCACAAAGGACAAGCCGGTGGTACTTCTTATAAAGGCTAAAACATTCCTCGGGACACACGAGAGGTTTCGTCTAGTTATTTTTATCACACATCGTTGATTAATCTATATTGTTTTGGTAAGTGTTATGTTGGTAGACCTACGCTAGTGCACTGTCCTATCCAAGACTAATGCATACTTATGATTCACTACTTGCAAGCGTCCGCAAATACAAGAAAGTAATTAAGAAATAAATCTAATCGTAGCAATAAACTCGTGGTATCTACTACTCCCTTATGTAAAGTATTGCAAGGTGGGGTTTAGGTTTCTGTCACTCCGGCAACCCACCACAAGAAATCCAACACACAATGCATTCCTCTATGCCCATAAAAGGTGAAGTTCAATGTAGTCGAGGTTCACATAACACCACTAGAGAAAGAACAACATAACTTAAATATCAAACCGGTAAATATTAATCAACGAAACATGACTACTAACAATTAGATTTCTCCCATGTCCTCAAGAACTAAACGATTTACTCACAAAACATCATAGGGTACATGATCATAGGTGATAAATGGATGAATAACAATATGGTCCTCGAGTGCAAACACTGATAAATCTCGTAAGCATCAACTACAAACAAGTAATTCACACCGGGAGAGATATCTAGTGGCAAACAACGATATAGAACCCTAATTGTTACAGTGGGATGGTGGTGGATGGTGAGGATGATGGTGCTATTGCTGATGATGATGACGATGATGATCTTGATGATTCCCAATGCGATGACGGTGACGGTGGTGACGATTCCCCCTCTGGGAAGGAATTCCCCCGGCGGAATCTCCCCGCCAGGAAAGTTTTTTATTCTCTCTGTCGTTTCCGTCACGAAGTGGCGACGGAAAAATTCTACGAAGTTCCTCCCCGGGATTTTTAGGTCACGGGGGTAAGTACCCCGAAGGAGAGCCAGAGGGAGGGGCTGGGTCCCCTAGGGGCCTACCAAGCGCGGCCAAGAGGGGGCCCGCGCCTGGGTGCCCCCTGTCTACCCTGTGGCCGCCCTTCGGGATCCCTCGGAGATTTCTGACAATACCTTGTTTTGTGATTTTTTCCCGATTTTTCTGACGTCCAGAAAATATCCCTTATGACAGGTGCTTTTTCCAACTGTTTTCTCACTCTGATAAATAATTCCGTAAAACTATAAAACACAGAGAAAACAAAGAAACAACATAAGTATAGTGCTCTAATAGGGAAAATATCAATTAATAAGAGAAAATTATCATATAAAATAGTGATGCAAAATGGATGTATCAGGCCACACCCTCCCTCCTAGCTCAACTCGGATTGGGGGGTGGAGTCATCCTCCACCTCCTCTATCCCTTCCTTTTTCCTTTTCCCTCCTTTTCTTTTCTATTTTTCTCTACAATAAAATACAGAAAAATATCGAGACGATGAGTACCAAATTCTGAAGCCAGTGGGCCCCACCTGACATACCCCTAAAATAGGGTTCGGCCATGAGGGGGAAATCTTCCCCCTCCCGGCACTTCTTCCTTATTTGGAAAGTCCCCGAACTCCTCCGAAACCACTTGGCCCTATATATAAAATCATAGATATTATCTAGTGATGTTAGAAACACATTTCTAACAACCCATGACATCTAATGTTCTCCTTTACCTCTCATATAAATTCTGTCTAACACCGACATAATTTTTCTCTTATAGTAACTTCTCTAAAACCACTCGAATTGACACCCGACTTGTCTCTGTGATATCGTAACGACATCGAACATTCATAAAAACAATAAAAACATATTATTTATCTCAATAAAAAGTTGACACGGCTTAAGCGTGTGGCTCGTAAAGACTCGATAAAACACAAACATGTTCGGGAACTTACCGAACAATAACCAACAACAGGACGGTGGACGTCCATGATGGCTCCTTTGTGTTCCCGAAGTACGAGGTAACCTTATAAGTTACTCATTGCACTTATTCACTTAACTTCATGATACCAACGATATCACGAGGTGAGACTATGTGATATGGTATAATCAAACTCTTTGATTATAACACATAAAACTCGTTCACCGACATCGTTCTCTTTTCTCATCCATATCCCCGATGACCTTGTGATAACTCACACTATGTCTGGCCAGACGACATATCATCGGTGATACTGAGATGGCCTAGAGAATGTATCTCTATATCATCTAGAGGAGTTAAGTAACAGAATGGAACGATCTCAGTTCCATTACACTTTCTAGGTTATACCGAGATATCACCGTTATAATCCCCATTTACGGCAAGACGGTTGATGATATCGAAAGTATAACTTTCGATTGTGCGGTCACTAGATATTCTCTGTATAGAAATTAACTTCATATGTATTTTCTAACATTATGATTGCTTAGTCTCTTTTAGCAACAACATACACTCGGGTCGGTTTAGTGCTATGTTTACCCTAACAATAAACTCTTATGTTTTGCTAGACTTTCATCCAAATCCATGATCAGAAAAATATGATCATCTCACAAACCATAAGCAAATCTTAGAAAGAAGATTATGAACTCTTGTTTGTTTATGTCTTCACACCCGCACAAAAAATTTCCATTGAAAAACTTACTTTTCAAGTGATATAGCGGTTGTAGCATGATGACATAAAGTTAATTCTGAACTTGGAGTGTCGGATATATACCGTATAGGGGTATATAAGATGGTAGTCAAAGTGCCTGGTTACCAGGGTGGCCCAAGTGGTAGTGGGCTGTGGTCCATTGGGCGGCCCAGTAACCTGACGCATAGAAGCCGGATTCTAGAAGAACCCGGATCACGGCCCATGTGATCTGGCTTGGAGGAGAAGACGGATTCCTTACTTTCCAAGTTATTGCTACCGTAGTCTCCCAGGTTTCCTATTCTGTAAGCCCTAATCCGGCTATTATATAAAGCCGGACGGGAGATAAACAAAAAAACGAATAACAGAGAAGATATAGACCAACTCGCCGAGAAGTTGATCCTCTGCGAGTAGCTAGATCCAAAACCTCACATTGTAATCCTGTTTCCAGGCTTTAGTCCTAATTAGTGAGAAGTGCAGGAGTAGGCACGTCGTACTGTCGCAACGACCGAACCTGGGTAAATCATGTGTTTACTGTCTACCACGCGATCCCGTTACCCCACGTCTCTACCGTAGTCTCATGGCACCCCCGTCTATGAAAACTACTACGATGTCTCGACAGTTGGCGCCCACCGTGGGGCGAACGACGTCAGGCGTGAAGTTCCGATCTGGGATACTTGGCGGAATTGGAAGATCAATCACTGTCGGAAGCTTGGAATTCAACGATGATGTCGGACGCTTCCTCGACAACGGATCCTACATACCGGCGCAAAACCACCTGGTAAGTGCCTGCGTGTTACCGATAGGATCTGCTAACATCTTTATCGGACTAACTGCAGAAGCAATGGGGTTTTGCGGTGGAAGCAAATTTATCCCACCCGCCCTATACCCAGTCGAGGATGACTATGATGCCGGATTCTCCTCGGATCACCGACAAAAAAGTGACACACACTTTATCGGCATGGTGCAGTCCAAAGTCGCCGAAAACACGGATGATGTAAACCCCGTGCAAGAGGCAGACAAAAACACACCCGTCACAGCAACGGAAGACCCGATACCCGTCATACGGGCGGAAAATCCGACATCCGTTAACGAAACGGTGAACTCGGAAGCAGAATCCGTGCTTGCCACCATTGAGGCGAGATTAGAGTCGGAAACCGGATCAGAGGATTTTGATTCCGAAGACGAAGACGCGGACGCCTTCGAAAGGAAAGTTAAATCTTTTCAAGAGGGATTCCATGAAGTGCTAATGGCAAAACCAGCTGATACCACGGATGCCGGCAGCCAGGAAAGCCCTAAAACCCCTCCGCCAGAGGAAGAGAGAGAAGACGGAGAAACTTCTCCGGTATTTCCCAATGTTAAGGAATTGACAGAAGATGAGCCTGTCAAAAAACCTCCCTCTTCCAAGAAAAAGCATCGTGCTGCTAAGAAACTCCAATACAAAATCCGGAAGAAAAAATCAGCTGATCAAGTTGATGAAAACCTGGAAGTAGGAGATGCTAGCGGAACAAAAGCTGCGGAGAAGAAAATCAAAGAAATCCTTGTTCCACCAATGACGGAACAGGAAGAGCAAGAGCTGTTGCAAACGCTAGTGGGAGCAAATGAACCCCCTGAGATGCTGGAAGCCAGGAGACAAGCTTTCCAAAGGCAACAGCAACATCTACTCAGATCTCGGCAACACCTCCAAAAAACCCAGGATGACATTAAGCTCATGAAGGAAGAAATAGAGGAGTACGAGAGAAAGAATAGATCTGGCATTAAACCTACAAGGTTACCCGGAATCGTAAGACCGGAAGTACTACCGCCAAAAGGAAGGTTTCACAACCCATCTTGGCAAAAGCAGGTAAAAGGCAAAGATGCCAGAGGCGAACCAATTTATAAAACCGCAGCAGAAAACGCGGAAGCAGCATTCGCCATCCTGAACAATGATCTGTACTCCAATGGTGAAAAACTTCAAGGGGTGTATGCTTTCCTAGGAAAAGCATTGCAACAACAACAGCGGGCCCAAGAGCGATCAGGAAGACTACAGGATAACTCCGCCCTATGCAAAACAGCTACTTGCGCCGCTGGAGCACCTGGACCAGAAGAACCTGGAGATTCAGACAATTCAAAGGATAAAAAAGAGGATCCGAGAAAAGACAAGAAAAACCCCGACAATAGGGATGAAGCGTCCCGAACCGGATCCCATCCCCCGAAAGGTGGACTTAAAACCCACGATCGGGAAGAAAAATACCGGAATGACGGCAAAATAATGCCACCTCCGAGAAACCCAGCTGAGAAAGCCGGAAGATACGATACACCTCACAGGCGTGAGAGATCCCGGACACCCCCTAAGGATAAAGAAAGGAACAGGAGCAGGACTCCGCCTAATCCAAAAGGACGTGATCATGGAAGAGATAGGTACAATCCCGAAAAAACGCGCCCGCGCAACAATGGAAAAGAAAGGAGCAGATCCCCTTCTGTCCATTCAGCCGGAAGATATTCCGCACACATTGATAGAGCGGAAAAGGATGATCTATACTTTGGTCCTAAGTGTTTCACTGACAGGATCCGAAGGATAACCCTGCATTCTGGCTTCGCCAAAGTTGGCCCAACCTACCAAAAATATACCGGTAGCACAAACCCGGACACCTGGCTCTCAGACTATTATACATCCGTCCAAATCAACAATGGGACAGACCTGGAAGCTGTCAAGTTTCTTCCCCTAATGTTACTGGACGGAGCCAGAGATTGGATCAATGGACTACCATCAAGAACTGTCGACAGCTGGGATGATAGGGCTAGAGTATTTACTCAGCATTTCCGGGGAACATACAAACGCCCGAACAGCATCAACCAGCTGAACCGTTGCACCCAATTCGAGGATGAACCATACGTGGATTTCATCTCCAGATGGACAGCAATGAAGAATAGTTGTTCTGGAGTAACTGACGTACAAGCAATGCATGATTTCGTCAATGGCCTAAAACCCGGACTCGTACCATTCATGGTTGGTTCCAAGCAGCACAAAGATCTCGGATCTATGCTTACAACCGCCAACGAACACGCTGCAGCTGAAGACGACATCAGAGCAAGAGGAGGCAATATCGATACACTGATACTTGCTAAGAAAACTCCTCGTTCTGACAAAAAAGGAACTCCAGAAACAACGACAAAACCCAAGGAAGTCAACATAGCCTTTGGAAGCGAAAAAGGGAATAAGTGGAAAGGACGCAGCCCAGATCCAATCAATTACACTCCAGAGGAGTGGGAGAGGATTAAGTCGGAACCTTGTGTCCACCATTCACAATTTGGGAAACCCACCCATACAAACGCACAATGCCGGCTGAATAAGCACATGAAAGGCAGTGCAGGATCCGGAAATAAGGGGAAGGGTTCCAAAAGGAAACCCGCCAAACAAAAGCCAGAAGCTGACAAAGAAGACAGTGAATCGGACACTGATGAAAAAATACAGGAACAACAGCGAAAGGGCGAACCCAAATTTCCGAGAGTTGATGGAGAAGCAATGCTAACATTTCTAGCAACTCCGTCAGCAAAGGTGGCCAAAAGAACACTTCGAGAAATAAACGCGGTTGTTCCGGCAACCCCGAAATTCTTGAAGTACTCCAACACCCCAATTACCTGGGATCAGTCTGATCATCCTGGGAATATCCCTGAACCCGGCACACAAGCTCTTGTCGTAAGCCCTATTGTCCAGAACACTAGGCTAAGAAGAGTGCTGATGGATGGAGGATCCATCATTAACATAATGTACTTGGATACACTGAAGCATCTGAAGATTTCCGAGTCCCAGCTCAATTACAGCAACATACGCTTCCATGGCATTGTTCCTGGCAGACAAGCACGATACCTAGGAGAAATTTCCCTAGATGTCACCTTCGGAGATAAAGATCACTTCCGGCAGGAAAAAAGTATCCTTCGAAGTAGTGCCTTTCGAAAGCGTGTATCACGCAATACTCGGACGTCCAGCTTTCGCCAAATTCATGGCAAGATCCTGTTATATTTATAACAAGCTGAAGATGCCAGGACCAAAAGGAGGAGTAATCACCATAGCTGGTGATTTTAAGCTAGCAAATGAGTTGGAGAAAGAAAACGCCCTTTGCGCTCAAAGAATTATAGCAAAGGAAGAACTGAAGGAATTGGCCAAGGAGGTATCGCCGACAGAAATGCCGGCAGGAAAAGAAACCCGGAAGCCAACATACAGCTTCAAGGCATCCGAGAATACAAGACAGGTAATCCTAGATCCCAAAGATCCGACAAAATTCGTCGTTGTAGGGACCGGGATGACCGACAAATAGAAAGGCGAGCTCATCAAGTTCCTCCGTGAGAACTGGGATATTTTTTCCTGGTGTCCAGCTGACATGCCAGGCGTACCCAGTGAACTTGCTGAGCACCAACTCAAGGTAATTCCAGGATCAAAACCCGTTAAACAAGGTCTCCGTCGATTTGACGGAAGAAGATGGAAGGCTATTGGCAAGGAAATTATCCGGCTTTTAGCAGCGGATTTCATTCAGAAAGTAATCCACACTGAATGGTCCGCAAATCCGGTATTAGTACCGAAGAAAGACACTACTGCTCTTAGAATGTGTATAGATTACACAGGCTTGAACAAATTGTGTCCAAAAGATAGGTTTGCGTTACCGCGAATCGATCAAATAATAGATGCCACTGCAGGCTCTGAGCTTTTGTGCTTTTTGGATGCATACTCCGGGTACCACCAAATACGCATGAAAAAGGAAGATCAAATTAAGACTTCTTTTATAACCCCGTAGGACGTATTATTACGTAACCATGCCATTTGGCCTGAAGAACGCAGGTGCAACCTACCAGCGTTGCATGCAACGTTGCTTGCATAGTCAGATTGGCAAAAATGTCCATGTTTATGTGGACGATATTGCTGTCGTAACCAAGGAAAAAGATACACTCCTTGAAGATCTGCGAGAAACTTTCGAAAACTTGCGCACTTACAAGATGAAGTTAAATCCATCTAAGTGTGTATTCGGGGTTCCCTCAGGAAAACTTCTGGGGTTTATCGTCTCTCACAGAGGAATAGAAGTTAACCCGGAAAAGATAAAAGCCATCTTGAACATCTCGAAGCCTACGTGCGTAAAAGATGTCCAAAGATTGACGGATTCCTCCGCTGCCGTCAGCAGATTTATCAGTAGGCTGGGGGATAAAGCCCTACCACTCTACAAGTTGCTGAAGAAATCCGACAAAGTCAAGTGGATAGCAAAAGCATTGGAATATCTAGCAGTTATGTCTCTTCCGTACTTAGTTCAATTTCTATGTAAACATCTTTTGAGATCATGAAATAAAGTTGTCGAAATTTTGGTATCCATGTTTTTTCAGTACAAAGCATGATTCCACCTTATCTATTTCCCAATGATCTTACAAAATACTCAATGTTAACCCGAATTGTGCCTGCGTACTCGGCGTTAAGAAACTGAATGATTTTTCAGCCTGCTAATGGCTAAAGGAAACTTGAATTGCCTGCGTGCCCAAGTTTCATTTAAAATTCCGTGCTTTTCTAAGCATTTTCTGATTGCTTATATGTTGGGTCACTGGAGCTAGTTAGTAAAAATGCCTTTAGTATGATCCATGTTTCCGAGTTTTAACTGATTGGTTATACCCAGTTACTCGACATGACGATTCATAATGCTATCGAGCCATTTCAAACACTAAGGACAGTCAAAACACATATGCCAGAGAACTTAGAAGTTAAAGGAATAATAAAATCCGAACACTTTGCAAAGAATTTCATAATTAAGATTGCAAAAGGCGGAGTTTTCATTCATACAAATAGAAACATTACATTTTGGATTACATTGTAAGAACAGTAATGCTTCTATTGTCTACTTCCGCTATCCAGGTTCAAGGTAGCCCTTCAAGCATCCGACTCCTCCTCGCTGCTGTCGTCCTCGGGGATTGGAGGGATCTCTTCTTCTGGATAATTGACGGAGATATTTACCATGGGGGCAATCTGGGCGGCGTGGCCTTTGATTTCATCAAAGATAGTATTTCGCTGAGTATCCGTGTATCCTTGAGGGACACCGGACGTCACGCGCCAAGATTTAGCACCAGGGTAGTGCATGCGCATAAGGCCGAGTGCCATGCGCGCACCACCCCGTGCAGCGGAACGCAGGATGGAATCCCTGGATTCCGCCACCTCCATGATGGCTCCCGGAAGTTTTTCAACCTCCGAGAACTCCCCAGTCCTTGCGGGAAGTAACTTATTCACCAGCTGCATTCCAGCAGCCCGGATCGAAGTCCATGTCTTCCCAAAGGCTCGGATTCCTTCAAGTCGAGTGCCATCTGGGGTATCTCCTGTTTTTCCGACAAAACAACCAAAAGCGTTAGGTGAAAAACAGAGAAGAAAAGCAAGATATGGAAAAATGGTAAAGGTAGCAGAAAGTTACCGATAAGCTTGTCGATCTCGGAGACTTCCTCCAGGCGAAGGTTCAGAGCATTTTCTAAATCCTGAATGGTGGATTTATCCTTCTCCGCCTGCTCGGAAGCCTTGGAATTGGCAACTCCAAGGGCCAAATTGCTGGCCTCCAGATCCTTTTGAGCCTTCACAAGATTCTTGTGAAGGTCCAAATTCTCCTTTCGGAGATTCTCGGCATTGCCGGCATCTTCAGCTATTTGCTTGGCCTTAGCCAAAGCAGCTGGAAAGCAAGGAAAATTCCGAGTTTAGAAAATTTCCGGAGTAAGTACTTAGACAAAAAATTGAATCGAAAACTTCAGAGGAAAAATGTTTACCTGCTGTTTCCGACAAAGCGAGCTGAGACGATGCCAGCTCCGCCTCTCTCTCCTCAAGAATAGAAAGAAGATTTCTAACCTCTTTATTCTTGATGGAGAGTTTGTTGAAAACTTCCATGTTAATGGCTTCGGCGGTTTGCTGAAACATAGCAAGGAAAAGAATGGTTACTAAAACCATCAAAGCAAAAAAGAATACATTTTGTTTAATGCTTGGGGGCTAGAGTTACATACCTGGCTCATTCGTTGTAAATCCGCCAAGTTTTCATTGAACCCTTTTGCGTATTCTGCAAAAAGGGTTCCGGCCGCGCTTAGGCCGTCATTGATAATCTTGAATTCCTTGTCAAAGGTGGGAATCTCCTCGTCGAATGTCCGAGAAGGTTTTCCCACCTCTGGAGCCGCCCTTTCCCTCGTGTCCGAGTTCGACACAACAGGCTGGCTGGGCTCCAGTGGCTTGGTGGTGGGGGCTGCAGCGTGCTCTTCCGCCATTGTGAATGGTGTATCTGGGGCGATGACGGGAGAAGGTTGGCTGCCTCGGCTGGAAACAACTTTGTGTTTTTTCAGCTTCTTCGGCTTTAGGTTGGAGGGGGGCAGGCTGAAAACAAAAAACCCGGAAAAGTTAAAACTCCGAAGATGGAAGAAAAATTTCCATATAAAAAAGAACCCAGAAGAAAAGAACCTGGAAGTGGCGACGGGGATCCCGTCAAGGTCGATAACTTCCTCAGAGGAAGAAATCTTCTTGCGCTTACGCCCACCAGTAGTGGAAGTACGCAAGGCATCCAGCTCAGCTTCGGAGGCTAACTCCGAGTCTGGAAGTTCAGCGAACTGTCGAAAAAACAAATCAGAGTTAGAGGCTAGAAAATCCGAGAAAGAATGTTAAAACTATACCCAAATGACGAAAAAATACCTTGGGAGCCGGATTGTCGGCCATGTACATTGGCCGAATCGCCTCGTATTGGTCGCGGGATGCGACCAACTGGTTTGCGCGTCGTCGAAGATCCCTTGGAGACCAATCCTTGATAGATGTCCGCATTGGGTCGTTGGCTCCCGTGTATTCGCACAGGAGGCGGCCACCGTGGTTGGCCAACGGCTGGATCCGCCTATTTAACCAGCAAAGGACCGTGTCCATGCCAGTTAGAGGTGGATCAGAGGAGGTGAGCTTGGCGATGCGCCGCTTGATCCTTAGAAGATCAGGCGGCAGAACCTGGACGGCTTTCGTTCCCCAATTGTCTTGGGGAATGGCAGCGGTGTTGGAAAAAGGTGGAACCCCGATGGCCTTTTTTGGGAAAGGCACATCGGGATGGTAGAAGAAAGAACCCGTCCAAAATTTGACGGATTCTGATGTCTTGATCTTGGGGAACCAATCTTCTCTAAACCTCCGAAGAGTAAAGGAGATGGTCCCGCAAGTCGGGAGTGCGCCCTCCGAGGAGTTCCGCTTAACCCCGAAACAATACATCCAGAAATCTAACCTAGGCTCTAAACCTAAGTAACCCTCGAATAGGGCCTGGAACCCGGCCATATAAAGAATGGAGTTGGGTGGCAGGTTATGGGGTTGGATGTTGTAGTGGGAAAGGACTTGGATGAAGAAAGCGGAAGGCGGAAGTCCCATACCTCTCAGGAGGTGGGAAGAAAGAAGAACCCTTTCGCCGTCTCTCGGCGTTGGCTCGTTCTCGTCTTCAGGGAGCCGCCATTTCCCTTTGAGGATCAGGCCCTCCTTTTCCAGGTTCGGAAGGAGAGCTGGCGGAATGCTGCAGGCAATCCAATTGCCTGCAGTTTCCACCTCTTCCTCCGCTCCGACGGCGGCGGACGCGCCAGCTTCCGCAGCGGCAAGCTCGTCGCCGAGGAGCTGGATCTTGTCCTCCGCCGTTTCGGGAGCAAACGGCGGGGAGGGAGCGGAGCTTGAGCCCGCAGCGTTCGCGGCAGCGAAAAGATCCTCTCCGCCCGCCGCGGAAGCCGCTGTCTTTTCCGGCTCGTCGCCGGCGTGCCTTGGAGACCCGAGCTGCGGATCCAGATCGTTGATTATGTCGTCGACAGTGAGCGCGGCGGAGCGAGTGGGAGACGACGGTGAGGTTGTCATTTGGTGGCGGCGCGGTTGCGTTCGTGTGCTCTGGGTGCGTTCGCGCTCTCGGGAAGGTTCTTCGCTCGGGAGCTTGTGCGCAGCAATGGCGTGACAGTGAGAGTGCGGAAGGTTTTTGACGAGGACGAAGACGGCTATTTATAGCCAGAAATCCGTCAAGATACGTGCCAACGGCTATTTTGACCGTTGGATGATCAACGCGTGTCACTCGCCGGAAAATCCGGGAAATGAAACGACAGGGTAATGATGGTTATCTCCTCGTTTCCCGCGAGAATCTGTCAGAGATATGTTTCTGGGTTTTCCGAGTAAAACCCAAACGTCCCTTACGTCAGCATGATTAAGTGCGCTGACGTAAGAAGTTCCTTCTCCACGAAGGATCGTGAGAGAAAAGTCGGATTTTCAGGATTCCGAGTTTCACGTTACCATCTTTTTCAAAAGAAGAAGAATCAAGACTGCTGATTGAAATTTCTCGGACAAAGCACATTGGCGGAAGACGGCAAATCAGAGTTTTAATCCTTCTTGGGGGCTACTGTCGGATATATACCGTATAGGGGTATATAAGATGGTAGTCAAAGTGCCTGGTTACCAGGGTGGCCCAAGTGGTAGTGGGCTGTGGTCCATTGGGCGGCCCAGTAACCTGACGCATAGCCGGATTCTAGAAGAACCCGGATCACGGCCCATGTGATCTGGCTTGGAGGAGAAGACGGATTCCTTACTTTCCAAGTTATTGCTACCGTAGTCTCCCAGGTTTCCTATTCTGTAAGCCCTAATCCGGCTATTATATAAAGCCGGACGGGAGATAAACAAAAAAACGAATAACAGAGAAGATATAGACCAACTCGCCGAGAAGTTGATCCTCTGCGAGTAGCTAGATCCAAAACCTCACATTGTAATCCTGTTTCCAGGCTTTAGTCCTGATTAGTGAGAAGTGCAGGAGTAGGCACGTCGTACTGTCGTGACGTACCGAACCTGGGTAAATCCTGTGTTTACTGTCTACCACGCGATCCCGTTACCACACGTCTCTACCGTAGTCTCATGGCACCCCCGTCTATGAAAACTACTACGATGTCTCGACATGGAGATAGAATAACAACTGAATATTATTGTCTCTAGGGCATACTTCCAACATCCCCCTCATCGTCCTTCCGCTTGCCATGGTCACGAGCGTCGTTGCACATGGCCGGGGTGCGGCGAGTGTCCTCACCATCAATCACACCTACCCGCCAGGTGTAGAGATGGACACGCGGGTAGGGAAGCTCCTCCTCTGTCCGAAAGAAGAAGTGTTGTGGTCTGGCCCGTGCCAGTTCTGGACCATGGCAAGGTCCAGATGAATAGCGTCGCTGTAGCGGATTCTAGCAGGGGGAGGGGCGACCTGACGCGAGGGGGCAAGTAGCCCTCCATCTCAATGACACGGCCCCCACCCTGAGGGAAGACTGTGAAGGCATGGCTGTTGGGAATGTGGGTGATCTCCCGACACCACACGCAGTAGCTGAAAATGGCCATATCTTTCTGGGCATAGATTCTGCTATCAAGCCTGTCGACCATGACCTGCTTGCGAAGCACCTCCCGCGCGCCCTCAATGTTCAAGAGCTGGAGCGGCATGCGCTCGATACAGACACGGGCATGGAAGTCCCAAGTATGGTGGACACCATGGTCAGCCTCTCGCCAAGGCTGCAGGAGGAAAGAGGTACCCTCAGCGACTACGACGCAGCCAAGGCGAAGCGCCGCATTGCGGTGGTTGGGGACGTCGAACTTCACATCACATGCACGCCGGGGGGTGGGGGGAGGGGGGGTGGGGTGGGTGGGTGGGTTGCAGCTCGGCCCGCGTGGGTCTTCAAAGTTTATAACATGTAGTTTTACTCATGTTAGTCGATGTTGTAATATGGCAGCTCATGTTTTGGCAAGATGTTGTGAACATGATCTAGGGTCCTGCTGGTTTTTAATGTTGTCCCTGACGCGATCAGGACCATTGTGTATTCTGAAGGATCGTTGATTGAATGCTATGGAGCTGCCCTTTCTCAAAGCAAAGAAAAAAAAAACTACGGGACGCTGTTCAGGTTGGCATGTGTACGTGCGAGTACAGGCTGTAGGTCTAGCTAACGCACAAGGGCGTGAGTTGCGTGGTGCGTCGAGCCTAAAAATGATGTAGCTGCAAATTGCGTTTCCCGATCTCGGATCTTCCTGTTCGATCGCGTTCCGCTTGAGCGCGCGACCAACAGGATAATCTCACGGGTTTTTAAACACGGGAACAGAGCGAACCAACAGGGGGTAACATGCTACCCTGAAACCTGGGGTTGACTAATCCGAGTCCCGCGGGGCGCTATCCAAGTTGAGAGCGAAGCGAAGCAAATTAAGCACGGCTGATTACCCTCGCACGGTTGGCCGCCTGGCCGGGTTTGACTTGAGCGCACATGTCGACAATTTGCCTCGTCTACATTGCTGTCCGTATCCTAGCACGCTGGTCTGGCGCCGTTGGAGGAGCCCATGAATCGGACGCGCAACCGTCCATGGCGCCGATCGATCAGATGCTCGCCACAAACCAACGTCCCGGCCCGTGTGTGTTCCCGCCCCATCATGCTACCTGCATTGGTGGTCCGTGATTCCATTCCGTTCCCCGCCGCTGTTAGGTTCGGTTTCGGAAACTGTTTCGCCAAGTTCCCACGGAACAAAGTTTCCTTCGTCGCGTAATGCTGTAGCCTGTAGAGAACGCTGTCACAGTCCGCATCGGAGTAACAGGTATGTGGTCCAGTCCCCACCCAGATGCCGATGCGTCGGCTGGATTTGGGCGGAGCCATGGATCTTTCTCCGCCGGTGTCGACGTATCCAACGCGGGACGCGCCCGGCCGTGGTGTGAGCCGTCCTTGTCGCGGCCATTACGATTTGGGCGCAAAACTTGAGCAAGGATCGACGGAGAGGAAACAGCAAATGCACACGCACCAGCTCGCTTGTCCCGGCCGGCAGGCAGGCACCCATCGGCTCCGGCCGGCCCAACCACCCCCAACGCTGACATGCTGTTAACTCCCCGCACTTTCCGTATGTCACAAGTGAGGAGCCGACCCCGAACCGAACCCCAGCTGACCGCAGCTCGCAACGGAAGAGAAGCTTCACGTGCTTCCCCTCCCCCAGGTATCCTCCAACCACCCGGACGACGCAATAGAAAACGCCCCGCTAACCGCAGCACGGCCCGATCGATCGCCTACCCATCCATCCACCCCGCCATACAATACTCTACATACACACACACACACACCAGCTTCGCCGAATTGATTGGGAGACTTGGTTAGCAGGAGGAGAGGACCCAACAATAATAACATAGGAGTATATCCCAACAGCAGCAAGACAGACAGAGGAGGAAGACGATCGAGCAGCCAGCAATATTTTGCCCCGAGTTGTTGCTGTATCCATCGCGGAAAAGGCTTTGGTGGGAGTACGTTCGTGTTTGGTAGCTAGCTAGCTCCCCCTTCCTTCCCGGTTGACTTCCTCGGGGGATCTTTTGTTTCTTTTTGGGTTTGGTGCCCGATCGTTCCACCCCAACTCATTCATCTTTGCTTGCTGCCCGGGACTGGGATAGTGGTAGGAGTGGATATATAGCTGTGCGTTCCTTTCCTGGGTTTGTCGTGGATGAGTGTGCTGCGTTGGCGGGAGATCGAGGGACGAGCATGGCGCCGGTGACGAGGGTCGGCTGGTCGTTTCTCGGCCATGAGATCAAGAGCAGCGATGGTTTCTCCGGCGGGTCCTCGACGTTGCACTACGCGTCGGCGCCGGCGGATGTCACGACGAGTCCCGAGCCGGGCCCGCCGTCTGCGGCGGCGCGGATCACGCCCGCGGTGCTGTTCATCACGGTCGTGCTGGCCGTGGTGCTGCTCGTCTCCGGGATGCTCCACGTCCTGCGCCGCCTCTTCCTCAAGACCCACCGCGCCAATGCCAGGGCGGAGGCCGTGGAGCGCCAGCTGCAGCAGCTCTTCCACCTGCACGAGGACGGCGCCGGCCCGGGGCTCGACCAGGCCACCATCGACGCGCTGCCGGCCTTCGCCTACGCCGAGCTGTCCGGCTCCGCCGCCGCCAAGGGCCGCCAGTTCGACTGCGCCGTCTGCCTCTGCGAGTTCGCCGCCGACGACCGCCTCCGCCTGCTCCCGCTCTGCGGCCACGCGTTCCACGTCGCCTGCATCGACACCTGGCTCGGCTCCAGCTCCACGTGCCCGCTCTGCCGCACCTCGCTCTCGGTCCGCGCGCTCGCCACCGCCAGTGCCGCCGCGGTGGGCGCCTCCGCTGAGCCGGACATCGAGGAGCAGAAGCTGGAGGATGCACCCAAGGAGGTCGTGCTCCCTGTCAGGCTCGGTCGGTTCACCAACGTGCAGGGCAGCGCCACCGCCGACGGCGAGACGGGCACCAGCAGCCGCCTCGACGGGAGGAGGTGCTTCTCCATGGGTACCACGTACCGGTACGTGCTCGCCGACGACAACCTGGTGGTCTCCATACATTGGCGTCCCGGCGACGGCATCGCGGCCATGCGTCCCGACGCAACAGCGGCGAGCAGCGACCAGCAGGGCAAGAAGGTCTGCGCCGCCAGCCGCGGCGACAGCTTCTCGACGTCCAAGATCTGGCAGTGGCGCCGCAGCGGCAGGCGGCTTCCCGGCCTCCGCGCCGGTTCCGCGTCCCCGACGGACGACGCCCTTCCGTGGGCGTCGCCGGCGAGCACACGCAGCACGAGGCAAGAAATCGACACTTGACAACGATAGAAATCTACACCACACAGTAGTACACACTACACATGTTACCTTTGTTTGTTGATCAGTAGCGCGCTAGCAATAAGCATTTCTTGGTACTGTAGAATTTTGCTGGTGATCAGATCAATCAGTGAGTCCTGTTCCTCCTCGGATGCCATTTCCGTGAATCTTTTCGCCTGCCTACTGCTGCTAGCATGTACTACAAGCATCATCGGAACTGGCATGATCCAAAGTGGGCAACCTAGCTACTTCATCACATGTTTTGTACTGCTGCCTGACTGGAATATTCTTGTTTTTATCATCTTCCCGGACATGTACTGCAAGATCTAGCTAGCAGTCATGGGCATGCACCCATTCATCAGTCAGTTTACTATGGCCCTGTCCCAATCTGGAGGTACCAAACACAGCATTATGGCGCTGCGACAGGTGTTCGTTTCGGGTGTCTTCTCACACCTGTGCTAGCTCCTCCTGTGCGCCATTGCAGCCACCAAAATCTGAACCGTTTGATACGCAAATGCTGGTGGTGGTGGTGGCCTTGTCCTTGGCTCTTGGAGAGATTAATTAGGGGGATTAATGGTGGATGTACGAGAGGCGCCCCAGCTAGCTAACTCGTCTAGCTACCGCCATTCTTCTAGCCGCAGCAACAGCAACAGATTTAGCTGACTTTAATTATGCTGTCTCTCGATGCTGCTAATTTAGTTGCCCTGTAGGACAGTCTGCAGCGATGATCGGCATTGGATTGGGACCACGGCGGCTTTGGAGTGATCGTATCCAAGTGGGGCGGCTGCTTCAGCAACTCCTTCGGCACTCGTATATGGGCTAGCGGACAATAGTTTTTTTCCCGTGATTCTGATTCCTCCTCGCTGTTACCAATTACGAGGCCTTTTGGTTTGACTAGGGTTTACATATGCTTTGTTTAATTAGGTCAAGGAGACAATGACTGTGCAACCAATCCTTCTTTATGGATGCAGAAGTAATAAGCTGTACTTAAGTGCTAACCCGTCAGAAGTTGAGTAATGATAAACCCGCAGAAAAAGCAGATTTGTGATAACAACATGTGACCATACGTGGAAGGAATCTACAATGCACCGTGTAATCAAACGTAGATCGGGAGTTGTGTGCTTCGACACCACTAGGGTGTACAGGAAATGCAATACGTGACTATACAAATATACAGTCTAACACCCTTACTTAATCTTAACCTTGCTCTGAAGAATTCAGAAGATTAAGATCGCATCTGCAGCTCTCGAACTGTGGTGGAGGTAAAAGTTTCGTGAAGATGTCAGCAAGTTGATCTTTTGAAGGGATGAACTTGATCTGAACCAACTTCTGCGAAACTCGTTCCGTGACAAAATGATAATCAACTTCAATGTGTTTTGCTCGGGCATAAAATACCGAATTCGAAGAAAGGTATGTAGCACCGATGTTATCACGCCAAAGCACAAGTGGCTGATCCTGAGAGACTCCCAACTCTCGAAGCAAAGACTGGACACAAATAAGCTCAACAGTGGCATTGCCAAATGTTTTGTACTCAGCTTCAATACTACTACGAGACAATGTAGCTTGTTTACGAGCACTTCAGTCAATCAAATTAGGACCATAGAACACTGCATATCCCCCGTGGATCGTCTGTCATCTGGACTACCAGCCCAATAGAACGACGAGAGGACACCAGAAGAGGCAGGCCGAAGGTGCAGGCCAAGAGCAGCAATCAACCGAATATAGCGCAAGATGCGTTTCACAGCTGTCCAGTGAGTGACTCGGGGAGCATGAAGAAACTGGCAGACACTGTTAACCACATAGGAGATATCAGGGTGAGTAATCGTAAGATACTTCAAGCCACAAACAATACTACGATACTGAGTAGCATCATCCGACGAGAGAAGAGTACCGGCAAGTGCAGAGAGTCGGTTAGTGGAAGACATAGGAGTAGTAGAAGGCTTGCACTGAAGCATACCGGCATGACGAAGCAAATCGAGAGAGTACTTCTGCTGAGTGAGAGTCAGACCGACATCAGAATGAAAAACCTGAAGACCAAGGAAATAATGAACACGACCAAGATCTTTAACAGCAAAATCACTACTCAAGGCTGAAACTAGACGATCTGCAGCAGAAACCGAAGAGCTGAACAGGATGATATCATCAACGTACACCAACAGGTACATAGTGACTGTAGGACGCAGAAATAGGAACAAAGATGTATCAGCTGTCGACGGAACATACGCATGTGCACGAAGAGCAACACCAAGACGTGCACGCCAGGAACGGGGCGCCTGCTTAAGACCATAGAGGGCTTTGACCAGGCGACACAAATGTTGTGGACGAGCAGGATCAACAAAACCAGGAGGCTGGCGAATATAAACCTCTTCTTCAAGCACACCATGAAGGAAGGCATTCTGAACATCTAGTTGTCGAAGAGACCGAAAGTGCATTTTGCATCTTTGATCTCTCTTAGATTTTGGAGTTGATAACAACACCACTAAGCATCTAATAGTGCATCAAGTATTTCAGGATATATCAACTAGACGCAAAAAGGTGAAGAGAATTCCAAGACAAAGCCACCAAGATCAATATGGTCCAACGGTAGTACCGGGCTCGACAGCGGTAGTACCGCTCTGCACAGCAAGCGGTAGTACCGCGCCCAGTACCGCCGGTATGAAAATGCATACTGTATTCAACGGTACTGCAGCGGTACTGGCTCGGTAGTACCGCTGTGGTCATATTAATATTGAGCAAAACCTTGCTCAACGGTAGTATCGCTACTGAATGGCGGTAGTACCGCTGCCTCCAGGAAGCGGTAGTACCGCCCTCAGTACCGGTCCTTGTACCGCTAGTAAGGATTTGCTCACGGTAACGTTTACGGTACTAGGGCGGTAGTGCCCTAGTACTACCGCCAGCCACTTCGATTTAATTCGAAGTTGTGGCCAGCGGTAGTACCGGTGTGCACTCGCGGTAGTACCACTGCTGGAGTACCACGGTACTTTAGCAGTGGTACCGCTCGCGCCCAGTGTCTGGGACTCCCAAGTACCGCTCATGTTGCCCGGTATCGGTAGTACCGCTGGCCCCAGCGGTAGTACCGCTAGGCACGAAAAAGGGTCAAACGGCTAGTTTGGGGAGGGGGCTATAAATACCACATCCCCTTCTTCCCCAAGAGGTTGCTCGCTCTAGCATGAAAGACAAGCATTTATTGAGCCTCCAAAGTTAGATTTCTCCCAATCCCTCCACCCAAACTTGTTGATACTTGGAGGATTGAAGGAGAAGGCCCTGATCTATATCTTCACCGAGCCGTTCTTCATTTCTCCCTCTCTAGCTCAAGGGATCTAGCCTAGGTTTTCCTCTTGTGGAGAACCTAGGAATCTTGCTACTTATTGGTGATTTGAGATTGTTGGGAGCCCCCAATTTGGTTGTGGGTGTGTGCCCCAAGTTGTTTGTAAAGGACTCGATTCCCGCCTCAAAGTGGATCAATAGTGGAAGGTGAACTAGGCCTTTGTGGCGGGGTTCATCGGAGAATAGGGTGAGGCCTTTGTGGCGTTAAGTAGGCCTTTGTGACGAGCTCGCACCCCTCCAACGAGACGTACTCCCTTAACAAGGAGGAACTCGGGAATACATCGTGTCTCCGTGTGCTTCATATCGGTTACCTCGTCCCCTTCCTTCTTTACTCTTGCTTGTATTATTATTGTGCTTGCCTTGTCATATAGGTAAATTCACCCTAGTTGCATCTTATAGAGAATTTACCTTTGTGTCAAGCCTAATTGTTAAAGAAAAATTAAAATTGGCCGTAGCACCTATTCACCCCCCCTCTAGGTGCCTATTCTTTACTTTCAATTGGTATCAGAGCCTCGACTCTTCTATCGGGTTTAACCGCCTAAGAGTTTAAGTATGGGTGAATAATCGGATACCGGTTCCGCGGCGGCGGTGTCCATGAATGATCTTATTGAGTTGAAAAATTCATTGACCTCATCCATAGACACCAAAATCGATGAGTTACGTCAAGTTTTGATGGAACTCTTGAAATCCAAAGGACCGGAGGTCACCAGCTCATCCGCCAAGAAAGGTGTAGATGGTGAACCATCTAAAAATGCTTCCGCCGAAAACTCCACAAAGAAGGGTACAGAAGGAGATGGAGAATTTCACTCCGTTCCCGGAAGTTATTCCCCCGATCCTCCCGTCCCACATCCTCATATAATTCCTAGGGGAGATCCACCTAAAATTGATGCATTTTCTTTCCGTGAATGGCAATATTTTGCCGTAATGCTGGAACTATGGCGACTGCATCTATCGTCATTACATGGAGACTCACTTGAACTCTTATTGTATAGAGCTTTGGAGAGTCACTCGTGATGGATACAAACCTCATGACCCCAAGAACCTAACAAGAAGAGAAGCAGTAGATTGTCAACTAAACTACACCGCCTTGTCAATTCTTCAACAAGCCGTGGGTCCTAACCACATGCCGCATCTCCAACAATATTCCACCGCCAAGGAAACATGGGACGCTCTCGTTGTCATGTTTGTGGGCAATGAGAGCATGCAAACGAATAGGTATGATGCCTTGACCAATGAGGCCGAAGGGTTCTATATGCATGATGGAGAGAACCACGAAGACATGTACCGAAGGCTCAAGACACTTGCCACCGCATTCACTAATGTTGGTGCCAAGTACATTGATGATGCTTGGATCAAAAGGAAGTACATGATTGCCCTCATGCCATTTGAGCCCGCAGACTTGAAGAGCATTCAAGGAAGACATGATTTCCCTTCTATGACATCAACTCAAGTCATGCAAGAAATGTTCTCCTATCAAGTGCAAACCAAGAATGCTCTTGACAACCGTGCTAGGGCCATAGGAATGCACAAAGGGGCATCCATTGCTTTGAAGGCCAAGGTTGTGTGTCAAGAAGTTGAGTATGAAGAAGAAGTCAATGAGGTGTTGGCTTTATTGAAGGATCAAGAGTATGATCCCGTGCTCAAGGATATCATTGCTCTCACAGTGCAAAAGTTTTGGAGGAATCCTCCCAAGGCCAAGAAATTTGTTGAGGAGAAGACCAAGTCTCGCTATGGAAACGATGGGGCTCAAAAAGTGAGATCTTGCTTCAATTGCCAAGATAAGCACCATTTCATTGCGGAGTGTCCCTGTGAGAATAGGGAACACCATGGTGGCAAACTCGTTCGCAAGGACAAGTCCAAGGTTGAGTACAAGAAACCTCATTTCAAGAAGAAACCTTTTAACAAGAAATCTCCCACCAAGTTTGTGCTAGTGACTCAAGAAGAATATGATTCCAGGAGTGATGAAGAAGAAACCACAAGTGAAGTGGCCGCTCTAGCCATTGCTTCTACTCCATCGTCTTCATCTCTCTTTGAATCCCCCAATTAAAATCATCCTCACCCAAATGCCAAGTGCTTCATGGCTAAGGCCTCGGAGGTATCACCTTCTCTCAACTCTAAGACCCCAAGTGAACTAGAAAATCTTGCTAGTCTTAGAGTAGAAGATGAAATGCTCTCTTTGGAACGTTTTATGTCTAACATGCAAGGGGAGACCAAGAATTACTTCGAACATATCATGAGCCAATTGGGAGAGTCCCAAGAAGCTCTTGAGAAGAAATGTGAGGTTGAAAGAAGGGATGCGGATGAAATTGCATCCCTCACTATGAGTCTTGAGGAAGAGCATGATGGTAGAGTTTCTCTTGAGGAGGAACTTGAATCTATTGAAGAAACTCATAATGAACTTGTTTCTAATATCACTAAGGAACGTGATCTTGCAATTGCAAAATATAAAAAGGCTAAAAAGGATAAGGTTGAGTTTGGGGTTGGTCATGGTAAACTAACCGAGGAGTTTGAAAAACTAACCGAGGCTCACAAAGCTTTGGAGAGTCAGCATTCTTCCCTCAAAGAGTTGCATGAACAACTTCAAACTCAACTTAATCAACTCAACAACCCTAGCACCTCTACTTCTTCTTGTGATCATGCACATATTATTGAGGAAAATGCTAGGTTGAAAGATGAGCTTGCAAGGCTCAAGGGCAAAGGCCCTCAAGTTGAGAAGGTTGTGGCCTCTACCCCACAAGTGGTGGCCCCTAGTCCTCATGTGGTTGTTGCTATACCACAATTGAGTGCTCCAAGGCCACAAGTGGGCAAGCAAGGACTTGTCTATGTTGCCAAGAAGAAGAGCAAGAAGAAGAAGAACAAGAAGAAGTCCAACAATGGTGCCTCGAGTGGTATTGTCATTAGGGACAACACTACTCGGAGTATCTCCGTGGGAACTAACAATCCACACAATTTCTTATATGTTGATTATTATGGTGTTGTGCAAGCTAAATATGTTGGTCCTATTGAGGTTTACAATGACTATACTATTTGGGTTCCAAAGACCCTTGTTGCCAACATGAAGGGACCCTCCTCGGGTCCTAATTCTAGTCAGTGATCTCTTGCAGGACTATGCTTCCGTTGGGTCTAAATGGATAAATGATAGTGGATGCACTAGTCATATGACCGGAAGCAAAGAACTTGTGACGGAGTTGCGCCCAAATGATATTCAAGCAACCGTCACTTATGGATACTCGTCCTCGTCTAAGTTATCAGGGTTCGGCAATGTTGTGATTGCTCCCGATATCACTATCGTGAACGTCATCCTTGTCGAATCCCTTGGTTTCAATTTACTTTCCGTCCGCTCTCTTGGAAAGATGGGTTTCTCCGTATTTTTTGATGAAGATATTGTGGTCCTTTTGAGGAGCAAGACTCTTGACGTCGCATACGTGGGACATGTTGAAAATGAGTTGTTCGTGGTGGACTTTTCGAAGTCTACCAACTCTCAATCAATGTGTCTTTTCGGAAAGGCGGACGTGGGATGGTTGTGGCATCGCCGCTTATCCCATGTGAACATGAGAACTTTTCAAAGTCTTCACAAAGGTGGCCTTATTGTTATACTAAAAGAAAATGTTTCCTTTTCCAAAGATCGCGTTTGTAGGTCGTGTGTTGAAGGAAAGATGCATGATATCTCGCACAAGGCCAAGACTATTATTTCATCAAAGAGGATCTTGGAGCTTCTCCACGTTGATCTCTTTGGTGCCTTGCCTGAAGCAAGTCTTGGTGGCAAGAAGTATTGCTTGGTGATTGTCGATGATTATTCAAGATACACTTGGGTTTATTTATTCAAGTGCAAGAGTGAAACTCAACAAACCATCATCGATTTCTCCAACGAAGTGCAACGGCAACACAATGTGCAAATCATGTCTATTAGGAGTGATAATGTTTCGGAGCTCAAGAACTACACTTTGAATGAATTCCTTAGTGAAGAAGGCATTCGTCATCAATACTCCGCCACTTACATTCCTCAACAAAATGGTGTTGCCGAAAGGAAGAATCGCACTCTGTTGGATATGGCAAGGACCATGTTAGCGGAGTATTCTTCTCCCCAATATTTATGGGCCGAGGCCATATCCACCGCATGCCACTCCTCCCACCGCCTCTATATCCGCAAGGGCTTGGACAAGACTACATATGAGATCCTCACCGGCAACAAGCCCAACATCTCCTACTTCCGTGTATTCGGTTGTAAGTGCTTTTATTTGATCAAGGGTGTTAGGTTTTCTAAATTTCAATCCAAAACTATTGAGGGTATATTTGTTGGTTATGGTGCCGAATCCCACACTTATAGAGTCTTTGACAATGCCTCACGGATTGTCATAGAATCTTGTAGTGTGGTTTTTGAGGAAAATGATGGCTCCCAAGTGGCGCAATTTCATGTTTCTAATGTAGATGTTGAAATGCCTCAAGAAGCCATAGGAAGGATGGGTGTGGGATTTTTCCGCCCAATCGAGGGACACCTTGTGGCAACTCGAGAAGGACTATTCTCTACTCAAGTGGAGACCTCCTCTACATTAGAAGAACAAGCCAAGGAGCCAAGTGGTGCACCTAAACAAGAACATGTTGAAGACCCTCCTCTTATTGACCAAGCCACTACGCAAGATGTTACCACTCCTATCATTCATGCTAGTCAAGGTCAAGGCCAAGATACACCATCCTCTTCATCCTCTCCTCAAGTTGAAGCTAGTGATGCTGATGATGATTATGATGATCAAGGCCAAGTTGGTCAAGACGGGGACCCAAATGATCAAGATGATCAAGTGATCCCTCCTCGCAATAATGAGGAGATCGAAGCCCGTCGTTCTAAAAGGATAAGAAGATATTTGAAGCACATTGATGCCCAAGACAACAAGGTCTTGGAAGATATTCAAGCTAGAAGATCCACAAGAAGGCAATTGACACATTTTAGTGAGCATCAAGCTCACATATCTATGGTGGAACCAAAGAAAGTGTTTGAAACTCTTGAGGACTCCGATTGGGTTGAAGCTATGCATGATGAGCTCAATAACTTTGAGTGTAACAAGGTTTGGATATTGGTTCAGAAGCCCAAAGATTGCCACAATGTTATTGGCACTAAGTGGATATTCAAGAACAAGCAAGATGAGCATGACATTGTTATAAGGAACAAGGCAAGATTGGTAGCTCAAGGTTACACTCAAGTTGAAGGCATTGACTTTGGTGAAACCTATGCTCCCGTGGCTCGCCTTGAGTCCATCTGTATCCTTCTTGCTTATGAATCTTCACATAATTTCAAATTGCAACAAATGGATGTTAAAAGTGCTTTCTTGAATGGTCCACTAAAAGAGGAGGTATATGTTAAGCAACCTTCGGGGTTCGAGAATCTCAACTTTCCTAACCATGTCTACAAACTCGACAAGGAGCTCTATGGTCTCAAACAAGCACCACGTGCATGGTATGAGCACCTTAGAGAGTTGTTGGATGACCGTGGTTTTGAAGTTGGGAAGATCGACCCCACTCTCTTCACCAAGAGAGTAAAGGGAGAGCTTTTCATATGCCAACTATATGTGGACGATATCATCTTTGGCTCAACTAACCAAGCTTTCAATAATGAGTTCTCAAATATTATGACTGACAGGTTCGAGATGTCTATGATGGGAGAGCTTAAATTCTTTCTTGGCTTCGAGATCAAGCAATTGGCTAGAGGGACTTTCCTTTCTCAAGCCAAGTATACCCAAGACATGATCAAAAGGTTTAATTCCAAAATGCAAAGATCAAGCCATGTCCTATGCAAGTCAAGTGCCATCTATCTCGTAACCCGAAGGGTAAATATGTGGACCAAAAGTTGTATCGTTCTATAACTGGTTCTTTGCTTTACCTTTGTGCATCTAGGCCCGATATCGTTTTGAGTGTAGGTGTGTGTGCAAGGTATCAAGCGGCCCCTAAGGAAAGCCATTTAATGGCGGTCCATAGGATCTTTCGATATTTGGTTCATACCCCAAGATTTGGTTTGTGGTACCCAAAGGGGGCACAATTTTCTCTCAAGGTCTACACGGATTCCGATTGGGCGGGTGATCAAGATGATAGGAAGTCCACTTCTGGGGCTTGCCAATTTCTTGGTAGGTCCTTGGTGAGTTGGTATTCCAAGAAGCAAAATTGTATATCTCTCTCCACCGCCGAAGCCGAGTATGTAGCCGCCGCAAGTGCTTGCACCCAATTGCTATGGATGATGAAAACTCTCAAGGAATATGACGTTCATTTGGATAAGATGCCTCTTTTGTGTGACAATGAAAGTGCCATCAAGATCGCCTACAACCCCGTGCAACATACAAGAACGAAGCACATTGAGATACACCATCATTTCATCCGAGACCATGTGGCAAGAGGGGATATTGCACTATCTTATGTGCCCACCAAGGACAATCTTGCGGATATCTTCACAAAGCCACTCGACGATGCAAGATTCATGTTCTTGAGGAATGAACTAAATGTCATCGATTCTAGGAGTTTGACTTGAGGATCTTGCACACACCCCTATAGATGAAACATGTTTGGGTTTAGGTGTAGGCATGGACATAGGGGGAGTGTTATCCTAACACATTGGGTTCTCCCTCCCCCCATTATGCCCAAAGCAAATATTCATTGTGATCTCCCTTTTTCTAATGTTTAATCGTGAGCTTCAATGTCGAGAATTGGCAATGTACCCAAGATATATCTTCGCGGTTACATACCATAATCTCTTACATGGTGGCTTAGGCCACCAACCTCTTCCTTGTTGAAGAGTTGGTTCTTGTTTGGTTTTTATGTGGTTTTTCGTTGTATTTGTTTTTCCTTCTCTCTCTTTTGTGTTTTTGTGTGTCGGTGTTGGTTTGGGAATCACACTCCCTCTTTTCCTTATTTGATTTTTTGTGTTTCCTTGCAAAAGTTGGAGTGTGTAGTACCATCACAGTTTGTGTTCTAATCCCAAGCCCAAACAATTCCTCCCTTAGACTTTTTCTCTCTGAAAATTTCAATCTCTTTGATCCCTTGGTGGAATGAAGACCAGGCTAGCGGTACTACCGCCAGTTACGAGCGGTACTATCGCTGTAACTGACAGTAGTACCCAGCGCACGGTACTACCGGTGGCTCCGGGCGGTACTACCGCTGCAGGAGTTCGTGCCCAGCACAGAACCCGCAGCGATACTACCTCTTGGACCAGGTAGTTCCAGGTGAGCGGTACTACCGCTGAGAGCGGTAGTACTACCGCTGCAGCAAAAATCCGTGGGGATTAAAACTGATCTGGGAGGAGGGGGTTACCCTCATAACCCTTTTCTCTCCCTCATCTCCTCCCCACTTTGGATCCAGCCGCCGCCAAGTCTTCTGTCCACCGGGGAGGGATCTCTCCGGTGATTGAACGCTCCTATCTCGCCGGAGAACGCCCGGGGACCGCTCCCAACTCCTCCTCCACGACGATGAGCTCCGGTAACCCTTCCTATCTCTCTCCCTCGAGAAATCTTGAGAGATGATGATGCCTAGTGTTCTAGAGATCTCCTAGTCTTGCAGTAGTTAGTTGTGCTCCCTAGTAGATGAAATCTCATTAGAACTGTTGGTGTTTTAACCTCTTGTTGGATTCGGTGGATGAATCCGCCAGCAGCGGTACTACCGCTGGCACCAGCGGTACTATCGCTATGGCTGGAACCGCTGGTAGCAGCGGTACTACCGTGGCCCCCAAGCGGTACTACCGCCTCCTGGAATCTGAACACTTCTAGTTCTAGTATGATTTCGTCTCGAAGATCTTTTTTATTGAAGTTTTCTTATCTTTTTCTATCCCCTATTGCTTTCTTAGGAGCAGGTGCTAGTGGCTCGAAGGGTGGAGGTCGCAAGCGTGCAGCTAAGAGAGGCTATAAGAACCTCGAGGAAGAAGAAGCCCCTGAGGTTATGCCACAAGGGAACTTGACTTGGAGGCAGAGATCAATGAACATGAAATCAAAAGCAGCCCGTGACAAGTCAATTGCAAATATGTCAGATGATCAGTTCCGCAGGGAAAGGAGGACCAATACTTATAACCATCCAAGGGAAGCTAGAGCAAACGAGTGTTTCTGGACTCGTTTTCAGGAAAGGATATTCTATGAGGAGTACCCACTCAACAAAAATAAGGTAGTCACTCAGTTTTCCATCAATGTTGCCTTCATGAGGTCAAAGATGGACTATTTTGGTGAAGCTCTGGAAATTTGTGAGGAATTTGGGCTTCTGGACTTCATTGAGATCAATGAAGATTATGATGAGCATCTCGTGGGCCAGTTCTATGCCACGTTGTATTTCCACACCGATGAGAGGAAGATCACCTGGATGACGAAGAATCAGAAGTTTTCTGCTTCTTGGAGTCAGTTTACTACTATTCTGGGTCTGCAGGACTATGGGGAGATTCCAGATGCTGCTTTTCACAATAAATTCTTCCGGGTTCCTTATCCGGAGAAGTCCATGGCTCCCACTGAGATGTATGATCTCTATATACATGGACGTGCTGTGGTTGTTCAGTCCAAGAACCTGTTGCCTGTTTACTCTCCACGGGATCTACAGGAACACTTTGGCTCCTCGGGTTGGTAACTTTGATCAAATCCATGGATCCCTCATAGACTTGATGGTGTACACTCATAGGCGTCGTGGTGATGGCCTAAGGCTTGATGTGATGGACATTCTCTTGAACGAGATGTACAACTGTGTGATGAGGAGGAGAGTGCCCGTGTTTGCTGCCTTGGTTTTCAAGCTTATTTCCACCACTTGGCGCAATGCCCAGTTTTCTGATGCTCTTTTGGATAATGACCAAGAACTTACTACTCATGCCATCAAGGATCTTTGTTTCAAGAAGCATGCCACTCCTTTGCTAGGTCCGGACACTGATGGCTCTAGTGACTCGGATTTCGAGATGGAGGGGAGAGCTTAGAAGAACAGCTTTCGCAGGTGGATGTCCTCAACCTTGAAGAAGGCTTTCTGTCGCCAGCTTGATATGGAGGACAAGGCATATCGTGATCATGTGCGTAGAAAGATGGAGAGGCGGCTCACTCGTGACAGGTTTGCCCATCTGGGGGTGCCTGTTATTCCAGGGTCTGTGGACATGATCACTACTTCTAGGGAGTGGAAGTCAAAGCAAGGCAATGCATTGATTGATCCAGATCTTCTAGATTATGCTACTACTTCTCACGAGCCTTGGAATCGTGGTGAGACTTACGATGAGGTCGAAGATGTGGACACTAAGGATAAGCGTGGTATCGGCAGCCCTGCTAGTGCCTCTAGTCCCGGCGAGTGACCTCCAGGGACGTTAGCATCGCCTCTTCCCTTTTTGGTGCATTGATGCCAAAGGGGGAGACAGTTCTATCTAGGATCGCTTCATTTGCTTCGGTTGTGTTCGTTTTTTCAAACTTTGTGTGGTGTGTGCTTGTGTGTTGAACCATTTGGTGTTAAGTTTCTGTGGTTGAACCATTTGATGTTATGGATTTGGATTTTATGGTTATTATCGTTTTCCGTTAAGCAAGCATTCATATTATCATATCTTTTGTATCCTTGCTAGGTCTCAAAGAGTTAGGGGGAGCACACATTTTAAAAGAGAACAAAGTTTGCCTCATTAAGCAAATTTTCTTGATGCATCACTCTCTCTTGAAGTGCTCGTCCAAAATTCTTTGTACCTCTGTTAGTGGTGTTTTCATCAATCTCCAAAAAGGGGGAGATTGAAAGTGTATTTTGCATCTTTTATCTCTCTTAAGTTTTGGAGTTGATAACAACACCACTAAGCATCTAACAATGCATCAAGTATTTCAGGATATATCAACTAGACGCAAAAAGGTGAAGAGAATTCCAAGACAATGCCACCAAGATCAATATGGTCTAGCGGTAGTACCGGGCTCGACAGCAGTAGTACCGCTCTGCACAGCAAGCGGTAGTACCGCGCCCAGTACCGCTAGAAGTACCCCTAGTATGAAAATGCGTACTGTATTCAGCGGTACTGCAGCTCGATAGTACCGTTGTGGTCATATTAATCTTGAGCAAAACCTTGCTCAACGATAGTACCGCTACTGACTGGCGGTAGTACCGATGCCTCCAGGAACCGGTAGTACCGCCCTTAGTACCGGTCCTTGTACCGCTAGCAAGGATTTGCTCACGGTAACGTTTACGGTACTAGGGCGGTAGTGCCCTAGTACTACCGCCATCCACTTCGATTTAATTCGAAGTTGTGGCCAGCGGTAGTACCGGTGTGCACTCGCGGTAGTACCGCTGCTGGAGTACCACGATACTTTAGAAGTGGTACCGCTTGCGCCCAGTGTCTGGGACTCCCAAGTACCGCTCACGTTGCCAGGTATCGGTAGTACCGTTGGCCCCAGCGGTAGTACTGCTAGGCACGAAAAAGGGTCAAACGGCTAGTTTGGGGAGGGGGCTATAAATACCCCATCCCCTTCTTCCCCAAGAGGTTGCTCACTCCAACATTAAAGACAAGCATGTATTGAGCCTCCAAAGTTAGATTTCTCCCAATCCCTCCACCCAAACTTGTTGATACCTTGAGGATTGAAGGAGAAGGCCCCGATCTACATCTTCACCGAGCCGTTCTTCATTTCCCCCTGTCTAGCTTGAGGGATCTAGCCTAGGGTTTCCTCTTGTGGAGAACCTAGGCATCTTGCTACTTATTGGTGATTTGAGATTGTTGGGAGCCCCCAATTTGGTTGTGGGTGTGTGCCCCAAGTTGTCTGTAAAGGACTCGATTCCCGCCTCAAAGGGGATCAATAGTGGAAGGTGAACTAGGCCTTTCTGGCTGGGTTCATCGGAGAATAGGGTGAGGCCTTTGTGGCGTTGAGTAGGCCTTTGTGGCGAGCTCACACCCCTCTAATGAGACGTACTCCCTTAACAAGGAGGAACTCGGGAATACATCGTGTCTTCGTGTGCTTCATATCGGTTACCTCGTTCCCTTCCTCCTTTACTCTTGCTTGTATTATTATTGTGCTTGCATTGTCATATAGGTAAATTCACCCTAGTTGCATCTTATAGAGAATTTACCTTTGTGTCAAGCCTAATTGTTAAAGAAAAATTAAAATTGGTCGTAGCACCTATTCACCCCCCTCTAGGTGCCTGTTCTTTACTTTCAGAGACCACCCCCGAGTAACAGCCAGTGCGAGCAGCAGACGAATAGTAGTAGGCTTGACCACAGGACTGAAAGTATCCTCATAATCAAGAGCATGTCCTTGTTTGAACCCTCTAGCAAACAGTCGAGCCTTATACCATTCAATAGAACCATCGGCATGTCGCTTGACTTTGAACACCCACTTATAAAGTTGGTGTTTCGTTATTACCGAATTGTATGTCAGGTTTATATATGGTGTACTAACAGGAATTTCTACTTGTGATGATAGAGAGATACACTCTGGACCCTCTCAAGTATTACGGTGTTCATCATCGTCTGGCTAGACACTTGATCATGGTGATTAAGACTGTAACAACGGAATATGGAATGAGTAAAGGAGTACATGTGGGGTAACAAGGACGTTTCACCTCGGGCATTGTAAAGTGTCGAGAAGCAGTGCGATAAGTAAATGTTAGTAATACGGGTGGTTCTCACGATAAATATATTTGTGATATGTGTGAGGGTCATTATGTACATTGAAGTAATGAGTTTTGGACATGTCACCTGTATCTAAACCCGTAGGGTCACACACTTAAGCTTCAAAAACATTTAGGAGTTGTGTTCTGATGAAATTTATAGATGAAGTAACTCCGAAGGAGTGTTCGGAGTGTCTCGGGATATGACGGAGGAGTTCGGAATGTCGTGGAGAGTGGACGGAATGGCTAGGGACATTTTTGGAAGGTGGTAGAATGCTTGTGAAAAGCTCCAAAAAGTTTCAGAGGAGTTCGGGAATTTTTTGGGGTTCCGAACTGGTGAGAATGGACAAACCCTAGTAGGGCATGTGCCAGTGGGTCACATAGGCCCATTAGGGCTGCGGCCAAGTGGGGGTGGGGTGAAACCCTAGCCGAATTGGCCAAAGACTCCACCTCATGTGGATTGGAGAGAAGGGGGAGACCTAGTTATTTTTGAACTCCCCCGACCCCTCTCCTCAATCGGATTGGGGGAGGGAGTTCCTGTGGTACTCCAACTCCCCCTAACTCGCATAGGGTAGGGTGGGTGTCCCAGTGGGAGTCCACCTCCCCCCATGGTGCGGCCAAGGCCAGGAGGAGGGAGTCCAACAAGGACTCCTCCCTTTTGGGGAGTTGTAGTCCTAGGAGGACTCCTCCCCTCCAAGGCGCCTAGCCCACTATATAAAGGGGGCGCACCAAGGGATCCATCCCAAGCCTCTCGGAGCCCCACACATTCCCAAAATAGAATAAAGTACATTTGTTTCATGATTTAGTATTATATTTGTATGCTATAACTTTTATGGACACTGAATGTGAGATTCATAGGAAACCTCATACGAACGTGTAGAAACATAAACACTATTTTTTTTCATTTGTCATTTCTCTTAGAAAAACTCGCAAATATTAGATCACCATGTTTTCCTGGTCATGGACATTTGTTATGTCAATATTAACGGAAGCATATTGTTGTTTCAACATTGTGGCTAGGTAGACCCAAGTACTCCCTCCGTCTCAAATTAAGTGTCTCAAAATTTGACAAAAGTGAATGTATCTAACACTAAATTATGTCTAGATACATCCACTTTTGTCAAAGTTTGAGACAATTAATTTGAGACGGAGGGAGTAATTGATATACTACGAGATCTGGTTTTAGCATTGCTATAAATACTATCGTCATAGTATGGTTAACTTGTTTGCTTCTGAAAAAGTATGGTGCCCCCTTATGTTGTTTTGGTAATTAATGACAATCCTTATGGACTAATATTTGCATTGAGATAATTTTGTAGGTTTTTCCATTGGCATCACTTGAACTCCATGTGTTGGATTCAAGATTGGATACCATCAAGACCATTTCTTATCATGACTATTTTTTATATGACCAAGAAGAAAAATGGTCATTATAATGGTGAGAATATTGCAAATATGTCTTGAATAACGAGATTGTGTGAAAAATCATGTTTACCGTCAATACATCATCATTAAGAAGAAAGGGTATAATATAGGTGGTTGATCAAGTCAAAGTGCAAAGAATGGATTCAATATTGATCAACACATAAAGATAAATTATGTACCAAGTGGGATCATGTGATCTCATGGTACGGTAACAAATTGTGCATATATCTTTGTGAACTAACGCATGATACATGTGTGTGTATGTGGGGTATCTTTATGGGGTTAGGTATCTTCCCATGAGCTTGCATCAGAATGGATATTTCAAATAGTCATGATGACAAGTGATGATCGTCATCAAGGGTGTGTTGTGCAAGTTAAATATAAGCATCAAGAAGATTTCATATGCTTGAAGCTTGCCTCCCATATGGAGATTATGGTCAAGTAAAGATATACATGAGATAAGCTCTCCCTATTAGCTTATGGGTGAGAAATATACAAGTCTTCACCAAGCGAAGCGCAATCAAGAAATACAGGTGACCAAGATCATCATCATATATATTAAGTGGAATGCGCAAGGTAAAGGTATGACTTTGATAGGATTTTTGTTTTACCGGTCTCATGATGTTAGTTGAGATACCGGGTTGTATGATAGATACCGTACTATCAAGAGGGGCTCTCGAATGAGTAACTTGATTGTATCGTTCGCAGAGAGATCAAACATTTGCATCTTAGGCATCATCCTTCTTGGTTCTTATTTGGGTTGTCTCCATGTGTGGTTTTCGATCTTTTCATGTTCTTCAAGACAAACTCATATCATCAAAAATGGATTTCATATGAGAAAGTTATTGCGTTTTTATATTGGAGGTTTTACCGAGTATTCTCTTATAGAGAGGTCAAACCTTTTCCATTTGGTTTTATCCTTCTTTGTTTTACTATGATGTTTCTCTGCATATTCTTTTAGTGCTCTTCGTTGTGATTCCAACGAGGCAAATAACATAAAAACGGAGTCCGGATGCAAAATTTGTGGCCGCTTTTGTTTAGCTATTTTTTTTTGCAGTTTTCTAGGGGCGAAAGTTCTGGCCCCGAGAAGTTTTCGGTCAAATATCCGCCCCTCCCCCCACCAAAGAACAACTCTAGGTGCATCAAGGGGTTCCCGAGGATGAAAATTTCCAGCCCGGAAAGGCCAGAACTTCCGGGGTAAGTCCAATTACTTCAGGTCTAGACGTCTGTAACGACTAGATTTCTTGGGAAGGTATAAATATCTTTAACCTTCCTCATTGGGAGGTTGCCCAACCCATTTTTATCTCTCCTCCATTTTTGACCTTCAAAATCATGGGTTTCTCTTAATCCTCCAATGATTCTTGTCCCCTTCTAGGGAAAAGAGAGAGGAGATCTAGATCTACCATTTCACCAATCAATCTCTCCTCTTAGTGAGGGGAATCCATCGGATCTAGATCTTGGGATTCATTAGTTGTTTTCCTTGTTATTCCTACTATCTCCCTCCATAGCTTTAGTTACTTTGGTGGGATTTGAGAGAGAAGGACTCGACCACTTTGTGTGTTCTTGCCATTGCATTAGGTGCATAGGTTTGAGTTCTCAAGTGAAGTTTGTGATGTTTGTTAGTCTTGGGTACATAGGCATTAGGGAGATTGTTCCTATTGGTTTCATTGAGCACCTTAGAAGGTTAGTGCTGGGAGCTTCCACTTTGTTGCAAGAAGCTTTGTTGGGATCCCCCAATTGAGTTGTGGAGATAACCTCAACCTTGTGTAAGGTTTGGTCACCGCCTTCAAGATGACCTCATAGTGGAAACGAGAATCTCCCTCACCGAAGAAGATAAAGGAGAATAGCGTGTGCACCTCCACTCTATTGGAGTGCCTTAGTGACTCCACAACCCTCCAACGAAGACGTACTTCCCCTGGGAAGGAACTTTGGTAATTACATCGGTGTCTCCTTATGCTTCGATTATTTCTCTACCTAGATCGTTACTTATGCATTTACCTTTGTGATAGCCATCGTGCTTGACGTTTTCTATGTTGATATCCTTAGTTGTGTATCTTTCTTAGTATAAGTTGTTGGTGCACATAGGTGAATCTAGCTTGTTTAGGTTTTGTGCTTGATAAATTAAACGCTAGTTTTCTTCACCCTTCTCCCCTCTAGGTGGCATCCTTGTACTTTTAAGCTTATCCTTGCCAAGAAAAAAAAAATTTAGTTAGTTCCTTATTTCGTGGCTCTTGTTATACGAATGCTTATCTTAAGCTGGGAAAACATTGCACAAGGTACTTTATTAATAAAGATAGTAGTAGAAAGAGGGAAAAAATCAAAAATTTACAACTGAATGATGGGAACATAATTACTGAGGGGGGGTAGTGACCTTCTGAACCATGCCACTGAGTTTTATAAAAAATTATTTGGGTATTCAGATAGGCCTATTGTCTCCTTTAATTTTAACTCCTCATGTGTGCTTAGCTTGAAAGAAAATGAGGAACTAACTAAAAAAAATTTCTTGGATGAATTCAAAGCTGTAGTGTTCTCAATGGCCCATAATAAGAGCCCGGGACCTGATGGTTTTCCTGGTGAATTCTACCAGTTCTTTTGGGGGCTTATTAAGGTGCCATGGAAAAATATTTGACGATTTTATGCACGTAAATTGGATGTAGGTAGGATTAAATTTGGGACTATTACTCTCATACCTAAATGTGAGGATGCCCAGTTAATCCAGAAATTCAGAACTATCTGTTTGATGAATGAAGTCTTGAAATTATCACAAAAGTCTTAAACAATAGGCTTGATGTGGTGGCTGGTGATTTAATCGACAAGTTGAAAGTGCATTCTCGGTATCTCGCTGTTTTGTGTGTTTGTTAACAACATAAAGAGGCTACTAACCGTATGTGCTATCTTGTCAAAGGATTTGGTCTTAATTCAGCACGTATACGGTGTCAAAGAAATGGTGAAGAAATCGAAGATCAAATGGATTTTTCATGGCCAAAATCAGAGCTTCAAAGGGAAGCCCGGAATATTCCGGGCCAATCCGGGCTCCGGAATATGTCCGGAATAATCCGGCCACTATGGGAAAAAGTTCTGTTACAATCCGGATTATTCCGGAAGATTTCGGCAGCCGGAATATTCCGGGGTCATTCCGGCCTCAACGGGATTTTGCTCTGTTGGAATCCAGAATATTCCGGGGGTCATTCCGGCCATAAGGGGATTTTTCTCTGTGGCCATCCGGATTTCTCCGGATTATTCCGGGGTCCGGAATATTCCGGACCATTCCGGGCTGGTCGCAATCTGGCTGAAAAACGGCTAGTTTTGATGGAGGCTATAAATAGAGCCTCCCTTCTCTCCCCAAGGGTCAGCTCTCCCCTGCATTGAAGACACCATTAATGGAGCTCACCCACTAGCAAGATCTCCCTCCTCCTCCACCCAAACTCGTTGATTCTTTGAGGATTGAATGAGGACCACCGGATCTACATCTTCACCAACCGGATTTCCATTTCCCTCTCATTTGCTTGAGAGATCTTTTCTTAGGGTTTCCTCTTGTGGAGAACCTAAGCTTCTTGTTACTTGTGGTGATTCAAGAAGAGTTGGGAGCCCCCAATTAAGTTGTGGGTGTGTGCCCCAAGTGTTTGTAAAGGATTCGATCCCGCCTCAAAGGGGTTCAATAGTGAGAGGTGAACTAGGCCTTTGTGGCGCAAGTTCATCGGAGAATAGGGTGAGGCCTTTGTGGCGTTGAGTAGGCCTTCGTGGCGAGCTCACACCCCTCCAACGAGACGTACTCCCCTAAAAAGGAGGAACTTGGAAATACATCGTGTCTCCGTGTGCTTCCATCGGTTACCTCGTTCCTCCCTCATTACTTACTCACACTCGTAGCTTTTATTGTAGTACTTGTTGTATTAATTGTTGTCCTATTTGCATTAATTGCTTGCCTTGTCATATAGGTAAATTCACCATTAGTTGCACAATCTAGAGAATTAACCTTCTTGTCAAGCCTAAACTTTAAGAAAAATTAAAATTGGTCGTAGCACCTATTCACCCCCTCTAGGTGCCCATACTTTACTTTCAATTGGTATCAGAGTCTCGGCTCTTCTATCGGGCTTAACCGCCTAAGAGTTTAAGTATGGGAGATGATTTGGTCGACGCTCCGTCCGTTAACAATGTGACCATGGATGATCTCAATGCTTTGAGAAATTCATTGACCTCATCCATAGACACAAATTTTGATGAGTTGCGTCAACTCATGGCACAACTCCTCAAAGGCAAAACACCGGAGGTTGTCGAATCATCCCTTCCGGAAGAACCGGAGGGTGCCAAGAATGGGGTAGATGGTGATCCACATAAAAATGCTTCCGCCGAACAATCCGCTAAGAAAGGTGCGGGTGGAGAGGAAGGATATCATGCCGTTGAAGGCCTATACTCTCTCGATCCCCCCATCCCTCATCCTCATATAATCCCTAGAGGAGATCCACCTAAAATTGATGCTTATTCTTTTCGTGAATGGCAATACTACATGGAGACTCACTTGAACTCTTCTTGTATAGATCTTTGGAGGATCACTCGTGACGGATTCAAGCCATTTGATCCCAAGAATCTCACAAGAAGAGAAGCCGTAGATTGCCAACTCAACTACACCGCCTTGTCCATCCTTCAACAAGCCGTGGGCCCCAACCACATGCCGCATCTTCAACACTTCTCCACTGCCAAAGATACATGGGATACACTTCTCATCATGTTTTTTGGGAATGAGAGCATGCAAAGAAATCGGTATGATGCCTTGACCAATGAGACCGAAGGATTCTTCATGCGTGATGGAGAAGATCATGTTGACATGTATCGAAGACTCAAAACTCTCGCCACCGCCTTCTCTAGTGCGGGTGCCACATATATTGACGATGCTTGGATCAAGAGAAAGTACATGATTGTCGTGATGCCATTTGAGGGCACGGACTTGAAGAGCATTCAAGGAAGACATGATTTCTCCTCCATGACCTCAACTCAAGTGATGCAAGAATTGTGCTCCTACAAAGTGCAAACAAAGAATACGCTGGACAACCGTGCTAGGGCCATTGGAATGCATCAAGGAGCATCCGTTTCTTTGAAGGCCAAGGATTTGTCAAGAGAGGTTGAGAATGAGGAAGATGGAGATGAGGTATTGCCTCCTTTGAAGGAACAAGACTATGATCCCGTTCTAAAGGATCTCAGTGCTCTCACCGTGCAAAAGTTTTGGAGCAATCCTCCCAAGGGCAAGAAATTTGTTGAGGAAAAGACAAGGTCTCGCTATGGAAATGATGGAGCTCAAAAAGTGAGGTCTTGCTTCAATTGTCAAGATAAGCATCACTTCATTGCAGAGTGCCCGTACGAAAATAGAGAGCTCCATAGTGGCAAGCTCGTTCGCAAGGACAAGTCCAAGGTTGAGTACAAGAAACCTCACTTCAAGAAGAAGCCTTTCAACAAGAAGTCTCCCACCAAGTTTGTGCTCTTGACTCAAGAGGAGTATGATTCCGGGAGTGATGAAGAAGAAGAAACCACAAGTGAAGTGGTCGCTCTAGCTATTGCCTCTACTCCATCATCTTCATCCCTCTTCGAATCCCCCAATGACGATCTCCCTCAACATAATGCCAAGTGCTTCATGGCTAAGGCCACGGAGGTATCACTTTCCCCCAACTCTAAGACCCCTAGTGAACTAGAACATCTTGCTAGTCTTAGAGAAGAAGAAGAAGAAAGGGTCTCCTTGGACCACTTTATGTCTAACATGCAAGGGGAGACCAAGAAGTACGTTGAGTATCTCATGAGGAAATTGGGTGAGGCCCAAGATGCTCTTGAGAAGAAAGGTGAGGTTGAGAGAAGGGATGCGGATGAAATTGCATCTCTCTCTATGACTCTTGAGGAAGAGCATGATGGTAGAGTTTCTCTAGAGGATGAACTTGAATCTATTGAATTAACTCATAATGAACTTGTCTCAAACATCACTAAGGAACGTGATCTTGCTATTGATAAATATAAAAAGGCTAAAAAGGATAAGGTCGAGTTTGGGGTTGGTCATGGTAAACTAACCGAGGAGTTTGAAAAGCTAACCGAGGCTCACAAAGCTTTGGAAAGCCAACACTCATCCCTCAAAGAGTTGCATGAACAACTTCAAACTCAACTTAATCAAACTAACAATGCTAGCACCTCTACTTCTTCTTGTGATCATGCAAATATTATTGAGGAAAATTCTAGGTTGAAGAATGAGCTAGCAAGGCTCAAGGGTAAAGGTCCACAAGTTGTGAAGTTTGTGACCCCTTCCCCACAAGTGGTTTCCCCTAACTCTAATGCGGTCATTGCTAGACCACAATTGAGTGCACCAAGGCAACAAGTGGGCAAGCAAGGTCTAGGCTATGTAGCCAAGAAGAAGAACAAGAAGAAGAAGAGCAAGAAGAAGACCAACAATGGTGCTTCGAGTGGTGTTGTCATTAGGGATAACACTACTCCTAGCACACCCGCTCAAGCTAACAACATTGCCACGAGTAGTAGTGTCATGAGGGACAACACTACACGTAGCACATCCGCGTGAACTAACAATCCACACCATTTCTTATATGTTGATTATTATGGTGTTGTGCAAACTAAATATGTTGGTCCTATTGAGGGTTTCATTGACTATACTATTTGGGTTCCAAAGACCCTTGTTGCTAATATGAAGGGACCCATCTCGGGTCCTAACTCTAGTCAATGATCTCTTGCAGGACTATGCTTCCGGTGGGACTAAATGGATTCTCGATAGTGGATGCACTAATCATATGACCGGAAGCAAAGAGCTTGTGACGGAGTTGCGACCAAATGACATCCAAGAAACCGTCACTTATGGAGACTCGTCCAAGTCTAAGGTATCCGGGTTCGGCAAGGTTGTGGTGGCTCCCGATATAATATCGTGAACGTCATGCTTGTCGAGTCCCTTGGTTACAATTTACTTTCCGTCCGCTCTCTTGGAAAGATGGGTTTTTCCGTCTTTTTTTATGGTGATATTGTGGTCCTTTTGAGGAGCAAGACTCTTGACGTCGCTCACGTGGGACATGTTGAAAATGAGTTGTTCGTGGTGGAATCTTCGAAGTCAACCAACTCTCAAGCAATGTGTCTTTTCGGGAAGGCGGACTTGGGATGGTTGTGGCATCGCCGCCTATCCCATGTCAACATGAGAACTTTGAAAAGTCTTCACAAAAGTGGCCTTATTGTCGGACTAAAAGAAAATGTTTCCTTTGCAAAGGATCGCGTTTGTAGGTCGTGTGTTGAAGGAAAGATGCATGACATCGTGCACAAGGCCAAGACTATTATCTCATCAAAGAGGATCTTGGAGCTTCTCCATGTTGATCTCTTTGGTGCCGTGCCCGAGGCAAGTCTTGGTGGCAAGAAGTATTGCTTGGTGATTGTCGATGATTATTCAAGATACACTTGGGTTTATTTCTTCAAGTGCAAGAGTGAAACTCAACAAACCATCATCGACTTCTCCAACGAAGTGCAACGTCAACACAATGTGCAAATCATGGCTATTAGGAGTGATAATGGCTCGGAGTTCAAGAACTATACATTGAATGAATTTCTTAGTGAAGAAGGCATTCGTCATCAATACTCCGCCACTTACACTCCTCAACAAAATGGTGTTTCCGAAAGGAAGAATCACACTCTCTTGGATATGGCAAGGACCATGTTGGCGGAGTATTCTTCTCCCCAATATTTATGGGCCGAGGCCATATCCACCCGCATGCCACTCCTCCAACCGCCTCTACATCCGCAAAGGCTTGGTCAAGACCCCATATGAGATCCTCACTGGCAACAAGCCCAACGTCTCCTACTTCCGTGTATTCGGTTGTAAGTGCTTCTATTTGATCAAGGGTATTAGGTTGTCTAAATTTCAATCCAAAACTATTGAGGGTATTTTTGTTGGTTACGGTGCCGAATCCCACACTTATAGAGTCTATGACAAAGTCTCACGGATTGTCATAGAATCTTGTAGTGTGGTTTTCGAGGAAAATGATGGCTCCCAAGTGGCGCAATTCCATGTTTCTAATGTAGATGTTGAAATGCCTCAAGAAGCCATAGGAAGGATGGGTGTGGGATTTTCCCGCCCCATCGAGGGACACCTTATGGCGACTCGAGAAGGACTATGCTCTACTCAAGTGGATCCCTCCTCTACAATAGAAGATCAAGCCAAGGAGCCAACTAATACACCTAACCAAGAACATGTTCAAGACCCTCCTCTCATTGATCAAGTGACTCCGCAAGTCGTACCCACTCCTCTCACTAATGCGAGTCAAGATCAAGGCCAAGATCAACCATCCTCTTCATCCTCTCCTCAAGTTGAAGATAGTGTTGAAGATATTGTTGATGATGATGATGATGATCAAGGCCAAGTTGGTCAAGATGGGGACCCAAATGATCAAGATGATCAAGTGATTCCTCCTCGCAATAATGAGGAGATCGAAGCCCGTCGCATCAAAAGGATAAAAGAGCTTTGAAGAAAATTGATGCCCAAGACGACAAGGTCTTGGAGGATGTTCAAACTAGAATATCTACAAGAAGGCAATTGGCTCATTTTTGTGAGCATCAAGCTCATATC
This sequence comes from Alopecurus myosuroides, assembly GCA_028641055.1. Lineage (NCBI taxonomy): Eukaryota > Viridiplantae > Streptophyta > Magnoliopsida > Poales > Poaceae > Alopecurus > Alopecurus myosuroides. The sequence goes on along the minus strand of CM054063.1, from coordinate 205,508,472 downwards.
TCTATGGTGGATCCTAAGAAAGTGTATGAAGCTCTTGAGGACTCCGATTGGGTAGAAGCTATGCATGATGAGCTCAATAACTTTGAGCGCAACAAAGTTTGGAGATTGGTTGAGAAGCCCAAGGATTGCCACAATGTTATTGGCACTAAGTGGATTTTCAAGAACAAACAAGATGAGCATGGCATTGTCATTAGGAACAAGGCAAGATTGGTTGCTCCAGGTTACACCCAAGTTGAAGGCATTGACTTTGATGAAACCTACGCACCCGTGGCTTTAATTTCCAACATGCTAAGAGCAAGACATCTCCTATGCAAGTCAAGTGCCATCTATCTCGTAATCCAAAAGGGAGTAAGGATGTGGATCAAAAGCTTTATCGTTCTATGATTGGTTCTTTGCTCTATCTTTGTGCATCTAGGCCCGATATCGTTTTGAGTGTAGGTGTGTGTGCAAGGTATCAAGCGGCTCCTAAGGATATCCATTTGATGGCGGTCCATAGGATCTTTCGTTATTTGGTTCATACCCCAAGATTTGGTTTGTGGTACCCAAAGGGGGCACAATTTTCTCTCAATGGATATACAGATTCCGATTGGGCGGGTGATCAAGATGATAGGAAGTCAACTTCCGGGGCTTGCCAATTCCTTGGTAGGTCCCTAGTGAGTTGGTCCTCCAAGAAGCAAAATTGCATATCTCTCTCCACCGCCGAAGCCGAGTATGTTGCCGCCGCAAGTGCATGCACTCAATTGTTATGGATGAGCCAAACTCTCAAGGAGTATGGAGTTCATTTGGATAAGGTGCCTCTTTTGTGTGACAATGAAAGTGCCATCAAAATTGCATACAATCCGGTGCAACATACAAGGACCAAACACATTGAGATCCGCCACCACTTCATCCGTGACCATGTGGCAAGAGGAGACATTGCACTATCTTATGTGCCCACCAAGGACAATCTTGCGGATATTTTCACGAAGCCACTTGACGATGAAAGATTCTTGTTCTTGAGGAATGAACTAAATGTGATTGATTCTAGGAGTTTGACTTGAAGATCTTACACACACCCCTATAGATGAAACGTGTTTGAGCTTAGGTGTAGCCATGGACATAGGGGGAGTGTTATCCTAACACATTGGGTTCTCCCTCCCCCCATTGTGCCCAAACGAAAAATTTCATTGTTATCTCTCTATTTCTAATGTTGAATTGTGAGCTTCAATGTTGAGTATTGGCAATGCCCCCAAGATATATCTTCGCGGTTGCATACCATGAACTCTTACATGGTGGCTTAGGCCACCAACCTCTTCTCGGTTGAAGAGTTGGTTCTTAGTTGGAGATCTTATGGTTTATTGTGTTTTTTCCCTTCCGAATACTACTTCTCGTTTCTATTTCGATCTTATTTGTTTTTTCCCCGAGAAGTAAGACTAGGAAACCTAACCCCTTTTGTTTTGCTCTATTTGTCCTCTCTCATGTTCATCTATGCATATGTCGTACTCCACACATCAACACTTCGTTCCTAGCCTTTCAAAACTTGCCCTCCGGAAAATTTGGAGCTGTTTGCTGCTTTTGCCGGAATTTTCCGACCATCCGGATTTTTTCGGACCATTCCGGACTCCGGAATTCGCTGGAATATTCCGGCCCCCGGAAATTTCCGGACCATTCCGGATGGGCAGTTTTCCTTTATAAATACCCCCGCACGCACGGGTGGACGGTTTTCCTGCACTTCTTTCTCTCCTCCCGTGCCCTAGCCACCATAGTTCGTCGATTTCGTCCCCGTTGCCCCTAGGGAGGATTGTTGGATCCCTCCTTTGGTCAAGGACTTCCCCATGGACGATATGTTGTTTGGCATCTCTTATTTCTCGTTTTGATTGGTTGATTTTGGTTCTAGATGAAATCTCAACTAGGGTTTGATCTAATTCCAAGTTCTATCAATGTGTTCTTCTTGCCAATCACTACCTAGATGCCATGTTATCATTGATCTAGTCTAACCACTCAACAAATCTAGACTTAGATCCAAATCGTAGATCGTGACCATCCCATAACTTCTAGCACGTAGATCTACTTTAGGTTCATCTATTTGGTATCCCTTGATGTTTGGTTCAGTTGTTGAGTCAAAAATTCGAAGTTTTGGGCTTTTTCTCGAGTCAAATCGAGGAGGCCGGAATTTTCCGGACCATTCCTGCCTAGCCGGAATATTTCGGACCATTCCAGAAGCCAGAATATTCCGGTCTCAACCGGAATTTTCCGGAAGCTGCCAGAATTTCGAGTTTTTGCACTATACCAAACCTTTCGGCGTTCCTTTGACCCGTATGGCATATGCACTTATCTTTGCTACTCCTTTGTCCTCTATTCTCAGGTCCTGGAGCTCGTACTGGTCTGAAAAGGAAGCAAACTGTTGGCAGGGGTGCTCTCCCTGTTAGGGGTCGCTCTTCCGGTTCTCGTGGGGCATCTCGTGAGGATGATAATACTGAGAGGGTTCCCGACATTGATCTGAAAGAATGCTCTATTCCTCAGTGGAAGTTTATCAAGCGGAAGAACCCGTACCGCTTTCCTGAGTCCAACTGTGAGGATCCTCGGTTCTGAACAAATCTGCAGTTCAAGTGTTGGAACGAGTTCTATTCTACCCAGCAGCCTCTTACTTGTGTGCAGTCTCAGGTTGACATGGCCGTCTATAATAGGTACAAGAACTCAGAGCTCCGCCATGTGCATGCATGTCTGGAGAAGCTTGGCTTGATTCCTCTGTTTGACAACACTGAGAGTGAGTATTGCCCTCAGTTGGTTGCTCAGTTCTACTGCACTCTCCACGCCACGGGTGATGCCTGGCGCTCCATGACTTGGATGTGTGGGGAGGAGAAGATCGCTAGTAACTTGACCGAGTTTGCTGAGGCCTTGGGTTACACTTGGACTGCCACCTATGCTGATCATGGCTACAAGATTCATGAAGCACCAGAGTATGACATCTCTAGCCTGGACTTTTGCTATCCTCCCAATGTCAAAGGCAAGACTAAGCCTTTCAACTCCAACATGTACCCTTACTACAACTTGCTCTCCAAGATCTTCTGTGCCTCCATTGTGACCAAGGCCGGTGATTTCTCTGCTATGAGGGCCTTCATGGTGAACCTCATGTTCCTCACTAGGCCTAAGAACCAAAGGAGGATTGATGTGATGGACTTCATCTACCGTGAGATTTGCCTAGGGGTCATGGAGAAGAGGAAGCCCGCCTATGGCCCACTTATCCAGAAGTTCATAAATGCCAAAGTGGGGATTGAGGTCATGGACAACTATGAGGTGGTCAAGTGCAAGAAGATGGCTCCTCAATTGATCAATGGTGATGATATTCGGGAGTTTTCTAAGGGAAAGTCCAAGTCCCCCACGGCCACTCCTTCAGCTTCCACCAGTGGCACTTCTGAGCGTCCCTCTAGTGGCGTTGCAAAATTCTTCAAGTCTATGTTCAACATGTGCAAGGACACTAGGGCTATTGCCCATGAGGCTAGGGAGTTGGCCAAGGAGACTAGGCATATTCAGAACGCCGACCACATAGCTGCTGGTTTTGACGTGCCTGCCGATCCTTCCTATCTTGCTGCTGCTGATCTTGTCCCCATTGAGATGCCCGAGATCCATGATCATGACTTCTACTTCGGGGTTCCTACAGCGGATGTTGATGATGAGGAGTATTCTGATGATGAAGACGACTTTGATGCTGCTGGACTTGGAGGACGTGATGCTGAAGCTGAGGAAGAGGAGAATGATGAGGAGGGCAATGGAGAAGATGACGACATGGAGTGATCTCTTGGGGCGTTAGTGGGCTCTTTGTCCCTTTTTGGCGTCTTGATGCCAAAGGGGGAGAAGGAGTCCCCATATTAGAATTCCACGGGCTTTGCAAGGGTTGGGGCACAAGTCTTTTGCCTTTTGATTTCGATCTTATAGGCTTGTGCTCCGGTATCTTTATTTTGTTTCTTTCGTTTAAAACTTCGTACTATGTGTGTGGAACCTCGTGACGTATTCGTGCCACCCTTCCCCGTGGTTATGCTACTATTATCATGCGTTCTATTATGTCTATCTTTATCTATGCATGTTATGTGAACTTGTTTAGACGGCTTGGTGTTTAAAACATAGGGGGAACAAAGCCTATGAAGTGTGTGTCTCACGACACACATCGAGGAAGAACTCCGTCTATTTTTTGGACACCATTTCTTTAGTTCATTTTGTTTAATCCCCGTGAAATCTTTATGTTGTCATCAAACACCAAAAAGGGGGAGATTGAAAGTGCATTCTCGATATCTCGCTGTTTTGTGTGTTTGTTAACAACATAAAGAGGCTACTAACCGTATGTGCTATCTTGTCAAAGGATTTGGTCTTAATTCAGCACGTATACGGTGTCAAAGAAATGGTGAAGAAATCGAAGATCAAATGGATTTTTCATGGCCAAAATCAGAGCTTCAAAGGGAAGCCCGGAATATTCCGGGCCAATCCGGGCTCCGGAATATGTCCGGAATAATCCGGCCACTATGGGAAAAAGTTCTGTTACAATCCGGATTATTCCGGCAGCCGGAATATTCCGGGGTCATTCCGGCCTCAACGGGATTTTGCTCTGTTGGCATCCGGAATATTCCGGGGGTCATTCCGGCCATAAGGGGATTTTGCTCTGTGGCCATCCGGATTGCTCCGGATTATTCCGGGGTCCGGAATATTCCGGACCATTCCGGGCTGGTCGCAATCTGGCTGAAAAACGGCTAGTTTTGATGGAGGCTATAAATAGAGCCTCCCTTCTCTCCCCAAGGGTCAGCTCTCCCTTGCATTGAAGACACCATTAATGGAGCTCACCCACTAGCAAGATCTCCCTCCTCCTCCACCCAAACTCGTTGATTCTTTGAGGATTGAAGGAGGACCACCGGATCTACATCTTCACCAACCGGATTTCCATTTCCCTCTCATTTTCTTGAGAGATCTTTGCTTAGGGTTTCCTCTTGTGGAGAAGCTAAGCTTCTTGTTACTTGTGGTGATTCAAGAAGAGTTGGGAGCCCCCAATTAAGTTGTGGGTGTGTGCCCCAAGTGTTTGTAAAGGATTCGATCCCCGCCTCAAAGGGGTTCAATAGTGAGAGGTGAACTAGGCCTTTGTGGCGCAAGTTCATCGGAGAATAGAGTGAGGCCTTTGTGGCGTTGAGTAGGCCTTCGTGGCGAGCTCACACCCCTCCAACGAGACGTACTCCCCTAAAAAGGAGGAACTCGGAAATACATCGTGTCTCCGTGTGCTTCCATCGGTTACCTCGTTCCTCCCTCATTACTTACTCGCACTCGTAGCTTTTATTGTAGTACTTGTTGTATTAATTGTTGTCCTATTTGCATTAATTGCTTGCCTTGTCATATAGGTAAATTCACCATTAGTTGCACAATCTAGAGAATTTACCTTCTTGTCAAGCCTAAACTTTAAGAAAAATTAAAATTGGTCGTAGCACCTATTCATCCCCCCTCTAGGTGCCCATACTTTACTTTCACAAGTCTCATACAACTTTCATGAAAAAAAGGTTTGTTATGGAAGGGTTAGTCATGTTGCATGAGATTATCCATGAAGTAAAATAGAAAAAACAATTAGGAGTTTTTTTTTTAAAGTTGACTTCGAGAAGTCTTCTGGTAATGTACATCTGGATTTCTTGTACTCCCTCGTCTCATATTAATTGTCTCAAAGTTGGACAAAAGTATATGTATCTAACACTAAAATATGTATAGATACATCCACTTTTTTCCAACTTTTAGATAATTAATATGAGACATAGGGAGTATATTGTTATGCTTAAGAAAGTTTGGACGGACTTGATCTTAGTATAATGACCAGTAACAAAGTGAATGTGATGTTAATGATCAATTAGGTGCCTTTTTGAATTCTTACCAAGGGGTTAAGAAGGGGTATCCCATGTCACCCATTATGTTTAATTTGGCTATAGATTTTCTGAATGTTATGATTAAAAATGTGTCGAGACATCGTAGTAGTTTTCATAGACGGGGGTGCCATGAGACTACGGTAGAGACGTGGGGTAACGGGATCGCGTAGTGAACACAGAACACAGGATTTACCCAGGTTCGGTACGTCGCGACAGTACGACGTGCCTACTCCTGCACTTATCACTAATCGGGACTAAAGCCCGTAAACAGGGTTACAATGTGAGGGTTTAGATCTAAGCTACTCGACGAGGATGAGCTTCTCGGCGAGTTGGCGTAGAGCTTCTCTGTTATTCGTTCCTTGTTTTATCTATCTCCCGTCCGGCTTTATATAATAGCCGGATTAGGGCTTACAGAATAGGAAACCTAGAGGACTACGGTAACTTGTAACTTGGAAAGCAAGGAATCCGTCTTCTCCTCCAAGCCAGATCACCTGGGTCGTGATCCGGGTTCTTCTAGAATCCAGCTCCTGTGCGTCGGGTTACTGGGCCGCCCAATGGACCCGAGCCCACTACCACTTAGGCCACCCTGGTAATCCGGCACTTTATCTACCATCTTCTATACCCCTATTTGGTATATATCCGACAGTAGCCCCCAAGAAGGATTAAAACTCTGATTCTCCGTCTTTCGCCAAATATACTTTGTCCGAGAAATATTGATTCAGCAGTCTTGATTCTTCTTATTCTTCTTTTGAAAGAGATGGTAACATGAAACTCGGAATCCTGAAAATCCGGCTTTTCTCTCACGATCCTTCGCGGAAAAGGAACTTCTTACGTCAGCGCCTAAATCATGCTGACGCAAGGGACGTTTGGGTTTCACGCGGGAAACCCTGCAACGTATCTCTGACAGATTCTCACGGGAAACGAGGAGATAGTCATTATTTCCCCGTCGTTTTATTTCCCGCATTTTCCGGCGAGTGACACGCGTTAAACATCCAACGGTCAAATAGCCGTTGGCACGTATCTTGACGGATTTCTAGCTATAAATAGCCACCCTCGTCCTCATCGAAAATCTTCCGCACTCCTCACTGTCCACGCCATTGACGCGAACGAGCTCTTCGAGCGAAGCACTGCCCCGAGCGCACCTAGCCTCCAAAGCACACCGGGACGCATGCGCCACCAGGAAATGGCATCCTCACCGTCCTCGCCCACTCGCGCCGCCATCGACGACCTCATCGGAGACCTAGATCCACAGCTAGGGTCTCCCAAGCGCGCCGGCGACGAGCCGGAGAAAACCGCAACCTTCGCGGCGGGCGAAGAGAACCTTTCCGCCGCCGCGGACGTTGTGGGCGCGAGCTCCGCAGCTTCCCCGCCGTTTGCTCTTGAAACGGCGGAGGAGAAGACCCCGCTTCAAGTCAACGAACACGCTGCGACCGAAGAAACAGAATTTGTCGGCAACTGGAATCCGAGTAACTCTTCCCTCGTCCTCCTTTGACAAATGTCAAAGGAGGGATTAATAGTTAAAGGCAAATGGCGAAACTCAGATGGTGAGCTCGAGCCCAGACCAAGAGACGGAGAACGTGTCCTCCTTACCTCTCACATTACGCGAGGTATGGGTTTACCTCCTTCTGCCTTCTTCATAGACATCCTTAACTATTACGGCGTCCAACCTCATAACCTCTCTCCAAACTCCATCCTCTATCTAGCTAGTTTCCAAGCTCTTTTTGAAGGATATCTTGGAATAGCTCCTAGTCTAGATTTTTGGCAATATTGTTTTGAAGTAAAACATAACATCACAGAAGGCATTTCCCCTATCTGTGGAACTATATCTTTCACTCTTCGGAAAAATAGAGAGGATTGGTTCCCGAGAATACAAATGCCAGAACCCGCCAAATCCTGGCTGGGTTCTTTCTTTTATCATCAGGACATCCCGTTCCCTGGCAAGGAAATCGGGGTTCCTCCATTTGTTAATTCCGCTGCCCTTCCTCGAGAGAGTTGGACAGTTGAAGTAGTTGAGACATTGCCGGATAATCTAATGAAGATAAAGCGCCGTATTGCCAAGCTTACTTCTTCCAAACCTTCTTTAACTGGGAAGGACACTGTTTTATGCTGGTTCGGACGTCGTATTCAGCCCCTTTCATTTCGTTCCCGGCTTCTTTGCGAATACAAAGGGCCAGAAGATAGCATGAGGGGAACAGACAAAGCCTATACCAAGAAAGATTTTATAAAGCGGCTTCATCAAATGGTCGCCACCAGCACTCAAATTGAAGAGAACCTAGCCATTTATCACGTGGAAAATCTGGTTCATAAGGTATTTATATTTTCCTTGTTTCCGAGTTTTTCTCAGATTTACTTCTATCTCCGCCTTTTAATATGTTGTTAATTCTTTCCTAGTTCAACGAACTCGGAGGAAATGATCTTGCTTCCGATGCCGAACTCAGCGAATTACATGCTAGGTTTTACAGCAACCGGAAGCGCAAAAGGCAGGTGACTTTCGAGAAAATGGTAACTGTTGACGGAATTCCTATCACCACGTCCAGGTACTTTACTGGAGTTTTCCTAGTTATCATTCTCCTTCGATTCTTCGAGATTTTTACTTCTCGGATATCTTCCTTTCAGACTTGCCCCGACTCCTCTAAAGGCGAAAAAGTTGAAGAAACATAAAGCTGCTATTAAAGAAGAATCTTCTTCTGCGACCATGGGCATGAGAGAAAAAACAAAAACACAGACGGGCGGAAATCCTCGATCATCTGTTGGAAACGAACCCATTCCCAATCTGGATAACGATGTCCAGATAAAAGAAGAGCCATTCGATGACCTCGGATATATTCGTCCGGAAGCTAAAAAATTCTTTGCTCCTGCTCCTCTGATTCGCCCTTGGCCACAAGGCGGATTAGTTATTCGCAATGATATCGTATTTTCACCTCGTCAGGTCATGCAGGATGGCCTTCATCACGTTGGAATTCTTTTCTCAGATTACGCACAAGAATTCAATGAGACATTGGCCAGCTTGCGAGAGATGAGCCAGGTATTATCTCTAGCCCCCTAGCATTAAGTTGAAAACCTGATTTCTTCTTAATGTTTCTTACTATGCTTGCTCATACTTAAGCATTTGGTTTTCATTTCCGAGTTTCAGCATTCTGCCGACGCTATAAACTTAGAAGTTTTTAACAAACTTAATATCAAGAATGAAGAAGTGAAAACTCTTCAATCTATTATTGAGCTAAAAAGCAACGAGCTGGCATCATCTCAGCTACAGCTATCGGAAGCAACAGGTATTTACTCTGTGCAGTTGTTTCTCTGGAAAATTTTTGCCGAATTTTTGTAAACTCGGAATGTTTTCTCGCCCTCTAGCCGCTTTAGCTAAAGCCGAAGAATTAGCGGAAGACGCTGTCAATGCCTCTCGGCTCCGTGAGGAAAACTCAAACCTTCGAAAAGAGCTTTTGAAAGTTCAAGAAGACCTGGAAGCCAGCAATCTGGCCCTTGGGATTGCTCGATCCAAGGCTTCGCTGCAGGCAGCTAAAGATAAATCTGTCATCAATGATTTGGAAAGTATGCTAATCCCGCGCATGAAAGAAGGCACCGAGATTGACAAGGTTCTTGGTAAGTTAACTCCGTTTACCAATATCTTCAAGTCTTATTTCCTGTATCTTTTTACTTAACCTTTTCCTTTTTTCGAAAAAACAGGAAAGTTTCCAGGAACTTCTCGAATTGAAAAGATCCGAGCTTTTGGGGAGGTGTGGAACGCAATCAGAAATACAGGAATGCAGCTGATTAACAAATTCCTTCCCACAAGCACTATGGAATTCTCGGAAGTTTACAAACTTCCGGGTGCCATCACAGAGGTTGCGGAATCGAAAGAATCCATTCTACGCTCAGCTGCACGAGGTGGTGCGCGCATGGCACTCGGCCTTATGCGTCTACATTATCCTGATGCTAAATCCTGGCGCATAGCATCAGGTGTCCCTCAAGGATACACGGAAACCCAACGAAATGCGATCTTTGATGCAATCAAAGGGCATGCTACCAAGATTGCCTCTATGGTTAATATTTCCATCACCTATCCAGAAGAAGAAATGCCTGCAGCCCCCGAGAATGATAGCAGCGATGAAGACTTGGATGTTTGAAGAAGTGCACTTGACCTGGATGATGGATATAGGAGCATTTATTTTTACAATGTAATTCATATTGTAATGCTTCTATTCCTTTTGTCGAAACAAGAACTCTGCCTTTTGCAGTTTTGAATTATGAAATTCCTTGCAAGTTTTTTCGGGTTTTGACTATTCCTTTATCTTCTAAGTCTTCTGGCATGTGCATTTTAACTGTCCTTTAGTCTGTGAAAAAATGACTTAAATGAAACATCATGTTGAGTAACTGGCTATAACCCATCAGTTTTAACTCAAAAACATGGATCATACTAAAGACATTTTTACGAACTAACTTTAGTGACCCAACACACGACCAAACAGATGATGCTTAGAGAAAGGTAAGGAATTTTTTGAAACTTGGGCACGCAGGCACAATCCGAGTTTCCTTTAGCCGTTAGAAGGCTGAATCATTCAGCTTTTAAACACCGAGCACGCAGGCACAATTCGGGTTAACATTGAGTATTTTGTAAGATCATTGGGAAATAGATAAGATGGAATCATGTTTTGTACTATAATGAACTTGTAAAAACATGGATATCAAAATTCCGACTTCCTTATTTCATGATCTCAAAAGATGTTTACATAGAGATTGAACTAAGTATAGAAGGGACGTAACTGCTGGATGCTCCAGGGCCTTTTTGTCTCTCCTAGCTCATCATCTATTTTTCTCTTTCTTTTGCGATTCGGCTTCTCTGGATCATCTTCCGTATCTCGAATATCGACAAGATAATATGATCCATTCTTCATGGCTTTACTTATGACGAATGGTCCTTCCCAAACTGGGGCTAATTTGTGCTTTCTTTGCTGTACCAGCCTCAGCACTAAGTCTACTTCTTTAAAAGAACGATGCCTGATTTTCCGACTATGGTAACGTCGCAAACCTTGCTGGTAAATGGCGGATCTTTGAAGCACAAGCTCTCGCTCCTCTTCTAAGAGATCGACGGCGTCCTGTCGTGCTTCTTCGGCATCTGAGTCATCAAAATCCTGCACTCTAGGGCTGTCATGGATCATATCCGTTGGAAGAATAGCTTCCGCACCGTAAACTAGGAAAAACGGGGTTTGCCCAGTTGAGCTATTTGGCGTCGTTCGAATGCTCCAAAGCACAGAAGGTAATTCCTCTACCCATGCTCCCGCTGCTCTATGGAGAGGAGATTCGAGTCTTGGGCGTATTCCTTGCAGGATTGAACTATTCATTCTTTCAACCTGCCCATTGGATTGCGGGTGCGCTACAGATGCAAGATCTAGGCGTATTCCCGTTTGTTGGCAATATTTTGCCAATTCTCCAATGGAGAAATTTGTCCCGTTGTCAGTTATTATGCTGTGTGGGACGCCATACCTCATTACTAAATCAATGATGAAATTTCTGGCAGTTGCACCATCCAGCTTTTTGATGGGTTTGGCCTCCACCCATTTGGTATACTTATCTACTGCTACGAGTAGATGTGTAAGTCCGCCTCTTGCAGTTTTGAACGGTCCCATCATATCTAGCCCCCAGACCGCAAACGGCCATGTAATGAGAATAGTTTTAAGTGCTTGGGCCGCCAAATTGGTCTGCTTAGCGTAATATTGACACCCTGCACACGTATTAACTATATGCTCAGCATCTGTCTTGGCTGTTAGCCAGAAAAACCCAGCGCGGAATGCTTTTTTGACTATGCTTTTTGATTGAGCATGGTGTCCGCAATCGCCGGCATGGATTTCTTCCAGTATTTCTCTTCCTTCTTCTGGTGAGATGCACCGCTGAAAAATTCCAGAAGTACTGCGTTTATATAAGCAGCCGTCAATTACCACGTATCCTTTGCATCGACGCTGTATTTGTCTTTGCAGGACTTCGTCTGCTCCTTCCGGGTACTTCTGATTGACTAAGAAGTTTAAGTACGGAATTGTCCAGTCCGGCTTAACGAGCATGACTTCGATTGATTCAGACGCCAGAGGGTAATCAACGTCTCCACCTTTTATGGACGGCTCATGCAAGTGCTGAACGAATACCCCTGGTGGTAAGGTTTTTACCCTTTCTGATCCCATGCGGGCTAGTGCATCCGCGTTTCAATTTTCCTCCCTTTTGATTTGAAGGACCTCGAATCCAAAGAAACAGATGGCGAACTCGTCCACCGTTCTCCGATATTCGGCCATTATAGGGCTTTTTGCGTCCCAGGTTTGGTTGAGCTGATGCTGCACCAAATCCGAGTCGCCATAGCACAAGATGCGCTTTACTCCTATTTCTTTTGCAATATGCAAGCCATGAAGCATAGCTTCGTATTCTGCCACGTTATTACTAGCGTTGAAGTGTATTTGCAATACGTACTCCATTGTGTCTCCCTTAGGAGATTTTAAGACTACGCCAGCCCCAGCTCCTTCCTTCATCTTGGATCCGTCGAAGTGCATGATCCAGTACTCGGACTCCGGCATCGGTGTTTTTTCCATTGCTTCCGTCCAGTCGGCAACAAAGTCTGCCAAAACTTGGGATTTTATGGCCGTCCTTGGCTGGTACTTAATGTCGAAGGCTGCCAGCTCAATGCCCCATTTGGCTACTCGGCCGGTTGCCTCCGCATTGTTTATAATATCTCCTAGTGGTGCTTTACTAACCACTGTTATGGAATGCCCTTGGAAGTAATGGCGCAATTTTCTGGATGCGAAAAATACACCATATGCCAGTTTCTGGTAGTGTGGGTACCTTTGTTTTGACTCGGAAAAAACTTCGCTTATGTAATATACCGGATGTTGATCTGGTATGCTTTGTTCTTCCTTTATCCGCTGCACAACGATTACCGCACTAATAACCCGATTTGTAGCCGTAAGGTATAATAACATGGGTTCTTCGTCTTTTGGCGAAGCCAAAATCGGAGCTTTTATCAAAGTTTCCTTCAACTGGGTCAGCGCCGCATCGGCCTCTTCTGTCCATTCGAACTTGTCGGATTTTTTCAGCAGTTTGTAGAGTGGTAAGGCTTTATCCCCTAGCCGACTAATAAATCTGCTGACGGCTGCGGCAGAACCCGTCAATCTTTGGACATCTTTGACGCAGGTAGGTTTCGTGATGTTCAAGATTGCCTTGATCTTTTCCGGGTTAACTTCTATTCCTCTGTGAGAAACGATGAAACTCAGAAGTTTTCCTGAGGGAACCCCGAATACGCACTTAGATGAATTCAACTTCATCTTGTAAGTGCGCAAGTTTTCGAAAGTTTCTCGCAAATCCTCAAGGAGTGTATCTTTTTCCTTGGTCACGACAGCAATGTCGTCCACGTAAACATGGACGTTTTTGCCAATCTGGCTATGCAGACAACGTTGCATGCAGCGCTGGTAGGTTGCACCTGCGTTCTTCAGGCCAAATGGCATGGTTACATAATAGTACGTCCCGTACGTGGTTATAAAACAAGTCTTGATTTGATCTTCCTTTTTCATGCGTATTTGGTGGTACCCGGAGTATGCATCCAAAAAGCATAAAAGTTCGGAACCTGCAGTGGTGTCTATTATTTGATCGATTCGCGGTAGCGCGAACCTATCTTTCGGACACAACTTGTTCAAACCTGTGTAATCTATACATATTCTAAGAGCAGTAGTGTCTTTCTTCGGTACTAATACCGGATTTGCGGACCAGTCAGTATGGATTACTTCCTTGATGAAATCCGCTGCTAAAAGCCGGATAATTTCCTTGCCAATAGCCTTCCGTCTTCTTCCGTCAAATCGACGGAGACCTTGTTTGACGGGTTTTGATCCAGGAATAACCTTGAGTTGGTGCTCAGCAAGTTCCCTGGGTACACCTGGCATGTCAGCTGGACACCAGGCAAAAATATCCCAGTTCTCACGGAGGAACTTGATGAGCTCGCCTTCCTATTTGTCAGTCATCCCAGTCCCTACGACGACAAATTTTGTCGGATCTTTGGGATCTAGGATTACCTGTCTTGTATTCTCGGACGCCTTGAAGCTGTCTGTTGGCTTCCGGGTTTCTTTTCCTGCCGGCATTTCTGACGGCGATACCTCCTTGGCTAATTCCTTCAGTTCTTCCTTTGCTATGACTCTCTGAGCGCAAAGGGCGTTTTCCTTCTCCAACTCGTTTGCCAGTTTGAAATCACCGGCTATGGTGATTACTCCTCCCTTGGGTCCTGGCATCTTCAGCTTGTTATAGATATAACAAGATCTTGCCATGAATTTGGCGAAAGCTGGACGTCCGAGTATTGCGTGATACACGCTTTCGAACGGCACTACTTCGAAGGTTACTTTTTCCTGCCGGAAGTGATCTTTATCTCCGAAGGTGACATCTAGGGAAATTTCTCCTAGAGATCGTGCTTGCCTGCCAGGAACAATGCCATGGAAGCGTATGTTGCTGTAGTTGAGCTGAGACTCGGAAATCTTCAGATGCTTCAGTGTATCCAGGTACATTATATTAATGCTGGATCCTCCATCCATCAGCACTCTTCTTAGCCTAGTGTTTTGAACAATAGGGCTTACAACAAGAGCTTGTGTGCCGGGTTCAGGGATATTTCCGGGATGATCAGACTGATCCCAGATTATCGGTGTGCAGGAGTACTTCAAGAATTTCGGGGTTGCCGGAACAACCGCGTTTATTTCTCGAAGTGTTCTTTTGGCCACCTTTGCTGACGGAGTTGCTAAGAAAGTTAGCATTGCTTCTCCATCAACTCTCGGAAATTTGGGTTCGCCCTTTCGCTGTTGTTCCTGGATTTTTTCATCAGTGTCCGATTCACTGTCTTCTTTGTCAGCTTCTGGCTTTTGTTTGGCGGGTTTCCTTTTGGAACCCTTCCCCTTACTTCCGGATCCTGCACTACCTTTCATGTGCTTATTCAGCCGGCATTGCGCGTTTGTATGGGTGGGTTTCCCAAATTGCGAGTGGTGAACACAAGGTTCCGACTTAATCCTCTCCCACTCCTCTGGAGTGTAGTTGATTGGATCTGGGTTGCGTCCTTTCCACTTGTTCCCCTTTTCTCCTCCAAAGGCTATGTTGACCTCTTTGGGTTTTGTCGTTGTTTCTGGAGTTCCTTTTTTTGTCAGAACGAGGGGTTTTCTTGGCAAGTATCAGTGATTCGATATTGCCTCCTCTTGCTCTGATGTCGTCTTCGGCTGCGGCGTGCTCATTGGCGGTTGTAAGCATAGATCCGAGATCTTTGTGCTTTTTGGAACCAACCATGAATGGTACGAGTCCAGGTTTTAGGCCATTGACGAAAGCATGCATTGCTTGTACGTCAATTACTCCAGAGCAACTATTCTTCATTGCTGTCCATCTGGAAATGAAATCCACGTATGGTTCATCCTCGAATTGGGTGCAACGGTTTAGCTGGTTGATGCTGTTCGGGCGTTTGTACGTTCCCCGGAAATGCTGAGTGAATACTCTAGCCATATCATCCCAGCTGTCGACTGTTCTTGATGGTAATCCATTGATCCAATCTCTGGCTCCGTCCAGCAACATTAGGGGAAGAAACTTGACAGCTTCCAGGTCTGTCCCATTGTTGATCTGGACGGCTGTATAGTAATCCGAGAGCCAGGTATCCGGGTTTGTGCTGCCGGTGTATTTCTGGTACGTTGGACCGACCTTGGCAAAGCCAGAATGCAGGGTTATTCTTCGGATCCTGTCAGTAAAACACTTAGGACCAAAGTATAGATCATCCTTTTCTGCTCTATCAATGTGTGCAGAATATCTTCCGGCTGAATGGACAGAAGGGGATCTGCTCCTTTCTCTTCCATTGTTGCGCGAACGCGCTTTTCCGGGATTATTTCTATCTCTTCCATGGTCACACCCTTTTGGATTAGGCGGAGTTCTACTCCTGTGCCTTTCTTTATCCTTAGGAGGTGTCCGGGATCTCTCACGCCTGTGAGGTATATCGTATCTTCCAGCTTTCTCAGCTGGGTTTCTCGGAGGTGGCATTATTTTGCCGTCGTTCCGGTGTTTGTCTTCCCGATCATGGGGTTTATGTCCATTTTTCGGGAGATGGGATCCGGTCCTAGACGCTGCATCCCGGTTGTCGGGGTTTTTCTCGTCTTTTCTCGGATCCTCTTTTTTATCCTTTGAGTTGTCTGAATCTCCGGGTTCTTCCGGTCCAGGTGCTCCAGCAGCGCAAGTAGCTGTTTTGCATAGGGCGGAGTTATCGTGCAGCCTCCCTGATCGCTCTTGGGCGCGCTGTTGTTGTTGCAATGCTTTTCCTAAGAAAGCATACACCCCTTGGAGTTTTTCCCCGTTGGAGTACAGATCGTTGTTAAGAATCGCGAACGCTGCTTCCGCGTTTTCTGCTGCGGTCTTGTATATTGGCTCGCCCTTGGCATCTTTGCCGTTTACCTGCTTTTGCCAAGATGGGTTATGGAACCTTTCTTTTGGCGGCAGTTCTTCCGGTCTTGCGATTCCGGGTAACCTAGTAGGTTTTAACGCGGATCTATTCTTTCTCTCGTACTCCTCTATTTCTTCCTTCATGACCTTGATGTCATTATGGGTTTGTTGGAGATGTTGCCGAGATCTGAGTAGATGTTGCTGTTGCCGTTGGAAAGCTTGTCTCCTGGCTTCCAGCATCTCAGGGGGTTCATCTGGTCCCACTGGTGTTTGCAATAGTTCTTGCTCTTCCTGTTCCGTCATTGGCGGAGCAGTGATTTCTTTGGATTTCTTCTCCGCAGGCTTTGTTCTGCTAGCATCTCCTACTTCCAGGTTTTCATCAGCGAGATCAGCTGATTTTTTCTTCCGGATTTTGTATTGGAGTTTCTTAGCAGCACGGTGCTTTTTCTTGGAAGAGGGAGGTTTTTTGACAGGTTCATCTTCTGTCATCTCCTTGACATTGGGGAATACCGGAGAAGTTTCTCCGTCTTCTCTCTCTTCCTCTGGCGGAGGGGTTTTAGGGCTTTCCTGGCTGCCGGCGTCCGTGGTATCAGCCGGTTTCGCCATTAGAACTTCATGGAATCCCTCTTGAAAGGACTTAACTTTCTTCTCGAAGTCGTCCTCATCTTCGGAATCGAAATCGTCCGATCCGGTTTCCGACTCTAGTCTTGCCTCGATAGCGGCTAAAACTGAGTCGGCTTCCGAGTTCGTCGTCTTGTCGACGGATGTCGGATCTTCCACATCCGTGGATGTGGGGTCTTCCGTCTCTGTGACGTGTATCGGATCTTCCGTCTCTGCGACGGGTGTATTGTTGTCTGCCTCTTGCACATGATTTCCGTCATCCGTGTTTTCGGCGACTGCGGACTGCACCATGCCGATGAAGTGTAAGTCACTTTTTTGTCGGCGATCTGAGCAGAATCCGGTATCATAGTCATCTTCGACTGGGTATAGGGCGGGTGGGATAAATTTGCTTCCACCGCGAAACCCCATTGCTTCTGCAGTTAGTCCGATAAAGATGTTAGCAGATCCTATCGGTAACACGCAGGCACTTACCAGGTGGTTTTGCGCCGGTATGTAGGATCCGTTGTCGAGGAAGCGCCCGACGTCGTTGTCGAACTCCAAGCTTCCGACAGTGATTGATCTTCCGATTCCGCCAAGTATCCCAGATCGGAACTTCACGCCTGACGTCGTTTGCCCCACGGTGGGCGCCAACTGTCGAGACATCCCAGTCCCTACGAAAAAGTGTTTTGGAAATTGGGGCAGAAAAGGTTTACCGCTAAATCTTTGTAGAATGCTTTGCAAACCAGAACACATGCTAAACCTCTTAAACAACTTTGAAAATGAGGCTTCCTGCTAAGATTAAAATCTTCTTGTGGCTTGTAATGTGGCATAGGACTCTGATTAAGGATAACTTGAAAAAAAAAAGAGGGTGGGAAGGTGAATTTCATTGCATGTTCCGTGTCATGGATGGGAGCATGGATCACTTATTTTTCACTTGTCCTGTTGCAAGATTTTGTGGGAGAGAGGCGGGGGGGGGGGGGGGGGGGGGGGGGGTTGGTTATGGTGTGCATCCAATTCACCAAATCAACCGCATTCGATTGATAACCTTGGGGATTGGGTACTTAGTTTCAGTGGTTATGAGAGAGTGTCAGTTATTTTTTTAATGAAGTAGGGATTTCCCCTTTTATCAAAAAAAGAGTTTCCCGTAAAAATCTAGTACGTGATAAGATTTTTTTATAATATATTGAAACGTAAAAACACGCGTTTTGATCTTCAATATTTTAGCACGCGTGGAGACTACATGTTCGATATATCTATGAAAAAGTTCAGAAGTGTAAGTAGAAATGAAGTTCTTTCTTGTTATCCGAATGAAGGAGTGTGATCATTAAATAAGCTCAAATGCAACTAACTAGACATGGTTATACATAAAGCGCCGCTCAGAATTTACGGACCGCCGAGTGGCTCAGTTTAGCTGCTCGTGTATCATGCTTCCGCGGAGAGAGACCTGTCGTCCTCGTCACGGATGGCGTTGACCATCCCCGCCACCTCCTTCATGGTCGGCGGCGCCTCCCCCGGAGCGGCGTCGATGCACCTCATGGCGACCTGCAGAAGCCGCACCATCCTGTGCTCGTTGACGACGGCGTCGCGGGAGAGCAGCGCGCGGTCGAACACCTCGGCCGTCCACTCCTCCTGGATCACCGAGGTTACCCACCGCGCCAGCTCCGCGCCGTCGCCCTGCGCTGCCGTTGCCTTCCCCGTGAGCAGCTCCAGCAGCAGCACTCCGAAGGCGCGCACGTCCGCGCGGAGGCCCGAGCTCCGGCTGCTGCCACCGGCGCCGGCCGCGAGCGGCTGCGCGATGACGCCATACTCGCTGATGCAGGCGTCCATGCTGGCCGTGAACAGGATGTTGGAGGACTTGAGGGCGCCATGGGCGACGGCGCCCTCTGCCACCGCAGCGGTGTCAGACGAGGAGGAGTTGGAAGAGGAGGAGGAGGAGGAGTAGGAGTTCGCGCCCTGGCCGCGCAGGGCAGAGTGCATGAATGCCATGCCGTCGGCGACCTTGGCAGCGATGTGAAGGCGCGCCGGCCAGTCAAGGGGAGCCTGGCTGCTCTCTATGGACCCTGCAAATCGTCGTCGAGAAGAAAACGCTTGTAATTTCATTCATTCAGAATAACATTTGGCTAAGAACTCATGAAAAGTTGTCATGCACGCAATAAGAACAGTTTTTGCCAAGTATGGGTGCAGAAAGAGTTAGAAAACTGTTTATCATGTGAAAAAACTCACGAAAACTTGTCATGTACACATAAATTAGCAAATTGTTCGTGAAGAATGCTAAAAAAAACATGTGCATGAGGAACTCTCTGTTTTGTTCCGGTCTATCCAAAATTCAGCAAGTTTTTTTTTTTCAGGAGATGGAAACTTCAGCAAGTAGCCAAGCCAAGTGTACAGCATGAAAGACTACAAAGAAACCAGGCTTTCTCAGTTGTTGGCTGGATATGGCCCAGCGGTAGAAATCAAGAGGGATGCCTACTACACTACCACAGAAAAGGTGGGCTGGAATGAAATTAGGCTCATTCGGAGCAAACCCTATTTACCGCCCGTTGGCGACGGTTTTCTGGAGCACCGCCTGAAGACGCATTGTAGTGGGTGGGCCCATCCCAGGTGCAAATCTCGTTTTTTTTGTTCTGTTCAATTTTTTGATTTCTTTTTCTGTTTTTTTCTATGGTCCTTTTCTGTTCAAATTTTTTGTTTAAATTTATATTTGTTTAATCTTTTTTTCACAACTTTTTTGAACCGAAAAAGGTTAAATGGGCTACCCCAGTTGCGCCATCCCGCAGGCGGCGAGAGCGAAGTGCCGCCTGCGGGCAGCAAATAGGAGCCCCCCTCATTCGGGCACGAATACGTGATGTTCGGCCTTGTGGCGCCAAGCTTCTACTCCGGTGATCCGGTCAGTCCTTTCCAAGGAATTCTCAACAAAAAGAAAAAGTCCTTTCCAAGTTTGGCGAAGCCCAGCTCAAAAACAAAAGTTTGGCAGAGTTGATGACATGGCATAAAAGGAAGCATCAACAAGTGACATGGCCTCACAAACATGTCATGGCATGTCACCATATTCGAATTCGTGAATTCTTGGTGAAATCTAGGATTATTGAAAATCAAATTTTCATCTATTAGACCATACATGTATAATTCTTACTCTCTCCGATCAATAAAAAATGCCGCTCATTTTGTACTAAGATAGTACAAACGTTGCTCATTTTGAAATCTAGGATTATTTTTAAATCGATGTGGCTTGAAGCAACCTGTTTTCCTATTTACATTTTTGTTGTGACGACTAGTAAACGATTAATGAGAGGAGCGAGGAATCAGAATCAGGAGCATACCGTGGAGTAGCTTGTGGAGGCTGCCGTTGCTCTGAAACTCGTATACCACCAGCTTCTCCTGCGCGGCGCAGTAGAATGCCAGCGGCGGCAGGACGGCCGGGTGCCTGGCGCGCGAGACCCTTTCCATCCGCCGCCGGAACTCGTCGTCGGTCACCGTCGCGTCCTTCACTCGCTTCACCGCAAGCGCCGCCCCGCCGGGCACCACCACCTTGTACGAGCTCCCGTACCGCCCGCGCCCCAGCAGCTCCGCCGGCGACTTGAGCAGGTCCTCGAACCGCAGGTCCTTGGCCGCCGCGGCCGCTGCCGTTGACGTGACCGAGGCCGTGCCTGATCGCCGCAGCACCACCAGCGACGTTGACGGCGCGCGTCCAGCGGCCATCGGGCTCCGCTCCGACGATGCTGGCAGCGAGTACGCCGACTTGCTTGCCGTCGTTGTCATCGTCGTCGGGTTGCTGCTGCTGTCAAACGTGTCCTTGCCGCCACCGCGTCTGGCCTTCTTGCTCATCTTGTTCTTCTTCTTCCTGGAGCAGAGCTTATACATGACGAAGCCCACTATGACGGCGCCGAGGAGAACGTACCCGAGGTACATGAGTATCTTTCGGGTCTTCTTTGATTTGCTCTCGCCGGAGCCAGGTGATGGTGGACACTCGGAGAAGAGAGGCTTGCCGCACATTCCGGCGGCGTTGTTCGCGAAGCTGGGGTAGCCGAAGGTTCCGAGTTTTTTTGGGATCTGTCCGGCGAGGTTGTTGTTGGACACGTTGAAGCTCTGGAACTTGTCGAGGTTGAAGTCCGGAATGGTGCCTTCGAAGTGGTTTTCGTTGGCCGCGAACCTGATCAGGGTGGGGATCTGGAGGAGGCTAGCGGGGAGCTCGCCGGAGAAGTTGTTGCTGGAGACGTCGAGCACAAAGAGCTTCTTTAATTGGCCGAGGGAGTTCGGCAGGCTGCCGGAGAGCTGGTTGCCGTCGACGTAGAGGTGGGTGAGGCCCGAGCAGGCCGAGACGCCAGCGGGGAGGCTCCCGCTCAGCGCGTTGTTCTGCAGGCTCACCACGCGGAGCGCCGGCGCGGCGCAGAGCAGCGACGCGTCGATGGTGCCGTTCAGGTTCTGGGACTTGAGATTGATGAGCTTGATCTTCCCGGCGTTGGTCTCGCTGTTGTTGTAGCACACGACCTGCTTGCCCCAGTTGGAGACGTTGCCGTTGCCGCTGTCACCAGGGCAGGGGTCGGTCGACGTCTTCCACCCGAGGCGTTGCGCCGTCGCCTGGCTGCCTCCGGCGAGTGTGGCCAGGAACTGGAGGAGGGAGTCCTTCACGTCGTCCGTCTCCTCCCCGCGCACCTCGTTAGAGAAGCACAAGAGTAGCACCACTAGGACAGCAGCAGCCGTGGCAAGAATCCTCCCCATGATCGTAACAGAAGTTGTGACAGAACTCACTGAACCCGGCCGGCCGGCGTGCCCGACTGAACTCTGCTATCTGGACGTGAATTAAGATGGCGGAGGAGGAGGCTGGGATATGGCTGCGTGCATGGAGCTGGCACGCACGGGCCGTTCACTTCCAATTGGACAAAGACGGCGAAGTATTCAAAGGCCGGTGTGTATTGGCGCGTGTGCTGTGGCCAGGCAGCCTGGGACAAGGTGGAGGCGCCAGATGCCGGCCGGGAGCGCATCTCGCCATCGACGTCTCCGGGCCGGCCGGGGCGACGGCACGAACAGGTCGTTTGGAATACGCCTCACGTCTCGATCATGGATTCAGCCAAGGGGAATCTCTCTCTCCCTCTTTGCTCAACCGAACAGAGATCTGATTTGACGTCGTAGTTAACTTGGAAGGATTGGGTCATGTGTCTTAACTTAAGTCGTTGTTTGGAGGACTTGGTGTTATATTGCTTATGTCGTGGAAAATGACCGTCTTGGCTGAAAAATCAGCCGATTTGTTAGTGTTTACGGCTAGGCCTGGACGGGCATATTTATAATCAGAAACTCAAGAATTGTCTGAAATCCTTCACGGCTCGGGTTTCTTCACTCACTACAACTGTTTTATGTAACCTTTTGTATAACGATGTACGGAGGTGGAATATCTGCGGAAATTTAGAATACCAACAGCGCGCTTAAATACTTTCCCTCCCATTTAACATAGTGCTATTCTCGAAAATAAGAAAAAAAAATAGCACACAATGGAACTGTATATACACCAAACTTGCTTGGATTAAAATTTGGGGCACAAAAAAGTATTGCCTTTTTTTCGTGCCATTAGAGCATCTCCAACAGTTTTGTATATTAGATTTCTAAAAACTTGTTATAGAAAGAGGAGAGAGAAGGTTTACCAAGTCAACATTTTCTTTCGTTTGCTAGCCTTCGTATAATAGCAATCCAAAGTAGAATGGCAAGTTTCTTGTATGTTCTTTCTATATACTAGGCACCGCATATATGAACGAAATGAACTATCAATTTCTACACATAATAATTACAGCATTTCATCCATCGTCCGAATTCATAGGAACACCAATCCATAATATTTAGAGAATGGTGGACACAGTTCTCCGACTTAATATTTCCCACTCTTCCTTTGTGGAGGAGGTAGGTTCTGTATTTCTTCCTTTCCATTTGCTCCCATTATCCTTTCCAAAGGCTAGGTTAACTTCTTTGGATTTTGGCTGTGTTTCTGGAGTAGCTTTTTTCTCGGAACGAGGCATCTTTTTGGCCTGAGCCAAAGCATCGATACTTCCACCTCTCGCTCCGATGTCATCTTCGGCCGCTGCATGCTCATTTGCGGTTATAAGTATAGATCCGAGATCTTTGTCTTTGAACCAACCATGAACGGTACGAGGCCGGGTTTTAAGCCATTGACGAAAGCATGCATTGATTGTACGTCACTTACTCCAGAGCAGCTGTTCTTCATTGCAGTCCAGCTTGAGATAAAGTCCACGTATGGCTCATCTTCAAACTGGGTGCAGCGGTTTAGCTGGTTGATGTTGTTGGGGCGTTTGTAAGTTCCCCGAAAATGTTGAGTAAAAACTCTAGCCATATCATCCCAGCTATCTACGGTTCTTGACGGGAGCCCGTTAATCCAATCTCTCGCTCCATCTAGTAACATTAGGGGGAGAAATATTACTGCCTCTAAATCTGTCCCTTTGTTGATCTGGACGGCTGTATAATAGTCTGAGAGTCAGGTATCCGGGTTTGTACTGCCGGTATATTTTTGATATGTTGGACCAACTTTGGCAAAGCTAGAATGTAGAGTTATCCTTTGGATCCTGTCAGTGAAACACTTAGGTCCAAAGTATAAATCATCTCTTTCCGCCTTATCGGCGTGTGCGGAATATCTACCGGCTGAATAGACAGAAGGGGATCTGCTCCTTTCTGGCCCATTGTCGCGCGAATGCGCTCTTCCGGGATTATCCATGTTTCGTCCGTTATCATGCCCTTTGGAATGAGGCGGAGTTCTGCTCCTTGGCCTTTCCTTATTCCTAGGGGGAGTACGGGATCTGTCGAATCTGTTGCTCGGCAAATCCCTCAGGTGAACCTATAGGGTTTCGAATAGGAGAACCCATGAGCGCTGGTGGCGATCGTCGGCTAGACGGGGGGCACAATTTACCCAGGTTTGGGGCCTTCGTAGAGGTAAAACCCTTACTCCTTCCTCTGTCGATCTGTATTATCGAATAGATTGGTTACAAAGATGATCGCTCAAGTCGAGAGTACAATCTCGAGCTCAAGGCTTTGGTGGTGCGGTATTGCTTGGTCCTCTTCCGGTGGTTCTCCTGGCCTTATATAGATGGACAGGTCTCAAACCCTACCCGGAGAGGACTCGAACTCTAACCCTATGTCGGTTACAAGTTTCCTAACTTAGCCCGCAAGGCATTGCGGGTGGGCTTCAAGTGGACCTTCTAGAATACTCCAAGGGCTTCCCTTCTTGGGCCCTATCCTTGGGCCTGAGACGGGGTGTCCTTACCCGCAGGGTCTAAGATCCATCCCTTCGTCAGTAGCCCCCGAGCGTTTGCTCGATTGGGATTTTTCCAGTCGAGCAGACGGTCAAACTTTTCATTCTTCTTCCTTTCGGATAACCAGTATGGTCGTTTCCTTTTTAGAGGGTTTGTACCCTGCATGATAAGATTTTACACCCGAGTATCGAGTAATGTGTGTGCCTGTTTTTATGGCTGTTTACCGCAGAAGGATATGGCGCAGTAGCTTGACTCTCCCGAAAGATCAGGGCCAATTAATTGCAACTAGGGCAAAAACAGCTCTGGCCTACACAGAATCAAGACCTCCGACTCGAACCCGATGAGGTGATCGTTGCGACTGGGCCGTAGTGGTCTTACCGAGTCGAACTTAACCTATGGGGGTACCCGGCGCGTCCGCTAGGATTTTTCCTCGTGTTGTTGACACGGAATTATGCCGGAAGACGCAGCTTGAGTGCGATTCCAGGCCCTCAAGAGAGATCTTTTGGGTCTTACCTTCATATTCGAAAGAATATGGCATCCGGATGTACCTAGTCGGCTAAACAATCCAGGTTTGTGATGTGCAGACATCGTATGAATGAATGGCAGGATCTGCCTATTCGTGCAATTTTGAGTTTGTGGTCCCTTGTCCATACGAAACAATTTTCGTGTTCGGAGTTTCATGCCCATACGAAAGAATTTTCGTGCTTCGGGGTATTTTTTCCTGTGAAAGAAGTTTCACGTCATAATTTGTCCATACGAAGTTATTTCCGTGTTTGGACTTTTATTCGAAGGATTTTTATTCATGCGAAGTTATTTTCGCGTTTGAACTTTCCATTCGAAGGATTCTTCAGCTTGATGATGCATGCTATGACGTCATGGCGCACTTTTATCCTCCCGATGGGACGTGACGGAGTAAGAGCAGAAGCGCTGGCCCACTTTGTCAGCTTTTTGACCGGAAACGAGGCGTCGTTCCCGGTTTTTACGCGAACTGCGCGCAGTAAATGCGCACGATCCACTGTTAAGATCGTGGCACGAAACAACATCCGCCGCCACTTCGTTTCACCTTCACACACGGCGGCCGCGATGGATGCCACGCGGCTCAGCGAGCGGCCAGAATCGACTGGCTCTGTGTATAAATTCAGGCCTTGGTGAAGCGGTGAAAATTTCCCAGCTTTCGCCTTCCTTGCTCATCGTCTTCCTCGCGCACCATCTCCTCTCTCTCTTCGAGCTTGTGCTAACAGCAATGGCGGGAGGCAAGAAACGCGGCGCTGCCGCCTCGGCGTCAGGAGAGGTTCCAGCGCAACCCGCACCGCGCTCGGGCGATTGGCGCTCGCCCAACACCACGGCCAAGAGTGTCAAGGAGATGCAACGGGGGGGGGGGGGGGGTTGCTGCCCGCGGAGACCGAGAAGCGGGTGCGCCTCGGCAAGAAGGAGGAGGTACCCAATCCACACGCGAACGAACGCGTGGTCTTCGCGGACCACGTGTCGCGCGGACTTTCTCTTCCTCTTCACCCATTCCTCGTGGCATTGCTGTATGTCTATGACATACAGCTCCATGATCTTCCTCCGAATGCAGTGCAGCACATATCGTGCTTCATTGTATTCTGCGAGTGCTTTTTGGGCATTCGCCCACATTGGGGCCTCTGGAAGGCCCTCTTCAAGGTCCGAATCTTCTGCGAGAAGTCGCGGGTGGAATCTGAGCCTAGCGAATCACTGCGCACGGGCGGCTTCGGGATTCACGCGAAGTCGGAGAACAGCTACTTTGGCATGTACTTCATCGACTCCGCCCAAGGATGGAGGAAAAAGTGGTTTTACGTCACCGACAACAGCTCGGGTGGGATTCAGGAATTCCACCCGTCCGCTATCTTGAAGAGACGGAAGTCCTGAGCGCACAGACTGTTGGCTGAAGAGACCCAGGTCGTTACGCCGCTACTCGCCAAGGTGGCCGCCCTCCGTGATCAAGCCGCTGGAGTCGTGCTAAACGGGATGCACCTGGCGAGCATCTTCCTCAAGCGCAGAATTCAACCCCTGCAGCACAGGCCCTCCACGATGTGGGAGTACCAGGGCTCTCAGGACCCCAGTCGCGTGAGTCGTGAAGAGCTCTTGAACGTCGAGTTCGAGAAAAAGATCGCGGCCATCACCAGCTTGAAGGTGGGAGAAAAATTCCCCGACTGCACAGTCGCAGCCTTCGAGGCGTTAAGGCCTCTGCCACCCGAAGTGAGTTCATCCTTCCTTCTCTCTTTATTTCTTTCCTTGTTCTGAATTTTGGTAGACTGAATTTTCCCTCGCTTTTCCTTTGTGTTTTTTGATAGATTCTAACCGTGGCCACCTGCTACCCGCCCACGTCCGGAGAGGATGCCTTGGATTTATTGGCGAGTAACCTGGACGGTCCAGCCGACACCAGCGTTGCTGATGCCTCCTCGAGCTCTGAGAGTGACTCCTCGGATGACGCGGGGGATTCGGGTAATGATCGTCTCCTTCGCAAACGCCGTCGAGTGGGGGATGATAAGGCCACTTCCAAAGATAATTCTTTGGAGGAATCGCCCGGGAAAGAACCCATCACCGTCACTCCGCTGCGCAGGCGCGCCCCTCCTCCTTCGTTTCCAACAATCCAAACCGCTTGGAATGCGGATATGTTGGACGAAGAGGATGACGACGAGTAAGTTCTTTCTTCTTGTTCTTAGTCGAACATTTCCTTTCGCATCTTTTTTGACATATTGTCTTCATTGCAGTCTGCAAGCTATCAGCCCTCGCAGGTACGCCTCCTCCCTTCCTCACGAAAAGAGGAATAAAGTGGGAGCTGCGGGTGAGACTCCTACCGTCGACACCGTCCAAAACTCACCGAGTGTAGCCCCCAATGCGGCGACTACGGAATACAGGATTCCTAGTTTCGCTGCTGGGGCTTCGGCTCCGAAGGAGGTGTCGAGTAGCTCGGCGGATCCCCTCTCCCTTGCTCAAGGCCAGTAAACTTTGCTGCCTGCTTCTCCAATACTTTATCATCTTTGGATTTGTTATCGGGTGCACGTCAGTGCTCCCGATGGGAGTAGCCCCCGAGGCTGTAGTCGATCGCATGCGATTGGCTACAGACTCAGAGGTAGTCTTTTTATTTCTCCTTCTTCATTTTATCCGGTGCACGACAGTGCTCCCGATGGGAGTAGCCCCCGAGGCTATACTCGAATGTTTACAATCAAGTATAGGCTCAAATTTCTCCTTTCTGATTCTTCTATCTTCATGTTCCTTGCAGTCGCTTATCGACTCCCTTGCGGCGGTTGGTCGCCGTGTTGTTCTTGCTGAGTCGGAATGCGGGATCCTTCGATCAGACCGTGATTGACTCGCTTCGGAGAACGAGCTTCTTCGAAGTAAGTTTACCATCTTCTTCTGTCTTTATTTTTTCACTAATTCTTTGGTTCTAACAACTATTGCTGCGCAGCTCAACTTGAGTATATGAAGACCGAGAAGGCGAATGCCTCCACTCGGGCAACTGCTCAAGAGGCTGAGTTGGCAGCTACTCGACGGGAACTCGAGTCCTCCCGCATGTTGTCGGCATATCTTGAAGGAAAGCTTGCGGCTGCCCAGGTTGCTCTGAAGAATTTGGAGGAAGCTGGCACCAAGGCGTATGCCGACCTTGTCAACTTCCTTCGTCCCCTTGCCGAGCGCTTTGCGGGTAAGTTGCTTTTGTCCTATGATTTATCTTCTGTCGTGGTGAGTCATTTGGATCTTAACATTTTTCTTTGTAGGTCTTCTGGGTGTCCCACTGGAGCTTCCTGGGGTCCATCGGGTGGATGCGCTGACGGATTCTTGCGCCCAGCTCAAGAGGCACGCCGAAGGGGTCTGCACCTTGATTGGCCATGCCACTCGAGTGCTGACGCAACTGCACGACCGCCTTCTCGTCAACGCCGTGTATCCACCCGCGCTGAGTGATTTGCTGAAGATTTTCTCGGAGAGCAATCTCCTTAAAGCCTACGCGGTCGCTCAGTCAGAATCTGGGGTGAAGACCGCCATCCATTTCGCGCTGGCACACAGAGTCACCGGTTTAGAGGAGGCCTACTCGGAGCTTCCTGTCGATCCTGCTACGGGCAAAAAGGTAGGGCTTCGTCGTTTTGGCGAGCCAGCCGGAGTCCTTGCTCGGAATTATCCGAGTTGTTTGCCCCTGCTAGGGGAGGGACCACCGCCGCGAGTGGCAGCACAACTGTAGCTCCTTAGTATATTTCTTCTGTACTTTGCTGTTTCGATTGTAATGAACCTTGGGATGTGCTCCCGTATTTTCAATGTTTTAATCGAAATGTTCTTATAAAATGCTTCCCGTGATTGTGTGTTTCGTTTCCTCCCGATGGGAGTAGCCCCCGAGCACCTGTCGAATAGGTGGTTAATATATCTCGAATAGGGCATCTTATTCCTTTAACTTCCTTGTATTTTGCAGGTAGCCGGGGTGGCTGCGGAGCCTTCAGGTGGACCTGCTACTCCAGCAAATCCTCTTGTTGCCGCTGTTGGGACCTTTGCAGGTCTCCGTGATCGTGTAGCCGATGGTGAACGCAAGCTAAAAGCGCTGCGTGGGATAGCCGATGTGGCCAAGTCCAAACAAAAACTGACGATTGAACGCGAGCAGTTTGTGATGGATGAGTTGGCGTCTGTTGCCAAGGATTTGCTTTGTAAGTAACGCAGCCCCCAAGTCTTCTTTATCTTGTATCCTTTTTTGATCATGTATCTTTGCTTTTCAGTTGTTCAGCCGGATGACAGGAATGAGAAACAGTGGGTGGAAAACCACATCTTTCAAGAAGCTGGCAGCTCGAAACCTCATGCGAATAATTTTTGGTCCGATCGTAGTCGAGGTTTTGTGCTTGCTACCTTGAAGTTCCGAGTCATCCAGGCGAAGATACTCGTGAGCTCCTTTCACGAGGTTTTGATTGCGATGAACGCCGCTTTCTATCCGCTGCAAAGGGGTCCTGAAGATTGGAGCCATCTTCTCAGGGTGTTTGGTCGAGAAGGAGAGATTCGCGAGTGTGTTCGCAATCAGATGACTTGCGGCTCGGTGGTGGTTCTCTCTTTCGTCCGGTTGTGGCACCCTGAGGTGAACTTCAACTCCATAGCTAGAGTTCCTGATGGTCCAATCGACGATATTTCTCCTCATTATAGGGTTGTTCGGCCTGCGGCAGAAGAAATCATTCGATTGACCTCGGATGAGGTAGATCGGGTTTTGGCGGCTGAGAATGCTCAGCGCCGGGTTTGATCGTAGGATGTTTATATCCTGTTGTTCTGTATAGTTTGTAAAACTGTTGTAAGGTGTTCACCTTGTATATATAAATTTTCCTCTGATGCTGAGTTAGGCGTAGCCCCCGTGTGTTTTTGGGGTGTGTACCTATTACTTTTAGCATGTAAAGATAAGAAATCTTCGAGTATCTATGGTTGAGAAACCATGTATTTTATTGGAATGACTGAAAAGTCATGTGATTTTCTGTCGAAGTACAAGATGGCTAGTATAGCCTTATTATGGCTAAAAAATAAATCTAAGGGTAAAATTTGCGGAGTTGTGCGACATTCCAAGGATTGGAATAGACGTCTCCAGTCGCCGGGTTCTTCAGTCGATAGGCGCCACCTGGGATAACTTCGTGTATTATGAAGGGTCCTTCCCATGGTGGCTCGAGCTTGTGTCCTTCCTTCTGCTTGAGCCGTAGCACCAGATCTCCTACTGCGAAGGCCCTGTGGCGTATGCGGCGACTATGATAGTTTCGCAGCGACTGCTGGTATACTGCGGATCTTGCAAGCGCAATATCGCGTATTTCGTCAAGTGCGTCCATATCATCCGCGAGTGCCATGTTGGAGGTTTCTTCGTTGTAAGCAACAACCCTTGGGGCGCTGAACCTGACGTCCTCGGGAAGGACTGATTCAGCCCCGTAGACCATAAAAAATGGTGTGTAGTTTGTGGATCGGTTTGGAGTTGTGCGTAGGCTCCATAGCACTGAGGGTAGCTCTTCTGCCCAATGTCCTGCTGCCGGGTGTAGACGATCGAGTTGACGTTTCTTGATGCTAGCCGAAACTAATCCGTTGGATCTTTCAACTTGGCCGTTGGTTTGCGGATGGGCAACTGAGGCAAATTTGAAGTTGATGCCTTTTTCTTCATAGAACTGCTGTGTTTCCTTTGCCGTGAAGTTAGTACCATTGTCTGTAATGATGTCGTGTGGTACTCCAAACCTGCATACGATGGAGTCGAGGAATTTGATGGCGCATTGGGCGCTAGCCGAGGTTACCGGCATGGCTTCGATCCATTTGGTAAATTTGTCAACTGCGACCAGCAAGTGTGTGTATCCACCTGGCGTGGACTTGCGTAGTGGTCCTACCATGTCCATCCCCCATTGTGCAAAGGGCCAGGCGATGGGTATCATATGCAATTCCGTAGCGGGTGCGTGTGGTTTTGGTGCGAATCGCTGGCGAGCGTTGCACCTGTCGACCAGCTCATTTGCGTCTCTGGCTGCTGTAAGCCAGTATAATCCTGCTCGGAAGGCTTTCCCCATGATTGCTTTCCAGCTAGCATGATGTCCACAATCTCCTTGATGGATATCTTGCAATAATTCTTTGCCGTCCTCGGGTGCTATGCATCGTTGCAATATGCCTGAGATGCTTTTCTTGTATAGCTCTCCGATGCTATGGGTACGTCTGCAGTTTTCTTGATTTTGACTGACCGTCTAGTCATCCGCTCAAAATATATCCCTGGCGGTATGGGTGTATTTGTGGAACCCATGTTTGCCAGCCTGTCTGCTTCTTCGTTGCTGGTTCTCGCAATATGCTTCAGCTCGCATCCCTTGAAACTTCCTTCGAGTAGGTTGTACATGTCACGATAAGCGACCATGTTTTCAGCGATAGCGTCGCATTCCTTCATTGTCTGTTGCACGATGAGATTGGAGTCGCCGTAGATCATCAGTCGGGTGGCTCCACATGCAACTGCCATCTTCATCCCATGCAACAGAGCTTCATATTCTACGTCGTTGTTTGATGCTGGATCATCAGGTGGAAAATCCAATCGGAGGACGTACTGCAGTTTCTCCCCTCTAGGTGATATTAGGACGATTCCAGCTCCTGCTCCTTCGTTTCTCTTGGACCCATCGAAGTACATGATCCAATTACTCGTGTATTCTGGCGGGCTGGGCGTTTGTAACTCTGTCCACTCGCTCAGGAACTCCACGAGTGCCTGGGATTTTACTGAATTGCGCCCTGCATAGATGATGTCCCAAGCGCCCAACTCGATGCTCCATTTTGCTATCCGTCCAGATGCCATTGGGTTGTTCATGATTGTACCGAGTGACGCATCATTAATCACTGTTATGATGTGTTCCTGGAAGTAGTGCTTGAGTTTTCGAGCCGTGAGAACAACTCCATAAGCGAGTTTCTGGTAGTGAGGGTATCGTTGCTTGCATGGCGAGAGCACTTCACCGATGTAGTAGATTGGTCGTTGGACCCCATATGCCTTGCCCTCCTCAGGTCGTTCGACTACAATTGCCGTGCTGATGACCTGGTTTGTTGCGGCTAGGTATAGGTATAGTGGCTCCCTCTCTTGCGGTGTTGCAAGGATGCGCTTGCTTTGCAATCGTTTCAGGTCCTCGAATGCCTGCTTAGCCTCTGGTGTCCACTCGAACTTGTCCATCTTTTTCAACAGCTTGTAGAAGGGTAATGCATGCTCGCCCAATGGTGCGATAAATCTGCTCAAGGCGGCTAGTCGCCCTGCGAGCTGTTGGACTCCGCATAGATTGGTTGGCTCCTTCATTGTCAAGATTGCTTGTATTTCTCTCCGGGTTGGCTTCGATGCCTCTGGCGGATACCAGGTACCCGAGTAGTTTTCCTGCTGGGACGCCAAAGACGCACTTCGTCGGATTGAGCTTGATCCTGTATGCGTTGAGGGCGTCAAATGTTTCTCTAATGTCCTCGAGGAGTGTATCCTCTACTCGAGTCTTGATGACGATGTCGTCAACGTACACTTGTACGTTCTTGCCAATGAGCTTGGCGAGGCATTTTTGCATGCAGCGCTGATATGTCGCGCCTGCGTTCTTGAGCCCGAAAGGCATTGTCGTGTAGCAGTACACACCGTGTGGCGTGATGAATGCTGTCTTTTCCTCGTCTTCCTGCTTCATCCGGATCTGACTATATCCCGAGTAGGCGTCCAGGAAAGAGAGGCGTTGACAGCCCGCAGTAGAATCCACGATCTGGTCGATTCATGGGAGGGGAAAATTATCCTTGTGGCAGTGCTTATTTAATGACGTGTAGTCAATGCACACTCGAAGGATGTCAGTGTTCTTCTTTGGAACCAGCACCGGGTTTGCTAACCAGGTGGATATCTTGATCTCTCTGATGAATTTTGCTGCTAGCAATCTATTTACTTCTTCTCCAAGCGCTTTCCGCTTGGGTTCTGAAAATCGTCGAGTGGTCTGCTTGATCGGTTTTGCATCCTTGAAGACTTCGAGTGAGTGCTCTGCGAACTCCCTGGGTATCCTGGCATATCTGAGGATTGCCAAGCGAAAATTTCCCAGTACTCATCGAGGAGTTCGACGAGCGCGCTTCCCTATGCTGGCGAGAGGGTAGTTGAGACCATCGCTGTCTTCGCAGAATCCGTCGGGTGCACCTGATGCTTTCGGGTATCGCTGCTGGTGCTGAACTCCAATTCTGGCGCGTTTTTCTTTGTGAGGGGCATCACGGAGTGGTCCGTGGTCTTTGCCAGCTCCTGCAGTTCTTCTTGCATCCCAAAAGATTTTGCGATCTTGTTGAACTCGATGTCGCATTTGTTGGACTTCTAGAAATCTCCGTCGATGGTGATTACACCATATTCTTTGGGTAACTTGAGCTTTAGGTACGCGTAATGTGGTACTGCCATGAATCTGGCGAACGCTGTTCGACCAAGAATGGCGTGGTACTGTGAGGGCCAGTCGACTACTTCAAAGTCGAGGAATTCTCTTCTGTAGTTGCGTCGATTGCCCAACACAACCTCTAGGTTAATTGTTCCGAGTGGGCGGATCGCCTTTCCTGGAACTATCCCGTGGAAGGATGTTTCTGACTCTGCAAGACCGTCCAGGTTCCTGTTCATCCGGCGGAGCGTATCCGTGTAGATAATGTTGATGCCGCTGCCTCCGTCCATGAATACGCGAGCCAGTTCGTAATTACCAATTTGTGCTTGGATTACCAAGGCAGCGTGTCCTGGTCGATAGACTCGTGGCGGGTGGTCTTCCATCGAGAAAGTGATCGATTGGTCCGCCATCTTCAGGTACTCGAGCTTTGTTTGCGGGGTTTGCACAACCATGCACAGTTGCCGCGTGTTTGTCTTCTGAGCTCTGCGGGATGGGCAGACTTTTTGTATCATCCCTAACTGTCCAGCCGGGTTCGGGTACGCGTTAGCTCCTGCATTTGGTGCGGGTGGCGCGTTTAGTGCTGCTAGCGCCATGTTTGGATTTCCTGGTGGAGGTAGGGGTAATGGCGGCTGGAACCCTTGATGTTCTCCTCCCGGGAGTGGCGGGTAGTTTTGATTAGTTGCTGATCTGCTTTTCTTCAAGAAGGCCTCGTGGATTTCGATGAACTTTCGGCAATCCTTGAGGAGGTGTGTTGCCTTAGTTTTGCCCGTGCGCTTATCCGTAAATAGATGTAGCGAGTAGTACGCGTTTAGGTCCTCCTCGGGGCTTTTGTCTTCAGCTTTTGGTTTCCACTCGCGACTCCCGCGGCGCCCATTATCGCGGCTTCGTGTGAATTCTGACGCTACCATCTTTGCCCGATCGTCGTGATCGTAGTATTTTCTCCTTTTCTTTCGACCATGACGGTCTTCTTCGGGCGCGGGCGATGATGCCCTCTCGTTGCGCACCGCGTCTTCTCCGTTAGCCCATTTGTCATCTATGATCATCAGTTCCCCAATAGTTTTGGGTGCTGCTCGGCCCAGCTCTTCTCTGAAAGCAGTTCGTCGGGCGCCTTTCGCGAAGGCCTCAACCGCTACTTCTTCTGAAATATTTCCCGCGGTGTTCCTGAGTGTTGTCTATCGCTGAATGTACTCGCGGGTGGATTCGCCGCTCTTCTGCCTGCAGGCTCGCAGTTCTTCAATGGTTGATGGTCTCTTGTAAGTGGCCTGGAAGTTCTTGCAGAAGTCGTAGTGCAGGTCATCCCATGATGCGTAACAGGACTTTGGCCTTGCTTCCAGCCAGCTGCGTGCCGCGCCGACCAAGTGCAGGTTGAGGTACTGCATAGCCGTGTTTTTATTCCCACGTTGGCATTTTACTGCCGTGAGGTAGTCATTTAGCCACGACGAAGGCTCGAGTGAACCATCGTACTTCGTGACTTCTGTGCTGAGCTTGAATCTTTTGGGTAGGGGTGCCTCGCGGATGCTGCGGGCGAAACACAGCGCGCCGCAGGTCTCGTCATCCGAAGAACTGGACGAGGAGCGCGCGCGGTTCCTTGCAGCTCTTGCCTTGTCCACCTTGTTTTGTGCGATATCTGACCGCGCGTTATATCCTGGCTGGTCGCGATCAGTTTCCTTCCTTGTCTCTTTGCTGCGATTCCGCGAGCGGCTGCCTTCGCTGCTGCTTCGACTATCACCGTGTCGCCGAGCTTCTTTTCCTCGACCGCGGCGAGGCGATTTGTCTCTCCTAGGCGAAGTACTCCTATGCTTGCGCGATGCCTCCTTTTCTTTTCCCTTCTCTTGCTGTTCGGCGGCTTTCCTGCGGTCGTAGGAGGCGAGCCTTGAGGCTGCCATACCCAATCCCTTCCGAACCTGTTTGTACTGCTCTGCTCGCGGGTCGTTCTCCGCTGGCTGGTTCATCTGCATGTAGGTCGCTGCGGCCAGGATGGCGGCAGCAGGGGTTTGCGGGTAGACGTTTCCTTCCTCGTCAACCCGCATGAGGGAAGGTGCGAGTGACTTACTGATCCCTCCCAGGGACTCGACGTCCATGGATGTTGTTCTTGATGCGTATCCCTTCCTTGTGGGTCGAGTTCCAACCGAAGGTGTTAGGGACAGCTCAGCCCGGCGTTGACTTGATTCATCCGCCAATCTCTTCCGATGTGCCAGGTCTCTCCGAGCTTCTTTGATAGCTGTGGCTGCTCTCACTAGATGGTAGTGGTAGGCGACCATATCTTCGTGTGGCGCTCCTGCCATGGGCGGCTTGCTCGTTTGCAAAGCTTCTTTAGCTCGGTCCCAGGCGTCCCGCGAGACGCCAATCTCAGCGTGCTCTACAGCGCTTTGCTCTGTTTCTGGGGGTTGTTCTGATCCTGCCATGCAGACTTGGGCCAATCGTGGTCCGTGCATCCTAGGCGTTGCCCGGAAAGTTTTCTGGATCTGCGAAGGTTCCTCTGTCGAGAGGGTATGGTAGTCGCTGGTGTTGAAGCGGATGGACTCGCCACTTCTTTCCAGATGGGGGCGCGAGTCGACAGCTTTTGACTCAGATCCTGATTCTTCAGGGAAGTGGAGGATCCCGTCCTTGTTGGTGTAGAACTTCAAGCTTCCGAACGTCAAGGTGACGCTCTTCTCCAGATCGCTGAATACCGGGCGTGATTCTGGCGAGTGAGGGGTGACCACGACAGATCCGATCCGAATAGGATTGACTGGAGCCGAGGTCGAAGGTTTCCAACGTGAGTTGGATGATGAAGCCGATGACGCCAGAGATCCAGCGCTCGCCGTTCCCACAGACGGCGCCAATTGTCGAATCTGTTGCTCGGCAAATCCCTCAGGTGAACCTATAGGGTTTCGAATAGGAGAACCCATGAGCGCTGGTGGCGATCGTCGGCTAGACAGGGGGCACAATTTACCCAGGTTCGGGGCCCTCGTAGAGGTAAAACTCTTACTCCTGCCTCTGTTGATCTGTATTATCGAATAGATCGGTTACAAAGATGATCGCTCAAGTCGAGAGTACAATCTCGAGCTCAAGGCTTTGGTGGTGCGGTATTGCTTGGTCCTCTTCCGGTGGTTCTCCTGGCCTTATATAGATGGCCAGGTCTCAAACCCTACCCGGAGAGGACTCGAACTCTAACCCTATGTCGGTTACAAGTTTCCTAACTTAGCCCGCAAGGCATTGCGGGTGGGCTTCAAGTGGGCCTTCTAGAATACTCCAAGGGCTTCCCTTCTTGGGCCCTATCTTTGGGCCTGAGATGGGGTGTCCTTACCCGCAGGGTCTAAGATCCATCCCTTCGTCAGGATCTCTCATGCCTGTGAGGAATATCGTATCTTCCTGCTTTTTCAGCAGGGCGTCTCGGAGGCGGCATTGCTCTTCCATCCTTCCGGTTATGTTCTTCCTGATCACGGGGGTTGACTCCACCTTTCGGTGGATGGGATCCTGTTCTGGATGCTGCATCCTTGTTATCTGGAATTTTCTTGTTCTTTTTCGGATCTCCTTTCTTCTCTTTTGAATTGCCTGAATCTCCAGATTCTCCAGGTCCAGGTGCTCCCGCGGTGCATGTGGCTGTTTTGCATAGGGCTGATTCGTCATGCAACTTCCCTGATCTCGCCTGCCCTCGCTGCTGTTGTTGCAATGCTTTTCCTAAGAAGGCATACACCCCTTGGAGTTTTTCGGCATTGGAGTATAGATCATCATTGAGGATGGCGAATGCATCTTCCGCATTTTCTGCTCCGGTTTTGTATATAGGTTCGCCCCTGGCATTGATGTCATTTACTTCCTTTTGCCACGCAGGGTTTTGGAACCGTTCCTTCGGCTGCAATACTTCCGG
The DNA here is from genome assembly GCA_028641055.1 of Alopecurus myosuroides. NCBI lineage: Eukaryota > Viridiplantae > Streptophyta > Magnoliopsida > Poales > Poaceae > Alopecurus > Alopecurus myosuroides. Next base: position 205,471,661 of record CM054063.1, on the reverse strand, counting down.
TCTTACGATTCCGGGTAACCGTGTAGGTTTTATGCCAGATCTATTCTTTCTCTCATACTCCTAAATTTCTTCCTGCTTCAACTTAATGTCAGCCTGGGTTTGTAGGAGATTTTCCCGAGTTCTGAATAGATGTTGCTGTTGCCTTTGGAGAGCTTGTCTCCTGGCTTCCAGCACTTCAGGGGGTTCGTGTAGTCCCACTGGTGTTTGGTGTAAATCCTGTTCGTCCTGTTCTGACATTGGTGGAACAGGGATTTCCTTTGTTTTCTTCTCCACAGACTTGACTCCGCTTCCTCCTCCTACTTCTAGGTTTTCGCTGGCGGGATCCACCAGTTTTTTCTTCCGGAGTTTGTACTGGAGTTTCTTGGCAGCCTTGTTTCTTTTCTTGGAAGATGGAGGTTTTTTACCAGATTCCTCTTCTGTCAATTCCTTGACATCAGGGTAAATCGGACTGGTTTCACCGTCCTCTCTTTCCTCATCTGGCGGAGGTGTTTGAGGGTCTTCCTGACTTTCGGCATCCGTGTTTTCGACTGGTTTTGCCATAAGCACTTCATGGAATCCCTCTTGAAAAGATTTGACCTTTCTTTCGAAAGCGTCTTCATCTTCGTCTTCGGAATCGAGTTGGTCAGATCCGGGTTCCGATTCCAATCTCGCCTCAATGGCGGCTAGCACAGAATCGGCTTCCGAGTTTGTCGTCGTATCAACGGATGTCGGATCTTCCACCTCTACTGTGGGATTGTTTTCTTCTGCCTTTTCCACGGGATTGTTTTCGTCCGTCTTTTCGGCGATCCCGGTTTGCATCATACCGATAAAGTGCGATCCCATTGAAGGCATCTCCGAAGAGGCAGCAATTTGAGCAGTATATTGGCGATTCGAGCAAAATCTGGCATCATAGTTTTCTTCAACTGGGTATAGGGCGGGTGGGGTAAATCTACTTCCGTCACAGAATTCCATTGCCTCTGCAGTTAATCCGATAAAGATGTTTGCAGATGCAATCGGTAAAACGCAGGCACTTACCAGATGATTCCGTGCTGGCATGTACGATCCATTGTCGAGGAAGCGCTCGACGTCGTTGTCGAATCCAAGCTTCCGACAATTATGGTACTGCCGATTCCGCCGAGTATCCCCGATCGAAACATAATGCCTGACGTCGCCGGACCCACAGTGGGCGCCAACCATCGAGACATCGTAGTAGGGATCATAGACGGGGGTGCCATGAGCCTACGGGTAAAGACGTGGGGGAACGTGGTAGTATGACAACCAGGGACACCAAAGTTTTACCCAGGTTCGGTACGTCGCAACTAGACGGCGTTCCTACTCACGCAATCTCACTAAATCAGGTCTGAAACCTGAATTATACAAAGTACAATGTGAGTTTGGGTTTGCTAACTCGACGAGGATCAACTTCTCGGCGAGTTGGCTTCTAGCTAATTCTCTGTCCTCTTTCTTCTCTCCCGTCCGGCTTTATATAGATAGCCGGGTTAAGGCTTACAGAAAGGAAATCAAAAAGACTATGGTAAGTTCTAACTTGGAAGGCAAGAATCCGCCTTCTACTCCAAGCCGCACCACGTGGGCCGTTGTAACATCCCAAGTATGAAAACAATCCCAAATTGTTTGCTTCTTGCTAAATTTTTGTTCTGCATCATGCATCATAAACTTTTGCATTTGTCTTCTAGTGTTTTCAATTGAAATTCAAATTCAAATCCATGTCATACTTGGCATGTTCCAATTGTGAATTCAAATTAAAATTTTGCAAACATTTTCAATTCAAGAAGAAATTCATATTTGTTTGGAATTGTGGAATGATATTGATTAATTCAAAATTCCATTCTTTTGATACCCTATTTGAAATTTAAATAGCAATTTCAAATCTTTTTGGCAATTTCAAAATTTTGGAAATAAGCACACATACCTTTGATCTTACTTTTTTGAAATTCAATAAAAATTATTGTTAAAATAAAAACCCAAAAAATCCTATTCTATTTCTCTCTTTCTCTTTCCTACAAAAAAAAACAGAAAAAAAATATAAACAGAAAAGAAGAGGGGGAGGGCAGGCCAGCCCAATTGGGCCAGCCCACCAAACCCCCCACAAGCCCATGCGCCTCCTCCTCCTGTCGTCTTCCTCCTCTGTACGGAGACAGAGGAGGGGAGGCTCCCCCACACAGCAGCTTTCCACCTAGCCTTCTCCCCCCTATTTCTACCCCTTCTCCCCTCCGAAACCCTAGCTCTCCTCCATCCCTTCTTCCTCCTCAACCGCCGCCGTTTCTCTCTTCCTCTCCCTTCCCCTTTTCTTCTCTGAACCTCACCACCTCCATGGCCTCCATTACCGGAAGTTGAAGCTCCAACCGCCGCCGCTACGCTCGCCGCCAACCCTCCGAGACGGCGGGAACGGAAACCCCGCGGTCTCCTCTCCCTCCTCGCATCCTCGACGGGGCCCGGGAAGCACCGAGTCGCCGCCGCCAAGCACCGATCGCCGCCGTCTGTTCCGTCACGCCCCCGACCGCCTCTTCCCTGTCGCCGCTCCCGCTCGAGCCCGAGGGTGAGCACTCGCCCTCTCCCCTTTTCTCCTCTTCCCCTCTGTCCCCCTTGCACACACGCCTTGCGCACCGCAGCAGCACGGCGCGCCCACGCCGGCCACAGCAGCAGCCGCAGCGAGCAGATCGCTGACCGTCGTTTCCTGTCCGCGGTACGTTCAGTTACCTGAACATGGTTCAGTTTTCGTCAGGCCATCCGCACCACCTCAAAAGCCCGCGCGCCCGTTACCTATCACCAAACGAATCATCACCTCCGTGGCTAGCGCAGCGCACACACATGCTGCAACCCCGGGTTCGAATCCCCCCTTAGGCAGAAAGCCACCCCTTTTTTCCACTTTTTTCTTTTATCTCTCGTATTCCAGAAAACAGATGTGAATCCTTAATTGTAAAATCAATAACAAATTGAATATTGATCCAATTTCAACGATTCAAGTTTCTGTGGATTCATAATCTTGTGCTCTTTCTATTAGTAACAAAATTGCAACATGTTTATGTAACAATTTTTGCACTAAATAATTAAATACAGAAAATGCAATAAGAATTTGAAACTTTGGAATTTCATAACTTGAGTTCTGTTCATCCAATTTTAGCAAACTTGGGCTCTAAAAATTTGTCTTAACAAACTCTACACATTGGTATTTTATTTAATCACAATTGAATTAAATTTGAACATGTTTCCCTCGGTTTACAAAAAGGGGCAGAATAAAAATGACTATGAAAAATTGCATAATAAATTCAATAATGATCCAAAAATTATGTTTAATAGCTCAAAATGTTCAGTGAAACATTTGCTACATGTTTTCAACCTTTTCAATGCAATTTGTTTACTTTTTTTCCTATTTAAAAGAGGTGCAATAATTCAACACTTTAATTAAACATTTTAAATTGCAAAATTCATAACTTGGGCAATTCAAATCCAATTCCAACATGTAAAATATGTTTTCCATGCAAAATTGAATAAGCTTTCCAAATATAAACTTTGTTTTCTGTTTTGAATAAATTAAATTGCTGAAAACAACTGTTTCTTATTTAATGCATTTAAAATTGTCAAATTAATAACTTGCTCATTTTAATTCCTTTTTCAACAAATGAAAAATGTATTCCATCTAAAATTTTGTGTTCTTTCCAAATATGAATTTGGTTATCTATTTTGAACAATTAAAATGGGTGAAAACAACAAATGCTTGTGTAACTCATTTAAGAAGCCAAATTTCATAACTTAATAAATAAATTTCCAAACTTGGTAAACAACATTTCAACTTGAAGCTATTGTTGTTTTCTTATTGTTTTCCTCATCCATGCATCATTCTAATCAACTTTCACATGATGGTTAGTTGTAGATAATTTAATCCAACCTTAATTCATGGGCTTTTCCATATGCAATCCAAATTGCATATGGGCCCCTTTAATTATGTTACCATGTCAACTAGTTTATCTTTGATGCATCAATTAAATTGTCATGCATCATCCCATGATTGTGCATTATGCCATGTTATTGATTGTTTGTCTCTCTGCGTTGTTTGTTTGCTTCTTCTCGAATAGACGACGACGTTGAGACAGACGAGGTTTACGACACTACTTCTGAGGAGTTAGCCCAGTACCAGGCTACTGAGTTTGCAGGCAAGTATTCACTCACCTGAACCATTGTGTCCTTTCCACACTGGATACCGATACTTTCCGTTGTCTAATCTGCTAGCCTTAAGATTCGTTGCTTGTGTTCCGATCCTATCACATGTTATCCTGTAACCCTGATATAGCCTCACCTCCACACCTATAACCCCGTTGCTTGTTGCCTGTGTCTTACTAGCATGCTTAGGGTTGTTTATGCTCGAGTCTGATGTCCGTTATTTCTGTTACCATATTTATTATGTTCTGGGGGCTCGATGTTAAACAACAACCTGTTAATGTTTGAGGTAATGCTAATTTGATGATAAGGCACCGGCAGGAGGCCGGGTATGGTTTTGAGGCCTGCTAGTGTCGAACTCAGGAAAAGTTCTTGTCCTCTGGATCCATGTTGAGCGCGCTAACCGCATGTGGGAAGCGTGTATGGGCGCCCCCGCAACTCTGATTCGATTCGCATCTCGTCCAAATCGCCACACTTAGTTCGGGCTTTCCATTTGATGCACGCATATGCAGGTACGAACCCTCGGCGCCAGGGTGGAACTTTTGTAGTCGGCATTTAGGGCGGCGTGGTCTTCCAGTGCTATGAGGGTCCCCCTTTTCTTCGTGGGGGCTCGATTAGCCGCGCATGCACAACACGTGGTTCTTTGGGCTTGATGCGAAGAAGAGTTGGGTTGTGTTGAGTGTTTCGCTTGGTGGGTTTGATCCCCGTCTGGCGGGATATTCTTACGTGTACGGCCAAATTGGTGCACCCCTGCAGGGTTAAATCTTCTCGAGAAGCCGTGTTGTCCGCGGTTATGGATGACTTGGTGATAGGGCTGGCTAACAAGGATTAGACAACTTACACCTAATCAATAATAAGTTGACTAGTAATAGGCATATTGTCACAATAACTTGAACCTTCATTAATCCAACTGTGTGAGTTATCCTCGGATTGCTTCTTTGGATAAGGGGCGAGATCCAGGATGGGTTTGTTTGAGGATAGTGGTAGTTGGTTCCGATACGCTATCTTATCCCCTTCTTTTAGCCGGATGTTGTAGCGTGTCTCTGTAGGTGGTTAGAGCAGCCCGCTGCCGCATCTTTATATCACCTATCTTCCGTTGAACCCAAAGCATCTGTACTTGGTGTTGCCGGGTACACTTTGGTATCTTGTGCGTCTTGCTTGCCAGTACTTGTCTGTACTGACCCCTTTGGGGCTGCGTGTTCTGCAGACTACGTTTCCGAGGATCCCCATGGTGGCTACTACGTGGAGTATGACGAGGCTGCTGACGAGTAGATAGCGGACCCGGGCAGGATCCGAGACATCGTGGATGGGCTCCGTCTTTTCGTTTCCGGCCTCTTAGGCCTATTTGGATCTTGTCTGTACTCAGACACTTTGGATGCTTCCGCTGTGATGTAATGATGACTTGTTGGGACATGTGTCCTCTGGATGATTGTATTTGCTATCTCTGCTCTAGTGAGAGCTATTTGCCACTTATTTCTATTTCTTTGTGTCTTAGAGATTTGTTGTGATATCACTTGTTCAAATGCCGTTGACGTACCATGTGTGTATGTTATGAAGTACGTCAATGGAAGTAGTCGGATTTCTATGGGATGGTTTACGCAGACGATGAATAGTAGAGGATGGTTGTCACACGTTTACGTGTTGGCCTACTCATATTGAGATGCGGGTGCCGGTATGCCCCGTAAGCCATTTATCTACTGTTTAGCGGGCTGTGAGTATCCTCTAGAAGTCTGGGTGTGACAAATGGTATCAGAGCCTGTCTGCCTGTAGGATCCCTTTTACTGGTCGCAGTTGAGTCTAGAAACTATTTTGTAGCTATATAGGAAAAATGAAACGTGAGAGTAGGAATTCTGTTCTTTTATTTCTTTCCCCACCCATCCTCCCTTTTTCTGGTAAGGAAGTGCAACGTTGTTTTCTCTTCTCGTCTAAAATTTCAAGTTAGGATTTCACGTATCCTGGTTTCTCTAGGATAGTTATATCTACTAGACCATAGGAATGGAGGTGGTTGTTACATGATTTATCATGTTGCCTACTCACGATTTAGAACGGAGGCACATAAGCCCCGGAAGCAGATCCTCTATTCCTTAAGCAGTAGATATTGATCCTTTAGAAGCCCGGATGGGGTTTTCCGTAGTACCTCAGGAGTGTTTGGTCTCGTGTTTCCCAAATGTTGCTTCGATATACTGTTCTTCTCAACATCCTTTTCGTCCGTTGAAACCTTGTTGTTGCTTGCCACTTCAGTTCTTCTACCGGCGTCTAATCAAAGCTGCCCCGATCATCTGCAGATGGATCTCAGGTTCTACCCGCAGGTGGTTCGTATGACTCGTTGCGAGAGCACTGCCGGTTATCCGGAGATGCTGAGAGACATGGTCACTTTTCTGGGGTTCCGTTGGGCACCAGAGTACCAGGTCTACGAGCAGCAGCGAGAGTTTGAGCAGACCTACTACCAGGCTATCGTCTACATTCTGTCAGATGATGGCATGAGCGTAGTCCACCGCTACGAGGCAGTGGGTTCCACAGTGGATATGGCTGTGCAGCAGGCAGCTTATGTGAGCCTCACCGTCCTTCGTGCTGACTACTGGGGATTTGACGATTCTATCTATCGCCACATTCCCCGTGGTTACATCACTTCGGAGGGAGCTCACTTCACTCTCTACGACAACTTGGATGTTTATGAGCATGATAACTCCAGGCTGCACACCACCGCTCAGTTTGTGAGGCACAGTGACGCAGTTGCCCGCACACTATCTCAGGAGTTGGCTTCAGTCAGAGAGCAGCTTTACCTTGCTTTGACTCGTCTGGCGACGTACACCACAGACTTTGTTGGAGACGAGCGCTTCGCACGTTTCGATCAGCCAGTTGTGCGTCGTCTGCCAGATGCTGGAGGTTACGAGCCGATCAGAGGTCCACTCCTTAACCTTGGTGCTGGTTACACTGGGATTCCACGCTTTGGAGCACAGGGAGTCGACGCTATGTACTTCACCACGCCTAGAGTCGGCCTCAGACCACGTCAGATCTACGTGGATTGTCGTTCCACCTACTTTCGTGGGCGTCCTCCTCACCGTACCTCTCGCCGTACTCCTAGTCGCCGTCCTGCGTGATGAGCATGGGAGTACCGATGTATCCATTCTTAGCTATGTTTAGTTATCCTTTGGCATTCGAACCATTTATGGTGTGTTGGATATTATGATGTATTTGAACATGTGATGGTGAACCTTGTGGTTGTCTATTCATGCGTCGGAATAATCTCTCTTTCGGTTGCCAAGTCTATCCTTTTCTATTGTTGTGCTAAAATGCATTTCCATTCAGGATGCCGCCAACAAGGAACAACACGCCTGAGTCACCGCCAATCGCGGAGCTGTTGACTCAGATGACCCAAGTCATGGCGCAGATGGCCCAGTTTCAGACTAATCAGCACATCAACCAGACAGCTCCACGAGTCAGCATCAAGGAGTTTCTCAGTCTGGGCCCAAGAGCTTTCGTGGCCACACGCGAGCCTCTGGACGCTGATGACTGCATCCGTGAGATGGCTAAGGCTCTGGAGATTGCTCACGTGGCTGAAGAAGACAAGGTCAAGTATGCCTCCTATCTGCTGAAGGGTCAGGCAACTACTTGGTGGGAAAACTTCCAGGCCATGAGAACTGGGATGCCAGTCACGTGGGATTGTTTCAAGGAGGCCTTCCTGAAGCACCACATTCCAGATGGTCTCATGGAAAGGATGCGTGAAGAGTTTTGCTCACTCAAGCAGGGCAAGCTGGACGTCATCGGGTATCAGAGTGAGTTCAATCGCCTCGCTCGGTACGCTGGAGATGAGGTGTCCACTGAAGCTAAGAAGATGGCAAGGTTCCGCAGAGGTTTTAACCCGGAACTCAAGTATGCCCTCACCAACATCAAGGCCAACAGCTTCGAGGATCTCGTTAACACCGCGCTCAATGAAGAAAATGGGCGCAAGGCGTTCGAGGAGTCTCGCAAGCACTCGCGTGAGGGTGGTTCCTCCTCCAACATGACCACCCCTCCGCAGAAGCGCCGCATCTGGGTGCCAAATGGTGCTGTCACTCGGGCTCCATACGCCCAAACTTCTCCAGGCTTCGCTCCCCGCCCACCCAACCCTGCTCAGATGCATGATCCAAGGGCTTCGATGGGGCAGCCAAGGCCAGGGCCTCCTCGTGTCGTCACATGCTACAAGTGCAAGCAGACGGGGCACTACGCCGACAAGTGCACGCAGAGGCAGCTACCTCCACCACCACCTCGTCCTAACACAAACCAGGCAATGGTGCGCGCTCCCCCGCCTAAGGCCTTCAACTCCAACAACAGGCCTGTCGGGAGGACCGCAAGGGTGAATCATGTCAAGATCGACAAAGCTGAGGAAGCTCCTGACGTCGTTCTCGGTACATTTCCCGTAAACTCTAATCCAGCTAAAGTGTTGTTTGATACCGGAGCATCACATTCTTTCGTGTCAAAGATCTTTGCGACAGCAATTAAACTCCCTTTTGTTGGTTTGGGTTCCCCGCTAGTGGTCAACTCCCCTGGAGCAACTATGCAAACTTCCAAGATCAGTCACAAAAATCAAATTCTAATTGGAGACCACATATTCCTTGCTTCCCTCATACTGCTTGGCAATTCTGACATTGATGTCATTCTTGGTATGGATTGGCTGAAGGCCAATAAAGCAAGAATTGACTGTGCTCAAAAGTCAATAACTCTGTCCCACCCTCGATGCAAAATCTCTACCTTCACTTGAAAATGTTCCGGTGGTTTGTGACTTCCCTGACGTCTTTCCAGAAGAGTTGCCAGGAATGCCTCCGGACAGAGCTGTTGAGTTCGTGATCGAACTTGAACCAGGTACTGCTCCAATCACTAAGCATCCCTACAAGATAGGAACTCCCGAGCTGAAGTTGTTGAAGGAAAAAATTGATATGTACATGGAAAAAGGTTACATTCAACCTAGTTCCTCGGCTTGGGGTTGCCCAACTCTGTTCGTTGCGAAGAAGGATCACACAAAGAGACTCGTTGTTGAATATCGTCCTCTAAACGAGAAAACCATCAAAAACAAGTATCCAATTGCTCGTATCGATGATCTTTTTGATCAACTTGCTGGAGCCTCAATATTCTCCAAGTTGGACTTGAGAATGGGTTACCATCAAATAAAGATCAGAAAAGAGGATATTCCAAAGACAGCCTTCACCACTCGCTACGGTCTATATGAATTCACCGTCATGTCCTTTGGTCTCACCAATGCACCGACCACCTTCTCTCGACTCATGAATTCTGTCTTCCACGAATACCTTGACAAGTTCGTTGTGGTATATCTTGATGACATTCTTGTCTACTCAAAATCTGAGGAAGAGCATGAAGAACATCTTCGTCTCACTCTCATGAAGCTTCGCGAGCATCGTCTCTATGCCAAGTTCTCCAAATGTGAGTTCTGGATTTCAGAAGTTGTGTACCTTGGTCATGTCATCTCTGCCAAGGGCATAGCCATTGATCCAGAAAAGGTTAAATCAATTGTTGATTGGAAACCTCCAAAGACGGTGAAGCAAGTAAGAAGTTTTCTTGGCTTGGCTAGCTATTGCCATCGCTTCGTCCAAAACTTCTCCAAGATTGCCAAACCTCTCACTGACCTCACAAAGAAGGACAAGAAGTTCGTTTGGTCTCCACAATGTGACGAGAGTTTCAATCTCCTGAAGACTAAACTCACTTCTACACCAGTTCTGGTTGGCCCAGATCCTACCAAACCTTTCCAAATATTCTGTGATGCTTCTCTCCAAGGTCTAGGTGCAGTTCTTATGCAAGAACGTCAAGTTGTGGCTTATGCTTCACGTCAGTTGAACGCACATGAGCTCAATTATCCCACTCATGACCTTGAACTTGCAGCAGTTGTGTTTGCCCTCAAGAAATGGAGACAATACTTGTTGGGTAATCGCACTGAAATCTTTTCCGATCATAAGAGTCTGAAGTACATCTTCACTCAACCAGATCTAAACCTCAGGCAAAGGAGATGGATTGAAAAGATCAAAGACTTTGATCTTACCATTTCTTACACTCCAGGCAAGGCTAATGTTATGGCCGATGCTCTCAGTCGCAAGTCGTATTGCAATAATCTCATGATTATGGAAAGCCAACCTCCTCTTCATGAAGAATTCCAGAAGCTGAATCTTGGTCTTGTTCCTCAAGGCTATCTTGCAAACTTGACAGCCAGTCCAACTCTCGAGGACAAGATTCGTTCTGAACAACTTCGTGATGCTGAAATCAAGAACATTGTAGAGTACATCAAAGGAGGCAATGAGAAATTTGAGTGCTTCTCAATTGATGACAAGGGAACTGTGTTCTTCGAAGGACGCATTGCAGTTCCTAAAATACAAAGTCTCAAAGATGTCATTCTCAAGGAGGCTCATGAAACTCCTCTCTCCATACACCCTGGAAGTACAAAGATGTACCAGGATCTCAAGACACTGTATTGGTGGCCTGGCATGAAACGTGAAATTGCTCAATACGTTTCTGAATGCGACGTTTGTCAACGTGTTAAGGCAGTCCATCAGAAAACAGCCGGTCTTCTCCAACCTCTGAAAATCCCTGAGTGGAAGTGGGACATGATTGAAATGGACTTCGTCACTGGTTTTCCAAAGTCCAAGAGGGGCAACGATGCAATCTTCGTTGTCATTGATCAACTCACTAAAGTCGCTCACTTCTTTCCTGTCAAAGAGACAATCTCAGCTAGTCAGTTAGCAGAGCTCTACACAGCAAAGATTGTTCCTCTTCATGGTGTTCCATTGGAAATAAGCTCAGACCGTGGAAGCATATTCACTTCTCATTTCTGGAAAAGCTTTCAAGAAGCCTTGGGCACCAAACTTCTGTTCAGCACAGCCTATCACCCTCAGTCTCAAGGGCAAGTCGAAAGAATCAATCAGATTCTCGAGGATATGCTCAGAGCATGTGGTCTCTCTTTTGGCATGAAATGGGAGGAATGTCTTCCATATGCTGAATTCTCCTACAACAACAGCTTCCAGGCAAGCCTAGGCATGGCACCATTTGAGGCTCTCTATGGCCGCAGATGCAGGAGTCCAATCAATTGGTCTGGAGCTGGTGAACGTTCACTCTTAGGCCCTGACGTTGTTAACGAGGCCGAAGAGAAAGTTCGAATCATTCGTGACAATCTCAACATTGCTCAGTCTCGTCAGAAAAGCTACTATGACAGCAAGCACAGGGACATGGTCTATGCAGCTGGAGACAAAGCATATCTCCGTGTAACTCCCCTCAGAGGCACTCATCGTTTTGGTGTCAAAGGAAAGCTTGCACCAAGATATATTGGTCCTTTCAACATTCTCTCAAGGCGTGCAGAAAATGCCTATCGTCTTGAACTTCCAGAAAAGCTATCCAAGATGCACGATGTGTTTCACGTGTCACAGCTCAAGAGGTGCTTCAAAGATCCAGGTCGTGCAGTTGATCATGATTCCATTGATCTGCAAGAAGACCTCTCTTATGAAGAGCATCATGTTCGCATTCTCGATGAGACCGAGCGCAAAACTCGCAACAAGAGCACCAAGTTCTTAAAAGTGCAGTGGTCTCATCATTCCGATAAAGAGGCAACGTGGGAGACCGAAGAGGATCTTCGCAAGAAGTATCCGGACCTTTTCTCTTCTCAGTAGGAATCTCGGGGCGCGATTCCTTCAAGGGGGGGGGGCGTTTTGTAACATCCCAAGTATGAAAACAATCCCAAATTGTTTGCTTCTTGCTAAATTTTTGTTCTGCATCATGCATCATAAACTTTTGCATTTGTCTTCTAGTGTTTTCAATTGAAATTCAAATTCAAATCCATTTCATACTTGACATGTTCCAATTGTGAATTCAAATTAAAATTTTGCAAACATTTTCAATTCAAGAAGAAATTCATATTTGTTTGGAATTGTGGAATGATATTGATTAATTCAAAATTCCATTCTTTTGAAACCCTATTTGAAATTTAAATAGCAATTTCAAATCTTTTTGGCAATTTCAAAATTTTGGAAATAAGCACACATACCTTTGATCTTACTGTTTTGAAATTCAATAAAAATTATTGTTAAAATAAAAACCCAAAAAATCCTATTCTATTTCTCTCTTTCTCTTTCCTACAAAAAAAAACAAACAGAAAAGAAGAGGGGAAGGGCAGGCCAGCCCAATTGGGCCAGCCCACCAAACCCCCCACAAGCCCATGCGCCTCCTCCTCCTGTCGTCTTCCTCCTCTGTACGGAGACAGAGGAGGGGACGCTCCCCCACACAGCAGCTTTCCACCTAGCCTCCTCCCCCCTATTTCTACCCCTTCTCCCCTCCGAAACCCTAGCTCTCCTCCATCCCTTCTTCCTCCTCAACCGCCGCCGTTTCTCTCTTCCTCTCCCTTCCCCTTTTCTTCTCTGAACCTCACCACCTCCATGGCCTCCATTACCGGAAGTTGAAGCTCCAACCGCTGCCGCTACGCTCGCCGCCAACCCTCCGAGACGGCGGGAACGGAAACCCCGCGGTCTCCTCTCCCTCCTCGCATCCTCGACGGGGCCCGGGAAGCACCGAGTCGCCGCCGCCAAGCAACGATCGCCGCCGTCTGTTCCGTCACGCCACCGACCGCCTCTTCCCTGTCGCCGCTCCCGCTCGAGCCCGAGGGTGAGCACTCGCCCTCTCCCCTTTTCTCCTCTTCCCCTCTGTCCCCCTTGCACACACGCCTTGCGCACCGCAGCAGCACGGCGCGCCCACGCCGGCCACAGCAGCAGCCGCAGCGAGCAGATCGCTGACCGTCGTTTCCTGTCCGCGGTACGTTCAGTTACCTGAACATGGTTCAGTTTTCGTCAGGCCATCCGCACCACCTCAAAAGCCCGCGCGCCCGTTACCTATCACCAAACGAATCATCACCTCAGTGGCTAGCGCAGCGCACACACATGCAGCAACCCCGGGTTCGAATCCCCCCTTAGGCAGAAAGCCACCCCTTTTTCCACCTTTTTTCTTTTATCTCTCGAATTCCAGAAAACAGATCTGAATCCTTAATTGTAAAATCAATAACGAATTGAATATTGATCCAATTTCAACGATTCAAGTTTCTGTGGATTCATAATCTTGTGCTCTTTCTATTAGTAACAAAATTGCAACATGTTTCTGTAATAATTTTTGCACTAAATAATTAAATACAGAAAATGCAATAAGAATTTGAAACTTTGGAATTTCATAACTTGAGTTCTGTTCATCCAATTTGAGCAAACTTGGGCTCTAAATTTTTTTCTTAACAAACTCTACAGATTGGTATTTTATTTGGTCACAATTGAATTAAATTTGAACATGTTTCCCTCGGTTTACTAAAAGGGGCAGAATAAAAATGACTATGAAAAATTGCATAATAAATTCAATAATGATCCAAAAATTATGTTTAATAGCTCAAAATGTCCAGTGAAACATTTGCTACATGTTTTCAACCTTTTCAATGCAATTTGTTTACTGTTTTTCCTATTTAAAAGAGGTGCAATAATTCAACACTTTAATTAAACCTTTTAAATTGCAAAATTCATAACTTGGGCAATTCAAATCCAATTCTAACATGTAAAATATGTTTTCCATGCAAAATTGAATAAGCTTTCCAAATATAAACTTTGTTTTCTGTTTTGAATAAATTAAATTGCTGAAAACAACTGTTTCTTATTTAATGCATTTAAAATTGTCAAATTAATAACTTGCTCATTTTAATTCCTTTTTCAACAAATGAAAAATGTATTCCATCTAAAATTTTGTGTTCTTTCCAAATATGAATTTGGTTATCTATTTTGAACAATTAAAATGGGTGAAAACAACAAATGCTTGTGTAACTCATTTAAGAAGCCAAATTTCATAACTTAATAAATAAATTTCCAAACTTGGTAAACAACATTTCAACTTGAAGGTATTGTTGTTTTCTTATTGTTTTCCTCATCCATGCATCATTCTAATCAACTTTCACATGATGGTTAGTTGTAGATCATTTAATACAACCTTAATTCATGGGCTTTTCCATATGCAATCCAAATTGCATATGGGCCCCTTTAATTATGTTACCATGTCAACTAGTTTATCTTTGATGCATCAATTAAATTGTCATGCATCATCCCATGATTGTGCATTATGCCATGTTATTGATTGTTTGTCTCTCTGCGTTGTTTGTTTGCTTCTTCTCGAATAGACGACGACGTTGAGACAGACGAGGTTTACGACACTACTTCTGAGGAGTTAGCCCAGTACCAGGCTACTGAGTTTGCAGGCAAGTATTCACTCACCTGAACCATTGTGTCCTTTCCACACTGGATACCGATACTTTCCGTTGTCTAATCTGCTAGCCTTAAGATTCGTTGCTTGTGTTCCGATCCTATCACATGTTATCCTCTAACCCTGATATAGCCTCACCTCCACACATATAACCCCGTTGCTTGTTGCCTGTGTCTTACTAGCATGCTTAGGGTTGTTTATGCTCGAGTCTGATGTCTGTTATTTCTGTTACCATATTTATTATGTTCTGGGGGCTCGATGTTAAATAACAACCTGTTAATGTTTGAGGTAATGCTAATTTGATGATAAGGCACCGGCAGGAGGCCGGGTATGGTTTTGAGGCCTGCTAGTGTCGAACTCAGGAAAAGTTCTTGTCCTCTGGATCCATGTTGAGCGCGCTAACCGCATGTGGGAAGCGTGTATGGGCGCCCCCGCAACTCTGATTCGATTCGCATCTCGTCCAAATCGCCACACTTAGTTCGGGCTTTCCATTTGATGCACGCATATGCAGGTACGAACCCTCGGTGCCAGGGTGGAACTTTTGTAGTCGGCATTTAGGGCGGCGTGGTCTTCCAGTGCTATGAGGGTCCCCCTTTTCTTCGTGGGGGCTCGATTAGCCGCGCACGCACAACACGTGGTTCTTTGGGCTTGATGCGAAGAAGAGTTGGGTTGTGTTGAGTGTTTCGCTTGGTGGGTTTGATCCCCGTCTGGCGGGATATTCTTACGTGTACGGCCAAATTGGTGCACCCCTGCAGGGTTAAATCTTCTCGAGAAGCCGTGTTGTCCGCGGTTATGGATGACTTGGTGATAGGGCTGGCTAACAAGGATTAGACAACTTACACCTAATCAATAATAAGTTGACTAGTAATAGGCATATTGTCACAATAACTTGAACCTTCATTAATCCAACTGTGTGAGTTATCCTCGGATTGCTTCTTTGGATAAGGGGCGAGATCCAGGATGGGTTTGTTTGAGGATAGTGGTAGTTGGTTCCGATACGCTATCTTATCCCCTTCTTTTAGCCGGATGTTGTAGCGTGTCTCTGTAGGTGGTTAGAGCAGCCCGCTGCCGCATCTTTATATTACCTATCTTCCGTTGAACCCAAAGCATATGTACTTGGTGTTTCCGGGTACACTTTGGTATCTTGTGCGTCTTTCTTGCCAGTACTTGTCTGTACTGACCCCTTTGGGGCTGCGTGTTCTGCAGACTACGTTTCCGAGGATCCCCATGGTGGCTACTACGTGGAGTATGACGAGGCTGCTGACGAGTAGATAGCGGACCCGAGCAGGATCCGAGACATCGTGGATGGGGTCCGTCTTTTCGTTTCCGGCCTCTTAGGCCTATTTGGATCTTGTCTGTACTCAGACACTTTGGATGCTTCCGCTGTGATGTAATGATGACTTGTTGGGACATGTGTCCTCTGGATGATTGTATTTGCTATCTCTGCTCTAGTGAGAGCTATTTGCCACTTATTTCTATTTCTTTGTGTCTTAGAGATTTGTTGTGATATCACTTGTTCAAATGTCGTTGACGTACCATGTGTGTATGTTATGAAGTACGTCAATGGAAGTAGTCGGATTTCTATGGGATGGTTTACGCAGACGATGAATAGTAGAGGATGGTTGTCACACGTTTACGTGTTGGCCTACTCATATTGAGATGCGGGTGCCGGTATGCCCCGTAAGCCATTTATCTACTGTTTAGCGGGCTGTGAGTATCCTCTAGAAGTCTGGGTGCGACAGCCGTGGTCCGGGTTCTTCTAGAATCTGGCTTCTGCGCGTCAGCTTACTGGGCCGTCTAATGGACTGTGATCCATTACCAATCAGGTCACCCTGGTAATCCGGCTCTTTAGGACAATGACGAATATACCCCTAATCGGTATATATCCGACAGCGCACCTCCATCTCCTCCGCCAAAATTCCCCCGCATCACCTCCACCTAGGAGGGTCGTCAAAGAGTTTCCGGTACCGCTGCCAACCCCAAACCGCCTGGTTGGGGTGAGCAATACCTGGTTGTAGCGCAGGCCGCATCCGCCACACCCCATCCCAACCCGCCTGGTTGAGATGCGTGCAACGCATCCCCGAGGAACGCCCCATCTAGGCGTTGTGGCGAGAGCTCAGCAGTCCCATCAGAAGAGCCGCCACCCGTCGAAGAAGAAGAGCACGGCTGGGGGAATCCGCATGATTTCCCAGTCACACTCACCACACGAGATGGAGAATAAACGGGACTCCTTCCCACTGCATCCACCTCGACCATGCACACTTGTCCGCTGTTAGAGGACACCTCCGTGCCCCCTCCCCCAACCAAGCATGTCAGCAGGGGCATCCGATATGACACCCCTGGCCGGACCCTCCATGGGTGTTGTCACCTCTACTGCTGGCCTGACTGCCGGCTGTGAGTGCAAAGGCTGCCCCAACACAAGAAGCTGGACACGTGCATCCATGAGAGATTTGGCCACCATAGGAGATAGAGTGACGCCGAGAGAGAACGTTTTCTTCGCCCCATTCACGTCGGACTGCATACCATTGTTATCATAAGCCAACTTACTGTCTTTAACATTGTCCGTTTTCTTGCTCCCATCATCAAGACCACTAACATCATCTCTAGTTTCAGCACTCCCATTATCCCCCCTCCATCATCACGATCATAAACCTTGGGGTCCACAGCCATAACATCTTCATCATCGGAGTTAGGATTCTCCACTGTAAATTTAAGCTCGTAAAACCCATCTTTGATGAAAACATCCCATTTATCCAGTATAAGTGTGTAATCCATGCCTCCAACTAAAATCCTCAACACCCCATGTGTTCCTAGTGAACTTCATGTCAACTTTAAGAGTTTTGCCAAACAACGAACCGAGACTCCAAAGGATCAGAAAATCGCCTCTATGAGAAGGCGGGATGTCCGACACTCTAATCCAAATCTCAGGCAACATCCACAAAGGTTTCATCTCTGCAGCCATAGCTCCATTGTTAAGACACAAGAACTATTTGGGACATGGCATGCCCCAAAAACAATCATGCGGTCAGCCCTTGATGGGAATGACACTTTGAAGACGTTCTCTCCAACCTGAGCGACATCCCATTTAAACTGCTCAGAAGGCACCAAACATTGTAAGTGAACAATCACCTCGTCAACAGTAAGCGATCCTGATGTGTTTATATTTCTACTTGTGGGTGTGGTTTTTTTTCCGAATCTCACATTCAGTGACCATAACAGTTATACCATAAAAATATAATATATTAATTATAAAACTGATGTATTTTATTGTCTCTTGGACATACATGCAACAAAAACACGTAAAGTTGTCAAGAAATGAATCCCTAGATTTTGATCCAATTGGTTTCCTCAACTAAGAGAAGAGATTGATCAGTAGAGTAGTAAATCTAGATCTCCTATTTCTTTTCACTTAAATGAGAGTAAGAAACTTTAGAGGGAAAGAATCATTAGAGGGATTAACAGTAGGCAAACTTGTAAAAGTAAATAATGGAGGTGCAAACTTGCTTCTGACGGTGGTTGGGAACTGTTGGGGAAGAAACACCCTTAAATAGCTTCCCCGAAAATTAATGGTTCGATTTGCTCTCGCCGGAGCTGGGTGATGGTGGACAGTCGGGGAACAGAGGCTTGCCGCACATTCCGTCGGCGTTGTTGGCGAAGCTGGGGTAGCCGAAGGTTCCGAGTTTCTTTGGGATCTGTCCCGTGAGGTTGTTGTTGGACACGTTAAAGCTCTGAAACTTGTCGAGGTTGAAGTCCGGAATGCTGCCTTCGAAGTGGTTGTCGTTGGCCATGAATCTGATCAGGCTGGGGATCTGGCTGAGGCTAGCGGGGAGCTCGCCGGAGAAGTTGTTGCTGGAGACGTCGAGCACGAAGAGCTTCTTTAACTGGCCGAGGGAGTTCGGCAGGCTGCCGGAGAGCTGGTTGCCGTCGACGTAGAGGTGGGTGAGGCCCGAGCAGGTCGAGACACTCGCGGGAAGGTTGCCCCTCAGCGCGTTGTTCCGCAGGCTCACCACGCGGAGCGCCGGCGCGGCGCAGAGCAGCGACGCGTCGATGGTGCCGTTCAGGTTCTGGGACATGAGATTGATGAGCTTGATCTTGCCGGCGTTGGTCTCGCTGTTGTTGTAGCACACGACCTGCTTGCCCCAGTTGGAGACGTTGCCGTTGCCGCTGTCACCAGGGCAGGGGTCGGTCGACGTCTTCCACCCGAGGCGTTGCGCCGTCGCCTGGCTGCCTCCGGCGAGTGTGGCCAGGAACTGGAGGAGGGAGTCCTTCACGTCGTCCGTCTCCTCCCCGCGCACCTCGTTAGAGAAGCACAAGAGTAGCACCACTACGACAGCGGCAGCCATGGCAAGAATCCTCCCCATGATCGTAACAGAAGTTGTGACAGAACTCACTGAACCCGGCCGGCCGGCGTGCCCGACTGAACTCTGCTATCTGGACGTGAATTAAGATGGCGGAGGAGGAGGCTGGGATATGGCTGCGTGCATGGAGCTGGCACGCACGGGCCGTTCACTTCCAAGTGGACAAAGACGGCGAAGTATTCAAAGGCCGGTGTATATTGGCGCGTGTGCTGGGGCCAGGCAGCCTGGGACAAGGTGGAGGCGCCAGATGCCGGCAGGGAGCGCATCTCGCCATCGGCGTCTCCGGGCCGGCCGGGGCGACGGCACGAACAGGTCGTTGGAATACGCCTCACGTCTCGATCATGGATTCAGCCAACGGGAATCTCTCTCTCCCTATTTGCTCAACCGAACAGAGATCTGATTTGACGTCGTAGTTAACTTGGAAGGATTGGGTCATGTGTCTTAACTTAAGTCGTTGTTTGGAGGACTTGGTGTTATATTGCTTATGTCGTGGAAAATGACCGTCTTGGCTGAAAAATCAGCCGATTTGTTAGTGTTTACGGCTAGGCCTGGACGGGCATATTATAATCAGAAACTCAAGAATTGTGTGAAATCCTTCAAGGCTCGAGTTTCACGAAACATGCTTTCGCTCCGCTTTATAAATAAATCCTAACGGCCAAACCGATACAACGTGATGAGGGGAACCTATTACAAAAGAGATCAAAGATAAAAAAGAAGAACTAAGAGGGCCAAACTTGCCACCGAGAATACCGGAACCAACCCGAGAGACGAGGCTCCCCGATAATACCCCCAAGAGGGTCACGACGTAACACGTCGCCAACGTCGAGACACCGAAGGGTCTAGGGCTTTCACCAGGAGCCTAACGCAGCGATGATAGCCACAACTTTGTCCTCAAGAGGAGTACGATACCTGCAGGCATCGCCGCCATTGGCGCCGGAGCGTATAGCTTTCGCTCGGAAAAACCATCGCACATCGTCCGCACACTCGGGTCGTAGAGAATCCCGAGAATGACCTCCACACCACGATCTGGGAGTTTCCGCCACCAGCGCCAGGAGCCCCCGCCGCCCGCTCATCGCCGTCCACACGACCAAGGAGCAAGGCCATCACCACCGTCACGTCGCTCGCCGTAGAGACGCCCGTGCAGTCCACCTTCGAGGGACGCCGCCCCGGCGTCCAGGATCACCCGCCCAAGAAGCGACCGAGCACCACCAGGACCAGACTCAAGGAGCGGACAGGAGAGGACGGACCAGCCAATTGGCCCCCGGACCGTGAAGGTGTAACTAGCAGGACGAACCCGCCTGTCAGACCCTCAAAGCCCACTGGGGCTGCTTGGCGGCTGCCAGATCTAGGCCCGACCGGACAGGATCCAGCGCCCCAACCCTCAGGTCAGGGGATGGGCCTCACACTGGAGGCCCCTGAAACCAACGACCCGCGGCCCCCAGCCAACCCAATCAAGGCCCAATGGGCCCAGATCGGGCCAAGGACGAGCGCGCCGCCATAGCCGGCCAGCTCCACCCGCAGCCAGTCCAGGAGCCGAGCTGCTCCATTCCCGCCGTCGCAAGTTCCGTCGAGGCGAGCCACCGCTGGTTCCCGTCACCTCCGTCGGCGAAGATCCAGGCGGGAAGGGAAACCAGCTGCTGCCGCCATGGCCACCACGATCTCCGCCCCCCGCACGCCGCCACCATGCGCGGACAACCTGGCGCCACCGGCCGGCCGCCGCCGCACCAAGCACCGCCGCCATCGCCGAAGAGCACCGCCGCCAAGGGGAACTCCGCCCCACCGGAACCCCTAGCGCCGTGTAGAGAAAGGACCAGCCGCCGGGGGGAGAGGGGGGAAGGGGGAGGAGGAAGGGCGCCGAGAGCTATGGTTCCG
This sequence comes from Alopecurus myosuroides, assembly GCA_028641055.1. NCBI lineage: Eukaryota > Viridiplantae > Streptophyta > Magnoliopsida > Poales > Poaceae > Alopecurus > Alopecurus myosuroides. The sequence continues at coordinate 205,451,022 of CM054063.1, read as the reverse complement.
CTCCCGGTCGCTCGGGGGCGACCCAAGAGCGAACGGGTCCTAACGGCTAGGGTTTCTTCACTCACTACAATTGTTTTATGTAACATTTTGTATAACGATGTACAAAGGTGGAATATTTGCGGAAATTTAGAATACCAACAACGCGCTTAAATACTTTCCCTCCCATTTAACATAGTACTATTCTCGAAAATAAGAAAAAAAATAGCACACCATGGAACTGTGTATACACGAAACTTGCTTGGATTAAAATTTATGGTACAAAAAAGTATTGCATTTTTCATGCCATTAGATCATCTCCAACAATTTTTGTATATTAGATTGCTAAAAACTTGTTATAGAAAGGAGAGAGAAGGTTTACCAAGCCAACATTTTATTTTGTTTGCTAGCCTTCGTATACTAGCAATCCAAACCACAATGGCAAGTTTCTTGTCTATTCTTTCCATACACTAGACACTGCATATATGAACGAAATGAACTACCAATTTATACACATAATAATTAGAGAATTTCATCCATCATCCGAATTCATAGGAACACCAATCCACAATATTTAGAGAATATTATCTCCATTCGACCTCTTTTTTTTTTTTTTGGTTTCTTCCTTCCAACGGGCCTTCCTCTATTGACTGATGAGAGAGGAGTTGGGCTACTTGATCCACCATCATCGGAGTACACCACAAAACCCGTTCCAATCGAGCTAGAAGGAGCCTTCCTCTTGTTTGGAATTTTATCGAAGGGGCGGGTTTTCCGTTTCTCATAGTTCTCGAGGATTTTACAACAATGAAACAAAGTGAAGGGCCTCCCCAGAACTAGTTTGTCCATGAATGAATTTTCAGCAATGTTCTGCTAAAAAAAAAAATTTAAGCATCAAGTATCATCAATCAGCATCAAGGAAAAGGTACAATAAAATGCCTGCATAAGTCATTACCTTATCTTCGGCATTAGTCCCACTTGGATTGAGATGATCAATTTGATTCGAGCAACATGACCACTTGAAACCATCCACATTAATGGTATAGAAATGACCTCGAAGAGAGTCGGCACCCTAGCCATGTCACCCTTGAGGAGAAGTTTGTAGAGCTAATGTGAAAGTGCATTTCGTTTTCCCGGTGTTTTGTGTGTTAGTTCACAATACTAAGTACATTATTTATCGAGGTGTTTAGTGTGTAGGTGTTATATTTAACATCGCCATCGATCACCGAAAAGATCGGTGAAGATTGGCCTGAGAGATTTGGGACGGATGCCAACCGGATTATTCTAGAGGAGCCGGATATTCCGATTAGGATAGTTTTGGTCCATTTTTTGGACAGAGATGAGCCGGATTTTTGGTACCGGATTATTCATCTCAGACTGGATATTCCGGCTGTGGAAATTCTTCTCGAAAACAGCTAAGGACTGAGGATCGAACTGACAGAAACAGACCGGATTATTTGTAGCGGATTATTCCGGAGGAGCCGGAATATCCGGTCCAGTCGGCTGCGCGGGACAGAGAAGAGCCGGATTATTTGTTCCGGATTATTCAAGCGCAACCTGATATTCCGGTTGAAGTCAACGGGTTCGAAAAAGATCTGTAGACCGGATATTCCGGTCCAAACTTGGACCGGATATTCCGATACCCAATTTTCTGCAAAACAGCTAGTTTTGAGGAGGGGCTATAAATACCCCTCCTCTTCCTCCTTGAGCTCTAGTTCTTCCCCTTTGCATTCAATAGCATTTAAGAGCTCACCAAATCCTCCATAACTCCCAATCCCTCCAACCAAACTTGAAGATCTTTGGAGGATTGAAGGAGAAGGCCCCGATCTACATCTTCACCGAGCCGTTCTTCATTTCCCCCTCTCTAGCTCGAGGGATCTAGCCTAGGGTTTCCTCTTGTGGAGAACCTAGGCATCTTGCAAATTGTTGGTGATTCAAGATTGTTGGGAGCCCCCAATTTTGGTTGTGGGTGTGTGCCCCCAAGGTGTTTGTAAAGGATTCGTTTCCCGCCTCAAAGGGGATCTATAGTGGAAAGTGGACTAGGCCTTTGTGGCGGGGTTCATCGGAGAATAAGGTGAGGCCTTTGTGGCGTTGAGTAGGCCTTCGTGGCGAGCTCACACCCCTCCAACGAGACGTACTCCCTTAACAAGGAGGAACTCGGGAATACATCGTGTCTCCGTGTGCTTCATATCTGTTACCTCGTTCCCTTCCTCCTTTACTCTTGCTTGTATAATTATTGTGCTTGCCTTGTCATATAGGTAAATTCACCATAGTTGCATCGTATAGAGAATTTACCTTTGTGTCAAGCCTAATTGTTAAAGAAAAATTAAAATTGTCGTAGCACCTATTCACCCCCCCTCTAGGTGCCTATACTTTACTTTCAATTTGGTATCAGAGCCTCGGCTCTTCTATCGGGCTTAACCGCCTAAGAGTTTAAGTATGGGTGAAGAATCGGATACCGAAGGTTCCGCGGCGGCGGTGTCCATGAATGATCTCAATGAGTTGAAAAATTCATTGACCTCATCCATAGACACCAAAATCGATGAGTTACGTCAAGTCTTGATGGAACTCTTGAAAGCCAAAGGACCGGAGGTCACCGGCTCATCTCCTCCGGAAGTACCTCCGGAGGGCGCCAAGAAAGGGGTAGATGGTGAACCATCTAAAAATGCTTCCGCCGAAAACTCCACAAAGAAGGGTACGGAAGGAGATGGAGAATTTCACTCCGTTCCCAGAAGTTATTCTCCCGATCCTCCCGTCCCACATCCTCATATAATTCCTAGGGGATATCCACCTAAAATTGATGCATTTTCTTTTCGTGAATGGAAATAATACATGGAGACTCACTTGAGCTCTTCTTGTATAGAGCTTTGGAGAGTCACTCGTGATGGATACAAACCGCATGACCCCAAGAACCTAACAAGAAGAGAAGCCGTAGATTGTCAACTCAGCTACACCTCCTTGTCAATTCTTCAACAAGTCGTGGGTCCTAACCACATGCCGCATCTTCAACAATATTCCACCGCCAAGGAAACATGGGACGCTCTTGTCGTCATGTTTGTGGGCAATGAGAGCATGCAAAGGAATAGATATGATGCCTTAACCAATAAGGCAGAAGGGTTCTATATGCATGATGGAGAGAACCACGAAGACATGTACCGAAGGCTCAAGACACTTGCCACCGCATTCACTAATGTTGGTGCCAAGTACATTGATGATGCTTGGATCAAAAGGAAGTACATGATTGCCCTCATGCCATTTGAGGGAGCGGACTTGAAGAGCATTCAAGGAAGACATGACTTCCCTACTATGACCTCAACTCAAGTCATGCAAGAAATGTGATCCTATCAAGTGCAAACCAAGAATGCTCTTGACAACCGTGCTAGGGCCATAGGAATGCACAAAGGGGCATCGGTTGCTTTGAAGGCCAAGGTTGTGTCACAAGAGGTTGAGTATGAAGAAGAAGGCAATGAGGTGTTGGCTCCATTGAAGGATCAAGAGTATGATCCCGTGCTCAAGGATATCATTGCTCTCACCGTGCCAAAGTTTTGGAGGAATCCTCCCAAGGCCAAGAAATTTGTTGAGGAGAAGACAAAGTCTTGCTATGGAAATGATGGGGCTCAAAAAGTGAGGTCTTGCTTCAATTGCCAAGATAAGAACCACTTCATTGGAGAGTGTCCTTATGAAAATATAGAACACCATGGTGGCAAGCTCGTTCGCAAGGACAAGTCCAAGGTTGAGTACAAGAAACCTCATTTCAAGAAGGAACCTTTCAACAAGAAATCTCCCACCAAGTTTATGCTAGTGACTCAAGAGGAATATGATTCCGGGAGTGATGAAGAAGAAGAAACCACTAGTGAAGTGGCCGCTCTAGCTATTGCCTCTACTCCATCGTCTTCATCTCTCTTTGAATCCCCCAATGAAAATCATCCTCACCCAAATGCCAAGTGCTTCATGGCTAAGGCCTCGGAGGTATCAACTTCTCCCAACTCTAAGACCCCAAGTGAACTAGAAAATCTTGCTAGTCTTAGAGTAGAAGTTGAAATGCTCTCCTTGGAACGTTTTATGTCTAACATGCAAGGGGTGACCAAGACGTATTTCGAACATCTCATGAGCCAATTGGGAGATGTCGAAGAAGCTCTTGATAAGAAAGGTGAGGTTGAAAGAAGGGATGCGGATGAAATTGCATCCCTCACTATGACTCTTGAGGAAGAGCGTGATGGTAGAGTTTCTCTTGAGGAGGAACTTGAATCTATTTAAGAAAATCATAATGAACTTGTTTCTAATATCACTAAGGAACGTGATCTTGCAATTGCTAAATATAAAAAGGCTAAAAAGGATAAGGTTGAGTTTGGGGTTGGTCATGGTAAACTAATCGAGGGGTTTGAAAAAACTAACCGAGGTTCACAAAGCTTTGGAGTGTCAACATTCTTCCCTCAAAGAGTTGCATGAGCAACTTCAAACTCAACTTAATCAACTTAACAACCCTAGCACCTCTACTTCTTCTTGTGATCATGCAAATATTATTGAGGAAAATGCTAGGTTGAAGGATGAGCTTGCAAGGCTCAAGGGAAAAGGCCCTCAAGTTGAGAAGGTTGTGGTCTCTACCCCACAAGTGGTGGACCCTAGTCCTCATGTGGTTGTTGCTAGACCACAATTGAGTGCTCCAAGGCCACAAGTGGGCAAGCAAGGTCTTGGCTATGTTGCCAAGAATAAGAACAAGAAGAAGAAGAACAAGAACAAGAACAAGGCCAACAATGGTTCCTCGGGTAGTATTGTCATTAGGGACAACACTACTCGTAGCACTCCCACAAAAGCAAGCAATGTTGCTTCGAGTAGTAGTGTCATGAGGGACAACACTACTCGTAGTATCTCCGCGAGAACTAACAATCCACACCATTTCTTATATGTTGATTATTATGGTGTTGTGCAAGCTAAATATGTTGGTCCTATTGAGGGTTACATTGAATACAACATTTGGGTTCCAAAGACCCTTTTTGCTAACATGAAGGGACCCTCCTCGGGTCCTAACTCTAGTCAATGATCTCTTGCAGGACTATGCTTCCGGTGGGTCTAAATGGATAATTGATAGTGGATGCACTAGTCATATGACCGGAAGCAAAGAACTTGTGACAGAGTTGCACCCAAATGATATTCAAGAAACCGTCACTTATGGAGACTCGTCCTCGTCTAAGGTATCGGGGTACTGCAAGGTTGTGATTGCTCCTGATATCACTATCGTGAACGTCATGCTTGTCGAATCCCTTGGTTTCAATTTACTTTCCGTCCGCTCTCTTGGAATGATGGGTTTCTTCGTCTTTTTTAACGAAAATATTGTGGTCCTTTTGAGGAGCAAGACTCTTGACGTCGCATACGTGGGACATGTTGAAAATGAGTTGTTCATGGTGGATTTTTCGAACTCTACCAACTCTCAATCAATGTGTCTTTTCGGAACGGCGGACGTGGGATGGTTGTGGCATCGCCGCTTATCCCATGTCAACATGAGAACTTTGCAAAGTCTTCACAGAGGTGGCCTTATTGTCGGACTAAAAGAAAATGTTTCCTTTTCCAAAGATCGCTTTTGTAGGTCATGTGTTGAAGGAAAGATACATGATATCTCACACTAGGCCAAGACCATTATTTCATCAAAGAGGATCTTGGAGCTTCTCCATGTTGATCTCTTTGGTGCCGTGCCCGAGGCAAGTCTTGGTGGCAAGAAGTATTGCTTGGTGATTGTCGATGATTATTCAATATACATTTGGTTTTATTTCTTCAAGTGCAAGAGTGAAACTCAACAAACCATCATCAACTTCTCCAACGAAGTGCAACGGCAACACAATGTGCAAATCATGGCTATTAGGAGTGATAATGGTTCGGAGTTCAAGAACTACACTTTGAATGAATTCCTTAGTGAAGAAGGCATTCTTCATCAATACTCCGCCACTTACACTCCTCAACAAAATGGTGTTGCCGAAAGGAAGAATCGCACTCTCTTGGATATGGCAAGGACCATGTTGGCGGAGTATTCTTCTCCCCAATATTTATGGGCCGAGGCCATATCCACCGCATGCCACTCCTCCAACCACCTCTACATCCGCAAGGGCTTGGACAAGACTCCATATGAGATCCTCACCGGCAACAAGCCCAACGTCTCCTATTTCCGTGTATTCGGTTGTAAGTGCTTTTATTTGATCAAGGGTGTTAGGTTGTCTAAATTTCAATCCAAAACTATTGAGGGTATATTCGTTGGTTACGATGCCAAATCCCACACTTATAGAGTCTTTGACAAAGCCTCACGGATTGTCATAGAATCTTGTAGTGTGGTTTTCGAGGAAAATGATGGCTCCCAAGTGGCACAATTTCATGTTTCTAATGTAGATGTTGAAATGCCTCAAGAAGCCATAGGCAGGATGGGTGTGGGATTTTTCCGCCCCATCAAGGGACACCTTGTGGCGACTCGAGAAGGACTATGCTCTACTCAAGTGGAGCCCTCCTCTGCAATATAAGAACAAGCCAAGGATCCAAGTTATGCACCTACCCAAGAACATGTTGAATACCCTTCTCTTATTGACCAAGTCACTACGCAAGATGTTATCACTCCTATCATTCATGCTAGTCAAGGTCAAGGCCAAGATCAACCATCCTCTTCATCCTCTCCTCAAGTTGAAGCTAGTGTTGTTGATGATGATGATGATGATGATGATCAAGGCCAAGTTGGTCAACACGGGGACCCAAATGATCAAGATGACCAAGTGATCCCTCCTCGCAATAATGAGGAGATCGAAGCCCGTCGTGCTAAAAGGATAAGAAGAGCTTTGAAGCATATTGATTCCCAAGACAACAAGGTCTTGGAAGATATTCAAGCTAGAAGATCCACAAGAAGGCAATTGGCACATTTTATTGAGCACCAAGCTCACATATCTATGGTGGAACCAAAGAAAGGGTTTGAAGCTCTTGAGGACCCCGATTGGGTTGAAGCTATGCATGATGAGCTCAATAACTTTGAGCGTAACAAGGTTTGGAGATTAGTTGAGAAGCCCAAAGATTGCCACAATGTTATTGGCACTAAGTGGATATTCAAGAACAAGCAAGATGAGCATGACATTGTTATAAGGAACAAGGCAAGATTGGTAGATCAAGGTTACACTCAAGTTTAAGGCATTGACTTTGATGAAACCTATGCTCCCGTGGCTCGCCTTGAGTCCATCCGTATCCTTCTTGCTTATGCATCTTCACATAATTTTAAATTGCAACAAATGGATGTTAAAAGTGCTTTCTTGAATGGTCCACTAAAAGAGGAGGTATATGTTAAGCAACCTTCGGGGTTCGAGAATCTCAACTTTCCTAACCATGTATACAAGATCGATAAGGCGCTCTATGTACTTAAACAAGCACCACGTGCGTGGTATGAGCACCTTAGAGAGTTGTTGGATGACCGTGGTTTTGAAGTTGGGAAGATCGACCCCACTCTCTTCACCAAGAGAGTAAAGGGACAACTTTTCATATGCCAACTCTATGTGGACGATATCATCTTTGGCTCAACTAACCAATCTTTCAATAATGAGTTCTCAAAGCTTATGACTGACAGGTTCGAGATGTCTATGATTGGTGAGCTTAAATTCTTCCTTGGTTTCGAGATCAAGCAATTGGCTCGTGGGACTTTCATTTCTCAAGCCCTATACCCAAGACATGATCAAGAGGTTTAACTTCCAAAATGCAAAGATCAAGCCATCTCCTATGCAAGTCAAGTGCCACCTATCACGTAACCCGAAGGGTAAAGATGTGGACCAAAAGGTGTATCGTTCTATGATCGGTTCTTTGCTTTACCTTTGTGCACCTAGGACCGATGTCGTTATTAGTCTAGGTGTGTGTGTAAGGTATCAAGCGGCCCCTAAGGAAAGCCATTTAATGGCGGTCCATAGGATCTTTCGATATTTGGTTCATACCCCAAGGTTTGGTTTGTGGTACCCAAAGGGAGCACAATTTTCTCTCAAGGGCTACACGGATTCCGATTGGGCGGGTGATCAAGATGATAGGAAGTCTACTTCTGGTGCTTGCCAATTTCTTGGTAGGTCTTTGGTGAGTTGGTCTTCCAAGAAGCAAAATGCATATCTCTCTCCACCGCCGAAGCCGAGTATGTAGCCGCCGCAAGTGCTTGCACCCAATTTCTATGGATGAGGCGAACTCTCAAGGAATATGACGTTCATTTGGATAAGGTGCCTCTTTTGTGTGACAATGAAAGTGCCATCAAGATCGCCTACAACCCCGTGCAACATACAAGAACGAAGCATATTGAGATTCGTCATCATTTCATCCGAGACCATGTGGCAAGAGGGGATATTGCTCTATCTTATGTGCCCACCAAGGATAATCTTGCGGATATCTTCACGAAGCCACTTGATGATGCAAGATTCATGTTCTTGAGGAATGGACTAAATATCATTGATTCTAGGAGTTTAACTTGAGGATCTTGCACACACCCCTATAGATGAAACGTGTTTGGGTTTAGGTGTAGGCATGGACATAGGGGGAGTGTTATCCTAACACATTGGGTTCTCTCTCCCCCCATTATGCCCAAAAAAAATTCATTGTTATATCTCTATATCTAATGTTGAATTGTGAGCTCCAATGTTGAGAATTGGCAATGCACCCAAGATATATCTTCGTGGTGGCATACCATGATCTCTTACATGGTGGCTTAGGCCACCCATCTCTTCTTTTCTAAGAGTTGGATCTTAGTTGGGATTTATTTGATATTTTTTCTTCTAAGTGTTCTTTCGTACGAAAATCTCCCTCAATTGGTCTTTTGTTTGTTTGATTCTTACTTTTGAGAGGGATAAGTACTACTTTCAGTTTGGTGTTTCTATCCTAAGCCATTCTACCTTAAAAACCAACTTTTTCTAGCACTTGCGTCATTCCATTGAAACAAGGAAATTTCGAATCAGAAGGCAACCGGAATTTCCGGTTCAGTTTTGAACCGGAATATCCGGTTGTACCGGAATATCTAGTTCGGCGAACATCACTTATTCCAGGCAGGGACGGGGAAGAGGCAGTTCGTGCCTTTTCTTTCCCAGGTCCACTCCTCCACCCCATACGCTGCCCCTCTGAATCTTGGCCTCCCAGGCCGTTTCCTCCGCGGGATCTTCGAGCTCTTGCCCAGATCTTGTTTCCCTCGTCCTCGGGAGCATTTCCATCCAAGTATCTCCATCCATGGACTCCGGTAATGTTTAGTCTCATTAAATCTTGGTGCCATAACCATACCTATCCATGGATTTGTGTTTTTGTTGTCAATGCTTGGTAGAAATTCCTCCCTTGGGTACCCTATGCATGCTAGATACAATAATACAGATTCACTTTTCACTGGTCTACTTTTGAGATCTAGATTAGAATCAATCTTGTGTTGTTTTCGTAGCACCGGAATATCCGGTCCAGGTTTGAACCGGAATATCCGGGTGTACCGGAATATCCGGTTCAGTTCTGTACCAGAATATCCGGCTGAGTGCAGTACCATTTGAGAACAGACCATGTTTGATCCTTGCTAGATTTCCTATTAGATCATTACTTGGAATATTTTCTATTGTTTTATGTATGTTTCTTCCATTGCTCGACACATGTGCACTTACCCCTATTGCTTTCCATCTATTCTCTCATTCACAGGTAGCTCTCGTCCTGACAAGTTGGGTCTTTGCAAGTGTCCCTCGTACAAGGACACTAGTGATGAGGATCCCGGTGATTTTCGCCCTCCCCGAAAAGCTAACCACAAGAAGGTTGTCTCCTCTAGGCCCAAGAAGAAGGAGACCCGGCTCAACTATAGGAACAATGTCAGTGTTCCGGATTACACTATGATCAGGCAGAAGGATTGGTACAACACTCCACGGGATGGTACTTGTGATTATCCCCGTTTCTGGTGTCTAGAGCAGTCCTACATCTATACAGACATCTACTGCGACTTCAGGTTCCCTATCCGTGAGATGCATCCATTTGAGTTTCATGTGATGAAGGATAAGGAGGAGTTTGCAGATGCAGCCAACATTGTTGAGAGATTCGGTCTTGTGAAGATGATGGAGACCCAGTGCCCGTACAATACATGGCTCATCACTCAGTTTATGTCCACTTTGACGTTCAGTGCTGACTCTGTTTGCATTCTCAAGTGGATGATCCAGACCACTCCATGTGAGATTCCTTTTCACAGATTGGCTCGTCTACTTGGCTACACTTACCGCACCCACCCTCCTGTTGGTCACCGTGTGCATGAGGTGGAAAGACCTCGGAGGGAGAGGTTTATGGCAGATTTGTATGCTCCAGGTTTTACTGTTGGGAAGCTGGAGGGGCTTCTTCCTCTCTATGATCAGCTGGTGCGTATCTTCAGGTCCTTCTTGATGCCGAGTGGAGGTAATAATGATGCTCTCACCACTTCATTGTGCAATCTTCTTATGCTGGCTAAGCAGTGCATTGAGGATGAGGATCCTTCAAACTCTTATACTGTGGATGTCATGGACATTATCTACCATGAGTTGTACAATGCTATGATTGGTGGGAACACCATTCCCTATGGACCTTATATCATGATGCTAATCAAGGATGTGATGAAGAAGGATTTCTCTGAGTTACCCATGGAGGCTCACAAGGTCAAGAAGTTGTACATCAAGAGGAACAAGGCCGTACCTGCTGCTCCTATTCCTCCATTTGAGGGTGGTACCTCTATGGGGGGTGGAGCCTCTTCTAGTGCTCAGCCTGCTCAGCCTTCTTCCACCACTCTGCGCAATGTCAGGAAGCTATCCTGGTTTCAGTGCAATGTGTTGTGCATGAAGGTGGACATTCATAAGGATCAGTACAAGGCCTACTGCAGGGACACTGCCATGTCCAGTATCCAGAGTCAGATTCTCCATCACGTGAGTGGTGCTACTGGGGATCTGCCTGCTCCACTTGTGCCTCAGTCTTATTCTCAGTGGTCTGCTGGTGATCACACTCCTTGGAAGCTCATTGAGGAGGCTCTCCGTACCACTTCTGCTTCTTCCAGGGCTCCTGTTGATGAGAATAATGAGGAGGATGAGCAGACAGATGATGATCTGGAGAGGGAGGCTGAGGGAGCTTCTGACGCGTCGGCTGGAGAGTCCCCTGAGCATTCAGATGCTTAGATCTTCTTTGGGACGTTAGCACAGTTGCTTCTTTCCTTTTTGGTGTCTCGATGCCAAAGGGGGAGAAGTAGCCCCTAGACTACGGGATTTGCATGGGTTTCGGGCACAACCATATGCTTTTACCATTTCGTGAGAGCTTGTGTCAATTTAGTCTCATTTTCGTGAACCTTGTTCATTTTATTGTCTCATTTAAAACTATGTGTTTATTGTGTTGAGAGGCTATGTTAACGGTTATCATGGATTATCTATGTTGGTGGTTATCTGGATTATCTATCTTATATGTTGAGGATATTATCTAGTGTTGTGCTTGGATTTATTGTTACCATCTCTACGCACAAGGTATATATTTCTCTCTTACTCCCATTATATTCGTGATATTGTTACTTTGGCATGTTTGCTACTTGTTGGAAATTGCTCCCTATATATTATTGCACTTTCTTCATTTGAGGAAAACAAAATATGTGCATATAAGTAGGGGGAGACATTTCCACTTTGTTTCAAACATGTTCTCGTCAAGGTTTTATTGCAAATCTTAGTATTGTCATCTAACACCAAAAAGGGGGAGATTGAAAGTGCATTTCGTTTTTCCGGTGTTTTGTGTGTTAGTTAAAAATACTAAGTACATTATTTATCGAGGTGTTTAGTGTGCAGGTGTTATATTTAACATCGGCATCAATCACCGAAAATATCGGTGAAAATTGGCCTGAGAGATTTGGGACAGATGCCAACCGGATTATTCTAACCGGATTATTCTGGAGGAGCCGGATATTCCGGTTAGGATAGTTTGGGTCCATTTTTGGGACAGAGATGAGCCGGATTTTTGGTACCGGATTATTCATCTCAGACCGGATATTCCGGCTGTGGAAATTCTGCTCGATAACGGCTATGGACTGAAGATCAATCTGACAGAAACATACCGGATTATTCCGGAGGATCCGGAATATCCGATCAAGTCGGCTGCGCGGGACAGAGAAGAGCCGGATTATTTGTTCCGGATTATTCAAGCGCAACCAGATATTCCGGTTGAAGTCAACGGGTTCAAAACAGATCTGCAGACCGGATATTTCGGTACCCAATTTCCTGCAAAACGGCTAGTTTTGAGGAGGGGCTATAAATACCCCTCCTCTTCCTCCTTGATTTCTAGTTCTTCCCCTTTGCATTCAATAGCATTTAAGAGCTCACCAAATCCTCCATAACTCCAAATCCCTCCAACCAAACTTGAAGATCTTTGGAGGATTGAAGGATAAGGCCCCGATCTACATCTTCACCGAGTCGTTCTTCATTTCCCCCTCTCTAGCTCGAGGGATCTAGCCTAGGGCTTCCTCTTGTGGAGAACCTAGGCATCTTGCAAATTGTTGGTGATTCAAGATTGTTGGGAGCCCCCAATTTTGGTTGTGGGTGTGTGCCCCAATGTGTTTGTAAAGGATTCGATTCCCGCCTCAAAGGGGTCAATAGTGAAAGGTGGACTAGGCCTTTGTGGCAGGGTTCATCGGAGAATAGGGTGAGGCCTTTGTGGCGTTGAGTAGGCCTTCGTGGCGATCTCACACCCCTCCAACGAGACGTACTCCCTTAACAAGGAGGAACTCGGGAATACATCATGTCTCCGTGTGCTTCATATCGGTTACCTCGTTCCCTTCCTCCTTTACTCTTGCTTGTATAATTATTGTGCTTGCCTTGTCATATAGGTAAATTCACCATAGTTGCACCGTATGGAGAATTTACCTTTGTGTCAAGCCTAATTTTTAAAGAAAAAATAAAATTGTCGTAGCACCTATTCACCCCCTCTAGGTGTCTATACTTTACTTTCATAATGGATACAGTCCCAATATGTGTCGATTTGTTGTTCATTCCTAACAATTGAATCTATGCCAATCCTTCTCCATGCATTGCACGAGGTTTCATCTTCCTTTTGAGAGAAATTAGTTCCTCTCCCCCTTTTTGGAGTAGGTTCAACGTCACCCTCATCCTCACGCTCTTCTTGGGTGTACTTTTTGATGATATCTCCGGTGCATCAACACAAGTGTAGTTCATGAAGGTTTCATTATCCATGGTACAATTACCACAACAATTGCAACATTGTTGTAGCCTAAAAAGATGCAAACAAAAGGCGTATGCTCTACAATCATACAAGTGTAAATTACCACCCGTTTTCTTGCCCGGCAGTGAGCCAGCAAGAGAAATTATTTCTTCATTTTGCTCCCTATCACTTGTATTCTTGGCTGTATTGGGTGTTCTTATATTTAACCCTGAAACAGAGATGATATTCTTCTCAGCAAGAATATCTAATTTTCTTTGAGTCAAGGTCATTCTTTCATCAAAGTCATCACTATCTATGATCTCCACCGTAGCTTCCCTCTCTAGATTTAGCCTTGGCAGTCTCTTGTTGAGTCTTTTATAAAGTCAACAGAACTATAGCAATAAAAGGAGCTTCTCCGGTTCCACCAATGGTTGCAACATTTTTAGCCTAACAAGTTGCAAAAATAAGTAAAATTTCAGCCTACATTTTGTACTCCAAAAAGTTACAACCATATTTACTTTTTTTGGTGTGTGTGGGGGGGGGGGGGGGGGGGGACAACCATATTTACAATCACATACTTACACATAATTTCCTATGCATGCATTTACAATCAATAGAGAAAACAATTGTGGGCAATTCGTCGAACATCACCAATGCGCCGCTGGCCATGGAGGCAGGCGAGCTCGCCTCAGGCTCCATGGAGTCCTCTTGTTCCGGGGAATGCTCCACAAAGGCGGAAGTTGGACGTGTAGGTGCTCGAGGAGCCGTCTTCTTCCTAACCGCTTACTTCCCCGGTGCCGGTGCGGAGCAGTCACGTGGTGGCCTCCTCTACTTGCTACTAGGGGGCGGCATCGGCGCGGGGGACGGTGGCGGCGTCCACCTTCCCGTTGTAGGCGCCGGGGACGGCGGTAGACGCAACAACACCAACCCTAGGCATCGGTGGGCCTTGGCCTTGGTTGTGACCGTGCCAGTAAATGGAGGAAGAAGGTCCGTGGGGCCGTCGAGAGCTCATGGGAGGTCATCTGTGGCTTCCATGACCGCTGGGGCGGCCGAAGACGATGGTGGCGTGGTATGGGTCATGGCAAAAAAGTCCAGCGCGGGGTCGTTGGCCTCACCCGCTCGATTTTGAGAATTTTTCGGGGTGGCTCGTGAGTTTGCAAATATAGCAAGTGTAGGTGCAAATATATTGAGCTTTCTAAAAAAAACTGTGGGGAACCTCTTATATAAAGTTTGTTGGAAAAACAAAATTGCTATATTTTTTCAGTTTTTGGCAATCCTAACTAAATATACAGAGGTCGCTGGAGTTGCTCTTACCTATGTTGATTTGGCCACCGAATCCTCGGCATTCGTTTAATTTATTCGTCGCCATGAAAGTTCTACACCTGCCGGCTGCCGTGGAGTTCCCTTGTTCTCTTTTTTGGGAGCATTTTCGGGGGCTCCTATTTGCGGCCCGCAAAAAAAAGTTTCAACAAAAATAAATTTAAACAAAAAATTTGAAAAAAAAACAGAAAAAACCGCGACTAACAAAAAAATATTGAACACAATTTGTTTTGCACAATTTTTTTTGTACAAAAATAAAATTAAACAAAAAAAAATTGAAATTTTTTTAAACAAAAAACAAAAAAGAATCAAAAATGGACCGGCCGCCGTAAATGAGCCGGCCCAACATCCGCGCCCCTTCAGGCGGCGCGACGAAAACCCACTACCAACGGGCGGTAAATAGGGTTTGCCGGCGTTTCCTTTGTTTGTTCTCCTTTATCTTTTTGTAGAAGCTTTGTTTGTTCTCCTTTTTTCGACCTGACGGCCGTTCTGTAATGAACTGGACGGCTTGTGATGGGCCGAAACTGGGCCGGTATTATAATCATCCAATCTTTTGGAGAGCACCATCGATATAGGCCATCCACCCTGAGTTGGCCTGATTTAAAAAAAAAATGCCTGAGCTGCTCTATAGAGTTCGAACAGATCAAAGGAACATGGAGCTCAAAATCTATCCAGTGATTAGTCACTAAAGTATAAGAAATTGTACTCCGTACCTTTTTCTACAATAAATACCATGATATATTTAAGGTAGCAGATAACACATGTGTATAGAGAGATACATGAGCCGTAATTACAAAATAAAGTCTAAAAGAAATTAGCAAATTTTTGATACCTGCAAACTCTTTCTTCTTTCATGACATAATCTTCTACCAAACGAAAAAATTTGTGAAATACCAGCGAGGGTTTTCTCATAATTTTTTTGAGCCGCAATGCCAAGGCCGCGAGCACGCAAGCAGACATTAAAGTAATCAACCTCCATCGGCAGGAGTACCAAGACCAGTATTGCAGGGAAAAACAACCGAACAACCTGATCAACGTCACCATTATCGAGGATGTAGCAGGCGGGACAAATATTGCAAGGATAATTCTCCTCGTGGCAACCATGCGAAAATATCCAAAACCAATTCGGCAAATCAAGATCTGAAGGATCGTAGTAGATAAACTGAATCTTTCAACACCACCATTGACTCGTTGGGAAGGAAATCTCGTCACCAAACAGCGGGCAAAAAATCACTTATTGCAGACGATACCATCTTCAAAGACGAAGAAGACGGCTAATAAAAAGACTAAACTAATTGATCGAAAACTCTACTTTTAGTGAAAACTCAACTCATAAATCAGATTTTGCACCCCTCTTAACGCCGTCAAGACCAGCCGGAGGAGAGGGGAACCAACTGTGGAGAGGAAGAAGCGGTGGCGGCGGCGACTTTTTTTCCCTAGCGGCACGGATTGCTCTAGGTCAAACTTGAGATACGTCACGGTTTAGTTAAGAAAAAATTGTACTCCGTATTTAGCGTAAGCTCCCACGTACTTGTCACTTGTCGGACGGCCGGCGTCGTCGTGTTCGTACGTTACGTACGACCCGAGTTTGTTGGACGTGATCTGGTTAGCCCTACACGAGCACATGCATGCATGATGCATGATCTGGCCGAATGATCCGATGCGCGCACCGTTACGCATGCGGTTCGTTACACGTCAAGACGTACTCGCTCCGTTCCAATGAATAAGGCGCGCACGATTTTCGAGATTTATATTTGACCAATAATTAATCCATATATAATAGTATTTGGTATAAAATCAACATCGTTACATAGTGTTTTCAATACGAATCTAACAATGTCAAATTTGCACTATATAGTCAAGATAGTGTTACTCAAATCTTTCGGTCAAATATTTGTCTTAAAATGCGTGTGCGCCTTATTTATTGGAACGGGGTAGTATAATGTCCTGTGCGTGCGCCAGTGTGGTATGCAAGTGTGTCTAGCTAAGCTGCGAGCTAGTGTCGTGCAGTGCAGATGCAGCTGGAATTATTTGTTGGGTTGTGAATAATTGTACGCACGGAGCTATGGTACAGCGCTGAGCTTTTTGTGCAAGCATAAGGACGACATGGTTGTAGCTTTAGGTAGCATTTCCAAGGAAAATTAAAATATACTCCCTCCATATATAAAAATGTAAGATGTTTTACTATTTTCTACACAACTTGTAACTAAACATGTTCTAGTGTAAGATGTATATAAATCTATACACTAAAACATGTCTAGATACGTTTTGTCTAGAAAACGCTAAAACATCTTTTATTTTGGTATGGATGAAGTATAATATTGATTTGACTATTCATAGTACTCACTCCGTCTGAAAATAAGTGTCGTAGAAATGGGTTGGAATTGATGTATCTGATATTAAATATATCTGGATACATCCGTTCATTTCAATGATAGTTATTTGAAAACGGAGGAAGTACATATAGCAGTTGACTGCCTGGTTTGCTGAGTACAGTTTATCGGACGCTTGGCAACAACGCCCATAGGTTCTAGTGTGAGCAATATAAACTTGGAAAACGGCGACACCATGTTTTCTCGACAGTGTTGGACGGACAACATCCCCACATGGCACTCCGTAAAACCAATATGCCGATGATATTGTCATGTTTATGGAGAATGATTTACAAAAAACAGTCGATGTGAAAATAACTTTATGTATCTTTGAGAAGTTTTCGGGTCTTAATATAAATTTTCATAAAGCGAGATTTTTTGTTTTGTTTTGTGAAGGCGAAGGAGGTCGAGGACTACTATAAGCAAATTTTTGATTTGAGAATCTGACTCTTTACCTTTTAACTACTTTGGGGTGGCTATCCATTGTAGAAAACTCTGTAATGCCTAATGGTATCCAGTAGAGTGTCGCTTCCTCGGGAAGTTGAGCTGTATGGAGATTGTCTAATCTTGATTAATTCGGTTCTAACAAGTTTACCGATTTTTATGTTGTTGCTTCTTGAGATACCCATAGAGGTAAGAAAAAGACTCGATTTTTATAGATCGTATTTCTTCTAGCAGAGTGATGAGAATAAACGCAAATACAGGTTAACTAAATAGAATATTAGACACAAAGATGAGGGAGGGTTAGGAATTGATGTACTAGAATTAAAAAACAAATATCTACTTAGCAAGTGGTTGTTTAAATTGGGAAGAACTTTTGCAGGAGTTGCTTCACAATAAATATCTCAGTGCCACTACTGCAATTTCCAAATGGCTAAGCTGGCTTATTCTCCTTTTTTAGAAAGGATTGATAGGAGTCAAAGAGGATTTCTTCGATCGAGGTTTTTTCAAACTTGGAGAGGGGTCTATTGCTAAATCTGGGAGGATACATGGCTAGGTGATACACCATTAAACAATCAATGTCCTTCGTTATATAACATTGCTTGGCAGAAAAAGGTTTATGTGCTTGATGTGTTATATGACATGTCCCCGGTTTATATGAGCGTATGGAGGGCATTAATTGTAAATTTGTGGGATTAATGGTCTCACTTATGCCATCGATTTGGTGGATGCTAATTTACTAGATGAACATGATTCCTGTGCGTGGAAGTTGACACATAATGGAATGTTCACCGTAAAATCTATGTATGAGAACTTAATAAATAGGCATATTAGATTTTTGCGCACATACCTTTAGAAACCGAAAATACCATTGAAAATAAAGATTTTTATGTGGTTCCTAAATAATAAGATCTTGCTCACTAAAGATAACCTAGTAAAATGGAAGGGGAAAGGGTGTATGAAATGTTCTTTCTGTGACTCTGAGGAGAATATTAAGAATTTGTTTATCTCTTGTCATTTTGCAAAACTTCTATGGTGTGTGGTGTTTAGTACATATAACATCCCACCACCAACCAATATAACAAATATGGTTGGTAATTGGTTGAACGCAGTCGATAGAATGACCAAAGCTAGAATTTGAATTGGAGTATGATGGCGTCAATCACACACACTTGTTGGGGAACCCCAAGTGGAATGTATGATGTAGCGTAGCAGAAAATTTCCCTTAGTCAGAAGGTTATCAATCCAATAGGACTTCAATACGATTAGCAAGGCACCATAAGTGGGTTGTTGACTGGCGTGGACCTACACACAAGACACAAAGGCCCTTTCATCCCAACTTTTCAGGAAGGTTGTCAAACTTATCGTCGTGTTGTTAACGAGAGAATTAAACATATGGTGTATTTGGAAGAAATAAAAGTAGAACTAAAAAACGAGCAAGTGATGATTAAAAGTAAGTAAATGCGGTTGTAATCAATGTAAAGAATGGACCAGGGGTTATAGTTTGACTAGTGGTGTCTCTCCATAAAATAATAAACGTGTTGGGTGAACAAATTTGTGGCTAGTTTCTACGTAATGCAAGCTATATTCCTTGATGTTAAAAATAACATTGTTACTTAACACATTTCCAGTGACAAGAATGCTTTAAATTTTTATCCGACGACCCCACATTGATGTTAGATTGGAGTGACGTATTTGTTTGGATTGTATATGACTAGTTTCCATGTAGTGCAGACTATGTTTGATTTATATTTCTAGTCCAAGTTTTAGTATAAACTCATGTAAGGGGTATAGTCATGTTGGGCACGAATATAGGCGGAGTTCGATGCAAATTTTCATGTAATAAGAAACAAAGGGCCAATAGCTCCTATATGTGACGCCTTTCCTTGGAAGGAAAGCGACGTAGTTGGCCCGAATAGATCTCATGCGACGTTTCTGTGCGCACAAATAGCCAAGGCATGACCTACCCCTCTTTAGCGCTTAAACCCAAGACACAAGTCAACACTTGTCGTCAGAATTTTGTATTATGTAAGCCGAGGTCGTCCGTTTTTTGATCGGGACCCACCACTTATCCACCCAAGTGTTGGACCCACCACTCATCCGTATCCCATCGCAGGACCCACAAATTATCCTCAAAGCGCGGGAAGCACAACTTATCCAGCTCAACGCTTTCCATGTAAAAGATGGAGCATGCGCCCGTGTATGCCATTGTCTTCTTCTTCCTCGGTTTCGGCGGCGAAGCTCGGCATCGCCGGCGTGCGAGAGTTGTAGTCTCCATTGTGGGACATAGCTGTCCAGACGATGGGAAGGCGTAACTGAAGGGTATTGAAGAAGATACACAAGCAGATCAACCTCTAAAACGTGAAAATTTTCTTCGCCCAAAAGTTCAGGGGCGACAAAGTTCACAGAAGAAAACTCGTTCATCATTCTTGAGAAATTTGATCATACATCAATCGAGCCTATAGAGAGTTGATCATACATACCCTACCTAGCCCAACCATAAATCTACACAAAAGGGCTCTCGAGACATGTCCTCTGGGCCTTCATTGTCGGTGACGCCGATGTGTGATTAATATTTGTTGGACTTGCGGATGATCCAATGAGGCCATGTTGACTGGTGAAGCTCGCGGATGAGGTGAGCATCTAGCTTCCACTCCCTCTTATTGGACTCTCACACCTTCTCTGCGTAGAGGTCGCGCTCCAGCTGATCGGCTTTGAATTCCTACACAACGCACTGTCGATGCACGTCTTCTTCGCCCGACGCTGCTTAGAGTGGATGGACTTTTGATGACGACGTGATCACACGCTCGTTTGGAGACCCCAAGCGGAAGGTATGACGCAGTCTAGAGTAAGTTTCCCACTAGTAAAGAACCAAAGTTATCGAATTAGTAGGATTTCGTAGTCTTCAAGAAGTTTGCTTTATCAACAGCGCAGAGAAGTACTGACGTGTAGTTGACGGGAGCGTGGAACCTGCACATAAACACAAACTCTCTCTTTCCCCAAACTTTCCGGAACGTTGTTAATCTTCCGGTCTTGCTGAAAACAGGGGAATTAAATGTATAGAGTCTTATAGAGCAATAAAAATAAAAATGGAACATCAAGGAAACAATTATGAAAGTTCTTAAAAGAAGGTTTGCAATATGAGAAAATTAGTACCGGGGGCCATCGGTTCAATAGTGGTGTCTCTCCAAAGAAAATAAACATGCTGAGTGCACAAATTACAGCTGGGCAATTGATAAATCATAAACGTATAACAATACTATTATGACAAGATAATGTTCAGTGGTTCTAACATTGTAGGCATTACGTCAAGGCATATGGACTGCTATCCATCATGCAGCCATATCTAAATATCCACCACAAGAAAGCTATCCAGCATATCCCTTGGTATTAAGTTGCAGAAACAAAGTGATTTCTACGTGTGCAATAGACAAATGCATTAAGATCAATACGTAATATAAGCAGTGGTTCTCATCCGTAGACAAGAGCGCCGCTGTTTTCTCCCTAGTGGAAAAAGCACCCCCCCCACATGTTTCTGTCACTCGAGTGCCGGCAACAAGGAGGCATGAATCCACTATCTAGCATATTAACCCTCTCTTGGAGGTGAAAACAACTATGTGGACGAGGTAATCATAAACACCGGAGAGCATTGCAAGACAAGATTAAAACTCTCTAAAAATATAAGTGAAGCATCTCAGATTGACATGAACAAAATAATCATAATCTCACGGTTCATCGGATCCCAGCAAATACAACATGCACAATCACATAACGGTGGTCTCGATCATGTGAGGCAGCTCACGAGACTCTAATATGGAGGCATAGGGGAGAGAACAACCATCTAGCTACTGCTATGGACCCGTAGTCTCGAGATGAACTACTCACACATCTGTCCATAGGCGATCATGGCGATGTAACGGCCTCCGGTGATGATCTCCCTCTCCGGCAAGGTACCGGAGCAGGACTCCAGAAGCCCTAGATTGGAATTTTGAGGTGACAGCGCCTCTCTGTAAGTTTCATGGAAAATAACTCCTCCCCGATGGTTTTAGGGTTAAAGGAAGTTTATAAGAGAAGTGGGGACGTGAGGTGGTGCTCGGGGCACCCAAGGGGCCACCAGCACGACCTAGGGAGGGGTCGCGCCTGGCAGCCGCCTAGCTCCCTAACGAAGACATGGATCCTGGACCCTGCGGGTAAGGACACCCCATCTCAGGCCCAAGGTTAAGGCCCAAGAAGAGGAGCCCTTGGAGTATTCCAGAAGGCCCACGTGAAGCCCACCCGCGATAACTTGCGGGTTAAGTTTAGAAATATGTAACCGACTTAAGGTTAGAATTCGAGTCCTCTCCGGGTAGGGTTTGAGACCTGGCCACCTATATAAGGCCAGGAGAGCCACCGGAGGAGGACCAAGCAACACCGCAACACCAAAGCCTTGAACTCGAGATCATACTCTCGATTCGAGCAACCACCATTGTAACCGATCTACTCATCAATACAGATCGACAGAGGCATGAGTAAGGGTTTTACCTCTACGAGGGCCCCGAACCTGGGTAAATCTCGCCCCCTGTCTAGCCGACGATTCCACCAGCGCTCATGAGTTCTCCTAGTCGAAACCCGATAGGGTCACCTAAGGGATTTGTAGAGTCAGAGATTCGACAATTGGCGCCGACCGTGGGGACGACGGGCGCTGGATCACCGGCATCTTCGGCTTCATCGACAACCAACTCCCGTTGGAAACCATCGACTATGGCTCCGAACAATCCTATACGGATCGGATCTGTCCTGGTCACACCTCACTCGCCGGAATCACGCCCGGTATTCGAGGATCTGGAGAAGAGCGTCACCTTGACGTTCGGGAGCCTGAAATTCGTGACCAACAGGGACGGGATCCTCCACTTCTCGGATGAATCAGAAACTGAATCTGGAGCTGTCGACTCGCGCCGTCATCTGGAGAAAAGCGGCGAATCCATCCGCTTCAACGCCAACGACTACCATACCCTCTCGACAGAGGAACCATCAAGAATTCAAAGGAACTTTCGATCTACGCCTAGGACGCACGAGCCTCGAGGCCCTCGACTGGCTCAAGTCTGCATGGCAGGATCGGAACAAGCCTCGGAAACGGAACATAGCGCAGCGTCTCATGGGAATCTTGGAACCGAGCGAAGGAGGCTATGCGAACGAGCAAGCCACCCGCAGCTGGGGCTTCACACGAAGACATGGTTGCCTACCACTATCACTTAGTGAGAGCAGCCACGACCATCAAAGACGCTCGGATAGATCTGGCCCGCCGAAGAAGAGCGGCGGATGAGTCGAGCCAAAGACGAGCCGGGCTGTCCATAACACCCTCGGTCGGAACCCGACCCACGAGGAAGGGGAACGCATCTACATCCAGGAACAATGAATCCCTAGCCGGGACCAGCAGATCGATCACTCCTTCTCTCATGCGAGTGGATGACGACGGCAACGTCTACCCGCAAACTCCCGCTGCCGCGGTTCTAGCCGCAGCAACTTACATGCAGATGAATCAACCGACGGAAAGTGACCCTCGGGCGGAGCAGTATAAACAAGTACGCAAGGGACTAGGACTGGCAGCCGCAAGGCTCGCCGCCTATGACCGAAGGAAAGCCGCAGAGCAGCTGGAGAAGGAACAGGAGAAAGAGAAAGAGAAGGAGAGAGAAGCATCCCGCAAACATAGGAGCTCTTCGCCAAGAAGGGACAGATCGCCACATCGTGGCCAAGGAAAAGAAGCACGGCGCCGTGATGACAGTCGAAGCAGCAGCGAAGGCAGTCCAAGAGACAAAAGCTCGCGACATCACAGCAGCCGCTCGCGAAAGCGAAGCAAGGAGCCAAGGAAGGACGCCGACCGCGACCGGCCAGGACATGATGCGCGATCGGACATCGCACAAAATAAGGTAGATAAAGCAAGGGCTTCGCGATATCGCGGGCGCTCTTCGTCCAGCTCCTCGGATGATGAAACATGCGGTGCGCTCTGCTTTGCCCGCAGCATCCGCGAAGCGCCTTTACCCAGAAGATTCAAGCTCAGCACGGAAGTGACAAAGTACGACGGCTCACTCGAGCCTTCTCAATGGCTAAGCGATTACCTCACGGCAGTAAAATGCCAACGTGGGAACAAGAATACAGCTATGCAATATCTCAATTTGCATCTTGTTGGCGCGGCCCGCAGCTGGCTGGAAAGAAGACCAAGATCTTGTTACGCATCATGGGATGACTTGCACCGCGACTTTTGCAAAAATTTCCAGTCGACTTACAAGAGGCCGGCCACCATTGAAGAACTGCGAGCATGCGAGCAGAAAAGCGGTGAGTCTACCCGCGAATATATCCAGCGGTGGACCACGCTCAGAAACACTGCGGGAACCATCTCGGAAGAAGTGACGATTGAAGCCTTTACGAAAGGCGCCCGAAGAACTGCTTTCAGAGAAGAGCTAGGCAGGGCTGCACCCAAAACTATTGGGGAGCTAATGATCATAGCCGAAAAGTGGGCTAACGGAGAAGACGCAGTGCGCAACGAGAGAGCATCATCACCTGCGCACGATGAAGACCGCCATGGCCGAAGGAAAAGGAGGAAATATTACGATCACGAGGATCGAGAGGAGCTGGTAGTGGCGGAATTCACGCGAAGCCGTGACTCCGGTCGCCGTGGGAATCGCGAGTGGAGACCGAAGGCTGAAGAAAAATCTCCCGAGGAAGACCTCGACGCATACTGCTCGCTACATCTATTTACAGATAAGCGCACGGGCAAAACTAAGGCAACACACCTTCTTAAGGATTGCCGAAAGTTTATTGATATCTCGGAAGCCCTCGCAAGAAAAAGATCCGCAGCCACTCAAAATTAATCACCGCTTCCAGGAGGAGGCCACCAAGGATTCCAGCCGCCACAACCCCTACCTCCACCAACAAATCCAAACATGGCATTGGCTGCACTGCCAGCACCACCTGCACAAAACTCCGGGGCCAATGCATACCCGAATCCAGCAGGGAAACTCGCGATGATCCGGAAGGTATGTCCATCCCGCAGAGCTCAAAAGACTAACACAAGGCAGTTGTGCATGGCTGTGCAGACTCCGCCAACAAAGTCCGAGTACTTGAAGATGGCAGATCAACCGATCACATTTTCGATGAAAGACCACCCGCCACGAGTCCATCGACCAGGACACGCCGCCCTCGTCATCCAAGCACAGATTGGCAACTACGACTTGGCCCGCGTATTCATGGATGGTGGCAGTGGCATCAACATTATTTACGCGGATACACTCCGTCGGATGAACAGGAATCTGGACGGCCTTGCGGAATCAGAAACATCCTTCCACGGGATAGTTCCGGGAAAGGCAATCCGTCCACTCGGAACAATCAACTTAGAAGTTGTGCTGGGCACTAAAAGCAACTACAGAAGAGAATTCCTCGACTTCGAAGTCGTCGACTGGCCTTCACAGTACCACGCCATTCTTGGTCGAACAGCGTTCGCCAGATTCATGGCAGTACCACACTACGCCTACCTAAAGCTCAAGTTACCTGGAGAATATGGTCTGATCACAATCGATGGAGACTTTCAGAAATCCAACAAGTGCGACATTGAATTCAACGAGATCGCAAAATCTTTCGGGATGCAAGAAGAACTTCAAGAGCTGGCAAAAACCACGGATCACTCCGTGATGCCCCTCACGAAGAAAAACGCGCCTGAGCTGGAGTTCAGCGCCAACAGTGATACCCGAAAGCATCAAGTGCACCCAACAGATTCTGCGAAGACAGCGATGGTCTCAACCACCCTCTCGCAAGCATAGGAAACCGCGCTCGTCAAACTCCTCCGTGAGTACTGGGAAATTTTCGTCTGGCAGCCCTCAGATATGCCAGGAATACCCAGGGAGTTTGCCGAGCACTCACTTGAAGTCTTTCCAGATGCCAAACCCATCAAACAGACTACTCGACGATTTTCAGAACCCAAGCAGAAGGCGCTGGGAGAAGAAGTAAACAGGTTGCTAGCAGCAAATTTCATCAGGGAGATCAAGATATCCACCTGGTTAGCAAATCTAGTGCTGGTCCCCAAGAAAAACACGGACATCCTTCGAGTATGCATCGACTACACGTCGTTAAACAAGCACTGCCCCAAGGATAACTTCCCCCTCCCGCGAATCGACCAGATCGTGGATTCTATGGCAGGCTGTCAACGCCTCTCCTTCCTGGATGCCTATTCAGGCTACAATCAGATCCGGATGAAACGGGAGGACGAAGAAAAGACAGCATTTATCACGCCACACGGCGTATATTGCTACACGACAATACCCTTCGGGCTCAAGAACGCAGACACAACATACCTGCGCTGCATGCAAAAATGCCTCGCCAAGCTCATTGGCAAGAACGTACAAGTGTACGTTGACGACATCGTCATCATGACTCGAGTTGAGGACACACTCCTCGAAGACGTTAGAGAAACATTCGACGCCCTCAACGCATACAGGATCAAGCTCAACCCGACGAAATGCGTCTTCGGCGTCCCAGTAGGAAAACTTATCGGGTACCTGATATCCGCCAGAGGCATCGAAGCCAACCCAGAGAAAATACAAGCAATCTTGACTATGAAGGAGCCAACCAATCTACGCGGAGTCCAGCAGCTCGCAGGGCGACTAGCCGCTCTGAGCAGGTTCATCGCCCGATTGGGAGAACAAGCGCTACCCTTCTACAAGCTGTTGAAGAAGACGGACAAATTCGAGTGGACACCAGAAGCTAAACAAGCGTTCGTAGACTTGAAGCGATCATTACAAAGCAGGCGCGTCCTTGCAACACCAGGAGCTGGAATCGTCCTCATATCGCCTAGGGGAGATAAGCTGCAATACGTCCTACGATTGGACTTCCCACCCGATGATCCAGCATCGAACAACGACGCAGAATATGAAGCCCTGTTGCACGGGATGAAGATGGCAGTCGCCTGTGGAGCTACCCGATTAATGATCTACGACGACTCCAATCTCATCGTGCAGCAAACAATGAAGGAATGTGATGCAATTGCTGAAAACATGATCGCATATCGCGACATGTACAACCTACTCGAAGGGAGCTTCAAAGGATGCGAGATGAAACACATTGCGAGATCCAGCAACGAAGAAGCAGATAGACTGACAAACATGGGTTCCACAAACACACCCATACCGCCAGGAATATATTTCGAACGGATGATCAAGCGCTCAGTCAAAGTCAAAAAAACTGCAGGAGCACCCGCATCACCAGAAACAGAGGTCAGCCCGCAAGTTGCCATCATCGAGCTTATTCATAACATTTCACGACAGGTTTTTCTGGTCGAGCCAGTCTGGACGCAGAAATACCTCGACTACCTGTCCTCCAGACAGCTCCCGGCCGATCCTCGCGAGGCTCGACAGATAATCAGGCGCAGTAAATCCTTTCGGGTAATCAACGGAGAATTATACAAGCAAAGCATCTCGGGTATACTTCAGCGCTGCATCGCACCCGAAGATGGCGAAGAATTACTCCAGGACATCCTCCAAGGAGACTGTGGGCATCACGCTAGTTGGAAAACAATCATGGCAAAATCCTTCCGAGTAGAATTCTATTGGCTCACGACAGCCAAGGATGCGAAGGAGCTAGTCGAACGATGCAACGCTTGCCAGCGATTCGCACCAAGACCACATGCACCTGCTACGGAATTGCATATGATACCCATCGCCTGGCCTTTTGCACAGTGGAGGCTAGACATGGTAGGACCGCTACGCAAGTCCACGCCGGGTGGATATACACACTTGCTGGTCGCAGTCGACAAGTTTACCAAATGGATTGAGGCCATGCCAGTAACTTCGGCTAGCGCCCAATGCACCGTCCATCGTATGCAGATTTGGGGTACCACACGATATCATTACAGACAATGGCACAAACTTCACGGCAAAGGAAACACAACAGTTTTGCGAGGAAAAGGGCATCAACTTCAAGTTTGCTTCAGTTTCCCACCCGCAAACGATCGGACAAGTCGAAAGATCCAACGACTTAGTTTCAGCTGGCATCAAGAAACGTCTACTCGATCGTCTACAACCAGCAGCAGGACATTGGGCCGAAGAGCTACCCTCCGTACTATGGAGCCTCCGCACAACTCCAAATCGATCCACAAACTACACGCCATTTTTCATGGTATACGGGGCAGAAGCGGTCCTTCCCGAGGATGTTAGGTTTAGCGCCCCAAGAGTCGTGGCTTACAGCGAAGAAACCTCTAACAGGGCACTCGCGGAAGATATGGATGCACTCGATGAGATGCGCGATATAGCGCTCGCAAGATCAGCAGTATATCAACAATCACTGCGAAACTATCACAGTTGCCGCATACGCCATAGAGCATTCGCGGTAGGAGACCTAGTGCTGCGGCTCAAACAGAAGGAGGGACACAAGCTCGAGCCACCATGAGAAGGACCCTTCGTCATACACGAAGTTATTCCAGGTGGATCCTACAGGCTGAAGAACCCATCGACTGGAGGAATCTTTCCAATCCTTGGAATATCGCACACCTTCGAAAATTTTATCCCTAGATTTACTTGTTCTCACAAACAAATAAGGCTATACTAGCCACTCTTGTAGCTCGAATACATGAATTCTCAGTCATCGCAATAAAATACATGGTTTCTCAACCATATTTACTCGAAGATTATTCATTCTTATATGCTAAAATAGTTACAGGTACACACCCCATAAACACACGGGGGTTACGCCTACAACTAAGCATAACAGGAAAATTTATACATACAAGGTCATACACCTTACAACAGTTTTTGCAAACTATACAACATCATAGGATGTACACATCCAACAATCAATCATGGCGAAAAGCATTCTCAATCGCCAACACTCTATCTACTTCCTCAGAGGTCAGCCGAATGATTTTCTCCGCTGCTGGACGAACATCATCATAGTGGGGCGAAATATCATCGATTGGACCATCTGGAAGCCTAGCTACGGAGTTAAAATTTATCTCAGGATGCCATATCCGGACGAAGGAGAGGGCCACCACCGCGCCGCAAGTCATTTGATTGCGCACGCACTCGCGAATCTCTCCCTCTTGCCCGAACAGCCTGAGGAGATGGCTCCAGTCTTCAGGACCCCTTTCCAGCGGATAGAACGCAGCGTTCATCGTGATCAAGACCTCGTGAAAAGAACTCACGAGAACTTTTACCTGGGTGATACGGAACTTCAAAGTAGCCAGCACAAAACCTCGACTGCGATCAGACCAAAAGTTATTCGCATGAGGCCTCGAGCTGCCAGCTTCTTGAAGAATGTGGTTTTCTACCCACTGTTTTTCCTCCCTATCATCCGGCTTAACAACTGAAGAGCAAATATGCACGATTAGTCAAGGAAACAAGACAAAGAAGACTCGGGGGCTGTATTACTTACACAGCAAGTCCCTAGCGACGGAAGCCAACTCGTCCATAAGAAATTGTTCGCGTTCAGTCGCCAGTCTTTGCTTGGACTTCGCCACATCGGCTACCCCGCGCAACGCTTTCAACCTGCGCTCACCGTCAGCTACACGATCACGAAGACCTGCCAAAGACCCCACAGCGGCGACAAGCGGATTTGTTGGGGCAGCAGGTCCACCTGAAGGTTCTGTGGCCACCCCGGATACCTGAAAAGCACAAAGAAGATTAAAAGGAATAAGGTGCCCCACTCTAGATTTATTTACCACCTATTCGACAGGTGCTTGGGGGCTACTCCCATCGGGAGCATACGATCAATCGCGGGAAACATTTCAGCAAAAGCATCTCGATTAAAATATTGAGGAAACGGGAGCACATCCCAGGGTTCATTACAATCGAAGTTGCAAGATACAAACGAACTAAACTAAGAAGCTACAGTGGTACTCCCACTCGCGGCAGTCGCCCCTCCCTTAAGTCGAGCAAACAGGTCAGATAACTTTCGAGCGAGGACAGCGGCTGGCTCACCAAAACGACGAAGCCCTACCTTTTTGTCCATGGAAGGATCGACTGGGAGATCCGAGTAGGCCTCCTCCAGGCCGCTAACTCCATGTGCCAGCGCAAACTGGATGGCCGTCTTCGCCCCAGACTCCGACTGAGCGACCGCGTAGGCATCAAGGAGATTGCTCTCCGAGAAGATCTTCAGCAGGTCACCTAGCGTGGGTGGAGATGAAGCATTGACGAGAAGGCGACCATGCAGCTGCGTCAACACTTCAGTAGCATTGCCGACTAAGGAGCAAACTCCTGCAGCATGCCTCCTAAGCTGGGCACAACAATCTGTCAATGCGTCCACTCGAGGAGTCCCAGCAAGCTCCAGGGGGACACCCAGAAGACCTAAGAACAAAAAAGGGTGTTAGTCCGAAAGATCTACCAAGACAAAAAGAGGAGCGTATAAAAGTACAAACTTACCCGCAAAGCGCTCAGCAAGGGGACAAATAAAGTTGACAAGATTGGCATCCGCCTTGGCGCCAGCATCCTCCAAGTTCTTGAGGGCATCCTGGGCAGCCGCAAGTTTTCCCTCGTAATCGGCATTTAACATGCGGGAAGACTCGAGCTCCTGCCGGGCAGTCGCCAGTTCTATCTCTAGAGTTGCTGCCTGGGCGGAGGCTTTGTCTTTCTCGATCTTCGAAAACTCAAGTTGAGCTGCACGACAACATTTATCAGAATCGAAGAACGGATGGGAAAAATACAAACAAAAGAAGAGGGCCGAGCTTACCTCGAAGAAGTTTGTTTTCAGAGGTGAGTCGACTGCGGTCCGCTCGAAGGAACGCGCAGTAGGACTCAGCAAGAACAACACGGCGTCCAATCGCCGCGAGGGAGTCGATAAGTGTCTGCGGGCAACACGAAAGTGAAAATCAGAAGAGTAAAATTTGAGCCTATACTCGATTGTAAACATTCGAGTATAGCCTCGGGGGCTACTCCCATCGGGAGCACTGTCGTGCACCCGATAAAATCAAGAAGAAGGAAAAGACAGACTTTGAGCCTGTAGCCGATCGCATGCGATCAACTACAGCCTCGGGGGCTACTCCCATCGGGAGCACTGTCGTGCACCCGATAACAAACTAAAGGCAAGTAACAGAATTTACCTGGCCCTTGGCGCGGGAAAGAGGATCTGCTGAGCTACCCGTCGCCTCTTTTGAAGCCGAAGCTCGAACAACAGAACTAGGAACACCATGCTCCGTAGTCGCTACTTTGGGGGCTACGCTGGGCGAATTCTGGACAGTGCCAGCAGTAGGAATCTCATCCGCAGCTCCTGCCTTACTCTTCCTTTCGGGAGGAAGGGAAGAGGCGTACCTGCGAGGACTAATGGTTTGTAGGCTGCGAAAAAAGACAAAGCGTTAACATAGATGCAAAGGAAAACGTTCGACTAAGAACGAAGAGAAAGAAACTTACTCATCTTCGTCGTCCTCCTCATCCAGCATATCCGCATTCCAGGCGGGCTGGATAACTGGGAATGAGGAGGAAGGAGCACGCGTTCGCAGAGGGGTAGCGTTGATGGGCTCCTTCCCGGGCGATTCTTCCAAGGAGCTGTCCTTGGAGGTGGCCTCATCACCTTCCACCCGACGGCGCTTCTGATAATCTCCACCCGAGTCCCCGACGTCATCCGAAGAATCTTGGTCAGAGCTCGAAGAAGCGTCCGCGACACTGGTGTCGGCCGGGGCATCCAGATTACTCGCCAATAACTCTGAGGCCTCCGCCCCGGATACAGGAGGGTAGCAGGTGGCCATGGATAAACTCTATGGAAGACAGAAGAAATCAAGGGAAAATTCAATCGACTGAAACTCAGAACAAACAAGAAAACAAAAGAAGAGAAAAATATTAAACTCACCGCGGCTGACGGAGGCTTCGACGCGTCGAAGGCTGCGACTGCGTAGTCGGGGAATTTCTCTCCCACCTTCAGGCTAGTGATAGCCGCGATCTTCTTCTCGAACTCGACGTTCGAGAGTTCCTCGCGACTCACTCGGCTAGGATCCTCAGAGCCTTGGTACTCCCACATCGTGGAAGGTCTGTGCTGCAGAGGTTGGATCCTGCGCTTCAGAAAGATACTCGCCAGATGCAGCCCGTTGAGTACAACTCCAGCAGTTTGATCACGGAGAGCTGTCACCCTTGCGAGTAGTGGTGCGACGACCTGGGTTTCTTCAGTCGACAACTTGTGCGCCCAGGATTTCCGCCTCTTCAAAATAGCGAACGGGTGGAATTCCACGATCCCACCCGAGCTGTTGTCGATGATGTAGAACCATTTTTTCCTCCAGCCCTGCGCGGAGTCGATGAAGTACATGCTGAAGTAGCTGGTCTCCGATTTCGCTTGGATCCCAAAGACACCCGTGCGCAGCGGCTCGCCGGGCTCGGAGTCTACCCGCGATTTCTCGTGGAAGATCCGAACTTTGAAGAGGGCCTTCCAGAGCGCCCAATGTGGGCGAATGCCAAGGAAGCATTCGCAGAACACGATGAAGCACGATATGTGCTGCACCACGTTCGGAGGAAGGTCGTGAAGCTGTATGCCATAGACATACAGCAACCCGACAAGAAACGGATGGAGGGGAAAGGAAAGACCGTGAGACACGTGGTCCGCGAAGACCACGCGCTCATTCGCTTGCGGGTTGGGTACCTCTTCCTTCTTTCCAAGGCGCACCCGCTTCTCGGACTCCGCCGGCAGCAGCCCCTCCCGCTGCATCTCCTTGATGCTCTTCGTGGTGGTGTTGGGTGAACGCCAGTCGCCCGAGCGCGGCGCAGGTTGCACGGAAGCTTCCCCGGATGCGGAAATGGCAGCGCGGTGTCTTTTGCCCCCCGCCACAGCTGATGAGCACGAGCTTGGAGGAAGAAAGAAAATGAGCGCGAGGAGGAAGACGGATTGGAAGACGAAGGCTGGGAAAGTTTTACCGCACAGCAAAGACCCGTACTTGTACACGGAACGAATCGATGCTGGCCACTCGATGCGCCACGTGGCGCCCATCGCTGCCACCACGTGTGAAGACGAAACGAGGAGGTGGTGAGCGCTGTTTCCTGCCACGATCTTAACAGAAGATCATGCGTATTTACTGCACGATTTGCGAAAAAACCGGGAACGACGTCTCGTTTCCCGGTCAAAAAGCTGGCTATGTGGGCCAGGCTCTCTGCTCTCACTCCGTCACGTCCCATCGGGAGGAGAAAGTTGCGCCATGACGTCATAACGTGCATCATCAAATTGAAGAAAGCTTCGAATGGAAAGTTCAAACGCGAAAATAACTTCGTATGAACAAATTTCCTTCGAATAGAAGCAACTTTTTCATGAACAAATCATGAGGCAAGACTCCTTTAAAAACGAAGGAAAAAACCCTGCACACGAAAACTCTTTCGTACGGGCACGATCTCCCAGACATGAAAACTCTTTCATATGGGCATAAAACTCCTAAACACGAAAACTCTTTCGTATGGATAGAAGAACTACTCAGTAAAAAATTACACGAGTAGGCAGAACCTATCCTTTATCACTCGCATGATATTTAACATCATAAAAGCCTGGATCGTTCGGCCGACTAGGCATATCCGGATGCCATATTCTTCGAATATGAAGGTAAGACCCGAAAGATCTCTCTTAAGGGCCTGGAATCGCACTCAAAGCTGCGTCCTCCGGTATGATTCTGTGTCAACAACACGAAGAAAAATCCCAGCGGACGCGCCGGGTACCCCCATAGGTTAAGTTCAACTCGATAAGACCACAACGGCCCAGTCGCAACAATAACCTTATGGGGTTCGAGTCGGAGGTCTCGAATCTGTGTAGGCCAGAAATGTTTTTGCCCTAGTCGCAATTAATTGGCCCTGATCTCTCGGGAGAGCCAAGCTACTGTGCCACATCCTTCTGCGATAAAAATCCATAAAAACGGGCACTTGCATTGCTCGATACTCGAGTACGAAAACTCATTATACAGGGTACACGCCCTCTTAACAGGAAACAGCCAAACTGGTTACCCACAAGAAAGAAAAACCAAGAAAGATTTGACCGTCTACTCGACTGGAGAAATCCCACTCGAGCAAACGCTCGGGGGCTACTGACGAAGACATGGATCCTGGACCCTGCGGGTAAGGACACCCCATCTCAGGCCCAAGGTTAAGGCCCAAGAAGAGGAGCCCTTGGAGTATTCCAGAAGGCCCACGTGAAGCCCACCCGCGCTAACTTGCGGGTTAAGTTTAGAAATATGTAACCGACTTAAGGTTAGAATTCGAGTCCTCTCCGGGTAGGGTTTGAGACCTGGCCACCTATATAAGGCCAGGAGAGCCACCGGAGGAGGACCAAGCAACACCGCAACACCAAAGCCTTGAACTCGAGATCATACTCTCGATTCGAGCAACCACCATTGTAACCGATCTACTCATCAATACAGATCGACAGAGGCAGGAGTAAGGGTTTTATCTCTACGAGGGCCCCGAACCTGGGTAAATCTCGCCCCCTGTCTAGCCGACGATTCCACCAGCGCTCATGAGTTCTCCTAGTCGAAACCCGATAGGGTCACCTAAGGGATTTGTAGAGTCAGAGATTCGACACTCTCCTTTGGACATCGTCTTCGTTCCGGGTAAAAATTGATCTCCGTGGATTTTCAGCCCTTTCCGAGAATATTTCCTTAAGAACTTTTCTGAAATAGAAAAACAGTAGAAAACAACAACTGGCATGGGACATCTTGTTAATAGGTTTGTCGGTGAAAACATCCATAAAATGAAAGAAAACATGTGGAAAACAAAAGGTATTGGGTAGACAACAAGCATGGAGCATCAAAAATTATAGATAGGTTTGCAACGTAACAAGATCCCCAAGCTTAACTCCTGCTCATCCTTGAGTAGGTAAGTGATAACAAAATAATTTTTTGAGGTGACATGAAGCCAATACAAATCTTGATCAACGTTATGTAAAACCATTGCAAAGTTGAGATCAAAGTACTTTAAGAAAGGCATGAAACATATTATTTCAACTAATGTGAACTTAGCAACCATGTTGCAAATGAAAAGAAACACAAACAAAAGAAAATGAATAATGAAACATTGAAAGTGTTGGTTTGTTTCAATTATAACGAAAAACATAATGAAGTGGTATCCAGCTATTCCTTCATGTGGTAGCAAAACATAAATGTCAAGACACCTTCAAAGTTTAAATGGTGACTAGATACACATAATTTGAGAGCAAGCAATACCACAAATCATGAATCAATCAATAATAAATTTTAGGACTATGCACATTATACTCAGAATGACAACTATGCTCTCTTAGCTAGTGCGTAAAGTAAGAAGATGAAGACTCAACATAAAAGTAAAAGAAAGGCCCTTCACAGAGGGAACCAGGGATTACTCATGTGCTAAAGCTTTTTATTTGATAAACAGAGATATTGAAAACAATTTTGAAAGAGGTGTATGTGTATGTCAACGAATGGTCATGAAAAACTTATCATAATCCATGCCAAGCAAAGTGTTTAGACTTTTGAGAGCGGTTTCCGTTGTTTATTAGTTTGACAATCGCCCCACCTTTCTTTCATAAATCAGGGCTAGTCGTGTTCACGGGTACCCACCAGCTTTCATTAAACCATGGGGAAGTGCCTTTTTTGTTATTATTTGGCACCCACTATCTACAAATTTAAATGAGCATAGATTCCATACTCATTGGGTGAAAGAAGGAAGAAGAACTTTGCTTGACACAAACCTTTATAAAATTTAAACTACTTCCTAATGAGCTAAAACAAGAACATAAAACATGTTATAATTTTGAAGGTTTAAAGGTAACACACGAGAAATTTACTTGGAGTGGCGGTTAAATACCACATATAGGTAGATATTGTGGACAAATTTGGCATACTTTGGTTTTTGGGAGTTGGGTGCACGAGTAGAGCTCATACTCAGTACAGGTGTAGGCTAGCAAGAGACTGGGAGCGACCAACTAAAAGAGCAATAATGGCCATAATCATGAATACAGACAAAACATCATTAATCAAAGCATGAAGTGATATTACAAGTCAAAAACTAAATTATCATCAATGCTAGAAGTTACTTTGTTTGTAATAATAACATGGGGGTGAGAATGCGCTAGGTCAATCCAGATAAAGCATTCAAAGGAGAAATACCACAATACCATGCTTCAATATGAGAGAAGAACACACGATGAAATTCATGAAGGGTTTGTAGCATCGAAAAAAATCCTACACGAAGGACACCGTAGGACCAAGATCTAATCTAGAAGATGTAAACAACGGGTAAGGAGAGAGTCCTAGAATAAAATACCCTCGAAGACACAAAGCGTTACGAGATCAAATCTTGTTGGTGATGTTGTCGAACTCACATCAATCTCAAGATCATGAAGATGTGTGCTGCAATCCGACAAGGCTTCCGTGATAAGTCACACGTATGGCTTGATTACGACCTCCGTTCCCTCGATCCAGCGAGGCAGCAGAAGTAGAGGATCCACTGGAATCTCCAAGAGCATGACGACGTGGTGTGGTGAAGAAAATTTTGTTCAGGGCTCCGCCAAGCGCATGAACATGAGGTGGCGCAGCGGGACAAGGAAGATGAAGATGACACCAAATGTTTTGAATGAGAGAGCTCATGTGCTCTATTTATAGGAGGAGGAGGCAGCCAAAAGGCTCCATATTGCCAATCATGCCGTGCCCCCACCTCTTCCCTCATTATCTGAGTGGACACTCCACTCACACCCACTCATTTTCCATTTAATCTCAACTCAAAAATCCCAAAGGTTTTTATTCAATTAATAAGTAAGATTTTTTTTTCAATATTTGTTAATTCCATTAACAAACATTAACACATAAAACCTCAAATAATTTGTTAATTCTATAAACAACCATTCGACAAAAAACCCTTGAACTATTTCAACTTTACCCGAAACAATTTCGATGATGTCCAAACTTTTCTCCAATATTGTGTATCCTCTCAAACGCGTCATCGAATCTTAACTATGTCACCCCACGGTTCGTGAATAATGTAGACATGACCGAGACACCTCTTCGATCAATAGTCAACATCGGGACCTGGAGATCTGTAATGACTCGTACACATTCAACGACGAATCTAGTGATCATGTGAACCATAAACGTCGTAACCTATTCCCTTTGTCTCATGATATTTTACTTGTCTGAGATCCGATCATTGGTATCAACCATACCTAGTTCGATCTTGTTACCGACAAGTACTCTTCTACTCGTTCTGTGATATGACATACTTGTGACCTAGTCACGTGCTTGCAATCGGTGTCAATGTGATATCACCAAGAGGGCTCAGAGTATATCTCTCCATCATTTGGATGGACAAATCTCAGTCTTGATCCATGAGTCTCAAATAATACTTTTTGAATACCAACATCATCTTTATAGTCACCCAGTTACGGTGTGACGTTTGATGACATCGAAGCACTCTTCCAGCGTTAGTGATTGACATGATCTCATGGTCTAAGAATTAGAGTTACTTCGTATGTTTGATATAACAATGTAAAATTATTGACTTGATCGTATTTCTATATTCACTTTGGGCCCATGTTCATCACATCATTCTTCCTATGACATGACCCCGTTATTAACAACATCCAATGTTCATGATCAGGAAACCTTGATCAACAGTTAATCAACGATCTAGTTAAACAAGAGGCGTTACTAGGAACTCTTGTTTGTTTTTTAGACACACATGTATCAATGTTTCCGGTTAATACAATTCTAGCATGAGAAATAAACATTTATCATAAGCATGGAATAATATAATAACCACTTTATTATTGCCTCTCGGGCATATTCCCTTCAGTCTCCCACTTGCACTAGAGTCAATAATATAGTCAATAAGTAAGCACTTAACACCTATGGCGTACCAGTGTTATTACCATGCTTCGTATATGGTAAACTTCATCAACAGATCTGACATGTTCAGGTCTATTTGTATTTGCATTGGTTTGCGTCTACACACATCATTCATTATCTAATGAGATGACTTTGTATACACTAGATGACCCGTTGCGCCCGCTTGGCGCAAATATCGGATTTCGGATATAATTTTATAACATAAGAAAAAAATTATTGGCCCTACCTAATTTCATTGCAATTTTGTTTTGACATCCATGTAAGTCATTATCTGCGATTGAGATTCATTGACCTGTCACCAACTGGTATTTTCAGTAACGACATGTCACCAGCTGGTATTTTCAGTAACGACATGCACCATGTAACAAAAAAAACATAATATTATATAGTTCACATAAGCTAATAGAAATTAAATCCTCAGTTTTATCTAAAGAGCATTATTAAGCAGACGAAAACTGCAAGCCAACTATATGAAAAGGCAGAAAATGTGCAAGCGGATTTCCTGCTGCACAACCGACACAAGAAAAAGGTTCATATAAGGGACGGGTTTTCACGAACTTGTGAAAGCTTTGCATGTCATCTCATAGAAGCTGTTGTTGTAGATGTTACAAAGGGCCGCATTCGTCCGCTCACTCCTCAAACAAAGGACTACCCCCTATTACCTACTCCCTGCCTAGCTAGCCACCACAAATTCAGTTCCACACTAATCTACTAATGATTACACTTAATTTAGGGACTACAAAATGAAAATCCCAGGATATATTACACACAACATGGCACTATTAGTTTAGGGACCTTACAGACTCGTAGGTAGTATCGACGAGAGCAGATTTACATGATGTGCGCGCCTTCAAATTCTAAATATTTCTCAAAGTCGTCATCTGGGAGCAGTAAGCACACCTGTGGCATTCTCTGTATCATAAGAAACAATAAAAATAATTAGTATTCTTTCCAAGCGGCATTTTAATTGCTCACTCACATCCATATGCTATGCCTGCAAATATTCACCTGATGTGCAATCAAATCTTCGAATCACAAAAAAATTACTATGTATGACGAAATGGATGTATGAATATGATTCATTCATCAAGTCACCAAATGCTTGCTCAGTAGGCATATTATAGTTTCAGGGGAGCAAACAATGCAATCTAGAAGAGAAGAGAGAGGCGAAATATAAATGGGGAGATTGCATACCTGCACAGGCCGGTGAAGCGGTCATCCTTGCCCCCAACCACTCGACCGCCGATGCACTTCGTCGGCTCCTGCTCCCACAGTGCACCTATGCAACATCCATGAGAATCTTCCTTTTCCGCCGCTCGTGCTGCACCTAGCAATTGACCTCCCTGACACTCATGTTGCAGCCCTGGCTCTGCTATCGTTCTTCTTCACCAAACCCATCTTGATTTCTTGCTCAGACCTGCACACATTTGGTCAAGGAAAACCATCAATTCGCAATTAAGAATCAGGTTGACCCAGAAAAAAAAATCAAAGTTTTGACGATGCAAAGAGTTGCACCTGATAGAGACTTATAATCAACCACCTTTTGTGGCCAAACCATCTGCACCACTCTGAAGTGTTTCTCGTGCTCTCCTATGTGAGAACGCACAAATAAACCTAAGAAACAATACAAGAGAGATATTGATAGGAGAGGGAGGATGGAATACTCTAAACTCAAAGGTCATAAACATAAATTTGCCAGCAAGAAATGTTATTGCTATAGGAACTACGCCTAAGTAATTATTCGGTCAATTCTCTCTTCTTAATCAGTTAATTCAATGGCATAACTATTGCTCTCAATTTCAAATATCATGACTAACTAAATAATCTGTCAGAGAATACTAATGAAAAAAGTCAGATATCATGCTTGGCATGCCACTCAAAGTCTCCAATGTACATAAAGAAAATGTATCATTTAATGAATATTGTACAGCTAAGAAAATCTGACAGAGAAAACTATCGAAACACCAACTATAAGGAGCCTGCATATCATTGCGACGTTAGAAAACCGAGTTGACATACAGCTGCGAGGCACACACATACAAAGGTACTGGTCATGAAAAACTTAAAAATATGTCAGAGAATACTACTGAAAAAGTCAGATATCATGCCTGGCATACCACTCCAAGTCTCCAATAGAAAAATGTACCATTTAATAAAAATCATGTCCAACTAAGAAAAACTGACAGAAAACTATTGAGACGCCAAAGTATACCATCGCAATATTAGAAAAATTATTTTACATACAACTCCTACGTACATACAGAAAAGGGTACTGGTTACTGAAAACTGAGAGCACAATAAACTGCAGGACTGCAGCTATGTGCCCCTCAACATAGAAAAGGACTTAATTGAAGAGCTCTTGATTAAAGAAAGCTTACTTCCTCTTGATTAAAGCAAAGTGAGATGATAGATGGTATTTTCACCATATAGGTAAATCATGATTAAACTAACATAACTGAAAGGATATTATATTTCTTGCTCAAAAGGAGAGTTATATAATATGTAAAGAAAAAATCTTCAAAGGAGACAGCAAACAAAAATAATCTATTTGACTAACATACAGAAAGCATCACAAGAAAATTTGCTGAAGAGGCAATCTAAAAATCAGGTCATATAGTCTGAAATAGAACTAATGATTTCTCTAACAGCAAAGGGTGAATACACAAAACATGAATAATTTCCGGCTAGCACCTAGTAAGAGGAAAGAAAGAATAATTACTGGGTAGCACCTAGTAAGAGGAAAGAAATTTGGAAATCAAAATCATCCAAGTTAGTCAGACTGGAAATTAATTGCTTGCATTAAAACCTTGGTCTACTTTGGCACTGGATGGAAAAAGCACCAAACAGTGCAAACCATAAAAATCATTTATGTCTGCAAGATTGTGAAAAGAGATAAGCAAGATTGCTATAAATAAGAGAGTATCGACTGTTTTAAACTGAAGCACAGTCCACCAAAAGCCGACTACATTTTAAATATCATAGCTCACTCTAATAATAATAAAAAGCTATTGGAAAGAGGGGCAATTGCAGCCACGTTATTGCTGGCTATGACGGGTACCATTGATCAGAGCTATGTCTAGTCGGATTGTCGAGGGATGACTCGTGGTGTGCTGAAAGGTCGGCGGTAGCACAACAAGCCTGCGACATAACCACCTATGGAAGCAAACCAGACATATGCACCTTAAGAATCAAGGTACATTGAATAGTGCTGCCTACCTGAAAATGAACAAATTTACATTGCTGTGAATTAATTAACACAATTGAGGCAAGTACTAAACAAAGGAGAGAAACAAATACATGGTCACTCACCTATCCTTGTCCAGGCAATGTCAATTTTCCCATCATGTTGATTCCCATCATGTCATTCCTACAGCAAGAAACGAACCGTATATCTAGGCATCATGTCGATTCCCCCATGATGCCATTCCTCTATGTGTACCATCTCTCTGGATTCTCCTACATCAAGAAATAAAATAAATTAGGATATGCATCACTCCCATAGAAGTTGATTCATATTCAGTTTTCTCTATACAGGAAAAATTATGTTCATTTTGTAGCTTTTGAAATATTATTTTACTATATCATGAACGGCTTTTAAATGTTTACTTCCCTATTTGACAGAAGAAAATTGATCTCTTTCTCACAAATAAAAATGTATAGGTATGTACAAAAGCTCCCAACAACTCAAAATATGTACTCCCTCCGTCCACTTTTATAAGGCACACTTCTTACTATTGAAATGTTAAGAAGTGTGCCTTATAAAAGTGGACGGAGGGAGTATAAATAATGAGACAAACGTTCTCATATTTTTAGAATATATCAGAAAAATGCTCTCAAGATGTAGTCAGAACCTGAGATATAAATTGCACTATGAAACAGAAGTCAGAGGATAAATTGATTTAAGTCTGAAAAATGATCTCACAAAGAAATAGTCAGCTTGAGGTACAAACTGATCTCATAAAGAAGCATGAACTAACACCAACATTGCCTTTAGGTTTGCACAAAATAAAAAAGAGAAATAGTATTGGATAAGCAAATACGTGTCCAAAAATCGTTCATATATTTATCAACTATAGCTTAAAGCAAGTGGTGTAACTGAGAGAGGTATAATATTGCATCATCCAACAATAAAGATCCTACTGATTTGAGCTTTCATAGGGAAGAAGCTATGTCCACGCAGCCTAGCTATGAGTAGAATAAAACCGTGAGACTACCTTGCATCGGGGAGCGACCGGTCATCCTCAGCTAACATTAAGATGGCAAGCCCGACACGTCATCCTGCTCCCGTACGAGGCTGCCGCCTGCACCTCTGCTCTGCTTTCCCTGTATGGGAAGATGTTCTTTATGTATAGGGTGACCATGTTTCAACTGGAAGTTCTTCACCTCCTTGGCATTCAACAACACTTTATCCAAACAGACTTGGAGCAATAAAATGCATCCATCAAGACCACAGTAAACTAACCGAAAAAGTGGAAACATATTCGCATCCCCTCCTCCGCCTTTCCCTGCAGCCGGCACACATCCATGACACAAAGGGGAGAAAGGAAAGTGAGCAGAGAGAGATGGAAAGGAAGAGACAAACAGAAGAAGGAGAACCAAACCTAAACGAATCTCAGCCCCGTGCTGCCGCTGTGGCCTTACCCTCGTCTCCTAGGCATCCTGGCCTCCATCGCTAAATCTGGGGCACAAGGACGACAAGAGACAAACCGGCGAGGCGGCCGGTGGCGGCGGAGGGCACGGAGCGCAGCGGCCATGGCATCACCGGATGGGAATCAAGGTGCTGCTCGCAGTCAAGGACACGTTGGAACAGGTCGAGCTCGTGTCCGGCTGCGTCAGCAACGTCATAGACGGGGACGCGCGCTGACGATCCGCGTTGCTGCTACGCTGTTCCGTCGTCCTCGTCCACCGCCGTCCCTCCTTGCGCTGAGGAGGCAACCCGCTGCGGCTCCAGTGCAACAGCCGAATTCCACCTCCTCCTCCCGCCGGGGACGAGCCAGCAGGCCACCTCCCCCGCCAGGACATCCCCTTCCCTCGCCGAGGAGACGGCCCGCTGCGGCCTCCGGATAGCCGCTGGCCGCCTCTTGCTTCGACCTCCCTGCCTCCTCTGCACCTGCCTGCGTGGCTCTTGAGCGGGGGAGGGGAAAAGATTAGGGGAAGAGAGGCGGCGGATTGGGGAAAGAATGGGGACTACGGGAGGATTGCTGGTTAGGGTTGTCACCGCGCAGGAACAGTTGACGGGACATCCAATGGCTAGGAGTGGCGCGATGGACGGACAAGGACGCGGCACGTGGCAGCTCGAAGGCAGCTCGCTCGGACGCAGGAGAAGCCTCACAATCCTTGATCCTTTATAGAAGTAATTTGGTCAACAGGTGAGACCTTAATTCCTCATCTTAAACTAATGTCACTAACATTGTGAAAATGTATTTTCATAGTGTCAGCATTCTTGGAATTCACCAAGTTCAATAAAGAACTCATTGACACAAAATACTCCTATTATTTGTTGTCAACACAACGATATACTTAGCCTTTGTAGTAGTATCCGTCATAATACTTAAATTTTGAAACTCGTTCGAATCCAGCATGGAACTTTCTTCCAGCCTATTGTGCCACCTTTGAACACATATTTTAATTGAGATAGATTTATTTGAATAAATGACAAACCTATTAGTGTAACATATTACCACAAATTGTTTGTCATTACTACATAGGAAAACATATCCTTAGTATTTCTAAAATACATAAGGATCTCTCCCACTGTAGTTCAATCATCATATGAATTATCCTGCTATAAAACTTTATATCACTCATCTGGTTGTGTACATATCATGGAACACATGGCTTCGAAATCTCAGTTTTTTGCTCATCAAGCATCAAAACACTTGAATATTGATTAATTCATTTCCATGTGGCAAGAACCCTTCTTGTCGTTTCGATATTGACTTACTTCAATACTTCACTTTGGCTCAACCATGTCAGGCGCTTCAATCTATTTCTACAGATATCGATGCCCAATATCTCTATAGCCTAAGCCTTTCATCAATATGAAATCTTAACCGTGTTAATCTAAAATACATATTTTCCAATCAATTAGAAATATGTCTTAGCGCTCCCACTTAATATCTTGTAACTCTACAAGCATCTTTACTGTTCATGATGGAATCAAACTCTTTTGATAGATCCATTAAAGTAAAGATTCCAACGTCAGTATGCTTACTTCAACTATTAAAGTTTGCATACCTTTCTAGCAACCTTTTGAATTTCGCAAAACTTTCAGACCATGTCAAGTACACATCCTTGATCAAACTTCCTAGAGAGGAGAGTTGGTTTGGTTATTCAACTGCCATATCATAATTTGTAACTTCTGATGGAACTATC
Source organism: Alopecurus myosuroides (assembly GCA_028641055.1). Classification (NCBI taxonomy): domain Eukaryota; kingdom Viridiplantae; phylum Streptophyta; class Magnoliopsida; order Poales; family Poaceae; genus Alopecurus; species Alopecurus myosuroides. Next base: position 205,407,600 of record CM054063.1, on the reverse strand, counting down.
CACAAATACTAAAGCATCACTACGGAAGATAAAAAAATCTTGTCGTAGTAGACTCTTTGAACTTTGTCGAAAACATCTTTTCGACAAGATGAACTTTCAATGGATGTAAATATCCATGTCTTTGTTGCTATACAGACCCATTTGCTATTGTTAGGCATCATGCCTTTCGACAGGACTACCAAGTCACATACTTGATATTCATAGAGGGATACTATCACGGATATAATGACTCATAGACAATTTACGAAGTCAGGGCCCATCGTTTGTTTTCTTCATAAGTTGCGGGTCCTTTGTTGTCAAAACAACACTTCATTCTCAAACCACAAGTTGGTCGAAGTACAAAGTTTTACGACCTTCTCTGTTCAGTTCGCAAACTAATTTGAAGTATCTACAACATATGTAGTGTCTTCTATTTAGACAAAATAGGAAACCCTAGAACAACTTCTAGTGTTACGCTACTCTTGACACGATAACGAAGATTCCCTAATCTTGTCGATTTTGTAATGTCCTCCCACTCACTTCTTTCGCAAGAACTATTTTCTCAAGAAATCAACCCTTTCTAACAAACAATATTTGTTTTTAGTTTGGTGATAGAAGAAATCCCCAAAGTTTTTTTGGGATAACCTTATAAACATATATTTGTCCTATTTTGGTTGTAAAATTTTTACTCATGCTATGCATATTATGAAAAGACAACTCAGGTCACTACCCAGTCCATAACTTATATGGTGTCAATTTCAACGGATCATGATGACACTCTTTTCAGTGTAAAAGCGGTATTCTCCTAATTATGAATTACAAAAACATAATGGAATTTTATTTATCTTAGCATGTCCAACAAGGTTCGATTATGTCTCTTGAATACTCCATACTTATGTGGGGTTTTCGAGAAGAATAAGTTGTAGAACAATTCCGCAACTTCTCAGATGTTTTGCTAAACTAGTAACTCAAACTTTATCCTTTATGATCCAATCATAAATACTTGATTCTCTTGTTATGATGATTTTTTACTTCATACTAACAATACTTTGAACTAATTAAAAAAAATTCAAACTCCTTTCTCATTAAATAGATATACTCATATATCTACTCAAATCATCGGTGGAATTTTATTAAGGAAAAGTAATCCACCACACACGGCTACACATAATGGACCATATACATCAATATGTATAATTTCCATTAAATAGTCGTCCATTCTACTTTGGCCTATGAATGGAATTTTAGTCATCTTTTGGAAGAGGTCCTACAAGCGTCAATTTATTCAAAACAAAATGACTCTAGAAGTCCATTAAAATGGAGTTCCTTCATGTTTTCCAATATGAACTAAAATGGCGGTGTCACAATTTAAGTGAAATTTTATAATTTTACGTCTTGCGACCTTTAGCATTTAGTCTTATAGATGTTTAACTTACCAACATGATTTATATTAACTCATCCATCTATTATGGAATATGGTCATAGTTTGAACAATCTTATTTATTCTCACAAAAGAATGGAACAAAATAACAACTTATTAAGTTCTTACAATAAATCTTGAAGATTTGGTTCGATACGATAGTGAACAGAATAACACTTTATTTCCGTTCGTGTCGTGACCAATACCACATCTTTTACTAGTTCTTTTAGGCGCTTGTATTTCTTGCATTGTGTTTCTTAGTATGACAATTCATAACAACCAATCTGGTATCAAAATACCCAAAAAATACTTTGTTTAACTAGCAATACATCTATAACATTATATCAAGAATATACTCTTGAGCTGGACTTTTCCGGTTATTTTATTTTCTGCCATATACCTTTTATAATTATATTTTCAATATTCCCTTTCCTTTACAGAAGAACCATTCAACATCAAACAATGCTAGTCAAACTAACACATTTTATTTAGCGTGTTAGTCATATACTATCACCCCAAGTGTCATACTTTGAAGTTGGTAGTTCTACTAATATCACCATATTATTAGCATTCTTCCGGATTCCACTCTTAGCAATCTTCAAGCAAGGTAAACGATTTTACCCATACTTTTAATCCATCCCATCATAAAAATTTTGTGATGAATCTACTATATCTCGAAGGAAGGAATTTATAGGATAATATTAGCACCCAACTTCTTGGAAGATTCAAACGCCCAGCGTCTTCAGTCATTAAATATATTCAAATCATATAAGCACATATTATCACGCTAAATTATACTCAGTCATGTTGCCACAAACAAGGTTCTAGATATTAATATATCTTTCACTCCTTGCTTTTTTCTGAAAACAATTCTTTTCAGTTCCTAAATCACCTGTATTCTCAAAATATTTTTTTGAAAATAAAGTATTGTGGAAGCAAGCATGATAATGGATTCTATGTAGGAATAGTTTTCTCTCTAGATTAATCAACCATTAATCATATGGAGTTAGGTAAGTTATACCAAAAATCTACAATAGGACTCGATTTTAAATTTCACCAATACAGTACCAATCCAAAAAATGGTTTTACCAGAACATAACAGTTATATATGAATTAACAATCTAAGTGTATTATAGTTCATGGTTGCCAATGACTACTACAATTTATGAAATTCACTTTGATTGGTTGTTCATGATAAAATAAGTTCAAGTAAATTCAAAATTACCACGTGAACTCCCACTCAAAAACAACATCTCTCTGGTCATTTTAGTGATTACACAAACCAAATTCACTACACCAAAACCGATCATCATGTGAGATGATGTAGCTGCAGAGGTGAACATTGACATGTTCATCATATCATCCATATGACTCATGCTTTACCTTTCGGTTACGTGTTACGAGACCATGTTTGTACATGATAGGTTGGCCAAGTAGAACCGTAGTATTTGCGTGTGTTCTGAGGCTATGTTTGTACATGCTAGGCTCGTCAGCACCCGTTGTATACGAACGTTGAGTCTATCACACCCGATCATCACGTGGTGTCTCGAAACGACGAACTTTCTTAATGGTGCATACTAAGGAAGAAAACATTATTATCTTTATATTAAGTGAGAGGGATCATCTTATAATGCTACCGTTGTGATCTAAGCAAAATAAGATGCATAAAAGGATTAACATCACATGCATGAATAATGTGATATTATATGGTCCTTCTTGCACTTGATCTCCATCTTGTGCAACATCGTATGATCTCCATTATCCCACTGGCATGGCATCAAGGTATATGGTGTCTCCATCTTGATTGTCCCTATAAATTACAACATATCGCATGGATATGATATAAAACACACATACCATAAATAATAAAACAACCATCTGGCTGATGTCGGTATGTCAATAATTTACAAAAGAGATCATTTGATACATCAAATTTGTAACATTGACCATATGAGATCACATGCCGTTTGAAAACAAGTTAGAAGTCTCTAATTTATTTTTGCATATTTGACGTGGCTTAGGGCTTTCGAAGATAGAACTGTTCATACCTATGAACATGAACCACAACATATAAACAAATTATTAATAACTTGTTGTAGATTATATCTTAACTATAGTAGAATATACTTGACACCCTCTTAGCCACTTATCATCGTGGGACAAATCTCGTGTACAAGTACACGGAAAGTTAGTCCAGGGCCCCTTCATGCCAATATGCCACTAAGATAAAGAAAAATCAAGGAGGCAATAACAAGATCCTCAAGCCCCACATACACCTATGTGTTCTACCCATACAAAAAAAATCTATGCGTATATCCGGCTCTGATACCACTGAAGGGTTCATAGCATAGAAAACTAAAAAATCCTACGCGAAGGACACCCGTAGGGCCAAGATCTAATCTAGAAGATGTAAGCAATGGGTAAGAAGAGAGTGCTAGAATAACATACCCTTGAAGACACAAAGAGTTACGATATCGAATCTTGTTGGGGATGTATTCGAACTCACATCAATGTCAAGATCGTGAACATGTGCGCTGCAATCCGTCAACGCTTCCGTGATCGGTCACATGTACGGCTTGATGACGACCTCCATTCCCTCGATCCAGCGGGGCAGCAGAAGTAGAGGATCCACCGGAATTTCCAACAACACGATGGCGTGGTGTGGTGAAGAAAACTTTGTTCAGGGCTTCGCCAAGCACATGAACATGAGGTGGAGCAACGGGACGAGGAAGATGGAGATGAAACCAAGTGTTTTGAATGAGACATCTCATGTGTTCTATTTATAGGAGGAGGGGGCAGCCAAAAGGCTCCATGCGGCCAAGCATGGGGTGCCCCCACCTCTTCCCTCGTCATGTGAGTGGACACTCCACTCATACCCACTCATTTTCCATTTAATCTCCACTCAAAAATCCCAAAGGTTTTTATTTAATAAATAAATATAACAATTTTATTTCTTTATTTTAATATTTGTTAGTTCCATTAAAAAACATTAACACATAACACCTCGAATCATTTGTTAATTTTATTAACAACCATTCGACAAAAACCCCTTGAACTATTTCAAATTTACCCGAAACAATTTTGGTGTTGTCCAAACGTTTCTCTGATATTCTTTATCCTCTCAAACGCGTCATCGAACCTTAAGTGTATCATTCTACAGTTCGTGAATAATGTAGACATGATCGAGGCACCTCTTCGATCAATAGTCAACAACGGGACCTAGAGATTCCTAATCACTCCTACACATTCAACGATGAATCTAGTGATCGTGTGAACCATAAACGTCGTAACCAATTCCCTCTGTCTTGAGATATTTTTCTTGTGCAAGATCCGATCATTCATATCAACCATACCTAGTTCGATCTTGTTACCGACAAGTTCTCTTTTACTTGTTCCGTGATATGACATCCTTGTGACCTAGTCACATGCTTGCAAGCGGTGTCGATGTGATATCACCGAGAGGGCCCAGAGTATAAGTCTCTGTCATTTGGATGGACAAATCCCACTCTTGATCCATGAGTCTCAGCTAATACTTTCTGAATACCTAATGGCACCTTTATAGTCACCTTGTTATATGTTTGATGACGTCAAAGTACTCTTCCAGCGTTGGTGATTGAAATGATCTCATGTTCTAAAGATTAGAGGTACTTCATATGTTTGATATAACAATGTAAACTTAATGACTTGATCGCATTGCTATATTCACTTTGGGTCTATGTTAATCAAATCATTCTTCCAATGACATGACCCCGTTATTAACAACATCCAATGTTCATGATCAGCAAACCTTGATCATCAGTTAATCAACGAGCTAGTTAAACGAGCGGCGTTACTGGGAAATCTTGTTTGTTTATTAGAAACACATGTATCAACGTTTCCAGTTAATACAATTCTAGCATGAGAAATAAAAATTTATCATAAACATGGAATAAGATAATAACCACTTTATCATTGCCTATTTGGCATATTCCCTTTAATTCAATGGCACATTAAGCACTCTCAACTATTTGAGACTAGTCTTGATACATCATAAATAACTAAGCACATAGGTAATTTAACATCTAACATGACATGCCAAAGTCTATGCCACAGTCAAAATAAGCTTCCTATTGCACCATTATAAGCATGAAACAATTTACTCTTTTCCAACACCAATCAACTTATTCGAAACAACTCTCAAAGAAAATAATCAGCAAAGACCAGAGAGATAATAAAATATAACTGAACCAAACCAACAAGCTCTTAACAAAATTCGAGTGAAAAACAGGAGCTAAACGTAGTACTAGCAAAAAGTGAACACTCGCTTAATAGGATGTGACCTCAATAATCCCCATGGTGAAGGAAAAGGCACTGGTGGACTACTCTACTCGATGGGTTGCTGCCCGTCGGATTTTATTCCGATGAGGTGAAAGTTGTCGATTATAGGGGGTGATGTTTATAGATTTGATATGGTCCAACACTAAATCTAGGGTTGTTTGTCATGTTTATGACCCCCTCCCATGCTTTAGATAGGTAGCTGGGTCGTGGGGGGGCGTACATGCGTTGGACTTGTTTCTGAGTCGGTTGCTACCTTTTCCTAACCTTGCTGCCCAAGTGTTTCCTTGTTTTTCTCCTGCGTAGGCTTCTTTAGTGGGCCTCCATGCAACCACTCGAGGGGCCTGTTAAGGTACCCCCTAACGGGCTGCACTAGGTACACCCATCGTGGGGGGGGGGGTCTCTCGGGTACCCTCCCCCCACGTTAGTAGCCCCCGAGTTCCTGATGGAGTCAAGGACTCGATCAAGGGACGAAAACCCCGTGATGGATTGACTCGGGTGCTTTTCTGTGATCAATTTCTTAAGGATACGACTCAATATGTTCGATATACCCGACTGATTGGGGTCGATTAATCTCATTCGGGAGAAAACACCATTGGCCTACTCAGGCTTCGAGTCCTTAGGCTCAAATGCGGAAAACCGTGGGGTAACTCGAGTCGTGCTGCTGAAGTCTTACCGAGTTGAATTCGAGTTGTCAGTCATTTTACCCAACGCGTCCGTCGGGATTTTCATCATACTTGTTGGCATGGAAAGGTACCAACTAGCGCAGAAGTGGTGCAACTCCTAGGTCGTTTGAACTAATCCGCGGGTCTGACCTTCATACAATGAGTACGACATCTAGAGTTCTAACGCAGCTGTGCGATTTGGGGAAATAGAGTTCTCTAGCACAATTCATTCGAGTTAGTTTTTCGAGTGAGAAAGGAGGAAACTTCAATTTATGTACTTCCTTGAAGAACTTTTTCCTCGTGAAAAGGACCTCACATGATTCAAGTAATATCACTAATCACTCGAGTACTTTTCCGTTCGAGTGACCATGTCAGCTGGTAACGTACTACCCTGGTTTTGCCAACAGGGGATTACACGTTTTTCTGAGGTGAACTTATCTTGTCAGAAGATAACTTGCATGAGTGGGGTTTGATCACCTTTTGACTGTTCAGTCTGCGGTAATCTAGGTATTTTTCAGTAAATGCCTAGATTCCCTCTCGTAGTGGGTGGTGTGGAGGCGTAGCGGTTGGCCTCCTTGCGCCACGTGTAGAGCTGAGATAAGACGGAGAACATTAACGGTGGAGGTATTTTTACCCCTTTATAAATACTGTGGAGGGGAAAGTAATTTTCCCCTTCTTCTTCCTCACGTCTGCAGCCCTCGAGCGAACAAAACCAATTCTCCATTGTCGCGCACCTCAAACTCCATCACCTTCACACCATGGTGAACACCTGCAAGAATGGAAGCGCTCCAGCGGCCAGCAGCGCCGAAGGACAGAAAAGGAGGGGCTCCTCACCGCTAGGCTCCTCACCGCTGCTGAGCGCAGGGGGCTCCTTCGAGCCGCATCATGGAGGCGCCCAGGACAGGAGAACCGCCCTGCCCAGAGAACGAGAACGAGTGGTATTTACTGACCACGTCTCCAGGGTATTTTCCTTCCCTCTACACCCCTATCTCCTTGGTCTTTTGGATGTGTACAACATGCAGCTACATGACGTACCTCCCAATTCAATTCAACACATTTCCTGCATCTTCGTGTTGTGCGAGTGCTACCTCAGGATAGCACCACACTGGGACTCTTCAAACGTTTCTTTAATGTCAAGACCCAACCGAGCAGCAACGACCCACAGGAAGTTGGGGGCTGCAACATCCAGATAAACCTGAAGGCAGGTTACTTCAAGAAGGGCTTTTTCGATTCCGTCACTGGGTGGGGGACTCGGTGGTCCTACGAGAAGGACTCGCCCAACACTGATGGCACCCCTTTGGTCGATAAGGAGAGAAAGGTGGTGCGGAGAAGCTCTTGGAAGAACCAACTGACTGAAAAGGAGAAGGAGCTGACTGAGAACTTAGTGTCCCAGATTGCCACTCTGAAGACCAGCAGGGTCACTGGGAGACATCTTGCTGCCGTATTTCTGAAGCGGTGAGTGCAGCTACTCCAGGCTAGAGCGCAACTTATATGGGCGTACTCGAGTGCTGGATCGTCTCACCGGCTGCGCAGAGAAGATATCTCTAGTAACAAACTCAAGGGTTTCTTGCGAGGAATCACTCAGGTCAAGGAAACATGCCCCATTGACTTGGTGCCACCTATTCCTTCCTTTTCTTCCGAGATTGAGCGGACCGTGGTAAGTTTATCTCCCGTTCTGCTTCCTGATTATCAGACTATTCCTTTGCTATGTCTTCCGAGTATTGTACTCGACTGCGGTTTTTGTCTCGCTTCCAATCCTTTGTACTTGAGCGAACTTTTCTATTGTTGAATATTGTCTTTAACTTCTTTCAGAAATTGGATGTTCTTCCTAGCGAACCACCCAAGGCTGGTACCATCCCTTTCATGGAGGGCTTGACTGTGGCCTCAACTGCAGATTTGGACTCGATCCCTTCCGCTTCTACGCCTCATTCTTCTCGGAACGCTGAGGACGTGGAGGAGGGTGCCGAGGAGACTGCCGATGAATCACATATTTCCTCCCAATGCACTCAAGCAGATAGTGGACACGAGTAAGTGATACGTCATAAACGTATCCATAATTTCTAATGTTCCATGTTGTTTTCATACTATATGCTACATGTTTCTTATACACTTGATGTCATTTTTATGGATGTTCTAGGACTAACCTATTGAAAAAATGCCACAAAGACAGTTCCTGTTTTCTGCTATTTTTAGTTTCAGAAAAGTTGTTCTGGAAATATTCTCGAAATTGGATGATTTGAAGCTAGAAGTCTTAGAATTCCCGGAGGGTCAAGTAAGTCCAAAGGATACCCGGAGGGGGTCCATAGGGTGGCAACACCATAGGGTGGCGCGTGTCCCCCTTGGCCGCGCCACCAGGTTGTAACATCCCAGTTTTGCGAAAATAGGGTTGTCGTGTTGTGCTCATGTCATTCATGCATGAAACAAATTTGAACCAATTTAAATTTTGAATTTTAAATGGACATTGAGAAAAATACACAAATACCTCTTAAAGTGGTCACCCAAAATTTGAATTAAAAACATTTTCAAATTGGGAAAACAAAAACATGGCGAGGTTGGAAATTTAGTTAGGTTTCCAAATATCATTTTTGCCAATTTTTCTGTTTGCAAAAGGCCCCCAAAACCTCTGTTTGTGTCCTTTTTTTAAATAGAAAAGGATCTTTCTGCAGTTTTCAGTTTTTCTAGGGGGGTTTCACAAAACGCTGTTTTAACTTCTTCTTCCCTCGGCCATAAGGATGGAAGCTCGCCGAAGGCCCCGTGTGCCACCTCCCGCTGCTCCGCGCGGATAAGAAGGATGAGGACGCCTAGGAGGCGCCTGGATCGACGCCTCCTCGCAGAACCCCCCCTCCCGAGTTCTCTCCCTCTCTCTGGTACGAAATCCTAGCCAAAAACCCTACCGCCAACCACCGCCGATTGTCGCCAACTCCGGCTGCCCCTAGACGATTTGACCACGCTGGGAGCTTTGCCTCGACTCCCTCTTCCCCCTCGGCGACTCTCGTTTGCAGGAACGGGTGAGAGGAGGGGCATCGGGCCTTCTTCTTCCGGTCCAGCCGCCGGCTTCCGAGCTCTCCGCCGTCGATTCCGACGGTCCCCGACCCACGTTGTTGCTTCCACGACCCTCGGTTTGAGCTACTGGTTCTCCCGGAGCCCTCCATTTGCTCCCTTGCCCTCTGTAGCCCCCAGCCGAGGTGGACCGCCGGCTGCTGCCGTGGATGCTCGCCGCCGGGATGCCTCCAGTGGCCATAAAATGGCGGCACCGCCCTGTTTAGGTAGCACGCGGTCGGGGACGTCTAACGCGCATGGTCGCGTCACCCAGTGCGCCTCCAAGCATCGCCGGCGAGAACGACATGGCTGCTTTGGTCATTTGCTGACGACAGCATGACGTTATGCGGGTCCCATCTGTCAGCTGGTTTTCCTTATTGAAATTTAATAGAAAAAGAAACTGACACGTCGGCCCACCCCTTTAATAATTACAGAAATGATTAAAACTTGTTTAACTAATAACTTTTATTCTGTTAATCAGGAAAATAAAATAAAAGTATGGAAATGTTCAGAAAATTATTTGCAACCCAAATATGTCATTTTCACACTTGTTTGACAAAGTTGATTTTTGACTATAATTTTAATATTGTTTAATTCATTTAAAATGGAGAAAATAAGTTTTTATTCAATAAAATTAGAAAAATACAAGTTATATACCAAAATGCTTAAAATGACAAATGCAATCTATTTATGATGTTTTCAAACCCATTTGAGCAATTAAAATTGGACTCACTTTAGAATTGCCTGAAGTGCCCTCTGAGGTCCATTTTGGGGCTAATTTCAGTTAAATGGCATAACTGCCATATGAACCCTAGTAACCCTATCCTCATGTTTAGGGCTTTATTTCAGTGTATTAAATTGCTCATGCATATATATTGTGCATTGCATCGATGCCACGTGTTGATTGTTGTTCTTCTTTTTGGTGTTGATCCCCCTCGGTAGGACGCGACTCCGAAGTGAAGGCCAGCAACTCCAATGGCGAATACTTGATCTTAACCGACAAGTCAAGCACTTATTCCAGAAGATCTTTATTTGTTTTTCTTATAACCAAGGCAAGCATAACCTCTTATCTGCTCATATATGGTTTTCGAAGTGTTTTGAATCTCGTATATTGCATGCGGTTCAAAGTATTTATGGTCTTAGGTAGAGTTCTCCTATACTTGTTGCATCGCCTAAATATCCTGATCCACTGCTCCTACCAGCTATAGTTTTGTTTATGCGCGCCTCGTTAAAGCCTGTGTGTCTTGCTTATCCATGCCTAGTTGTGATCTGATCCATCCGTTTGATGAATCTGGTCAATACGTGAATCTACTTTGTCAGGTTGTTGTGTTTTGAATTATCTTTGATAACTTGACTAATAACGGCATGGATGTGAGGCCACAATGGGTTGTGGCGTTTTGTCCTGTTCATGCCCCTAGGAGCGAGTTCTCGCCTTTGAAGCCAAGACTGAGCGTGCAACCACAAGCGGGGCCTAACAGACCGCACTCGACCAACTAACTTGTTTGGCCACGTCCATGAGTCACGTAGTATGAGCTTTCCATCTGCGTGTGAGTCAGAAAACGATTTGGAGAAAACTTAGGGCGTGACCGGGACAAGTGATGGACGTACCTGGATCTTGATCCCGACTCACAGAACAGGTGCCGTCAGGAGGTGGCCAACTCCCTGTTGACGGGGTGGCCCTGTTTGGATTGACTCATGGATAGGGTCGAGCAAGGTAAAGGTCGTGGCCAGCCACCCTCTGTCGTGCTCCATGGACGAGCGTACATGTGGCATTAAGAGTCGGATGGTACGTGTGGGTAAAGTGTACCCTGGATAAATCTCCTCGAGAAGCCGTGTCCACGGTTACGGACGACTTGGCAACGGATTCTGTGATCATAGATAACCTGGACGGAATGACTAAAACTTGTTATCAATGAATGAAGGGTGCCTCCTCGGAGATGCCGAGAGGGGGTGATCCTTGTAGCATGAGAGATGTTGGGAATGATGTTGGTGGATGAAAAGATGATGATTTCATTAGTTGAGTAGTCTTCTTGTCTGTTTTGAAAACACTCCATGAGACGTGCTATTCTTCCTTGATTTGGAAAACAAAGATTGCTTTACGCAAATCAACCTTCATAAAACCCTTTCTGGAAATAGAAGATATATGATTGGTTAACTAAATCTTTTTGAGTACCTCCCGTACTCAGGTCAGCTTAATTTTGGTTCAGGTGAAGTTACTCACATCGGTGGTGATTCAAAATGGACATCGACGAGTAGTTTGGGGTTCCCAGGTAGCAGCCTGGAATCTATGGGCTGGGACGTCGCCTTATGTTGTAGCCTCTTAGGCCTTTTTGGTTATTGTTGATTAGCAACATAACTTGCCTTCCGTTGTATGATGTAATGTTGGGTCGTGTGACCTCTGTTTGTATAGCTATACTCTAGTAATACCTATTGAATACAACTTCCATGTATAGAGTTACTGCTTTGATCGGTTGTTGGTTTCGAGCTCATTGTTATACAGTTTTGGCTATGCCTGCGTAGTTGTCGAAGTCGAGGGGTTGTGGAGCCGATGATCCATGACCGAGCACGCCTGCCGATGTGATTCGGCCCGGGGCTTGGTAACCCCAGTAAAGCTCGATTGTTGTTGCACTTCCTGGACACATAGCATCTCTGTATAGCTTTGGTCTCGTTCCTTCAATTTCATACGACTCGTGGACGCTTTGATATGCACAGTTGGTTATGACTAGCAGGGACAGAAGGAGTAGTAGTACTGATGTTATCCGGCATGCATGCCGATGAATCCGGTCTACCTACTGTTGTTTGTTGCGCGCGGGGCTGGTAACTCCGAAGCCCTTGTGGGTCCATGACTAGGAGCGCATAACAGTATGTATGCCTCTGGGTTCGGGGTTGTGACACAGGTGGTATGGGCCCCCTGTCCACCCACCGACATCGCCCTTTCGCCTATTTATCCCCCCTGAGGCATAAACCCTAAAAATATCGGCCTCCTTCCACGAAAAGTTCCCTAGCTCCGCCGGCGCCGCCGACAAGTTTCGGGGGACAGAAATCTCTGTTCCAGCACCCTGCCGGGACGGGGAAATGCCCGCGGAGCCATCTCCATCGACTCCACCGCTATCTTCATCGTCGTTGCTGTCTCCCATGATGAGGAAGGAGTAGTTTCCCCCGGGGCTGAGGGCTCTATCGGTAGCTATGTGTTTCATCTCTCTCTCCCATGGTGTGATCTTTATGTGATCACAGGCTTTGTAATCTAGTTGAATAAGTAGATGTTACTCTTAATCTGTCATGCTACTCAGGTGGTTTTGTTATCAGATCTCCGTAGACACTATGATCACGGTGTAATGGTGACAGTATGTGCACCGTGTGGTTTAGCATGTTTTGTGTTGGATGACCCTATGAAATTTTGGTGTTTGTTTGGAACCATCTAGGTCTCATGCTTTTATAGCCCTACGCAATGGTTGGTATTTTTTATCCGACCGGAGAGTGGTTTGGAGTAGCATAGTGAAGAGATGATATTTATGCATTCAATTATGTTATTTTTTTAGAGTGTCCACTAGTGAAAGTATTATCCCTAGGCCTTGTTTCTAAGCATTGAAACACCATTTAAAATCAGTTCTGCTACATGTTTGCTTGCTGCCATTTTTATTTCAGATTTCTATTATCACTTATAATCATCATATTACTTTTATTTCACTATCTCTTTGCTGAACTAGTGCACCTATACAACCGACAATTGTATTAGGTGTGTTGGGGACACAAGAGACTTCTTGTATCGTAAATGAAGGGTTGCTTGAGAGGGTAACATTTGACCTCTTCCTCCCTGAGTTCGATAAACCTTGGGTGATCCACTTAAGGGAAACTTGCTGCTGTTCTACAAACCTTTGCACTTGGAGGCCCAACACCATGTGCAAGAATAGAAGCGTGCGTAGACATTAAGCTCTTTTCTGGCGCCGTTGTCGGGGAGGTAGGGTAAAAGGTACTCACATCATGTGTGAGTGCTCAAAGTTATTTCCTTTAGATTCTGCAATTATATTTTTTTGTTTCTTGTTTTTATTTTCACTAGTTAGGCTTATTTTCACTTGTTCCTTGTTTTTATTTTCACTATGAACGGACAACGACGTCGCCTAGAGGGGGGGGGGGGTGAATAGGCGATTAAAACTTTTCCGGTTAAGGCTTGCTAAATGCGGAAATAAACTAGGTGTTTAAATTAACAAGCATACAACCTAAATATTCTATGGTCAACTAGATGAACCAACAACTTATGCTAAGCAAGACAAGTAACAAGGTGATAGAAAGATATATAACTTCAAGCTCGAAGGCTATCACAATGTAAATTGCATAAGTAAAAAGCTCGGGTATAGAAATAACCGAGGCACACGGAGACGAAGATGTATTCCCGAGTTCCTCCCACAAAGGGGAGTACGTCTCGTTGGAGGGGTGTGAGCTCACCACGAAGGCCTACTCAACGCCACAAAGGCCTCACCCTATTCTCCGATGAACTTCCGCCACAAAGGCCTAGTTCACCTTCCACTATTGGCAACCTTCAAATCCGAGGCACGCATCCACAACTCAATTGGAGGCTCTCGGTGTCACCACAATCTTGGGGCACGCATCCACAACTCAATTGGAGGCTCCCAAGAACACCACAAGTCGTCTAGGGTCCAAGACCCAAGAGTAACAAGCTCACAAACTTTCAACTTCCACGAATCCTCGTGGAGAGAGCAAACCGATGCAACCGATGCAAATGGCAAGAGCACAAGTGCTCAAATCCTTCACTCTCAAATTCCAACAAAGCAACAAATGCTTATGGGGGAATAAGAGAGGAAGAACAATGGAGGAGAAACACCAAGAACTCCAAGATCAAGATCTACTAAGTTTCCCTCACTAAGAAGGAAGATGGATTGGTGGAAATGTAGATCGAGATCTCCTCTACCTTCTCCCTCAAAGATATGCAAGAATCATAGGAGGGATTGGGAGAGGGGCAAGCTTTCCAAGGTCAACAATGGTGGGAGAGAAGGGGAAAAACGTGCTTGGAAGACTTGGGGACCAATGGGGAAGAAAGCCCCCTTAAATAGGTCCCCACAAAAACTAGCCGTTTGTGCAGGAATTTGGGACCGGAATATCCGGTCCAAGTTTGGACCGGAATATCCGGTCTCAAGATCTGCTCGAAACCTGTTGACTTTAACCGGAATATCCGGTCCCCTTGGAAAAATCCGGTACCAATAATCCGGTCCATGTCAGTGAGCAAATTGGTCTGAAAACTGCCCAAACCGGAATATCCGGTATGCCCCGAATAATCCGGTTCAAATAATCCGGTTTACTCCAGAAGGTTCAAGCTTCCAGTCCTTAGCCATTTTTCGCAGCAACCGGAATATCCGGTCCAGGATGAATAATCCGGACCAAATAATCCGGTTGACTCCAGTAGCTCCAACCTTCCAGTCCTTAGCCATTTTTCGCAACAAACTCCACAACCGGAATATCCGGTTCCTCCGAATAATCCGGTTCCAAATAATCCGGCTCCTCTCTGTCCCGAATATGGACCAAAACTACCCTAACCGGAATATCCGGTTGCCCGGAATAATCCGGCTAGAATAATCCGGTTGAGTCCAGAACAGAGAGGCTGAACTAGAAACCCCATAACTTTTGCAAATGAACTCCGAACGAGGTAAATCCAATTGCAATGGAAAGATAACAGCAAGGAGTATCCAAACAAAAAGTGAAAATATTGATACCTCAAAGTATGGAGAAGTTACCACACATGGAAGGTGTGGGAACATTCTCAAAGACGAACGGAATATTTCCACCACCGAAAACGCAACAAGTTTTTCTTACGAAATCCGTTTTCGAGAAACCACGGCTTGTCATGAAGATCACGACAAGCACTAAAACCCAAAGGAGACAAAAGCCAAATAAGAACCAAGAAAGAAGATATGCAAAGTATGCAAAGGTTTGAGCTCTCCATAACGATTCGATCGATTTACTCACTTGAGAGCCCCTCTTGATAGTACGACTATCTATCCTATAACCCGGTCTCCCAAAGACACGAGACCGGTAAAATAGAAAACCTATCAAGATTATACCTTTGCCTTGAGCATTCCACTTGAGCTAGATGATGACGATCTTGACTCTCTCAAGTTGGATCTTCTTTCTTGATTGCGCTTGCTAGCACAAACTCCGCTTCATGAAGACTTGCAAGTTGCTCCCCCATACACCATTATGGGAGAGACTAGCTCCCCCATACGCCATTATGGGAGAGACCCTTCGGCAAATCTTCACAAGGCCACAATCTCCAAAAGGGTGGCAAGCATCAAGCATAGGATATCTTCTAGATGCTTCACTTGAGCTTCCACGTCAAGCTAGATGACGAACACCGCTTGACGATGACAAAGACCATGGGCTATAGGAAATCTTCCTTTTGGTTCATGCCCATGGAAAGATACCTAACCACACATAGAGATGCGACACACACATATCATGGGTTAGTTCACAAAACTATATCGACAATTGCTTACCATACCATGAGATACACAATCCCACTTGGTACAACTTGTAGCTTTGTGTGTTGATCGCTTGCTTGATCAACCTTGTATCTTTGCTTCTCACTTATAAAGATGATGTCTTGAAGAAGATAATGAAAGATCACCTAATCCTTTTCTTCAAGACACACTAGCAATAAGCTCAACTCAAACCATGACCATTCTTCATATAAATCCATAAACATAACAATGGCCATCAAGGAAGCTAATAGAGTTCAACACATGAACTCCATTATTTCCTATGGACAAGATCTACAAGGATAACTCAATGCAAACATTAGTCCATAAGGATTGTCATTAATTACCAAAACCACATATGGGGGAACCATGCACTTTCAATCTCCCCCATTTTGGTAATTGATGACAATCCCTTTTTACGAGGGTTTATATGATGAATAAAGCAAACATGCTAAACAAGAGCAAGGATGCAATAGCATGGAAAGGCAAATGCTTAAGAACGAAACTAAAGCATAGAACCTCAATTCCCTTAAACCCTCTAAACTTCTCCCCCATTGGCATCCATTGCCGAAATGGGAAAAAGGTTAGAAGGCCAATATAGTAAGAGCTCCCCCATAGTGTATGCATTCCTCATGATATGAGTGAAATCAAGTGCATATCTCCAACTATGAATAGATGGAGGGAGATCAAACTATATTGAGGATCCAAAGATTTACAAGAAAAATCAAATTGAAGGATACTTTCACAAAGAAGCAACCAACCAAAGGATCCGAAAAACCGATTGACCAGAATCATTATTTGATAAGATCAACCAAGTGTTCTAGAAAATCAAGAGGGAACTCCCCAAGGTACATGCACAATGTTAGATTTGAATTACTATATAATGTGCACAACATGGAATCATCACTCCCTTCTAGATAATTTTGAACACAAACAAGAGCAAGAAAATAGATTGGAGATGAAGCAAAGCAACTTGCAAACAAATAAAAGTTGAGCAATGAAGATCAAGAAGTGACAAATAAAGACTTACTCAACCGAAATAGATGCGTGTGACAAGGAAAAACATTTTTAGGAGACTAATAGGATGATAGAATCATCAACATAGTCTTTCAATATAGGAGGCACATAGTGCATATCATGTCTTTCCCATACACACAAACCATCAAATGATAAAACACATAGGTCCACAAGCTTATTAAGATGCAAAAGGAATACCAAACCAAAAGCAAAGCTTGTTCCTTTAGGAACCACCAAGGAATATAAAGCAATAAAAAGTGGTCACTAAAGAGATAGAATATCAATAAAAGATGTAACTATTATCGTGTGTATAAGTTTCTAAGTGAACAACAATCACAAAGATATATATCCACAAAGAAACATGCACACACAAAATAGGTACAAAGGTGAAGAACATGATATCCAAGAGAGGTTCATTAATATACCAATAAGATTTTTGCTTGAAAGCAAAGCACTAAGCTTAGTTTAATCTTAAGGGGATATAGATGAACACACAAAACTCATCAAAGCATCACAAATATCACAAGGGAAAAGTGATAGTTGGAATGCTTCGATAAAGGTAACGCATATCACAAAAAGGATTCAAAATGGTTTTTGAGAATTCATCAACATTGCATATGAGAGACTTCAAGTAGAAGTTGCTAGATTAATATATTCGGGATTGATGAATCATGAAAATGACTATAAATATCCCCTTAGTATGTAATCATCCTGGCTTACTCATAGTTGCAATAAAGATGCTTTTGATAAGACATTTGCAAGAACCAAATGAAATGCAACAAAGGGAAATCATGCCAAGAAGCAACCTACACAAGGTAAATGTATGCATGAGATAGATACTTGTTACCGAGACGACATTGGTGATGAAGAGGATGCGAGTTTGATAATCATCGAAGCTTGACTCCTATAATACCATGGTGAGAACACCTTCCTTATGAATGGAGCAAGCAACCAATGTATCTCCATTGTACCTAAAACAAAATCAAGTACAACATGGTACCCAAACTCATTGGGTCCAAAGTAGTTAGAACAACTACAATACATAGGACAAACTCCAAATAAATATGTGCATATTAATATGAATTTGAATTTCATGCACATCTTAGCCATTTAGGATTTGATGGAGTTTATCCTATATATTGGATCAACGAAAGTAAGCATGCCAAAATATCTACATAGTAAATATGCATGCACAAAACTTTCAAGAACCAAAACAAGATACAAATTGGACAAAGAACTAATTAAACCAAGAAGCCACTCACAAGAGTAAAAAGAAAGAGAATTGTCCAAAATATATCAAGACCCAAATCAACACATGATTGAGGAAACCAACATAGAGAGGATACCAAAAAAACATAAAAGAGTGAACAAACCCTCTACACTTTTCATGATAGCACACAAAGTACCAAGACGAAAAGTGTTTGTCTTCCAAAGAGACAAGTCATTGGGATAACAAACAAATTTAAAGACAACAAGTGTTCAAACGCATATAGGATAGTTCTTCCAATAATAGTGCATTATTTATGATCTTGCATTTGAATACAAAATGCACACAATGGAATCATTACTCTCCATATATATTATTCAAACACTAGTCATGATTAAATAAAATAAATTAGATGCAATACCAATTTAAAGAATGGTGATCTACTCGATGTAGGATAGCTTCCCCAAGAATAGTGCAACCCAAAGAAGTATGACTTTGACACAAGTGCACAAGTATGGGATCATTGCTTTTCCTAACTCAAGAAGGCATGAAACAAATTTTGAGTAGAGAAAGGAAGACACAAAGTAGTTTGAACCAAACAAATCCTTGGCAAGAAACAAGGCAATATAAGAGCAATGGCCAAAGTAAATATGATCAATAAACTTACCACAAATTATTATAACTTGTCAAAGACAAGAGATGTATGGAGATATTTCTCGGTGGTAGATTTGTTCACAATCATATTCACAAAACATAAGCATGTGTCAAAATATAGGAATAAAAACATGCTTAGATAGAGATTCTTGAAGGCTTCAAATAGAACCCGAAAAGCAAGGCAACAAGAACTCTCAAACAAACAAGATACCAAAGAAGAGTGACACAAAATATTTTAAGCAAATATGGAACTTGTTTGAGCAACATGCCACTTAGGAACAAGATAACTAACAATATCAACTCTAGGTGGCAATACCTCAAATGTTCACATTTTCTAGGCTTGTAATATGCACATAGCTTATTACTCCCCCATAATGTGATAATCCATTGAAAACAACAAGAGGCAAAAATAAATCCAACTAGAGAAAGTTAATGGACAATTAGAAATTGAATTTCTCATGAAAAAGACATACCACATAGAGATTAGATAATATTGATATATCAACACTAAGTGGTATTCCTCATGTACACACATTTTAGGATAGTAAAGTGCAAAGCATATTACTACCCCAAAATGGGATAGTCCATTAATCTCCCAAAGAGCCAACTAAGATAAGCAACAATAGCAATGAAGGCTCAACACAAAGATCACAAGTACATGGAGTGCAAACCAACAAACATAACTAGATTACTCAAGATAGGTAAGTAGGAAGCACAACATATACAAACACATGCTAGAAACAAAACTAACATATGCAAGGGAGCAAGCAACTTTCAATGTATATAGAATTAAATACAAGTTACCGCTTGGAGGAACAATGGGCAAGAGATATATATAATCCAAGTGACTTGGCTTGAGGAAATATAATTGATGAAGATCCCTTAATTCTTCATAAAATAGCCAAGTCTCCAATGCCCTCCAACACCACCTATTGATCAAGTTTGAGCTTGTTGGTCCCCAACCAAGTTGGGTCCTAAGAGGTTAGTCACAATAGGTTTGGCAACCCAAATGGTTCTTTTCTTGACACCACTTGGAGTACCAACATACTTGGCAAACACATTGCCCACATTATCCTTCCTAATAGAATAAACATCATCAACAAGGATAGGGTTGGATAATGTACCATTAGTGCATGAAGAAGCAAAGTGTCCCTTCTTGCGACAAAGGTAGCAACATCGACTCTTTTCTTTCTTCTCAATAGGCTTCTCAACAAGAGGAGCATTGGCTTGAGTCTTCTTAGGAGGTGGCCGTTGTTCAACTCGTGGTTGAGCATGAGATTGAACAAGAGGCCTCTTCCCTAGTTGCTTCTCACTAAGAGGCTTCTTCTTCAAAGGGCAAGATCTAACATGGTGCCCTTTAATCTTGCACTTGAAGCAAATAATCTTGGCCGGATCTTTGACTTGTTCTTGGCCCTTCTTCTTGTCAATAATGGACTTGTTCTTGAGATTGGATTTGAATCCAAGTCCACTCTTGTCATTAGGAAGTCTTCGCACTCTCAACATCTTGTCAAGTGTGGAACTCCCTTCATGACACTTTTCCAAGTCTTTCTTCAAAGAAGTGACTTGGGCCTTGAGCTCTTTAATTTCCTCTACATGGTTAGAATCAACACAAGAGCTAGAGGAAGTAGATGCTTCATTGTTAGAGCAACAAGGCAAGGAAAGCAACTCATCACAAGATGTAGAAACATTATGGGAGGATGAGTTACTAATACTAGAACAAGGCAATATAGCATTAATAGAAGAGATTGTTCTAGTTCCCACATGAGGCTCACAAGATGTTACCTTTGTAGTGATAGCCTCAAGAGCTAATTTTAGCTTGGTATGGGATGCTAGAAGATCCTCATGAGAGCTAGATAGCTTTTCATGACTCTCTTCCAATTTCCCACACTTGCTAGTCATTAACTCAAGTTGAGCCCTTAGCTCAACATTCTCCTTCAAAATAGATGCTTCACAAGATGTGGAGTTAGTAGCACAAGCATCATTAGAAATAGAAGAAGATAACTTGGCAAGCTCATTATTTAACCTAGAGTTTTCCTCAATTAGATTAGCATTGCCAATAACAAATTCAACCTTTTCATTTTTAAGCACTTTATATTTAGCATTGGTATGGTCACGTGCTTTAGTGAGATAGGCTATTTGTTCATTATAGAGCTCCTCCATAGATTCAAGTTTCTCCTCAAGAGTAACTCGGAGCTCATACTCTTCCTCAAGAGACATAGTGAGGGATGCCTTTTCATCGGCATCACTTCTTTCAATCTCACCTTTAGTTTCAATTATTTTAGCGCTATAAATAGCAAAAGCCAATATTTCACTAAAAGGAGTGATAGCTTTACTACCTTTAGGGAGATCAAGAAGAACCAACTCACCCTTCTCCATTAAAGAGTCTTCGTCCTCAAACTCTCCATAAAATATATCCTCATCCTCATCATCACAAGATGTAGTGGGTTCCAAAGGTGGTGATACCTTTGAATCCCTAGCCATAAGGCACATATGAGAAATGGATGGCGATGATGAAGATATACTAGAAGAGCCATTAAGGTCCATGTCTTGTTCCACAAAAAAATGGGATTTCTCTACATTGTTAGCCACACACGTACTAGAGGAAATGGAAGCATTATTTTCATGAAAACAAGACATAGGAAGCATATCATCATGAGATTTAGTTGAACAACTATTACATGATATGCAAGGACTATCAATACTAGCATGTATGGAATTTTGAGTGCTAGAAGATATTAAGTCCAAAGATAGATCATTGCAATGGGATAGGGATGAAGTATAGTCAATAGCAAATTCACTATCCACAATGCAATTTCTATCACCACTCACCATATCATTACCTTGTGACAAATCACATGTTGGTGGAGTGGAGAAAGATGTGAACTCATCACGGCCGGAAGTGGATGGAGAACAATCATCCTCAATAATATTGGACAACTCATATATATCTTGAAGTTTTGTCCATAGCTCATGAGCGTTCCGAAAAGGCATGATTGATTTAATAACTACATCGCTCAAAATGCACAAGAGACCATTAGATACAAGAGTATCGAGATAAGAGTTTTCCTCATCCTCTAAAGATAAATCTTGAGAATCCTTTGGAGGAGGAAAATCCATATCTACAATTCTCTTAACATACTTTGGACCCATGTCCTCAAGAAAATTAAGAATGCGAATTTTCCAAGCATCATAATTTCTACCATAGAAAATAAAAGCGGGATCATGTTCTATTTCTCTAAACGACATCGTACTCTCTAGGATGTAAAGCCTAATAAAGAGAGACGAGGCTCTGATACCAATTGAACGGACAACGACGTCGCCTAGAGGGGGGGGGGGTGAATAGGCGATTAAAACTTTTCCGGTTAAGGCTTGCTAAATGCGGAAATAAACTAGGTGTTTAAATTAACAAGCATACAACCTAAATATTCTATGGTCAACTAGATGAACCAACAACTTATGCTAAGCAAGACAAGTAACAAGGTGATAGAAAGATATATAACTTCAAGCTCGAAGGCTATCACAATGTAAATTGCATAAGTAAAAAGCTCGGGTATAGAAATAACCGAGGCACACGGAGACGAAGATGTATTCCCGAGTTCCTCCCACAAAGGGGAGTACGTCTCGTTGGAGGGGTGTGAGCTCACCACGAAGGCCTACTCAACGCCACAAAGGCCTCACCCTATTCTCCGATGAACTTCCGCCACAAAGGCCTAGTTCACCTTCCACTATTGGCAACCTTCAAATCCGAGGCACGCATCCACAACTCAATTGGAGGCTCTCGGTGTCACCACAATCTTGGGGCACGCATCCACAACTCAATTGGAGGCTCCCAAGAACACCACAAGTCGTCTAGGGTCCAAGACCCAAGAGTAACAAGCTCACAAACTTTCAACTTCCACGAATCCTCGTGGAGAGAGCAAACCGATGCAACCGATGCAAATGGCAAGAGCACAAGTGCTCAAATCCTTCACTCTCAAATTCCAACAAAGCAACAAATGCTTATGGGGGAATAAGAGAGGAAGAACAATGGAGGAGAAACACCAAGAACTCCAAGATCAAGATCTACTAAGTTTCCCTCACTAAGAAGGAAGATGGATTGGTGGAAATGTAGATCGAGATCTCCTCTACCTTCTCCCTCAAAGATATGCAAGAATCATAGGAGGGATTGGGAGAGGGGCAAGCTTTCCAAGGTCAACAATGGTGGGAGAGAAGGGGAAAAACGTGCTTGGAAGACTTGGGGACCAATGGGGAAGAAAGCCCCCTTAAATAGGTCCCCACAAAAACTAGCCGTTTGTGCAGGAATTTGGGACCGGAATATCCGGTCCAAGTTTGGACCGGAATATCCGGTCTCAAGATCTGCTCGAAACCTGTTGACTTTAACCGGAATATCCGGTCCCCTTGGAAAAATCCGGTACCAATAATCCGGTCCATGTCAGTGAGCAAATTGGTCTGAAAACTGCCCAAACCGGAATATCCGGTATGCCCCGAATAATCCGGTTCAAATAATCCGGTTTACTCCAGAAGGTTCAAGCTTCCAGTCCTTAGCCATTTTTCGCAGCAACCGGAATATCCGGTCCAGGATGAATAATCCGGACCAAATAATCCGGTTGACTCCAGTAGCTCCAACCTTCCAGTCCTTAGCCATTTTTCGCAACAAACTCCACAACCGGAATATCCGGTTCCTCCGAATAATCCGGTTCCAAATAATCCGGCTCCTCTCTGTCCCGAATATGGACCAAAACTACCCTAACCGGAATATCCGGTTGCCCGGAATAATCCGGCTAGAATAATCCGGTTGAGTCCAGAACAGAGAGGCTGAACTAGAAACCCCATAACTTTTGCAAATGAACTCCGAACGAGGTAAATCCAATTGCAATGGAAAGATAACAGCAAGGAGTATCCAAACAAAAAGTGAAAATATTGATACCTCAAAGTATGGAGAAGTTACCACACATGGAAGGTGTGGGAACATTCTCAAAGACGAACGGAATATTTCCACCACCGAAAACGCAACAAGTTTTTCTTACGAAATCCGTTTTCGAGAAACCACGGCTTGTCATGAAGATCACGACAAGCACTAAAACCCAAAGGAGACAAAAGCCAAATAAGAACCAAGAAAGAAGATATGCAAAGTATGCAAAGGTTTGAGCTCTCCATAACGATTCGATCGATTTACTCACTTGAGAGCCCCTCTTGATAGTACGACTATCTATCCTATAACCCGGTCTCCCAAAGACACGAGACCGGTAAAATAGAAAACCTATCAAGATTATACCTTTGCCTTGAGCATTCCACTTGAGCTAGATGATGACGATCTTGACTCTCTCAAGTTGGATCTTCTTTCTTGATTGCGCTTGCTAGCACAAACTCCGCTTCATGAAGACTTGCAAGTTGCTCCCCCATACACCATTATGGGAGAGACTAGCTCCCCCATACGCCATTATGGGAGAGACCCTTCGGCAAATCTTCACAAGGCCACAATCTCCAAAAGGGTGGCAAGCATCAAGCATAGGATATCTTCTAGATGCTTCACTTGAGCTTCCACGTCAAGCTAGATGACGAACACCGCTTGACGATGACAAAGACCATGGGCTATAGGAAATCTTCCTTTTGGTTCATGCCCATGGAAAGATACCTAACCACACATAGAGATGCGACACACACATATCATGGGTTAGTTCACAAAACTATATCGACAATTGCTTACCATACCATGAGATACACAATCCCACTTGGTACAACTTGTAGCTTTGTGTGTTGATCGCTTGCTTGATCAACCTTGTATCTTTGCTTCTCACTTATAAAGATGATGTCTTGAAGAAGATAATGAAAGATCACCTAATCCTTTTCTTCAAGACACACTAGCAATAAGCTCAACTCAAACCATGACCATTCTTCATATAAATCCATAAACATAACAATGGCCATCAAGGAAGCTAATAGAGTTCAACACATGAACTCCATTATTTCCTATGGACAAGATCTACAAGGATAACTCAATGCAAACATTAGTCCATAAGGATTGTCATTAATTACCAAAACCACATATGGGGGAACCATGCACTTTCAATCTCCCCCATTTTGGTAATTGATGACAATCCCTTTTTACGAGGGTTTATATGATGAATAAAGCAAACATGCTAAACAAGAGCAAGGATGCAATAGCATGGAAAGGCAAATGCTTAAGAACGAAACTAAAGCATAGAACCTCAATTCCCTTAAACCCTCTAAACTTCTCCCCCATTGGCATCCATTGCCGAAATGGGAAAAAGGTTAGAAGGCCAATATAGTAAGAGCTCCCCCATAGTGTATGCATTCCTCATGATATGAGTGAAATCAAGTGCATATCTCCAACTATGAATAGATGGAGGGAGATCAAACTATATTGAGGATCCAAAGATTTACAAGAAAAATCAAATTGAAGGATACTTTCACAAAGAAGCAACCAACCAAAGGATCCGAAAAACCGATTGACCAGAATCATTATTTGATAAGATCAACCAAGTGTTCTAGAAAATCAAGAGGGAACTCCCCAAGGTACATGCACAATGTTAGATTTGAATTACTATATAATGTGCACAACATGGAATCATCACTCCCTTCTAGATAATTTTGAACACAAACAAGAGCAAGAAAATAGATTGGAGATGAAGCAAAGCAACTTGCAAACAAATAAAAGTTGAGCAATGAAGATCAAGAAGTGACAAATAAAGACTTACTCAACCGAAATAGATGCGTGTGACAAGGAAAAACATTTTTAGGAGACTAATAGGATGATAGAATCATCAACATAGTCTTTCAATATAGGAGGCACATAGTGCATATCATGTCTTTCCCATACACACAAACCATCAAATGATAAAACACATAGGTCCACAAGCTTATTAAGATGCAAAAGGAATACCAAACCAAAAGCAAAGCTTGTTCCTTTAGGAACCACCAAGGAATATAAAGCAATAAAAAGTGGTCACTAAAGAGATAGAATATCAATAAAAGATGTAACTATTATCGTGTGTATAAGTTTCTAAGTGAACAACAATCACAAAGATATATATCCACAAAGAAACATGCACACACAAAATAGGTACAAAGGTGAAGAACATGATATCCAAGAGAGGTTCATTAATATACCAATAAGATTTTTGCTTGAAAGCAAAGCACTAAGCTTAGTTTAATCTTAAGGGGATATAGATGAACACACAAAACTCATCAAAGCATCACAAATATCACAAGGGAAAAGTGATAGTTGGAATGCTTCGATAAAGGTAACGCATATCACAAAAAGGATTCAAAATGGTTTTTGAGAATTCATCAACATTGCATATGAGAGACTTCAAGTAGAAGTTGCTAGATTAATATATTCGGGATTGATGAATCATGAAAATGACTATAAATATCCCCTTAGTATGTAATCATCCTGGCTTACTCATAGTTGCAATAAAGATGCTTTTGATAAGACATTTGCAAGAACCAAATGAAATGCAACAAAGGGAAATCATGCCAAGAAGCAACCTACACAAGGTAAATGTATGCATGAGATAGATACTTGTTACCGAGACGACATTGGTGATGAAGAGGATGCGAGTTTGATAATCATCGAAGCTTGACTCCTATAATACCATGGTGAGAACACCTTCCTTATGAATGGAGCAAGCAACCAATGTATCTCCATTGTACCTAAAACAAAATCAAGTACAACATGGTACCCAAACTCATTGGGTCCAAAGTAGTTAGAACAACTACAATACATAGGACAAACTCCAAATAAATATGTGCATATTAATATGAATTTGAATTTCATGCACATCTTAGCCATTTAGGATTTGATGGAGTTTATCCTATATATTGGATCAACGAAAGTAAGCATGCCAAAATATCTACATAGTAAATATGCATGCACAAAACTTTCAAGAACCAAAACAAGATACAAATTGGACAAAGAACTAATTAAACCAAGAAGCCACTCACAAGAGTAAAAGAAAGAGAATTGTCCAAAATATATCAAGACCCAAATCAACACATGATTGAGGAAACCAACATAGAGAGGATACCAAAAAAACATAAAAGAGTGAACAAACCCTCTACACTTTTCATGATAGCACACAAAGTACCAAGACGAAAAGTGTTTGTCTTCCAAAGAGACAAGTCATTGGGATAACAAACAAATTTAAAGACAACAAGTGTTCAAACGCATATAGGATAGTTCTTCCAATAATAGTGCATTATTTATGATCTTGCATTTGAATACAAAATGCACACAATGGAATCATTACTCTCCATATATATTATTCAAACACTAGTCATGATTAAATAAAATAAATTAGATGCAATACCAATTTAAAGAATGGTGATCTACTCGATGTAGGATAGCTTCCCCAAGAATAGTGCAACCCAAAGAAGTATGACTTTGACACAAGTGCACAAGTATGGGATCATTGCTTTTCCTAACTCAAGAAGGCATGAAACAAATTTTGAGTAGAGAAAGGAAGACACAAAGTAGTTTGAACCAAACAAATCCTTGGCAAGAAACAAGGCAATATAAGAGCAATGGCCAAAGTAAATATGATCAATAAACTTACCACAAATTATTATAACTTGTCAAAGACAAGAGATGTATGGAGATATTTCTCGGTGGTAGATTTGTTCACAATCATATTCACAAAACATAAGCATGTGTCAAAATATAGGAATAAAAACATGCTTAGATAGAGATTCTTGAAGGCTTCAAATAGAACCCGAAAAGCAAGGCAACAAGAACTCTCAAACAAACAAGATACCAAAGAAGAGTGACACAAAATATTTTAAGCAAATATGGAACTTGTTTGAGCAACATGCCACTTAGGAACAAGATAACTAACAATATCAACTCTAGGTGGCAATACCTCAAATGTTCACATTTTCTAGGCTTGTAATATGCACATAGCTTATTACTCCCCCATAATGTGATAATCCATTGAAAACAACAAGAGGCAAAAATAAATCCAACTAGAGAAAGTTAATGGACAATTAGAAATTGAATTTCTCATGAAAAAGACATACCACATAGAGATTAGATAATATTGATATATCAACACTAAGTGGTATTCCTCATGTACACACATTTTAGGATAGTAAAGTGCAAAGCATATTACTACCCCAAAATGGGATAGTCCATTAATCTCCCAAAGAGCCAACTAAGATAAGCAACAATAGCAATGAAGGCTCAACACAAAGATCACAAGTACATGGAGTGCAAACCAACAAACATAACTAGATTACTCAAGATAGGTAAGTAGGAAGCACAACATATACAAACACATGCTAGAAACAAAACTAACATATGCAAGGGAGCAAGCAACTTTCAATGTATATAGAATTAAATACAAGTTACCGCTTGGAGGAACAATGGGCAAGAGATATATATAATCCAAGTGACTTGGCTTGAGGAAATATAATTGATGAAGATCCCTTAATTCTTCATAAAATAGCCAAGTCTCCAATGCCCTCCAACACCACCTATTGATCAAGTTTGAGCTTGTTGGTCCCCAACCAAGTTGGGTCCTAAGAGGTTAGTCACAATAGGTTTGGCAACCCAAATGGTTCTTTTCTTGACACCACTTGGAGTACCAACATACTTGGCAAACACATTGCCCACATTATCCTTCCTAATAGAATAAACATCATCAACAAGGATAGGGTTGGATAATGTACCATTAGTGCATGAAGAAGCAAAGTGTCCCTTCTTGCGACAAAGGTAGCAACATCGACTCTTTTCTTTCTTCTCAATAGGCTTCTCAACAAGAGGAGCATTGGCTTGAGTCTTCTTAGGAGGTGGCCGTTGTTCAACTCGTGGTTGAGCATGAGATTGAACAAGAGGCCTCTTCCCTAGTTGCTTCTCACTAAGAGGCTTCTTCTTCAAAGGGCAAGATCTAACATGGTGCCCTTTAATCTTGCACTTGAAGCAAATAATCTTGGCCGGATCTTTGACTTGTTCTTGGCCCTTCTTCTTGTCAATAATGGACTTGTTCTTGAGATTGGATTTGAATCCAAGTCCACTCTTGTCATTAGGAAGTCTTCGCACTCTCAACATCTTGTCAAGTGTGGAACTCCCTTCATGACACTTTTCCAAGTCTTTCTTCAAAGAAGTGACTTGGGCCTTGAGCTCTTTAATTTCCTCTACATGGTTAGAATCAACACAAGAGCTAGAGGAAGTAGATGCTTCATTGTTAGAGCAACAAGGCAAGGAAAGCAACTCATCACAAGATGTAGAAACATTATGGGAGGATGAGTTACTAATACTAGAACAAGGCAATATAGCATTAATAGAAGAGATTGTTCTAGTTCCCACATGAGGCTCACAAGATGTTACCTTTGTAGTGATAGCCTCAAGAGCTAATTTTAGCTTGGTATGGGATGCTAGAAGATCCTCATGAGAGCTAGATAGCTTTTCATGACTCTCTTCCAATTTCCCACACTTGCTAGTCATTAACTCAAGTTGAGCCCTTAGCTCAACATTCTCCTTCAAAATAGATGCTTCACAAGATGTGGAGTTAGTAGCACAAGCATCATTAGAAATAGAAGAAGATAACTTGGCAAGCTCATTATTTAACCTAGAGTTTTCCTCAATTAGATTAGCATTGCCAATAACAAATTCAACCTTTTCATTTTTAAGCACTTTATATTTAGCATTGGTATGGTCACGTGCTTTAGTGAGATAGGCTATTTGTTCATTATAGAGCTCCTCCATAGATTCAAGTTTCTCCTCAAGAGTAACTCGGAGCTCATACTCTTCCTCAAGAGACATAGTGAGGGATGCCTTTTCATCGGCATCACTTCTTTCAATCTCACCTTTAGTTTCAATTATTTTAGCGCTATAAATAGCAAAAGCCAATATTTCACTAAAAGGAGTGATAGCTTTACTACCTTTAGGGAGATCAAGAAGAACCAACTCACCCTTCTCCATTAAAGAGTCTTCGTCCTCAAACTCTCCATAAAATATATCCTCATCCTCATCATCACAAGATGTAGTGGGTTCCAAAGGTGGTGATACCTTTGAATCCCTAGCCATAAGGCACATATGAGAAATGGATGGCGATGATGAAGATATACTAGAAGAGCCATTAAGGTCCATGTCTTGTTCCACAAAAAAATGGGATTTCTCTACATTGTTAGCCACACACGTACTAGAGGAAATGGAAGCATTATTTTCATGAAAACAAGACATAGGAAGCATATCATCATGAGATTTAGTTGAACAACTATTACATGATATGCAAGGACTATCAATACTAGCATGTATGGAATTTTGAGTGCTAGAAGATATTAAGTCCAAAGATAGATCATTGCAATGGGATAGGGATGAAGTATAGTCAATAGCAAATTCACTATCCACAATGCAATTTCTATCACCACTCACCATATCATTACCTTGTGACAAATCACATGTTGGTGGAGTGGAGAAAGATGTGAACTCATCACGGCCGGAAGTGGATGGAGAACAATCATCCTCAATAATATTGGACAACTCATATATATCTTGAAGTTTTGTCCATAGCTCATGAGCGTTCCGAAAAGGCATGATTGATTTAATAACTACATCGCTCAAAATGCACAAGAGACCATTAGATACAAGAGTATCGAGATAAGAGTTTTCCTCATCCTCTAAAGATAAATCTTGAGAATCCTTTGGAGGAGGAAAATCCATATCTACAATTCTCTTAACATACTTTGGACCCATGTCCTCAAGAAAATTAAGAATGCGAATTTTCCAAGCATCATAATTTCTACCATAGAAAATAAAAGCGGGATCATGTTCTATTTCTCTAAACGACATCGTACTCTCTAGGATGTAAAGCCTAATAAAGAGAGACGAGGCTCTGATACCAATTGAACGGACAACGACGTCGCCTAGAGGGGGGGGGGTGAATAGGCGATTAAAACTTTTCCGGTTAAGGCTTGCTAAATGCGGAAATAAACTAGGTGTTTAAATTAACAAGCATACAACCTAAATATTCTATGGTCAACTAGATGAACCAACAACTTATGCTAAGCAAGACAAGTAACAAGGTGATAGAAAGATATATAACTTCAAGCTCGAAGGCTATCACAATGTAAATTGCATAAGTAAAAAGCTCGGGTATAGAAATAACCGAGGCACACGGAGACGAAGATGTATTCCCGAGTTCCTCCCACAAAGGGGAGTACGTCTCGTTGGAGGGGTGTGAGCTCACCACGAAGGCCTACTCAACGCCACAAAGGCCTCACCCTATTCTCCGATGAACTTCCGCCACAAAGGCCTAGTTCACCTTCCACTATTGGCAACCTTCAAATCCGAGGCACGCATCCACAACTCAATTGGAGGCTCTCGGTGTCACCACAATCTTGGGGCACGCATCCACAACTCAATTGGAGGCTCCCAAGAACACCACAAGTCGTCTAGGGTCCAAGACCCAAGAGTAACAAGCTCACAAACTTTCAACTTCCACGAATCCTCGTGGAGAGAGCAAACCGATGCAACCGATGCAAATGGCAAGAGCACAAGTGCTCAAATCCTTCACTCTCAAATTCCAACAAAGCAACAAATGCTTATGGGGGAATAAGAGAGGAAGAACAATGGAGGAGAAACACCAAGAACTCCAAGATCAAGATCTACTAAGTTTCCCTCACTAAGAAGGAAGATGGATTGGTGGAAATGTAGATCGAGATCTCCTCTACCTTCTCCCTCAAAGATATGCAAGAATCATAGGAGGGATTGGGAGAGGGGCAAGCTTTCCAAGGTCAACAATGGTGGGAGAGAAGGGGAAAAACGTGCTTGGAAGACTTGGGGACCAATGGGGAAGAAAGCCCCCTTAAATAGGTCCCCACAAAAACTAGCCGTTTGTGCAGGAATTTGGGACCGGAATATCCGGTCCAAGTTTGGACCGGAATATCCGGTCTCAAGATCTGCTCGAAACCTGTTGACTTTAACCGGAATATCCGGTCCCCTTGGAAAAATCCGGTACCAATAATCCGGTCCATGTCAGTGAGCAAATTGGTCTGAAAACTGCCCAAACCGGAATATCCGGTATGCCCCGAATAATCCGGTTCAAATAATCCGGTTTACTCCAGAAGGTTCAAGCTTCCAGTCCTTAGCCATTTTTCGCAGCAACCGGAATATCCGGTCCAGGATGAATAATCCGGACCAAATAATCCGGTTGACTCCAGTAGCTCCAACCTTCCAGTCCTTAGCCATTTTTCGCAACAAACTCCACAACCGGAATATCCGGTTCCTCCGAATAATCCGGTTCCAAATAATCCGGCTCCTCTCTGTCCCGAATATGGACCAAAACTACCCTAACCGGAATATCCGGTTGCCCGGAATAATCCGGCTAGAATAATCCGGTTGAGTCCAGAACAGAGAGGCTGAACTAGAAACCCCATAACTTTTGCAAATGAACTCCGAACGAGGTAAATCCAATTGCAATGGAAAGATAACAGCAAGGAGTATCCAAACAAAAAGTGAAAATATTGATACCTCAAAGTATGGAGAAGTTACCACACATGGAAGGTGTGGGAACATTCTCAAAGACGAACGGAATATTTCCACCACCGAAAACGCAACAAGTTTTTCTTACGAAATCCGTTTTCGAGAAACCACGGCTTGTCATGAAGATCACGACAAGCACTAAAACCCAAAGGAGACAAAAGCCAAATAAGAACCAAGAAAGAAGATATGCAAAGTATGCAAAGGTTTGAGCTCTCCATAACGATTCGATCGATTTACTCACTTGAGAGCCCCTCTTGATAGTACGACTATCTATCCTATAACCCGGTCTCCCAAAGACACGAGACCGGTAAAATAGAAAACCTATCAAGATTATACCTTTGCCTTGAGCATTCCACTTGAGCTAGATGATGACGATCTTGACTCTCTCAAGTTGGATCTTCTTTCTTGATTGCGCTTGCTAGCACAAACTCCGCTTCATGAAGACTTGCAAGTTGCTCCCCCATACACCATTATGGGAGAGACTAGCTCCCCCATACGCCATTATGGGAGAGACCCTTCGGCAAATCTTCACAAGGCCACAATCTCCAAAAGGGTGGCAAGCATCAAGCATAGGATATCTTCTAGATGCTTCACTTGAGCTTCCACGTCAAGCTAGATGACGAACACCGCTTGACGATGACAAAGACCATGGGCTATAGGAAATCTTCCTTTTGGTTCATGCCCATGGAAAGATACCTAACCACACATAGAGATGCGACACACACATATCATGGGTTAGTTCACAAAACTATATCGACAATTGCTTACCATACCATGAGATACACAATCCCACTTGGTACAACTTGTAGCTTTGTGTGTTGATCGCTTGCTTGATCAACCTTGTATCTTTGCTTCTCACTTATAAAGATGATGTCTTGAAGAAGATAATGAAAGATCACCTAATCCTTTTCTTCAAGACACACTAGCAATAAGCTCAACTCAAACCATGACCATTCTTCATATAAATCCATAAACATAACAATGGCCATCAAGGAAGCTAATAGAGTTCAACACATGAACTCCATTATTTCCTATGGACAAGATCTACAAGGATAACTCAATGCAAACATTAGTCCATAAGGATTGTCATTAATTACCAAAACCACATATGGGGGAACCATGCACTTTCACACTAGTTAGGCTTAATGGAAAACAACAAAAATACGAGAGAGCTTTATTTTCATGCTAGTAGCAATGTTATTAGCATTAATTTTTTGGATACCATTATTTCTAATGTTATGGAAAAGTCTAAGCTTGGGGAATCTAGTTTTTATAATCTTTTTAGTTCCCAAGCTTTAGAGGAGAAAATTTGCTCTGATGATACTTTATCTCCCATATGTGATAAATCCAATTATGCTTGTGATATTTTAAATCCTCCTGCTGAAAGTATTCCTGTTAAAATACCTATGAAAATTGTTGAACATGTCATGAACAACTACTATTTTGGAGATGGAACTGTCCATCCTAGTTTCCATTTACTCTTTATACATGAATTATGCGGGTTGTTCGAGTGTGCAGGTATTTCAACGGACAAAGTTAAGAGGAGGCTATTCTCTTTGTCACTTAAGGACAAAGCAATGGAGTGGTATGAGCTACTAAATGATCCTCATCATTTGGAGTGGAAGGAGCTTGAATCGCTATTTTGTTCTAAATTTTATTCTTCTCATGAACTGTATTTATATAGAAATTACATTAATAATTTTTGGCCTCGTGATGAAGAAATGATTTCTCAAGCTTGGGGAAGACTGAAAACATTAATACTCAAATGCCCTAACCATGATCTTCCCGAGGAAATAATTGTTACTAATTTTTATGCAAGGCTTTCAGGACATTACATGGATTATCTAGATGCATGTTCAGAGGGTTATTTCTCAAGTAAGAAGGTTGAAGCTAAATGGGATCTTCTTGAAACAATTCAAAGCAATAATGAAGGTTGGAATAACGACAAAGGTAAAGAATCAGGTATATTCTATGAGTATGATTGCATTAAGTCTTTCGTTGAAACTGCTGATTTTCAAGAGCTTAGTGCTAAATATGGTCTTGATCCTCACATGCTTGTTGGTTGCTATAGATCCTTTTCTTATTATATGAATGTTCCTAAAGCAAATGGGGACATATATGATGAAACTTTTAGAGACACTTGCATGAAAAATGAAATTGTTATTAATGATTGCAATGAACATGCTCAAACTTCTGAAAGTACTATTTCTTATAGGCATGTTCAGTTTTGTGGAGCACTTCGACCTTGTGAAAAGAATCAAATCGAAGAAGAATATTGTATCCATCATAGGAATGAAAAAACTAGAAAGTGGTACAGGGATTTAGATGATCTTGGTACAAAAGTTTGTGCCCTCTATCCTTTTATTTGTGAACTTTGCTGTAAAGTGGGTCATTTCAATTTCCAATGCTCGGGCTGTAATAATAACCATTCGAATCCTATGAGTACTGCAAGTTTGTATTGTGATGACATGATCACTCTTAATCAGCATGATGAACTTACTTTATTTTTGGGGTGTGCAGAGTTATCAAGAAAAACTTCTTTGGTAGATATGAGTGCTCTTGATATGAATATTGTCCTGCATGGTTGTCATCTTTATTGTGTTAATAATTTCCACGAAAATACTTACATCAAAACATTGTAAAAGAGGAGACTTTACCAAAATATGATAGTACCAATATTTGTTTTCATCTTATTAATGAAGAGGAGGAATGCTCCAAGGTTTTTTCTATTGTTGCTGACAATAAACAAGGGTATGTTGAGAAGCTTACTTTCAACCATCTCCCTCCTATAGAGAGGAAGAAGAAGACTAATAAAAAGAAGAAGATGAGTAAAAGGAGAGAGGTAACGGTATCCCCTAAGAATGTTGCTCCTATTATCTCGATGATTTTCCTATGCCTGTTATTTATGAAAGTGATCATGATTGGAATAAACACACTACTTTTGATATTGAAAATCTCTTTGGTACCAGTTCTGAAAATGATGATAATTGCCGTACTATTAGTACCATCCATGTTCCTTCCAACGATGATATAGAAAGATCTGAGCTTGTGGACGATTTGTTTGAAAATCCTTTTGCTACTGATGATTATATGCTTGATACATCTCTTTCTAGTAAAAATGATGATATATTTACAAATGATTGCACTTTGGAAGATAACTATTCTATTGCTTGTGATGATACTATGCCTCCAGTCTTTGATAACTATTATAAAAGATGCTATAACATAGTCTATGATTACAATTATCCTCACAAAACTTGTCATAGTTATGGAGGGATTACCGAAAACCATCTCCCTAATATACAACTTATCTATCATGTTGGAGTTCTTTATGATGATTACAATGACGAACATGCTATTTTTAGTCCACGTACTATTGAGGAGAAAATGAATTATGATTACAATATGCCTCCTATATTTGATGATTATGGTGATGATAATAATAATGATATCTATTTTGTTGATTTTTCTCCCACTAGTGTTAATGAGAATGACCATGCTTATGTGGAGAGTATTAATTCTTTTAAGCATGTGGCTCATGAGAAGGATGTTTTATGTGATAGTTATATTTTTAATTTCATTCATGATTCTGCTGAAAGTTATTATGAGAGAGGGAATCATAGTCTTATGCATTCAACAATATCAAGTTTCCCCTCTTTATGTTGAAATTTTTGAAGTTGCACTTGTTCTGCTTTCCTATGCTTGTTGCCTTGTGCTTTCATGACTTGTTTTTCTACAAGATTATTTTTCATAGGAAGTGAGATAGACCTAAATTTGTTTTCCATTTGCTTCTTGATGCTCTCTTTTGCTTCAATTCATAATTCTCATGTGAGCATCTTCTCAAATTATCATGCCTAGCTAAAAGGCGTTAAAGAAAAGCACTTCTTGGGACATAACCCATGGTTTTATTTTTGCTAGGTTTTTCTCTGTTTTCTTTGAATCAAGGTGTTGTATAATTCTGTAGAAACTCCTTTGTATATTTATTTTCATGTATTATTTGTGCCAAGTAAAGTTTCTAGCGAAAGTTGGAGTTGATTTTGGATTTCTGCGCAGGAAACATATTTCTCTTGTCCATTGTAAAAAATCGCATAATTCACAGAAAGATCAAATGACCTGAAATTTTTTATGCTTATTACTTAGCTAATTTCGAAACTTTTTTGTTCTTTACGTTTTTCGATTTGAGCCACGTAAGTGCCCCGAAAAAATTCGTCTTTACAGACTGTTCTGGTTTTGCCAGATTCTGCCTTTTTACATGCATTCTCTCTTTTACTATGTTGAGTGGATTTCTTTGCTCCACAAAACATCAGTGTTGTAGCTAATGTTTTAAAAGTATTCATAATGCTTGTGTCCAAGGGGAACGTGTGAATTTCTGATTATGCACTAACCCTCTAATGCGAATTACTTTGAGTGGCGTGAAGGAAGTTTTGAGGGGTCAAGAGAAGAGGGTGATATAATGTGATCAAGAAGAGTGAAAAGACAAAGCTTGGGGATGCCCCCGTGGTTCATCCCAGTGAATTCTAAGAAGACTCAAGCATGTAATCTTGGGGATGCCCAAGGCATCCCCTTGTTCATCAGCAATTTATCAGGTCACTTCTAGTGAAACTATATTTTTATTCGATCACATCATATGAATTTTTACTTGGAGTGTATGTTTGTTTTCGGTTGTTTTATTTTTTTTCCTTGCTGCAATAATATTGTTGGAACCTAGCATTATTTTTGTGGGAGAGAGACACGCTTCGCTTTTTCATATGAATACTCATTTTGCTCGTATTCTTAGTTTTTCTTCTGACTGCTACAAATTCCCTTTTAGCTCCTGTTTTTCATGCATCTCTTATTCAGAGCTATTAGTTTTAGTATAATAGTGTTAGTACTCTCTTGTTTCATTGCTATATTAGTTGCAGAGTTTTTGTTCTTTGGTGCTTGATGGTAATAGAAATTGCAACGTGTGGTAGATGGTATAACGAAAAAGCTTGCATATTCTTGTAGATCATTAAACTGTTTCATTTGATTATTTGTTGTTGTTTTGAAATATTAATATGCTTAATTGTAAAGTTGCTGGTTTAGTAGAGTAAAAACAATTAATGGTTGGTCTACAAGCTTGAAACTGTGCCACACTCAAATAAACAGTTGATGGGATAATGGTATATGACTTTCTTTGCTGATAGCAATCGTAATGGCTTTTTATTACGGGCTACGGTCGGGGTAGCTAACAGTAACTTGTCACTGCCACAGACCCTCTTGGAGTGATTTTCATTATGACTTGTGTAATCAAATTTCTAGATGGAATCTTTTAACTTGTGAGTTCTAAGTTGCAGTTTTTTGGCACTTCCACCATCCATATTTGCTAGCCTCTTCGGTACTATGCCCATTCTCATATTGAGAGTTGGTGCAAACTTTTCCAGTGCATCCAAACTCCGTGGGAGGACTTTGTTCTCCTACACATAAGCCCAAAATATCTTCCTCAAAACAGCCACCATACCTACCTATCATGGCAGTTCCATAGCTGTCGGACCCACGAATACCACGGTATTCTGGCCGTTTGTTGCTGGCCCAGTCCATTGGGCACGGAAGGAGTTCGTACCGGTCCATCAAGATATGGAGAAACCCTTAACCGTTCTCCCCCAAGGCCATCCCCTTGAAGAGGAGATATCCAAGGGATCTCCACCGCGCATCGCTGGGAGGAGTCCTGCTCCGACCCCGCTCCTTCCCAGAAGGAGCCTCGCCCGCTGGGAGACAACCCATATGAGGGTGACGCTCTGACCTCTGCGCGGATGAAGAAGTCACTACAGGATACATGATGGCTTTGGGAGTTTCCATTCTCGTGTATAAAGCGCAAAGCTCCGCTGCACGCACCAAAGCCCCGTCCGTGGTTTTCCCCTTTGGTGCAAGAAGACCAAGTCCGCGCTAGAAGACGAGGGCGGCGTCACCAGGATGCCCCACCATGACACCATGGACGGCGCAGCTGTCCCCCGGCGACCAGGACCATGCAGGAGGCGTAGTGTATGAGACGCTCCCCCTTTGGCACTTTGTGGTATCCGTTTGACGCCAAGTGAGCGGGAAACATGACCGATAGCTGGTATATGTAGACCTCCCCTACCTCCTCGGAGGGGAGGGAAAAAACAAGAACAAGAGAGAGAATACCAAGTAGGTAGATCACAAGAATATCCCGTTGTACTATAATCTTCACAGTGCAATCAACCAGACAAGCAAGAGTAGGGTTTTACACCATCACGATGGCCTGAACCTGGGTAAACCCTTCGTGTTGTGACTGTTTTTCCTTTGAGAGCTCCCCTCTTGAAGCCTTCGGAGGTGCGATTGAACGTGGTTAACCCCTAGTGTTCGAACCTTCGAGTGCTACCCTATTTTGGTAGAACAGCAACTCCTACATTTGGTGTGCCAGGTAGGGGGCTAAGGCGTCTCTCTCGCATCTCCATCACCATGGTCTCTTCCCGCACCAATCGGATGAGCCGCAGGGCGCGGTCCTGGAAGCGGAACAACCTCGGCGGCCTCGTCACCGACTTCGCCCACATCGGGCTTTCCCATTCTCGCTTCCCCATGACGTAGAGCGGGTGTGGCACGACGCACGCCGGCGAGTTCCACGCGAACCCGGTGCGGCCCCTGCGGTATCCTGCACGGGTAACCGCGCAGGATGCCCCATCTGGAGCACAGGGTCCGGGGCGCTGCCCGACCGTGCTCGACGCAGGCGATGCTCGGTTGGTGTACACCATCGAGCTCACCTTGACTCCATGAGCCAACTGGGAGAAGACTGGCTTCGCCGCGGCTCACACGCCCGTGGTCAGGCCGGCGGATCCCGGCACACGTAGGACACGGCGCTCTCGAGCGCGCGGCACGACATCATTCGCCCCGGAAAACGCCACCACCGATTCAGAGTGGCCTAGCTACCGAGATCGGCGGGCGAGCGCCCGGGCAGGGTGCTGCTACGCGTTCAACAGAGACCTGTGGGAGGCAAGGTGGCCTTCAGCCTTCCGGCCTCGCCTCCCGCCACGCTACACAGAGGATAGTCCCCCGTCGGACTTCGTGCGGCAGTACGAGCCACGAGTCAGGGCTGCTGGGGGCGGTGACCGGTGCCTCCTGAGGTACTTTCCCCTGGCTCTCCGCGGCCCTGCGCTCGCGTGGTTGCTAAACCTCCCGGACAGCTCCGTGAACTCATGGGAGGACATGCGCACGCAGTTTCTCCAACGCTTCCGCCATTGCGTCCGTCTTTCCCGTGGCAAACCCGAGGGTCAAGTGACTCTCTGGCGTTTCTCCTGGGGACGCGGCGGCCGCGGCGTGGCGTAGGCGCACGACACCACCCGTCATGTCGCCTGTATACTCGACGGGTCCCTCGGCCCTTCTTCTGGGCGCCACCGCAAGCAGGCGTCGCGGGTGGTCAACACCGCATGTCGTGGGGGCGAAACGGCTACCCTGCCACTCAAGTGGTCCCAATAGGAGATCTCCTTCGACGCTGCCGATCACCCTAAGGCCGTTGGCTCGGTGGGAGCCATTCCTCTGGTGTGCACCCCCACGATCAACCACGTCGCCGTCTCGAAGACACTCGTGGATGGAGGCGACGGCCTCAACGTGATCTCCCTCAAGACCTTTGAGAAGCTGCGCATCCCGCGTGACCGCCTTAGGGCCACGATGCCCTTCACCGGAGTAACCAGCGGCACAACCGTGCTGCTGGGGAGGGTCAGGCTGGCAGTCGCGTTTCGGTCTCGCCACAACTACCGCACCGAGGAGATCGATTTCCATGTCGCCCACATCGGGCTGCCCTACAACGCCATACTCGGTTGCCTGGCGCTGGCCAAGTTCATGGCCGTCACACACCATGCCTACAACATGGTCAAGATGCCCGGGAGCAGCAGACTCCTCGCTGTGCACGGGGATGTGAAATACGCGCCACGTTCCATGGAGGACGCCTACAAGGAGGCGGCAGCATCACACCTCATCGACGAGGGCAACCTCTGGGATTCTGTCGAGCCTCCGAAGAAGAAGCAGTTGTTCTCTCATGAGAGGGCAGCGACAAAGAAGGTCTCCATAAACCCCGACGGCACAGGGCCGTCATTCACCATCGGGGCCGAGCTGCCCCCCAAATAGGAAAGCGCGCTCGTCGCCTTCCTCCGCGCAAAGCGGACATGTTCGCACGAGCATCGTCCGACATGCCCGGTGTACCAGTGGAGGTGATCGAGCACCATCTGGCGGTGTGCCCGGGCGAATGCCCGGTCAAGCAGAAGGCCCATCGCCAGGTCCGGGAGAAGCAAGAGTTCATCGTCAAGGAGGTGGAGAAGCTCCTGGACTCCAAGATTATCCGCGAGGTCATCCATGCCGAGTGGATCTCCAACCCCGTCGTCATCGCCAAGCACACGGATGGAAGATGTCTCTGCGTGGATTTCACTGACCTCAACAAGGCCTGCCCAAAGGATCCATATCCTCTCCCGAGGATCGATCAAATAGTGGACTCCACCGCTGGGTGCGATCTCCTCTGTTTCCTAGACGCCTTCTCAGGCTATCATCTGATAAAAATGGAAAAAGAGGATGAAGAGAAGACCGCTTTCTTAACGCCTTGCGGGGTGTTTTGCTACGTCTGCATGCCTTTTCTTTTGAAGAACGCAAGAGCCACCTTTCAGAGGCTCATGCACATCGCCTTGGGGACGCAGATAGGGAAGCATGCGAAGGCCTACATCGACGACATAATCGTCAACACTCGCAAAGAGCGTACGCTCGTTGATGACCTTGAGGAGACATTTCAGAACCTCCATAGGGTCAACCCCGACAAATGTGTATTCGGGGTTGCGGCAGGGAAGCTGCTGGGTTTCCTGGTGTCCCATCGGGGCATCGAGGCGAACCCCGAGAAGATCCGGGCCATTGAAGAGATGCAACCTCCACGACAACTGAAGGATATGCAACGCCTCGCGGGATGCGTGGCGGCGCTGGGGCGCTTCATTTCCAGGTTCTGCGACAAGGCTCTGCCATTCTTTATGCTCCTGAAGCGTTCAGGTCCATTCAAATGGACTGCCGAGGCAGCTGCTGCATTTGAGGAGGTCAAAAGGTATCTAGCAAGCCCTCCTATACTCGTCGCACCGTGACCGCGGGAGCCGTTGCGCCTGTACCTTGTGGCCACCCCTAAGACAGTCAGCGCTGCACTCGTAGCTGAAAGGCCGACTGACAAGAAAAGAGCGGCCCTGCTCGACCTGGAGCCCACACCTGTTTCTCCCCGAGAGGACCCCGTTGCCAGCGAGGTGCTCCGCAAGGAGAACACCCTCA
This sequence comes from Alopecurus myosuroides, assembly GCA_028641055.1. Lineage (NCBI taxonomy): Eukaryota > Viridiplantae > Streptophyta > Magnoliopsida > Poales > Poaceae > Alopecurus > Alopecurus myosuroides. Next base: position 205,366,049 of record CM054063.1, on the reverse strand, counting down.
TGCAGCCTCAGGAGAGCCTTAATGCGTTAGGGCAACTCACTGCCGGGGCCTCTACGGTCGCTCTCGTAGAACACCCTATCTACTTTGTTAGCACCGTGCTTCGAGATGCTCGCTAGAGGTACCCCGTGCAGCAAAAGCTCCTGTACGCGCTCCTTGTAGCTTTGAGGAAGCTTCGTCACTACTTCGAGGGGCACCCCATCACTGTGGTGTCAGCCTTTCCCCTCGAGCAGATCCTTCGAAGTTCCAACGCCACAGGGCGTGTCACGGAGTGGGATGTCGAGCTTCAACACTTTGAGCTCCGGTTCCTCACGACCAAGACCATCAAGGGAGGAATTCTGGCGGAATTCAACGCAGAATGGACGAATCCACCACTAGAAGAAGACCCCGAAGAGGAGACAACCGTTCCCGAGAAGCTGGCTCCCGGAAAATGGACCATGAATTTCGACGGCGCCTTCTCCTCCAAGGGCTTGAGGGCTGGCGTCGTGCTCACGCCACCCATGGGAGACAAGCTCTACTACGCCGTCCAGCTCCAATTTGGCCACAAGGACAAAGTCTCCAACAACATCGCCGAGTACGAGGGGCTCCTCGCCGGTATCAGGGCTGCCATCACCCTGGGCGTCAAGTGCCTCGTCATCACGGGACACTCGCAACTCCTGTTAAACTTCTCCAACAAGAGCTACGTCGCCAAGGACAAGCACATGGAGCTGTACCTCGAGGAATTTCGCAATCTCGAGAAGCGCTTCCTCGGCCTGGAGCAACACCATATCCCGTGCGGTAACAACCAAGAAGCAGACAACCTTGCCAAGCGAGCATCAAGAAATTGGGCGTAGGCACCAGGCGTCTTTGAAGAAAGGCTCACTAAGCCATCCATCATCCCTCCCGTCGATGACAAGGAGCCACAAGGCCACCAACACCTTGAGGAGGAGCCACCACCCGCCCCCTCCCAAGGCGCACCTGACAGCGGTACCCCTTCGGGGAATCGCCTGGTGCTCGCCTTCACTCACAAGGAAGCATGCTGGAACAATAGCATGATCGACCATCTCCAGAAGGGCGACCTCCCAGAAGACGAAGCAGAGGCCGAGAAGGTCGCCCATCGAGCTAAGATGTACTGCATCATCGACTCCAAGCTGTACCGGAGGCGCCCCAACGGCGTGGCGTTGCTGTGCGTCCACCCCGACGACGGCGTGGAACTCCTCAAGGACATCCACCAAGGCGACTGCGGCCACCAATCCTCACCACGTACCCTCGTCGGCAAGGCCTTCAGGTACGACTTCTACTGGCCCACGGCCCTCACGGATGCCACCGAGCTCGTCAAGTCCTGCGAGGCGTGCCAGTTCCACGCCACGCAGACGCATCAGCCCGCGCAAGGGCTCCAGACCATCCTCCTCTCATGGTCGTTCGCGGTCTGGGGCCTGGACACCAGGACCCTTCCCCTGAGCCCTCGGGGGCTACCGCTACCTCTACGTCGCCATCGACAAATTCACCAAGTGGGCGGAGGTAGAAGGCGTCCGGGACATCCCGGCAAGGACGGCAGTGAAGTTCATCAAGGGGTTGGTCTGCCGCTTCAGCGTGCCCAACTGCATCATCACCAACAACGGCGCGCAATTCACGAGCGGCCTTTTCAAGTACTACCGCGCCAACCTGGACGCCAAGATCTGCTACGCCTCTGTCGCGCACCCGCGCAACAACGTCCAGGCAAAGCGCGCCAATGCCAAGGTCCTCAAGGGCCTCAAGACGCGGAGCTTCAACAAGCTCAAGGCCCACGGGAAGAAGTGGATCGACAAGCTTCCATTGGTCCAGTGGTCAATCCGCACCACCGCAACCAAGCCCACAGGGCAACGGCTTTGTCCCTAGTCTATGGGGCCGCGGCCGTTCTCCCTGCCGAACTCAAGCTTGGCTCTCCCTAAGCCATGGCTTTCAGCGTAGACAGACAGGGGGCACTCCACGCCAAGGACTTGCTTCTTCTCGAGGATGCGAGAACCCGAGCCGCTACCCGCGCCGCTCGGTATCAGCAAGGCCTCCGGCGCTACCACAGAGACACCATCAGGCCACACACACTGAAGGTGGGCGACCTGGTCCTGAGGAGGATTCTCTCCCATACCCGGTAACGCACATCGCGAGACCTGGTGCGGCACGACTGGAGACTGAAGACGGCACGCCTGTGCCAAACCCGTGGAACATCCAGCATCTATGGAAGTTCTACCCTTAGTACTTAGTTCTTGCTCGCTCCACGTGCCTCCCCTAGGCCATGGTGGCGCACCCTCGAGGGGACCCCATGATGCCACAGTAAAAATGACGCTAGGGCCTCCGTAAAGGTCTCAGGTGGCATCTCATCAGGCGGCCGCTCGGCCGTAGAGAGCCTCTACCCACACAAGTGGAAAGCCGCATGGAAAATCTTTGCACCTGAGCTCGCGCGAGTCTCAGCGCCATGACGATGGGAGTCTCGTGTCCGCACGGGACGTCAAGTGCTTCTTGGGGGACCATGGGGTCATGACATCCCCAAGCGTGTCTTGTAGAGCCTCACCCTAGCAGTAAATTTTTTATCCCTTCCAATAACACTTGTCTCTCGGCAAGCCTCTCTTTCTTTCTTCGGGAGCATGCATCTGTCACTCCTTCTCGAGGACACCACGCGAGCAGGGGTTGGGATCGGTACTCGTGCACGGGTGAGACCCAATCAGAATAAATCCAGGTGGTAGAGCTTTGTCTAAACGGGTCGCTACCATGCACGACACCTCATCAAACCCTTGGTGCTGACTCCCTCTCGAGGTATCCGCGAGCAGAGTGCCAGGCACGTACTCTCGCTCACTGCAGAAACAAGAACCTACCTCCCGAAGCACCCAAGCGCGGACCTTTCGCGAGGAAAAAGAGAATGCCTCAAGAGGGGCAGCGGCTAAGACAATTGCGAAAAACGGCTCACCCGACAAGGACTTGGAAACTCCCAGAGCTAAGTTTAAAAAACTTTTTCCGCTGGCTCTCCAAAGAATCCACTCGCAAATAATAAGGAAAAAACACATTTCCTTCATATTTCATACATGAGATACATTCGAGTATATGGAAATTCTACAGATCCATCGAGAAGACAAAAAGATGCTAGAACCAGGAAGGAGCTCTCGCTCTCGAGTACATGAAGAAACATCATCTTCATCATCGTTGTTATCCTCCTCGTCACTGCTCTCGCTCTCGATGCAGCACTCCACACGCTCGCCGTGACGCCCGAAGATCTTCATGAAGAGGCGGTCCACCCCGTCAAAGCGGAGGTGGAGGACTTGGCTCTCCTCCAGCCGTTGGGCACGGGCGAAGGTTTTCCACCCTCTCGCCAGCGACAGGTGACCGGCGGAGAAAAACTCCGTCGACACCCACCTGTAGCCAAAAGACGTGGGGCGGGTTGCGCTCGACGGAGGCGGCGAAGGCGTCGGGGAGCCTTAGCTTACCGCGGAGGCGACCGCAGAGGGCCACCAGAAACTCATGCTCTGGCACGTGGGTGTCCTCTGCCCAACGAGGAGGGGAATTCCCCATCATACCGCGGTCGTGGGGAGCACGACCACCTCGACTACGACGGCTCCCCGTGTTTGCTCCGGCCCGAGCAGATGACCCCTCCGGCGAGTCCACGGCGACCACGACACGCCTCGCGCTCCGTCGGGGAGCGGCATCGACGCTCAGAGACGAGCCTCTGTCTCGACCTCCACGAGCCATACTTGGTCTCTTTTTTCTTTCCTCTCTGCAGGTGGAGAACAGGGAAAGAGGAAGGCAAGGTGGTGTTGGAATGGGAGAGGGGACGCCCCCTCCTCCCATTTATGACAAGGCCAAGAAACGGCACTACACTTGGTTGGCCTTCCACCGGATCGAGCACCGAGGCAGAAGGGGCCACGTCCCAAGGGGGGACGTGACCTGACGACGAGGCGCTTGCTGCTCTGCGCCGCCCGGTAGGAGCAGTAATTGCGACGAGACGTTTCTGCCACGCGGGTAGATCATGGGGTTCCCCTGCAAACCGTCGTGCCACGTGGAAGGCTGGGCCCGTAGCCTGGGGGCCCAAGCCGCTCAGCTTAACGCACACGTCCTGGGCCGAGGGCTACTGTCGGACCCACAGATTCCAGGGCATCCTGGGCCGTCTGCTGCTCGCCCAGTCCATCGGGCATGGAAGGAGTCCGTACCCGTTTATCAAGATATGGAGAACCCCTTAACCGTTCTCCCCCAAGGCCGGCCCCTTGAAGGGGATATCTCCAAGGGATCTCCGCCGCACATCGCTGTGGAGGAGTCCTGCTCTGACCCCGCTACTTCCCAGAAGGAGCGTCGCCCGCTGGGAGACAACCCATGTGAGGGTGACGCTCTGACCTCTGCGCGGATGAAGAAGTCACCGCAGGAGATAGGATGGCTTTGGCAGTTGCCATTCTCGTGTATAAAGCGCAGAGCTCCGCTGTGTTCTCCAAAGCCCCGTCCGTGGCTTTCCCCTTTGGTGCAAGAAGACCAAGTCCGCACTGGAAGACGAGGGCGGTGTCACCAGGCTCCCCCACCGTGACGCCATGGATGGCGCAGCTGTCCCCCGGCGACCAGGACTGTGCAGGAGGCACAGTGTACGAGACACTCCCCCTTTGGCACCTTGTGGTATCCGTTTCCCGCCAAGTGAGCGGGAAACAGGACCGATAGCTGGTATAAGTAGACCTCCCCTACCTCCTCGGAGGGGAGGGAAAAAACAAGAACAAGAGAGAGAACACCAAGTAGGTACATCACCAGAATCCCCCGATGTACTGTAATCTTCACAGTGCAATCAACCATACAAGCAAGAGTATGGTTTTACACCATCACGGTGGCCTAAACCTAGGTAAACCCCTTGTGTTGTGACTATTTTTCCTTTGAGAGCTCCCCTCTTGAAGCCTCCGGAGGTGCGATTGAACGTGGTTAGCCCCCAGTGTTCGAACCTTTGAGTGCTACCCTATCATGGACATAACAGCAACTCCGACAATAGCCATTCCGAGATATATTGTCATACAACATCCATCATCATTATGTTACTTGTTACATGTTCCATTATTACTTTGCATACTGCTACACTGGCAGGAGCATTTAGTTTTATACATCAGAGATATTTCAGTTTCAGTTATGAGTACTAAAAGTGTGATGATTCATTCTAAAATTGAGTGTTGCCCCTACCAGTGAGGTTATATAAAAAAAAAGTGCCCAAAAAAGAAAGAGGACAAAAGAGAGATAATAAAGAGATATGTGGCAGCACTACTATCATTTATTCCACACTTGTGCTTATCTAGCACCAATATTTCAGTTTGGAGAGATTATCCATTTTATGATTTGCATAACTATGTGGGGAACTTACATTATAGAACTTGGCTTGTATATTCCAATGATGAGCTTCCTAATTTCTCTAGGTCTTCGTGAGCAAGCAAGTTAGATGCACCCCCACTAGTTCCATTGGAGAGCTTCCATACACTTATAGCTCTATGTGCATCCGTTGTGTGTAAATCACTATTCCTTGCATAGCTTCGATTATAAGACTTCCTCTTGTCTAATGATCACTTTAAGCTGTGTGAGACTTTCTTCCGTTGACCTTCCAAACCCCCACATAATGTTCTTTTAGCCATAACATCCTGGTTCTAGGAACCAATACAGAACGCTTGCTTGTTTTGAGTGCACAAATAGCTTGATGATTTGTCCACGTGCATATTGTTGTCACTTGACTTGATCCTAACAGGAGTTGTTGTGAGGGTTTGATGCCTTGGATGATTATATTTTTGTTTTTGAAGCTTAAATCATCTTTAATAAACCTTGCACAGTTGATTGGGTTTTAGTATTGATTCATTGAAAAGTTTTACTTTGTTCTTCCTAATGGTTTATACATTATTCTATTTGATATCAACTATAAACCACAGTCTTTATTCATTTGATCCTAATTTACATACTTTACATTACTATGATGATCAAGTTTATGTTGGTAGCATGTCACCTTAGAAATTATTTGTTTTCATCGTTTACCTACTCGAGGACGAGTAGGAACTAAGCTTGGGGATGTTGATACGTCATAAACGCATCCATAATTTCTGATGTTCCATGTTTTTCATACTATATGCTACATGTTTCTTATACAGTTTATGTCATTTTTATGGATTTCCTGGGACTAACGTATTGACAAGATGCCATAGAGCCAGTTCCTATTCTCTGCTGTTTTTAGTTTCAGAAAAGTTGTTCTGGAAATATTCTCGGAATTGGACGATTCGAAGCCCAGAAGTCTTAGAATTCCTGGAGGGTCAAGGAAGTCCAAAGGAGACCCGGAGGGGGGGCACAGGGTGGCCACATCATAGGGTGGCGCGGGTCCCCCTGGCCGCGCCACGAGGTGGTGTGGGCCCCCTGGCCACCCACCGACATCGCCCTTTTGCCTATTTATTCCCCCCGAGGCATAAACCCTAAAAATATCGGCCTCCTTCCATGAAAAGTTTCTAGCTCCGCCACTGCCGCCGACAAGTTTTGGGGGGACAGAAATCTCTGTTCTGGCACCCTGCTGGGACGAGGAACTGCCCATGGAGCCATCTCCATCGACTCCACCCCCATCTTCATCGCAGTTGTTGTCTCCCATGATGAGGAGGGAGTAGTTCTCCCCCGGAGCCGAGGGCTCTACCGATAGCTATGTGTTTCATCTCTCTCTCTCTCATGGTGTGATCTTTATGTGATCATGAGTTTTGTAATCTAGTTGAATAAGTAGATGTTACTCTTCATCTGTCATGCTACTCAAGTGGTTTTGTTATGAGATATCCGTAGACACTTTGATGATGGTGTAATGGTGACAGTGTGTGCACCGTGTGGTTTAGCATGTTTTGTGTTGGATGACCCTCTGAAATTGTGGTTTTTGTTTGGAACCATCTAGGTCTCATGGTGATAGCATGGGGATTGCCTAGATGGGGATATGTGAACTCTAAGGAGTGCTTTTATAGCCTTACGCAATGATTGCTGTTTGTTATCCGACCAGAGAGTGGTTCGGAGTAGCATACCAAAGAGATGATATTTATGCATTCAATTATGTTATTATTGTTGAGAGTGTCCACTAGTGAAAGTATGGTCCCTAGGCCTTGTTTCTAAGCATTGAAACACCGTTTACAATCAGTTCTGCTACATGTTTGCTTGCTGCCATTTTTATTTCAGATTTCTATTATCACTTATAATCATCCGTATTACTTGTATTTGACTATCTCTTCGCCGAACTAGTGCACCTATACAACTGACAATTGTATTAGGTGTGTTGGGGACACAAGAGACTTCTTGTATTGTAATTGTAGGGTTGCTTGAGAGGGATACCTTTGTTCTCTTCCTCCATGAGTTCGATAAACCTTGGGTGATCCACTTAAGGGAAGCTTGCTGCTTATCTACAAAACTCTGCACTTGGAGGCCAAACACTGCATACAAGAATAGAAGCGTGCGTAGACATCAGGAAGCTACCTCGAAGGACTCAATTTCTTCGATCTCTACTCGAGGGGACGAGCTAAGGAACCCGATCTCCGCTGTTCCCATCTCTTCGATGCCTCCACTCGCTCCTCATTCTATGGCTGCACCCTCACAACCTCCTACCACCAAGAAGCCTCGCCACATGTACACTCTGGGGTCCTTTAGCGGGTAAGTTTTTCTTCTTCTTCTTCTGATTTCTTCGAGTCTTAATTTTGATTTAACCCTTTCGTTTTTCATGTTTGCATTTTTCTTTAGTAACCTTACTAAAGCGTCAACTCCTCCTCCTCAAGGAGGGGCTGGTTCGGGTGCTACCTCGACTCCTCCTCCTCAAGGGGGAAATGACTCGAGTGATGCTCCTGACATCCGGACTCCTACTGTGTCGACTTCCTCTCGAGACACTAGAAACAAGGCAGTCGTCTAGGAAGATGCCCGTAGGAGTGCACCTTCTGGTCTAGGGGCATGGACCACTGACTTCACTGATGTGGACACTCTGGCTCTAGAATTCCAGTTTAGAAACCACATGATTTTTTCCTTTTGCTCTGCTTATTCTATCGGGTGTGCGAACAACGCTCCCGATGGGAGGAGTAGCCCCCAAGTATACGTTTGGCTGATTGCAGGCGAGCCTAGACTCAAAACCTATGTTCCATGCACTGACTCGGATATTCTTTTAGCCTTTCCTAGCCAACATGAAGGACTTCAGCACTCGCTTCCTTAACATTGGGAGGAAGAGGGACATTTCTCAGTCCAACTTTGCGAAAGAGAAAGGTACCCTTTTTCTTCTAGTATCCAGTACTTCTTCTGTTTTGACTTGCTCCTGGATCTTTTGATCACTGCCTCCATGGAGAAAGATTTTGTGCTCACTCGAGTGAATGAACTCAAGGCTCATAATGCTTCTTTTCGCACAAAGGCCATGGCTGCTAAGAAGAGGACTAAGGATGGTATTCGGAAAGCGGACGAGTCCAAACATAAAGATCGACTTTGAATCCTTTGACTTCTCGTCTTCCTGCAGGAATACCCCAAAATTTTTGGTGCAGTTACTAAGCGCCAAGCTTCTGAGCGAAGAGGAGGAACTAAAAACTTTGAGGGATCAACTCGATGCTTCAAGATCTACAGAACAGGTTGCCATGGACCGTGAGGATTTCCTTCTAACTGAGCTAACTGCCATAGCTACAGATCTGGCATGTAAGTTTTCAGGTGGAAATGTTTTGGCTTGCCCCGAGTCAATTTACTACATCTGATCCGGGTGACTATTTTTCCTATAGGTGCCCAAGAGAAATCTGATGAGGAGACTCGATATATCGAGGAGGAGCGTCAAAAGATTACTACTTTTAGCTCTTCTTCTTTCTAGGCTGATGCTGAAAAATCTCGAGTACTCCTAACTCTACAAACTCGGGACCAACAAGTTGGTGGGATAATTGGCTCCTCTCACGCTGCTTTCTGCAATCTATATAGGGCCATGTTTCCACTCAACAAGCTGCTAGAAGGACTATTCAACTTGATATGCAAATTTGACAGATATGACCATGCTAAGGCACGTGTATGTCATTAGCTGGTTGGTGCAGCCAAGTTTTCTTTAGAGGTTGCCAAGACTCACTACCCGCATATGAATTTGCTCAAAATCGGTAGGGGTCCTCTTGCTCCTCGTGGTCGCCAGCGCGTCAACATGAGTGCTTGATATTAAGCAGCCATTCCAGCAACAGTTGCACTCATGTGCTTGGCAGAAAAGGAGACAGATGTGCAACTTGCTAGTGGTTGGACTCCTCAATATTGAGAGAAAATCACTCAGCTTCCCTTGTAAATAACTCTGTAACTGTCTGTGCTTGTATATAAATAAAGTTCCAATTTTTTCCTGATCGAGTGTCCTTTTCCCTCCTTATTTCCTTGAGTAGTTGTATGTATGATGTCTATTTGAATTAATTCCTACGCAACCCCTTAGTCCTTCGACTACAGATGATGTTGAACTTTTTTTCCTATTTTAACTTATTGATGCGCAACCGCCGAATGTTTTGAGTGCGATTGCGGATGGGAGTCCCCCTGTTTTCTGTTTGAACTGATTGCTGTGTAGCCCCCAAGTATTTCGAGTGCGACTGCGGCTGGGAGTCGCCCCTATTTTTATGTCTGAACTGATTGATGCGCAGCCCCCGAGTGTTTCGAGTGCTACTACGGCTAGGAGCCACCCCTATTTTTTTCTATTTGAACTGATTGTTGTGCAGCCCCCGAGTGTTTCGAGTGCGACTACGGCTGGGTGTCACTCCTATTTTCTGTCTGAACTGATTGCTGCACATACCCCGAGTGTTTCAAGTGCAACTACGGCTGGGAGTCACCCCTATTTTTTCTCTTTGAACTGATTGTTGCGCAGCCCTCGAGTGTTTTGAGTGCGACTACGACCGGGAGTGACCCTTATTTTTTGTAGTTTGAACCGATTGTTGTGCGTCCCTCGAGTGTTTAGAGTGTGACTACGGCTAGGAGTCCACCCCCATTTTCTGTTTGAACTGATTGCTGCATAGCCCCCGAGTGTTTCGAGTGCGACTACGGCTAGGACTCACCCCTATTTTCTGTTTGAACTGATTGTTGCGCAACCCCCGAGTGTTTCGAGTGCTACTACGGCTGGGAGTCAACCCTACTTTTTCTAATTGAACCGATTGATGCGCAGCCCCCAAGTGTGCATAGGCTTTTGTCTGTACTCAGGTGGGGCTGCGATTTGTTCGTGATTGTAACTGTAAAATAGACAGAGAAAAATCCTCGCAACAGAGGGGTAGTATTGTTTTATTTGCTCGTACGATATAGAAAGATGGCTAAAATAGACTTATTCTAATTGTATTGAATTATAAAGAAAACTAAGCATAAAAAAGACGTAGTTTTGAGACATTTCATGGATTCTTGTAGAAGTTCCCAGACTTTTTGTCATTGAGCTTGTACGCACCATTCCCGAGTACTTCCCGTGTGACATAGGGTCCTTCCCACGGGATGCCATCTTGTCCTGGCTTCTCTGTTTTAGCCGCAGCACCAAGTCCCCCGCATTGAAGGTTCTGCTATGCACTCGACTGGCGTGATAGTTGCACAAGCCTTGTTGATATACGGTTGTGTGCGCGAGTGCTTTATCCTGAGCCTCGTCTGTCTAGTCAAGCGCATCTTCGAGTGCTTTATTCGAGTCCTCCTCTCTGCTGGTATTACTGCATCGGCTCCATATACCATCAAGAATGGAGTATACTATGTGGATCTGTTTGGTGTTGTCCGTAGGCTCCAAAGCATCGAGGGTAGTTTCTCTGCCCATGCACCAGCTGATCGATTGAGTGGTGTTAGTAGCCGTTTCTTAAGTCCTGCTGTAATTAACCCATTCAGTCGCTCCACCTGCCAATTGGTTTGCGGGTGTGTGACTGATGCGTGGTTGATGTTTATCCCTATCTCTTTGCAATAATCCTGGAATTCCTCCGCTGTAAAATTTGTTCTATTGTACATGATGATGGTGTGCGACACTCCAAATCTGTGCACTATGGACCTTATGAATTTTATTGCTGACTCTGCATCCTGTGACGTAACTGGCATAGCTTCAATCCATTTGGTGAATTTATCGACTGCTACGAGTAGTCTAGTGCATCCGTCATTGGATGATCAACTGAGTGGCCCAACCATGTCGAGTCCCCACTGCACGAAAGGCCATGCGAGTGGTATCATGTGCAGTTTTGTAGCTGGGGCATTTGGCCGTGTTGCAAACATTTGGCATGCCTCGCAGTGTTGTACGATGCCTTTGGCGCCATGTTCTGCTGTTGGTCAATAGAATCCAGCCCGAAAAGTTTTTGAAATAGGTTTCTACTCCCTACATGGTGTCCACATGTTCCTTGATGTATATCCAGCAGTATCTCCCTACCTTCTTCTGGGGTGACGCACCTCTGCAGTATGTCCGATATGCTGCGCTTGTGAAGTTGCCCGTCATGGATTGTAAGTGCCTTAGATCTGCGCATCACTCGGCGCGCCTCTGCCTGATCCTCAAGGATTTTGGTTTTTTTCATGTAGTTGATCAATGGCTGCATGTAGGTGGTTTCTACCTGGTTTACTTGTTCTGGTATGTCCATAGGTGTGGGTTTTTCTTCTTCCTTCGACTGCTCTGCGTTGCTGGCTTTCGAGTCCTTAGTTATTTTTGTAGCTCCAACTTTACGCTTTATAGAGGGTTGATCAATCTCCTCGTTGAAAACATTGGGTGGTATTGGCGCACATGTGGACCCGATGTTTCCTAGAGCATCTACTTCTGAATTACTTCCTCTGGCAATGTGTTTTATTTCGCACCCGTCAAGCTCGCCTTCAAGTTTGTTGTATAGTTCTCGGTATGCTGCTATGTTTTTTGCTAGCGCATCGCACTCCTTCATGGTTTGCTGTACCACGAGGTTCGAGTCGCCATAAATGACGATTCGACTGGCTCCGCATGCTTTGGCCAACTTCATCCCATGGATAAGTGCTTTGTACTCGGCCTCATTGTTTGATGCGTTCTTGAAGTTCATCCAAAGTACGTATAGTAGTCTATCAACTCTAGGGGATGTGAGTATTACTTCTGCTCCTACTCAAGATGCTCACTTGGATCCATCAAAGTACATTGTGTAGCTACTCGAGTGTCCGGTAGTTTGGGTTGTTCCAACTCGAGCCATTCAGAAACGAAATCTAGGAGTACTTGTGACTTAATTACTTTCCGTATCTCATAAGTTATGTCCCGTGGGCCGAGATCGATCCCCCATTTGGCCACTAGTCCTGTTGTGTTGTAGTTATTGAGTATTTCTGACAGGGGTGCGCTGGAAACCACGGTGATTGGGTGCTAATGTGCAGGACTTGCACTCGTTGGGAGTCCCCAAGAGGAAGGTTTTATGAGCACAGCAGCAAGTCTTCCCTCCAAAAGAAACCAAGGTTGAATCGACCAGTAGGAGGAAGGAGCAACTTCACAATGTTGATGCAGCTAAGATGGCAGGACGCACTACCGGTTCAGCAACAACGTGGAACCTACACATAACAAAAAATTCACTTTGCCCCAACAAAGCAGTGAGGTTGTCAATCTCACCGGTTTTGCTGATAACAAAGAGGTTAAATGTATTGTGTGGAAAACAATATGAGAACATTATGAAAGCAGGAGCAGCAGTGTGAAAACAGTGTGTGTATTATCAGAATGAGAAAATGGACCGGGGTCCACAGTTCACTACATGTGTCTCTCTATAAAAGATAGCTAACATGCGTGGTGAACAAATTACAGCTGGGCAATTGACAGATAAAGAACTTGCATGACATAAAGATTACAATGATATTCATGCGGGCATTACAACAAAATACATAGATCGTCATTGATACGTCGAAAATTTATCTCCATTTCCGAACACTTTTCTTATTGTTTTCCTCTAAACTTGTGTGTTTTGGATACAACTAACACAGACTAACGTTGTTTTCAGCGTAATTACTTTGGTGTCTTGTTTTTATGCAGAAAAATCAACTTTCGGGAAAATGCCCAGAAAAGAGCCCATTGATGTTTTCACCCCGGAAGACCCCGGGAGCCAGAAGGGGGCCAGGAGAGGGGCCACAGGGTGGCCACACCCCCTGGCCGCGTCAGCATGGGGTGTGGGCCCCCCAGGACCCCCTCGGACTCCCCTTTCAACTACAAGTAGCCTCCAACCCTAAAACCCGAGGGGGTACGTCATATTCCATAGAAACACAACAGAGCGTCGCCGCCGTCCCGAACCTCGATTCGGGGATCAGAAGTTCCTGTTCTGGCACCCTGCCGGGACGGGGAAGTGGAGGAGATCATCGCCATCGTCATCACCAACGCCTCTCCATCGACCATCCATGTTTCCCCCATCCATGTGTGAGTAATTCCCCGCTGTAGGCTGAACGGGATGGTAGGGATTGGATGAGATCGTTCATGTAATAATGTCGTGATTGTTAGGGCATAGTGCCTAGTATCCTCTATTAGTGCTATTGACGTTGTTGCAACTTGTTATGCTTAATGCTTGCCACTTTGGGCCCGAGTGCCATGATCTCAGACCTGAACATGTTATTGAATCACAATGATAATTATTTTTTCTTGATCATACCTGCAAGTTGTTTACACATATTGTTGCCCGGAACCCGAGGCCCCGAAGTGACAGAAATTGGGACAATCGGAGGGGATGGATGCGATGTGAGGATCACATGTGTTCATGGAGTGTTAATGCTTTGCTCCGGTGTTCTATTAAAGGGAACACCTTAATTACCAGTAGTTCCCTTCAGGCCACGCTGAAAACGGGCTGGTAGGAGAAAAGATGTTGTGCGAGTTCTCATTGCGAGCACGTACGACTATTTACGGAACACATGCCTATGGTTACTTAGTGCTTGGATGCTTTATCTTATTTATCTGCAATGCCCCTGACATGATCATTATTAGAACTTTCTTATCCATGCAATGCCCGTTCATCCATTCCTATGCCTACAGTATTTCATCCCATTGTTTACTTCAAACACTACTGTTGCTGTTGTTTTCATTTCACTGCTGCTATTATTTCACTACTGCCGCTGCTATAAAACTATTACTACTAATAAACCACTGCGAACAAAAGTACTTTCAGGTGCAGGTGAATTGACAACTCACTTGTTAAGGCTCACAAATATTCTTTGGCTCCCCTTGTGTCGAATCAATAAATTTGGGTTTTACTTCCCTCGAAGACTATTGCGATCCTCTATACTTGTGGGTCATCAAGACTATTTTCTGGCGCCGTTGCCGGGGAGCATAGCTTTATTTGCGAGCTCACCTGAAAGTATTATTATCTACAGCCATCATTCATCATGGGTAAGTCCCGTGATGGAAATTTTCCTATATTACCATCCACTAGAAGAAGAGGTACAACTCTGAACACCTCTGTTGCTCTTGATTCACCGTCTGTTATGAGTAAGCTCCTTACACCACCACATACACATGCTACACATGCTACTTCTGCTGAATCTGAAAATGCTTCTGATAATTTTGATGATGCTTCTACTGTGCTTGATGAGAGTGGTTCTTTTGGTCCTTTCTTAGATGCTACTATAGCTAAAGCTAAAAATATTGCAAACAATAAAACTCCTGATAAAAATCCTGTTACTCCTGTTTTTTCACCTGAGTTTAGAGAGAACCCTAGTGATGATTTAGATGATGATTATATTGAACTGAGTGATGATCTTTTTTATGAAATACATGCTTTGAAGGATAAATATGTTGCTATACGTATTATGGAAAGTCGTGCTGTTAGATATAAATTATCTCCTGATGCTAAGTTTGCCACTTCTCCTATTTATATTAAGGATAAGGATTATGATTTCTCTCTTGATTTATCTTATATATATCTATTGTTGAGAAAGAACCTTTTTGTGGAACTGAAAATGGAAGTGCTATGAAACATATGAATGATCTCTCCTCTTTGAGTAGTTTATTCTCCGTTGATCTTAAGAAACGTAGCTACTTTGTTGCTAAAATATTCCCTTTCTCATTAAAGGATGTAGCTAAAACTTGGTTTAACAATTTGTCTCCTGGATCTATTGATAGTCCTATTGGTTGGGTTAATTCTTTCTTTCAGAAATATTTTCCTGCTAGTGCTCAACATGCTACTTTGCAAAATATATTTAATTTGAAGAAATTGGAAGAAAAGAAATTGCATGTATCTTGGGCAAGGTTTTGTTCTATAGTTAGAGCTACACCCGAGCATAAGCTAGAAGATAATAAACTTCTTGATATATTCTACAATGGACTAACTGTTGAATCTAGGACATACCTGGATAGTTGTGCTGGTTGTGTTTTCAGGCAAAGAACTCCAGAAGAAACTGAGGAATTAATGGCTAAAATAAGCCAAAATCATGATGATTGGACTATGGTTGAGCCTGAGCCGACCCCTACTCTACACCAACACCAACACCCAAGAAGAGGGGAATGATTGAATTAAATGATGTAGTGATGAGAGAAGCCAAGAAATCTCTTAAAGAGAGGGGTATTAAATCTGAAGATGTGAAGAATCTTCCACCTATAGAAGAATTATGTAAGCCAATCCCTCACTCACCATCTATTGAGGTACACTCTCTCCAATATTTTGATAGTAGAGACATTCCCTATAGAAATCCTCCTGATCAATTCTTAGATGGATTTGATAATTATGTCATTAAGCAAGATAATTTTGCTAAATGGTTCAAACTCAAATAGATCAACTTGCTAAAGTGCAAAAATATTTGCTAGTTAATGCTTCTAGAGAAAAACATGCTTATGGGATAAGAACTAGAAGTGGTATTGCTACACAAGATCCTTTATATCCTGAGGGACATCCTAAAAGAATTGAACAAGATTCTCAGCAAACTAATAATAATGTTATTCATACTAAGAAGAAAAAGAAGAAGAAATATAAAACTGCTGTAGAATCCTCTGGACCTGCTAAAGATCCTAATAGTATATCTATCTCTGATGCTGAAACTGAAAGTGGTAATGAAAAGAATGATGCTTCTCATAAAGAAGAACCTATAGCTAAACCTGAAAAGCAAACTAAAACTGCAAAGTATACTAAGGAAGATTTCATTGCTAATAAACATGGTAATGAGAGAGAACCTTGGGTACAAAAACCAATGCCTTTCCCTGGTAAGAAACACAAATCTAAGGAAGAAGAACACTATAAAAAGTTTTGTGAATGGATGAAACCTTTGTTCTTGCAAATTACTTTAACTAATGCTATTAAATTGCCTCCTTATGCAAAATATATGAAAGATATTGTATCTAACAAAAGGAAAATTCCTAATGAGGAAATTTCCATTATGCTTGCTAACTACTCTTTTAATGGCAAGGTTCCTTATAAGCTTGGAGACCCTGGTATACCTACCATTCCCTGTTCTATAAAAAATAATTATGTTAGAACTGCTTTGTGTGATCTGGGAGCTAGAGTTAGTGTCATGCCTTCCAGTCTCTATAAAAGACTCCTCCTAGAAAAATTGATACCAACTTATATATCTTTGCAAATGGCTGATAAGTCTACTGCTATTCCTGTGGCCATATGTGAGAATGTCCCTGTTCAATTTGCTAATAATTGTATGATATTAACTGACTTTGTTGTGCAGGAAATGCCTAAAGAGATAATATGTCTATTATTCTTGGAAGACCTTTTCTTAATACTGCAGGGGCTATTATTGATTGCAAGCAAGGCAAAGTTACTTTTAATGTTAATGATAAAGAGCACACAATTTAATTTCCCGAGAAGATTGATAGAAAATATGGTCTAAATTGCACTGAAAATGTTGAGACCATCAAGATTGGAGAATTTTATTGTCCTATTCCAAAGCCACCAAAAGAATATGAAATTATTATGATTGGGACTATGCCTATCAAGGTTGAGGTAACATAATTATTTAGTGAGAAACAAAGTTTTGTTTCATATAAAATTATTTTGGTAGCAAGACTTGATCACCCTTGTTAACAAAATAATTTTAAATGAAATGGGCAATGTTTTCACTATGTTTTCACCTTCCCCATTTTGTTTTCACCATGTTTACTTCTGTTATTACATTATCACTTGAGTACAATCATGTTTTCCACCATCCTTATGCATGTTTTCCTGATGTTTTCACTCTGATTACTGAAGTTACGCATGTTTTCACCAACCACACTTTTGTTTTCACCACTACCACCTTTGTTTTATTTGGATATTCTTTCATTAAAGTGTCATAGAACCTCTGTAGTTCTGGTTTTGGTTTTGTTTTCCACGTTTTCACTTTAATTTTCCCGGTTTTTATTAATTATTAAAATTCTGGAATTACCTCAAAAATAAAGTTTCTCGAAAGATTCCTGAAAAATTATAATAAATTTTTACGTTAAAAATGAGGCAGAAATCCACCTGGGAGAGCCCAGGGGGACCCACCAGGCAGGCACACCCCAGGGTGGCGCGGCCTGCCCCTGGTGGCGCCAGCCCATGGTATGGGCCCCCCTGGCCCTCCACTTATTCTCTCCACTACCAAAGTCTTCTCTCTCACCCCCAAAGCTGAAAACATTTCATGGATCCTGTGTTCTTGGTGTTCTTCCTCTGGATTTTCGATCTCCCTCTTCAACCCATCATTTTTATTGATTTTTGGTGTGTTTGATATCCAGTATGTGACTCCTCCGATGATCCAAGTAGAATTTTGTTTAGTGAAGTATTTCTTGAGTATTTTGGTACTGTAGGTGACAACTTATGTGAGTTTGCATGCTTGATTTGAGTATAAATAATATAGTTTTGATGTATGTTTAGATCTCATATAAGTCCCTATGGCAGTCTCCACCTTATAGTTGCTTGAAATTAATTTTTGTGATGATTGTTGAAAAAAATTCAGAGATGGAGCACAATGCTTATCAACTTAACCAGCATGAGTTGGAGGTGCATGAGGTCATGCTCGTGCACCAAGAAGAGAGGGTGTTCCCATCGATCTATCTGTGTCGAGAATTTATGCAAGTTACAGGAATTCTACAGGATTTTAACACTCTAGTGCATAATGCAGGTTTAGAGCGTTTCATTGAGGATGAGCCCATCCAATATGTGAAACTAACTATGTATGTGGTGCAGGATTTTCGTTTTAAATGGTCTCCAACTAACCCAATGGTCCACTATAAGATTTATAATAAAGCTGTGAGCCTTCCTTTTAGTGTTTTCTGTGCAGCTATTAAGGTACCCGAGTGGGGGTCTTGTGAGAAAATAAGTGGGCATCCCAAACCACTACTGGATTTATATGGAGATAATTTCCAAGGCAGAAGCTTCACGGGAGAAAGTGGTAAAATTTGTGAAATTCAACTCCCTAGCATTCGATACTTTGCCTACTTCATTTCTAAATGTGTATTAGCTAGGAAAACTGCTAGCAAGTTATCTGTTTATGATTTGGCGTTTATTGCTGCTGCTTTGATACACGATAGGTCCTATAATTTTGGCGCTTTGATTGCTTACCGTCTCTCACATAACCGTGAGAAGGGCGGAGTTTTGGGGGTCTTATTGCCTCGCGCTTGTTAGCTTTGCATGGTTTAGATCCACACCCTCTAGACTTTCAGTTTCCTATAGAGAGGCTTAATCTTGTTTCCATGGTTCAACATAAGTTTCTTTCTACCCATGCTCACTTACATAATTTATCTTTTGAATTAACTTTCTCCAAACGATCTGGGTGGAGAGTTGTTAAAACTGTTAGAGAAGTACTTTTGCCTGCACCTCTTTTGTTTGATCTTAATAACACGCAAGGATGGGAGCTTCCTGAGAGTGAGCTGGATACATACCTTGAGAATCTCCCCCAGCAAGGGGAGGACGCTGGAGAGGGGGACGATGGTGATTTCGTCCAGCCCTATGACGCCACGGGGATTCCATATCAGCACCTCTGTTATGACTATGCGCTGGCTGCTTCATCTTCTTCTTATGCGCCCGAGTACGACCACACGAGGGATGACCCACCGCAGTGGGGATATTTCCCGAACTTTGATTGATCTCCACTTAGGCCAAAAGCCTAAGCTTGGGGGGAGGTATACCGACATCACACTCATTTATATATCATGTTCGGTCGGTTCTTTGTATATCCATGTTTATCAGTTCTTTTGTTTCTTTTGCTTGTTTTCGTTTCTTTCGCTTCTTTTGTTTTTATTGTTTTGTTTTCGCTTTCCAAAACACAAAAAGACCAAAAATATTTCTGTTGTTTCTCTTTGTTTGCCTCTTTAGTTTCTTTATTTGGTTTGCTTTATCTTTTAGTTGCAGTTTAATATTCAAAAACCCAAAAATATTTTCTTTTGTTTGTTGTTTGCTTTCTTTTGCTCTTGTTTCATTTTGAAAACCCAAAAAGATTTTTTGCTTTGTTTGCTTAATCTCTTCTTGTTCGTGCCTTAATTGAAAAAACAAAAAAAAATTGTTGTTCTTCTTTGGTTTTGTAAAGTTTGTTACAAAGTTCAACAGTCGTCTGTGACTCTATTGGAGCTTAGTTTTCATTATATATTATTCGAGCCACAAGTGAAGAGCGATAATGACAATATACGACAATTCAAGTTGTGGTGAGAGGCTGGTATGAATTCTATTTGCTTTCATTTTTGTACATATATCCATGTGTGTGAGCATGCTTAGTTTGTTCGTATAAGATATATGTGATTTAATGGCTGCTTAATATTTCATGCTCCTGCATGTTTTGTTCCAATGAATTAATAGTAAATGATATGTCGCATAAATATTTGTTCGCATTGTTCTATTCATAGAAGGGTATGATATTGTGGTAGCCTCCTCTGACTGTTTCATTTGAATCGACTTGGCACATGCTCACGCACGCTAAGACTGAAAACAAACAGTCAATAAGCCTCGATGATTTATTTTGCCTCAGAGTCCTAGTATCAATTTTATGCCTCAGTTAATTTTACTTTGTCGCAAACATGATTATGATAGTTGTTGCTCTCTTGATTATCACTCCCTGTCTATTTGCTAGCCTTCACCTGTAGTGAGTATGAGCTCTACTCGTGCATCCAAAACCATGAAAACCAAAGTTTGCCAAATGTGTCCACCATACCTACCTATATGTGGTATTTAACCGCCACTCCAAGTAAATTTCTCATGTACTACCTTTAAAACCTGCTAAAAATTATTCCTGTTTTGTGCACCTGTTTTAGCTCATGAGGACGTAAATAGAGAATCTTTATCTCATTTGTTGATTGGATTTCACACCCTGGACTAGTGGCTCCATCCGCTTATCCAAATGATAGAAGAGCTGGCAGCGGGGTGCTTAGCCCCAAATTAATACACACAAATTATCTTCACTCTTTTTGCCGCTGATTTATCAGTCAAAGCATAATTTTGTAAACAAAAGAGAAAGAGGGATGACCTTCTACCTAGATGCGTCCTTGACATGGGAGCTGCTCTTGTGAATCTAGTTGACTTGTGACGTACTATATTGTTTGTTTACCATTCGTTGACATAATCATACACCTCTCTCAAAATGTTTTCAATACCTCTGTTTAATAAAATAAAAATCTCTAGCACATGAGTGATCCATGCTTCCCTCTGCGAAGGTCCTTTCTTTTACTTTTATGTTGAGTCTCCGCCTTATTCTTTGAGCACTTTCTTGAGAGCATAGTTATCATTCTTAGTGTAATGTGTTTGTCCCAATATACGGTTAACTGTGATATAATTTTGATACTTGCATATTTGATATCTTTACTTCTAGTCTTCCCTTGAACTTCAGAGGTGCCCTGGAATTTATGTTTTGCCCCACATTTAAGGGAAAGCGAGACACCACTTTATCAGATCCTATTATGAATGTTTCAGTCTTGCAAATAGTTATGCTTCATGTTGTTTATTATTAATAGGTTGTTATCTCTTCATGGTTTGCATAACTAGTAAGTGTCAGTATCTTGCATGTATCTTATCATGAGCATAATTAAGTATTTGATCACATAGTGAGTATATTTACATCATATGAAACAAATGTGTTCGTAAAAGTGTTTTATCGCACTCAGTTGTCACTGAATTGCTTGAGGACAAGCAATAAGGTAAGATTGGGGGGAGTTGATACGTCGAAAACGTATCTCCTTTTCCGAACAATTTTCTTATTTTTCCCTCTAAACTTGTGTGTTTTGGATACAACTAACATGGACTAACGCTGTTTTCAGCAGAATTACTTTGCTGTCTCGTTTTTATGCAGAAAAATCAAATTTCGGGAAAATGCCCAGAAAAGATCCCATTGATGTTTTCACCCCGGAAGACTCCGGGAGCCAGAAGGAGGCCAGGAGAGGGGCCACATGGTGGACACACCCCCTGGTGCGGGTCCCCTAGCCGCGCCAGCATAGGGTTTGGGCCCCCCAGGACCCCCTCAGACTCCCCTTTCGACTACAAGTAGCCTCCAACCCTAAAACCTGAGGGGGCACATCATATTCCACAGAAATACAACAGAGCGCCGCCGCCGTCCCGAACCTCGATTCGGGGATCAGAAGTTCCTGTTCTGGCACCCTGCCGGGACGGGGAAGTGGAGAAGATCATCGCCATCGTCATCACCAACGCCTCTCCATCGACCATCCATGTTTCCCCCATCCATGTGTGAGTAATTCCCCGCTGTAGGCTGAAGGGGGTGGTAGGGATTGGATGAGATCGTTCATGTAATAATGTTGTGATTGTTAGGGCATAGTGCCTAGTATCCTCTATTAGTGCTATTGACATTGTTGCAACTTGTTATGCTTAATGCTTGCCACTTTGGGCCCGAGTGCCATGATCTCAGATCTGAACATGTTATTGAATCACGATGATAATTATTGTTTCTTGATCATACCTGCAAGTTTTTTACACATATTTTTGTCCGGAACCCGAGGCCTCGAAGTGATAGAAATTGGGACAACCAGAGGGGATGGCTGCAATGTGAGGATCACATGTGTTCACGGAGTGTTAATGCTTTGCTCCGGTGTTCTATTAAAAGGAACACCTTAATTACCAGTAGTTCCCTTGAGGCCCCGCTGAAAACGGTCTGGTGGGACAAAAGATGTTGTGCAATTTCTCATTGCGAGCACGTACGACTATTTACGGAACACATGCCTATGGGTACTTAGTGCTTGAATGCTTTATCTTATTTATCTGCAATGCCCCTGACATGATCATTATTAGAACTTTCTTATCCTTACAACGCCCATTAATCCATCTCTATGCCTACAGTATTTCATCCCGCTGTTTACTTTAAACACTACTGCTTCTGCTGTTTTCATTTCACTTCTGCTATTATTTCACTACTGTTGCTGCTATAAAACTGTTACTACTGATAAACCACTGCGAACAAAAGTACTTTTAGGTGCAGGTGAATTGACAACTCACTTGTTAAGGCTCACAAATATTTTTTGGCTCCCCATGTGTCGAATCAATAAATTTGGGTTTTACTTCCCTCGAAGACTATTGCGATCCCCTATACTTGTGGGTCATCAGTCCTCGAACAACATCTATGACTAATAATCCACCATTTGAATATCATCCGAACAAACATTGGGTATTAAGTTGCAAGCAATGGATAATCGCAGTAAGAAAAGTGTGTAATGTAAAAAATGTAAACAAAGTCAACATCGTTGTTTTCTCCCTAATGGCAACATCACATCCTCCACCCGTCACGTTTCTGTCACTCGAGAACAACGGAAAGGAGGCATGAACCCACTATCGAGCATAAATACTCCCTCTTGGAGTCACTAGCATCTACTTGGCCACGGCATCTACTAACAACGGAGAGCATGCAAGATCATAAATAACATACACATGAAGATAACATGTCAGATTGATAATCAACAGACATAGCATTCAATAATCATCGGATCCCAGCAAACACAACATGTAGCATTACAAATAAATGATCTCGATCATGTGAGGCAGCTCACGAGATCTAAATATGAGGCATAAGGTGGAGATTACAACCATCTAGCTACTGTTATGGACCCGTAGTCCAAGGATGAACTACGCACGCATCACTCCGGAGGCGGGCGTGGTGGTGTAGACTTCTCCGGTGATGAATTCCCCTCCCGGTAGGGTCCCGGGAGAGCTCCAGAACCCTCCCGATCTCGGGTTGATGATGACGGCGGCCTCGGGTGTTTCTCGGGACGAAGTGGTATATCTTTAGTGTTGACGTATCGGGGGGAATAAATAGGCAAAAGGGAGATTGCAGTGGATGCCTGAGGGGCCCACACCACCCCCAGGCGCGGCCAGGGGGCGCGCCGCCCTATGGTGTGCCCCCCTAGTGGCCTCTTCGGGACTCCGTGGAACCTTCGGTAATTCTAAGACTTTTGGGCTTTGAATTTTCCAATTCCGAGAATATTTCTAGAACAATTTTCTAAAACTAAAAACAGCAGAAAACATGGAACTGGCTCTGTGGCATCTTGTCAATAGGTTAGTCCGGAGAATCGATAAAAATGACATAAAGTGTAGGGAAAACATGTATCATATGGAATGAAAACAACATGGAACATCAGAAATTATAGATACGTTTATGACGTATCAGGTGCTCCTGGAAATAGTGCCTCAACTTTTTAGCCGTCATATAAAATCCATAGGCTAGCTTCTGATAATGCGGGTACTGCTGCTTAGATGTTCATAATACTTCACTAAGGTAGTATACCGTGCATTGTACCATGTATATGGACCCTTCCTGGGGTCTTTCGACTACTAAAATTGTACTGACCACCTGTCTTGTTGCTGAGATTTATAGGCACATTGGCTCCTTTTCCTGAGGCGCCACTAAGAGAGGTGGAGCCGACAAGGTTCGTTTGAGTGTGTGGAAGGCTTCCCTGGCTTTGGGTGTCCACTCGAACTTATTTGAGTTCTTCAGTAGTTTGTAGAAGGGGAATGCTTTCTCTCGAAGATTTGCTATAAACCTTCTGAGTGCTACTATTCTCCCTGCTAGCTGATGTACTCCTTTGATGTTCACTGGTTCCTTCATTGAAAGGATTGCCTTAATTTTTACCGGATTAGCTTCTATGCCTCTGGCAGATAAGAGGTGCATGAGTAAATCTCCTTGGTGTACTCCAAATGCACACTTCTTTGGATTCAGCTTGATCTGATATACATTGAGTGCCACAAAAGTTTCCTAAAGGTCGTCAATAAGGGTTTCTGCCTTTTTTGACTTGACCACAATATCGTCCACATAGACTTGCATGTTTCTGCCAATTTGCGCCTTCGGACTATTTTGCATCATACGTTGGTACGTAGCACCCGTGTTTTTTAACCTGAAAGGCATTGTGGTGTAGTAGTACACACCAAATGGGGTAATCAAAGCAGTCTTCTCCTCATCTTCTCTCTTTATGTAAATTTGGTTATACCCTGAGTATGTGTCGAGGAAGGAGAGCCTCTCGCTGCTAGCAGTCGAGTCAATGATTTGTTCGTTTGAGTGTGTGGCAGTGGGAACCAGACTTTAGGGCAATGTTTGTTTAGCAAAGTGTAGTTTATGCACATCCGTAGAATTTCATTATTTTTCTTGGCTGCTAGCACCGGATTTGCGAGCCAAGTTGCTATTTTGAACTCCCGGATGAATTTTTCCGTGAGTAACCTATTGATCTCCTCCCCTATTTCTCTTTGCTTTGGTTCTGAGAAGCAACAGGCGAACTGTTAAATTGGCTTAGCATCTTGTAGATTTCGAGTGAGTGCTCGGCCAATTTCTTAGGTACTCCTGACATATCCGTTGGGGCCCATGCGAAGATTTTCCAGTTCTCACGAAGAAATTCGACGAGCGCGCTTACCTTTGCGCTAGGTAGCGTGTTGGACACGAGTACTTTCTTTGCTAGATCAGTCGGGTGAACCTGGTGTGTCGTGGTGTCCTTCTTCACATCAAATTCCATTCCGGGTGTTGTTTTCTGGTTCAATGGGAGAATCGAGTGATTAGTTGTGGCTGCTATGTTTCCCAGTTCCTGTTGCATCCCAAACAACTATTATATTCTGTTGAATTCAACATCATAGCTATCAGATTTCTTGTAGTTCCCACGTGCTCGGATTGTTCCCTTAGGTCCTTGCATTTTGAGCATCAGGTACGCATAATGGGGGACCGCCATGAACCTCACGAACGCTATTCTGCCAAGTATTGTGTTGTATTGCGACGACCATTCGACTACCTTGAAGTCCAGCTTCCCTTTTGTTGTAGTTTTCGCGTTCTCCAAAGACAAACTCGAGTGCTATTGTACCCAAGGGTTTGCCTGCTTTCCCAGGTACAATCTAGTGGAATGAGTTCTCTGTTTGTTTCGGGTTGCTCACTGGTATGTTCATCTCCTTCAGTGTTTCTGTGTAGATGATGTTAATTCCTCTTCCTCCATCCATGAACACTCGATTGAGATCGTAGCCCCCGATTTGAGCTTCGAGTACCAGCGCAACCTTTCCTGGGAAGGGGACTCAAAGCGGATGATCAGCTCTGGAAAAGGTGATGCTTGCATCGGATCAGTCTAGGAATTCGGATGTTGCGGGGGTGGGGGATATTTCTGCTAGATTCACCTTCCTGGTGATGAGCTTTTCACTCCTTTTGGAGGGGGCACCTTTCTGTATCATGTACACCTTTCATTTTGGCTCCGGATACCTGTCCTCCTCTCGGTAGCCAAGTCTATATTGACGATGTATTGCTGCAGCCTGCTGTTCTCTGGGTGCTGCTTGTGCTTGGGGTTGTGGCAGAGGTTGGGTGCCTGCTAGCATTGAGGGTGGTGGTGGCGCACCTATCGCTAATGCTCCTGGGATAGCTAGGAACCCTGCCTGTTGGGCTTCCCTCTGTTTCCTGTATATTGCTTCCATGAGGAGATTGAATCTGTGGCAGTCTTTGATTTTATGACTAGATCTGCAAACTCCGTTATCATCGTCATACATGTGGTTTGGGCAGGGTCCTTCGAGTTTCTTCTCAGTTGACATGGTTGGTAGTCCATCTACGTGGATCTTTTGTGGCTTCCACTCGCGCTTCTGTTCTTTTCCGCGCTCGTGCTCCTGCTCGCGAGGTTACTCACGTCCCTGCCTGCGGTAGTCATTGCAGCGACTGCCTGGGAATTTCGCTTCCACTAACTCGGTCTCTATTTTGTCATACACCCAATTTTTGTGCTTCCTTCACCTGTTCTGGTGATGGTTGTACCTTCCATTTCCCTCGTTTGTGTATGAGGTATCCATACCATATTTCTCGGGTGAGGGTGGGTGGGTATTGCATGCTGATTCTTCACCTTCCGACCAACTGTTTTCTACTTCCATGAGCTCGCTTACTGTTCTTACCCGGACCCGGCCGATGTACTCCTTCATGTCCATTTGGCAAAGCCCGTGTCTCTAGTTCTCGGTAGATATTTCATCTGAGATGTCCTCCGAGCTGCTTTTAAACGCGGTCCACCTCTGTATGTACCCGCAAATGTTTCATCTGACCGTTGCGTACATGCTTTCAGCTGCCCGACTGTTACTAGTCTTTTCCAAGTAGACTTGAAGTTTTAGATGAAATCGAACTCGAAATCTTCGCAACAACTGTACTTGCTTTTGGGTCAACTCTTCAGCCAATATCTTGAAGCTCCTATAAGGTGCAGCTTGATGTATTGCATCACTGTCACATTGCTGCCTTTCTCGAACCTCACGGAAGTCATATAATCGTCCATCCATGCCTCGGGTTCCTGGGCGCCATCATACTTGGTTGTTTCGGCTGTTAGTTTGAATCGCCTTGGCTTCCTGGCTTGGCGAATCTCTTGAGTGAAGCAGGGAGGGCCATAGAGTTCCTCCTCGTCCGAGTCAGTCGAGTCGTGCTTCCGGTTCTGCACTTGTGTCCTGGTTGTCCTTGGCAGTGGCTCTTCTGCTGCTCTTTCTCTGTGCAACCTATCCATCTTATTATACGTTGATCAGTTCTGTAGATCTTGCGGGTCCTCCACGTAGCATGACACTCGGGCTGGTTTGGCTTTTGCCTTTACCAGGTCTACGGTACTGCCACTTGCGGAGCCGTTTTTTTCCTAGCTCTGCACTTTCCATGCTGAGACCTCGTATCATCTCCTCATGGACTTCTCCGCGGGGGTCACCTGGTGTTGGTTTTATGGACAACAAGTACGTCTGGACCTGTAAGAGACTTTCCTGAGGCATTTTAGGTTCCAATTTCTCCGACGGGTTGGGCTCTCACGGGTCGTGGTCAAGGTTCAACGCCCTTCGAATTCCCTTCATAGACTCATTCATCATGTTTGTCGTTCGGGATTGTCTCTTAGGAGCGGGTGGTTTCTACACCCCACTGCCTCAAACCTCAGCTGAGTGCATCCCTGAGAGACTCGTTCTATATAGCTCCATGTACATCTTGTTCAACTTATTTCTATGTTGGGGCCAACTTCCATTGATAGGCTAGCCGCTCCTCTGAATTGGCATCTTTTGGGAGGGGGAGGCTTTGCTCGACTATCATAGTAACCAACTCCATTGTGGCAGTTGATACACGCACCTGGGGGCGTTCTACTTTACCCTTCTTATTTTTAGTTGTAGACCCAAAGTTGATAGGTGGGGGAGATCCGTTGAATTTGTCGCCATCGCCATTCGGGTCCTCGTTTCTGAGTGGTGCAGATTTTGACAGGTCCTCACCAAGCTCTTCCTTGTCCACCTCGGCTGCTTTAATGTCAGTTGCATCTGTTGCTTTGGGTGGATCGGTTACCTCATCCTCTTGGCTGCTTTCTAAGGATGATCACGCGGTGTGTCTCACCATTGCGACAAAGTGGATGTTAGGGTTGGCGGGGTAAAAGTACTCCGAGCTTGCTCCTTTGAGTGAAGGCTGCGAGAACTCCGACACGATTGACTCCTCCGGCTCAACCCGAGGGGAGTCCTCCAGGTGTAATACTCCCTTGCGGCTCGCTCAGAAGTTCAGGACACCGATTTTGAGATCGATGCCTTTGTCGAGGTAGTCGAATACCGGGTACGATGCCAGCGAGTACTTGGTGAAGTCGATAGACCTCAAGCGGACCGAGTCCGCCCAGATCGCTGAATCACAGCCTAACGGTGATCAAGTCAAAGAAGCCACGGATCTAGCGCCTCGGATTCCCACAGATGGCGCCAATGAGGAGGATGTGACCTCAACAATCCCCATGGTGAGGGACGTGGGGTTTCGTGAAGGAAAAGGCACTGGTGCAGTATTCGACTCGACGGGTTGCTGCCCGCCGGATTTTATTCCGATGAGGTGAAAGGTGTCGATTACAGGGGGTGTTGTTTACAGATTGGATTTGGTCTAGCTCTGAATCTAGTCTTGTCTGTCCCGTTTGTGACCCCCCCCCCGTGCTTTATATAGGTAGCCGAGTCCCGTGGGCCATACATGAGTTGGACTCGTTTCTGAGTCGGTTGCTACCTTTTCCTATCCTTGCTGCCCAAGTCTTTCCTTATTTTCCTCCTGCGTAGGCTTCTTTAGTGGGCCTCCATGCAGCCACTCGAGGGGCCAGTTAAGGTACCCCCTAACGGGTCACACTGGGTACACCCATCGTGGGGGGTCTCTCGGGTACCCACACGTCACTCGCAGAACAATAAGAGTGAAAACTAGAGTGTTCTAGGCAATGAAAATGGAGTGTATCTCTCCCAAAATAAAAGTGCTAGGGTCCAACAAAAAGCTACAAAAAATAAAAATAAAATGAAAAAAAATACGCTCCAGTAATAACACATATCATGTGAAGCAATAAAAATATAGTGTTTTGAAAGAAACCTGATATTTTTGTTGATGAAGAAGGGGATGCCTTGGGCATCCCCAAGCTTTAACGCTTGTACTTCTTGAATATGTCTTGGGGTGACATGGGCATCCCCAAGCTTTATCTTTTGTCCATCCTTCATCTTGTCACATCATTCTTATCTCCCTACACTTGAAAACTTCCTCCACTTAAAACTTCCTCACAATCTTCAATAGCAACGTTAGTGTAATAAAAATAATAACTCTACTTGGTTCAGTTTTAACACAAGTCTCACACTTTAATTAAAACATTAGCTACCGTAACACTTCGTTTAAAGCTCTCCCTCCCAAAAGAACACCAAAATAAAGAGATTAAGACGCAAATGCAAATATTGGCAGAAATCTATGAAAATAGAACAGTCGGTAAACATAATTTTTTTTCGAAAATCTTCTGTTGCTCAAAAAAAAAGTGGGAAACTAACGGAAGTTAGATAACAACCTGAGGCATGGGGCCACTTGTTTTCGAAGTAATCCTACATTCTGGCTGAGAGATATGAATTTTTTGGTAACAACCCAAAAATCTGTTTCAGAATAGCAACTTCCCCAAATCGAACTACCTCTCAATTAGATGTTACTCTTGGCATAAAACCGAAATAAAAAGGATAAGGAGAGGTTTCTACAAAGGTAACAACTTCCAAAACAGAAAAATATCAAAATAAAGGAGAAGAAAACAAAAGGATAATGAAGGAAAACAAAAGTGGGTTGCCTCCCACAAGCGCTTTTCTTTAACGCCGTTTAGTTAGGCATGAAGAACAAATCCAATATTATCAATATATCCATCATCAAGATTATCAAACAATCTCTTCAATAGTGCAGCTAGTTCTTCTAGGAGGGTTCTCTAAAATAATTGTATTTAAAACACTAGGTGAATCAAGGATAATGTCTTTAGCTTTCCTCACCCTAGGTTCCTCCTCCACAACTTTAGAAACTCCCCCTTCTTTAGATAAATTACTTTTTGGTGGGCGATGATACGTCATAAACATATCCTTAATTTCTGATGTTCCATGTTGTTTTCATTCCATATGCTACATGTTTTCCTTACACTTTATGTCATTTTTATCGATTTCCCGGGACTAACCTATTGACAAGATGCCACGTAGCCAGTTCCTGTTTTCTGTTGTTTTTTGTTTCAGAAAAGTTGTTCTGGAAATATTCTCAAAATTCGAAAATTCGAAGCTCGGAAGTCTTAGAATTCCTGAAGGTTCCACGGAGTCCCGAAGAGGCCTGGAGGGGGTCCACAGGGGGGCCACACCCCCTAGCCGCGCCTCGGGGTGGTGTGGGCCCCTCGGTCGCCCACCACCACCGCCATCGCCCTTTCGCCTATATATTCCCCCCGATGCGTGAAGCCTAAAAATATACCACTTTTCCACGAGAACACCCGAGGTCGCCGTCATCGTCAAGCCGAGATAATACACACACTGCTTCCACTGTTTTCACACTGATACTGTTGTTTTCATATTGTTCTCATAATGTTTACTACACCATATGTTTAACCTCTTTGTGTTCAGCAAAACCGGTGAGATTGACAACCTCACTGCTTTGTTGGGGCAAAGTGAATTGATTGTGTTGTGTAGGTTCCACGTTGCTGTTGAACCGGTAGTGCGCCCTGCCACCTCAGCTGCATCAACCTTCAGAAATTGCTTGTCCTCCTACTGGTCGATTCAACCTTGGTTTCTTTTTTGAGGGAAAACTTGCCACTACACACTTCACAACCTTTCTCTTGGGGTTTACCAACGTCGTCCATCAGGCAATTCTTTGGGACATACATGAATTTAGGCTTGTTTACCACTGTAGGTTCTACCTTTTTAGTTTTAAGAGAGGACAAGGTAAACCCCAAAGTTTCTATAACTTCTTCAATTTTGTCTATTCTGGATGACTGATTTTCATTAGCTTTTGTAGTTTCAAGGACTATCACCCTTTTGGAAAGACTATTTATAGCACCATCTAGTTTTTCAACATGCTCAATTAATTTCTTGTTTGGCTCATTTTAATTATATTGTCCTCAATAGAATCCAATCTATTTAGCACATGCTCCATAGTGATATCAATTTTAATCCATCAACAGGAGGATTTCCTACTAAGCTTTCAATAACATCAAGAGCTTCCACAGTGTATGCTCCTAAAAAGTTTCCACCCACTAAAGTTTCAAGTATATATCTATACCAATTGGTGACACCCACATAAAATTTTCTAAGAAGAACAGTGGTGTCTTGCTTTTTAGTGGATCTGTTTTGAGCATCATTAATTCTATACCAAGCATCTTTTAAACTTTCCCCACCTCTTTGTTTAAAGGTTAGGACCTCAGCCCCGGGAGAGAAAACTAAAGGATTATAGCTAGGCATACTAACAAAATAAACTAACAACAGAAATAAAAGACTAGAAACTAGAGAACTATTTTGTGTGTGTGGGGGGGGTGATAAAGAGAAAACAAGACTAAACAAAAGTAAACTAAGCAAGAACAACAAAAGAAAGAGAGTGGAAGTGTGATACTCCCCTTGCAGCAAGCTAGAAGTCCACGTCAACGAACCGAGAAAAAGTACTTGATGAGGACATAATCACACGCTCGTTGGGAGCCCCCAAGCGGAAGGTATGGTGCAGTCTATAGTAAATTTTCCCCTAGTAAAGAACCAAAGTTATCGAATCAGTAGGACTTCGTAGTCTTGAAGAAGGTTGTTTTATCAACGGTGCCATAAAATTACTAACGTGTAGTTGACGGGAGTGTGGAACCTGCACACAAACACAAAATCTCTCTTGCCCAACCTTTCCGGAAGGTTGTCAATCTTCCGGTCTTGCCAAAAACAGAAGAATTAAACATAAGTCTTGTAGAGTAATAAAAGTAAAAAAAAAGAACGGCAAGGAAACACTTATGAAAGTTCTTAAAAGAAGGTTTGCAATATGAGGAAAATAGGACCGGGGGCCATAGGTTCACTAGTGGTGTCTCTCCAAGGAAAACAAACATGTTGGTTGAACAAATTACAGCTGGGCAATTGACAAATCATGAACGTATAACAATATTATTATGCCGAGATAAAGTTCACATGTTCTAACATTGTAGGCCATATCTAAATATCCTCTATCAAGCATGCATCCATATCTAAATATGGACCTCAATAAAGCTACCCAACATATCCCTTGGTATTAAGTTGCATCAACGAACTTATTGCTATGTGTGCAACAGACAAATACATTAAGATCAATACGTAATGTAAGCAGTGGTTCTCATCCGTAGACAAGAGCACCATTGTTTTCTCCCTAGTGGCAACATCACATCCTCCCCCCCCCCGGCACATTTCTGTCACTTGAGCGCACAACAAGGAGGCATGAACCCACTATCTAGCATAAAAACCCTATCTTGGAGGTGAAAACAACTACGTGGCCAAGGTAATCATAAACACCGGAGAGCATTGCAAGACAAGATTAAAATTCTCTAAAAATATAAGTGAAGCATCTCAGATTGACATGAAAAAAATAACCATAATCTCATGGATCATCGGATCCCAGCAATACAACATGCACAATTACATAACGATTGTCTCGGTCATGGGAGGCAGCTCATGAGACTCTAAACATGAAGGCATATGGGAGAGAACAACCATCTAGCTACTGCTATGGACCCGTAGTCCCGAGATGAACTACTCACGCATTATTCCGGAGGCGATCATGGCGATGTAGAGGCCTCTAGTGACGATCCCCCGCTCTGACAGGGTGTCATAGCAGGACTCCAGAAGCCCTAGATTGGGCTTTCGAGGTGACGACGCCTATCTGTATCTCCCTGATGATTTTAGTGTTAAAGAAAATTTATAAGCGAAGGGGGGACGTGAGGTGGTGCTCGGCGAACCCAGGGGCCCACCAGGCGCGGCCTAGGGAGGGGCCGCATCTGGCAGCCGCCTGGTGGCCCCCTAGCTCCCCTCTGGCTCCCCTTTGGCCACCGTCTTCATTCCGGGTAAAAATTGATCTCTGTGGATTTTCAGCCCTTTCCGAGAAAATTTCTTTAGAACTTTATGAAATAGAAAAACATCAGAAAATAGCAACTGGTCTGGAGCATCTTGTAAATATGTTAGTTAGTGAAAACATACTTAAAATGAAAGAAAACATGTGGAAAACAAAAGGTATTGGGTATAATACAAGCCTGGAGCATAAAATATTATAGATACGTTCACAACGTATAAACTTTGTGCTTACAATCGCGAGAAGATTATCCTGATTCTTAATGCCAGACAAGTCATTGTCCGATGACTGGCTGCTGATTTCTTCCTCCTCTAGATCTGGCAGCAATGGTGGAGACCATGCACGGACTGCGGCGCGAGACCTGCCAGCCTTATTGTCATTGGTACGGCTTCCAATCACGGGGGTGACTAAAAATCGCGATTGCGAGACTACTCGGAGTGCATCGACTTGATGTGCTCCATCTATTTCGTCGTCGAAGGCGACAGATTACGAGGATTGTGGGGATTGTGTGGGGATTGAGACGGAGATGTCGATTCTCTCTTTTTCGGGTCGGGCCCGGAAGTGCAATGGAAAATGGGGCTTGGGGTGATTTCTCTCTCTGTCCCTGCTAAAATAGGCACACTAGGTGGAGGGCATGTTTAGTCCCACCTCGCTAGTTTGCAATGAGTTCGACCAACTTATAAACTGAGAAGTGCAGAGACTATCATCTACCCACGTGTAAGCGGTTCAATTAGAGATAATCGACCAGCTACACTCGTGGAGTAGCTTTTCGTATTTTTTATAAATTCTATGATTGTTTCTATACGCTTATATGAGTTAAAAATGGGCCAGTTAAAAACAAAATCAGTCGTAGTGTAACAGGCCGAGTAGGACCTCACGGTTTTTCCTGACTCTACTGAATTAGTCACACAAGGTGAAAGTTTAGTCCCACCTTGCTAGTTTTATGTGCGTATGACCAACTTATAAACCCAAAAGTGAAGCAAGAATTAATGTCCAAGGCTCAACTCCTTATCAGGCGAGTCTAAGTTTGGGACTTTTTTTAGACGTTTATCAATAAAAAATTGAGTGTTTAGTCCCACATCGATTGTTCATAGTGGGTACGACAGACTTATAAACTCGAGAGTGAAACTAATAAAAAAACTTGTAACAATAATATATTCACCAACGACAACTTCTTCACCAGCCTGAGGTCGGAAAAAAATCGTTTTTGGGAAATAAATCGTTGTTACCAGTTTGTTTTGTTATTTTTAATATATAAATAATTTTTTAATGTATATATAAATTAGATGGTTCAGTTAATAAAGGAGTTTGGAATTATTTGATTATTAAATTAATAAACGAGTTTGACGCTCGCCATTATCCGCAACTTGATCAAAATATGCGTAAAGACGACATAAAAAAATCATAGAGACTATGTAAAATCATAATATCAAAATAATAATAAACTAGCATGATTCATTACATCTAGGGGCATATATATAGCCCTATATAGAGACCGCTCGATCGGAAATTACATATATAAAGAGATGCCCTACTTACATATATATGGGTAACGATCAATCACATAGAGAGAGGGGCCCTAGAGGTAGCGCACTACGGAGACTGCTACTAAAACTACTACTCCTCCTCCTATGGTCAAAGTTGGTGTAGATGTTGAAGCCTGTGAATGTGACGAACTCGCACCTATTGTAGAACGTCTGTCCAAGGAGGTTGTAGGCGTTTAAGGAGTTGATGAAGTGGGCAATAAGGTCAATCCCAAGCCTCCATTGCCATAAAACTCCTCGATTCGGAGCATGACCGACGAGCCGCACGAAAAATGGGCAAAGACGGCCCTGGGGAAGAATGTCGCCAAATCCCGAGGAGCCCTCCACCTTGAGCTGGCCCACACATGGAGCCGGTTCTCAACATGTACCCGGTGGGGCACTGCCACTCAAGTACGGCGGGAGGCCGACGGAAGGTTGTACCATTGAACCCCATCGCGTCTACTCTGTTTTGGCTGCCGATCCGTGGGGGTTTTAATGGGGATGTGATCGAGTGATGGGGCAATATCACGAACGGAGGTAGACGGGAGAAGAGCAACTTATATATCTGTGGTGCACATTAATGGTAGTTAATGGACCGTGATTTGCATCGATGGGCCGCGAGAATGCACATAGTTCGACACTGTTTTATTCGTCGTTGTTCATATGATATTCCATGCTCGTTGACCCGCCTTTGAAGCCAACACGAAGCCACGATCCAAACCGTTTAGGCAGAGCTATCGAGCAAGCGGATTGGTCTTTGAAGCCACGATCCACACCGTTTACACAAAACGATCGAACGACGCAGAATGGGGGCAATGTCTCTTTGGATGGTTCAACATTATATGGACCTCCTGGCAGAAATCAATGTACTTTTACAATATATAAAAAAAATTAAAATTTGGTAGGAATCATTTTTTTCTTGACTTGGCATCATAATTTGGGTACCTAAGCTTAAGATAAATCGTATGAGCCAAGGAACAAACTAAATATGGCAGGTCATCCACACATAGGGTAGTAGCATGAAGTCTCTGGATTACAAGGGAAACCTTCCAGAGTAAACCAAACGAAGTTTTTTTTTTCCGAAAATTAGTCATTTCTAGCTGATGTTTTGAACATGCATTATATGGTCATCAAGAATGAACAATGTGAATTTAAAACATTTTTCCACATTAATAACATTATTCTATTTTTTATTAAGTGATAATTAATTACTATATGAGAATAAAATATTTTATCTGAAAAATCTCATACTTCGAATTTACCCTTTATTCTAAGAGTACATGTCAAGTATTTTTTTGGCACATATAAACAAGGTCGAAAAACAAACTTGCTTAGAAGGGGTTGTTTACCCTACCTTTCGAGCTCTTCTCTAGACCACATTTTTCACCTCAAGAGCAGAAATAGCTCGGATTGATAATGTAACGTGCATAATAGTGCATAAGTCATTATAAAAGCCAGATGCCAAAAGAACCGGTATAAATTTGAATTTTGGCTCAAATTTAAATTTAAATTAATAAAGCAAGATTCGGATACGCGTACCAATACGCATCATAGTAAAGAGCATTACATCATACGAGTTTTCATAGTTCAAATTAAAAACTAGCATTTACATCACACAAGCTTTTTACTTCTTCTTAGCGCTTCATTTCTTCCTTGTCGTCCTACCATTGCTTGTTTTAGAATCCACACCATAAATTTCATTCATGCTCTTGATTTTATTCGCGTCATTATCACTAGGCCTCTCCACGACACGTCCTAGAGCTTCAGTTTGCACCTCAACAGTTGTAATATGTGCAGGTGGCATCTCAACAGTAAAAGCAACTTCAGTTTGCACTTCAACAGCTCAAATAGGTTCAGGTTGCACCTAGACAGCAGAAAATAACTCCAGTTTTCACTTCGGCAGCTGGAATAGGTTCAGGTTGCACCTCAACAGCAGAAATAGCTAAAATTTGCACCTCAACAGAAATAGCTGCAATAGGTTCAGGTTGCAACTCTAGACCAGAAATAACTAAATTTTCGACCTCAGCAGCTGGGATAGGTTCATGTTGCACCACAACATCCAGAAGTGTCTCATTATCACAACTAAACAAGATCTACACACTTTTTTTTCTACTGCTATTGAGTCTTAACTTTTTTTTGGCCGGCAATCCTCAACAACAAGGGGCTGTGAGTTTTTTTTATTACTGCACGCTTCCTTCTGAAAAGCAAAGGCAAAAAATCTTGTCATTTTGTTTGTAAGTTAAACAAGCAATCAAAAAAAAAATCAAATATATGAACATTCTTTGGCCTTTCAGGAGTGCAATGGCACTTGGTAGATCCAACTCGGTGCCCTAGATCCTCGCACAATTTTCATCTATTTTCATTACCTTTTTGGGACCTTTTAGGCTTTGCATCTTTGCTTCCTTTCTTAATACTACCACCTTTCTCAAACCATGTCTTGAATCTACTCTATTTTTGCCGGTCAACCTTTCTCTTAGGCACTGGAGGACACATCGCAAATTCAATTTCCACTTCTAATGAGGATATAATAGGGGTACATGATGATTTTTCATACTTGAGCTGGAAGAAAATATTGAACTTAATTGATGGTTATTATAAAGTGAATTCCTTCTTAATTGAAAGTGATATCTGTGTTTATAAGAATGTTATACTACTTAATTCGGTGGTTTAGGTATAACATTCTTGTAAACACTAATATCACATAAGAAGAAATTCACCTTATAATAACCATCAATTAAGTTCAATATTTCCGTCTAGCTCAAGCATGAACAATCATCATATACCCCTATTATATCCTCATGAGAAGTGGAAATTGAATTTGTGTGTTATCCGCCTTTTCACTAGGAATAAGAGGATACAGTACCACTCTTAGTCTTTGATTACGTGTGCAAGTGTGTGTAGTTGTGAATATCCAAAGGGGTTGAGATGTGTTGCATTGGCATCAGGGTTCATCCAGGAGAGTTTCTCAGTGTAGCACAAGTTATCTATCAAGCTATCATGATAGTTTATCGAGAAGATCGGGCCACCCCTTATCAACTTCATCCCACTGAGACTGATATGTAAGTGCTGGAATTGGAGTTGCATACGCTGCCTTGAATTTTTGTAGTGAGTAATATCCTTGCAAATATGGGTGAATGTTTAGCTTCGGCTTAGACACCAAGAAAATATTGCATTCTCACATGGTTTCTTAGTGTGTTGCCACTCGAGGCAAGTGCAGTCATGTGTTTCAGTGTTAACAACATGCCTCCTTCCAGTCTTGGTATCTCTAACTTCAGCGCCCCATACTAAAGATTTCTCAGCAGACAAATATGTAAGATTCTTGCTTCTGTTAACAACCTGTTGTACCACAGCAGGAAGGTTATCTCCTTGCAGACATTCACCAATCCTTCTTCTCAATTACCATAAACGCATGAGCATGATCCTGATTTGATCAACCATATCATGGACATGCAAGTCTTTCAACTGCTTCACCCTGTTGTTAAAACTTTCTGCCAAGTTGTTGTTGATATGATCACATTTGATGGCAGTATTAAATCCTGACATGTACCATAACAGAGAAAGGTAGGTTCTTAGCCATGTGCTAAACTCAGTGCATGTTGTCATTATCTTACCAAGATGATATGAATGTGTCTTTGTAGTGTAAGATCTTGCTGCTGGCCACATGCACCCAAAATTTTCTCCTATGAACTTTCTTTTACCAAATTCATCAACATATGGCCGAAGCACTCCCTCTGCTCAGCATGGGAAAACAATTTTGACTGCATTTTCTAATCCTTTACATGCATGTGTGTCGATTGCCAAAGGTGACACTTTCCATATGCATATTTTCAACTTCATCATGAACCATGTCCATGAGGCCTCTCTCTGACTGAAATGTGCCAACAGCCACAGGGAATATCCAGTTGTGTCCATCTAGAGCATTGCATGCTGCCAATTGGCCACTCCACTTGCTAGCCAAAAAAGACGAGTCTATGCTCAGATATGGATGACATCCTGCTTTGAAGCCATCGATGCAAGGATTTAAAACCATAAATAATTTAGAGAAGAAGACTTTGTCATCCATTGTTACCTCAGTATCTATCTCCACAATACTGCCAGGTGACCTCTGCTTTGAAGTTATAAAACATCCTAAAGGTATTTGCCCAATTACCATATAATTGTTTTATTGCTCTTTGTTTTGCCTTCCACACTATGGTATATTTTAGCTGAATTGGGTATAGCTTTTCCAATTTTACTTTGAGTATCTTGGCGGTAGTGTTTGGTGTCTTGGCTAAAATGGTGGTGATCTTTTCTGCAACCCATTGTTGTGATGTCATTGTTGATACTATCTGAGAACTTGTAATACAAGTATGTTCATGTGGGATTTGATTTACCCTGATTGTACGTTCATCAGGTTGGCATCTAGCAGATATGTACCACTTGCAAGGCTTGGCACTCCCATCAAAACCTCTGCACCTTGCAAAAGAAATTATTTCTATGAGTCCAAACAGTCTTGGCATCAAACTCAAGTTTCACTGCATAAGTCTTGAAACACATACTATACTCATCCATGGTTGGCCACAAATTCCCTACTTCAATAACAAAGTTTCTTTGTCATACACATATATTATCTCATCAGCATGCGCATCATCTACATCATCTGCATCTTCCATCAACTATACATCCACATAAGACGAATCTCTAACACCATCAGCAGGCAAACTAGATTCACCCCACTCCACTTATCTCTGTCATCTATTTGAATGCCAAATAGTTTATCCATCTCACTGTCAGGCATTGGTGCAATGACAAAATCAGTATGCTCATCTATTTGTACTGAATTCCAATCAACACAAGCAGCACCATGACCCTCTTGTGCATCTGCAATAGCCACCTGATAAGGCATTACCATCACTTCAGAACGTATGGGCATTAGGTGCCTCTGTGAATCCCAATCATCATCTACCATCTGCAAAGCCAACTTTGAAGTCACATATCCAACCTTGGAGTCAATCTTCAGATCAACGAGCTCCGCATAAAAATCAGCCCGTTTGGTTTCCCACCCATCTTGCCGATTGATTTCATCAACCGTTTGTACGCCATTCTCAACTCTCACATACTCTCCCTTCCAATTAATGAACTGCAACATTGTTACTTTTTTTCTCTGGACCCCAACTAACACTCCCCCCAATTTTCTCCACAAATTTCCGAACTATATTCTCTTCCATGTCCACTAGTTCTTGCCGATCAATATCTGCAAGTTAGAAATCCCATTTCACAATTGTATCTCTCTCAATTTTCAACACGCTTCCATCTACTAGTTTGCCCGTTGATGGAAAGAAATTAACTGTAAATTCGAAGATCTGCGCCGCGCCAACATCACGACCCCATGGGCAGTGTGAGCTATCAGAACTGGTCGAGGCCCTAATCGAACTCAAATTAGGTTGGAGAGATGCGCATTGACGATTTGAAGTTTTCTCAACAGGCTCCATATCGTTCAGCCCACCGACGACCACCACACACAATCTATGGCCGCCGAGAACAGAGGCGACACACCCAGTTCTAAATCGACTCGAAGGGGAACGGGAACAGGACTAGGGATGCGAATGAACTCACCAAAAACTTTGCTGTCTTCGAGAATGTCATCCGCCGCCACGGAGAGTTGTAGCTCTGCCGCCGCCGGAGAAGAAGAAGCATATGACACGGTCCGACAGGCGGTTCGCTCTATTCGGTTGCAAGATCAGGGGACCACGTGTCGTAAACAATAACTGCCAGCACGTTTTTTTCAAGGAGGCCTTAACATAACCTCACACTCACTTAAGATGGAAATGACCATTTTATCGCCCAGGTCGGCCAGTGGCTATTTTTGCGCAAAGAAATGTAGCACGGGAGCTATTGAGAGGGAAAACGTCGCACATGAGCTATTGCCGGAGAGAAACGTCGCAAAGGAGCTATTGCCCCCGAAACAAAAGGGTAAGATAAAAAAAAGTTGTGCATTACAACAAAATGTTCTCACATTTTGTTTGAACTTGTGTATCACAGGAGTTTCAAAGATATGATCTCGAGGAGTTCTAGTGAGTGGAATTAGATTTCTAACCCTACATTGACCGGCACCTCACCAGATTCATTGAATGACTTAACACGTCTTGAATCGGAAAATTTTGAGAAACTAGGGATTGGAGAACTAATCTTGACGCACTCTTGGGCCGAGATTTCACCATTT
The DNA here is from genome assembly GCA_028641055.1 of Alopecurus myosuroides. Lineage (NCBI taxonomy): Eukaryota > Viridiplantae > Streptophyta > Magnoliopsida > Poales > Poaceae > Alopecurus > Alopecurus myosuroides. The sequence goes on along the minus strand of CM054063.1, from coordinate 205,325,804 downwards.
TTATGGAGCTTGCTAAAAAGGCATTTCCATCCCTAAGTGGTTTTAGGTTTTTGTTGACAACATACGTGGGAATTAACCGTGCGCTAAGTTTTTTTAGGATTAGTTGATGGATACCACAAGAAGGTGATTGACTCCTCAAAAAGGATAAAAGATCAAAGGAGTTGCCCATAGATTTTATATTTTTTATTGAGTCATAGCGAAACGGTACCATCAAGAGGGGTTGCTCAATGAAAGGTTTGAGGAAATCATCTATCTACACTTAAACCATGTATAAACCCGACAAACTTTCTATAAACATTGATGGAAAGAAATCTTGAGAACTTAGTGGCTATTGGGAAACAGTACAGCCATTACGGGGTACTCCGGACTTAGGGCAGTCGGAGGCTCCAGCCTAAATATTGTAGACAAGGCCCAAAGTTTGCGTCAACTGGTGTGACACTCTGGTGCCCTGTACGGAGTATGATCGTAGTGTGTCCGGAGCCTTATGAAAGTTACCAGCATGATTGGAGTTTCCAGCTATTGGGGGAAGAGTCCGTGCTAGGATGGAGATCCCAGCATCTCCAGACCGGAGACTCTAGTGTAAGTTTCCTGCAACGGCTAGGTTTTGGATACCCCTATATAAAGCCTTCTCCTACCTTGGAGAGGCAACATGACCAGAAATCTCTCTCCACCATTATTGCAAGCTCTGAATTTATTAGATCTCTCTTTACCCATGCAAACATGTTGTCCTTCAATACATGAGAGAGTTGACCTTGATCTACACTTTCACCGAAGGAATTCGATCCCACCTGATTCCATTGAGGAACTTCTTACTCTTTGGTTCATTGGAACCCTAGATTGAAGTGGGGTCATCTCCATGGATTTGAGAGCCGCCAAGATTAGTTAGGAGCCTCAAATTAAGTTATGTAGTGTGCCTCAATCTTGTGGAGATTCTCTAAGCTTTGGGAGCCCACGGGATTTGGTGGGAGCCTCAAATTGAGTTGTGGAGCGTGTATCATATTTGTAAAAGGTTTGTTTGCTAACCTCAACGGGAACATATAGTGGCTCATGCCCCCTCACATTGGTGGGGGACATGAAGGATATATAGTGTTCCATTGAAGGCTATTCGAGGATCAATTTTTGACTCCACACCGCTTCAATGGAGATTAGATTCCATTGTGAAGTGAACTTCGGGATAAATCTCCGCATCATTGTGTGGTTGTATTTTAAACTTTCTTTACTTACTTGTTGCTAGTAGTAGTTTCTTATATCAATTACTAGTTTGTATCTTGCTCATCATATAGGTTGTTCACCTAGTTATATAATCTATATAACTTATATTTGATCAATCCCTAATTTAAGAAAATAAAAGTAAAATTTGTAATTCCATATTCACCCTCCTCTAGTTAACCTCTTTGATCCTTTCACTTGCAGCAGGGAAGGATCCCAATTATGCGACGTTCTCATGACAGAGTCAACGTGCTACCATCGTCCATGATCTTGCAATGTCCGTAGAGAGTATTCCTCAAGAAAACTATATGAAGAAGGCATGATGGACAAGACGACCATGGGCAGGGTATGCTAGCCGGGAGAAAGTTCCTTCATGTTGGTGACATGACCACCACCCGTGTTGATGGAGAAGCATCATAATGCTGGCGACATGGTCCCTCTCATGACTAGCGATGGCTCTTACGGAGGAGGAGGAGGGTTCTTTTGGTAGTATGGTGCAAACATCGTGGGTAGATGAGTAGGTGATGTCCTCCGCTGGCGGGATGGTGCGAACGCCGCGGGGTGCCAATGGTGAGAATATCTCGTCAACCACCGGGTAGGGATCGAGAGGGATAATGAGGGAGTGGAATTGTATGCGTGGACCGGGAGCTGAGCAAATGAGATTTGGGATTGCGGGAGTGATGGGTTGAAAATAAACATAAAAAATAGTGCACACAAACACATGGGAAATGTTTGTTGACCATGTAGCCTACTCACATCGACAATGATCATCCATTTTTTTACTGTTATCAATGCAAATTAGTTCACGAGCGCCCATTCCAGGAATGCATCGTCGCCCACATACCTTTTTTTCCGGCCATGACTCTAGGGAATCTTGTTGGTGATGAGGGGTGTCCTATATGTCACTATGTACTGGTGAGTGATGTCGAGGAGGGAAGGAACGGTAGGTGATGGTAAACGTGCTAGATTTTGCCCTAGGGTACACAGATTGAACTAAAATGTTGGAGAAAATTTTGTGCCTATTTATCCATTAGTCACCTAGACTATGTATGAATTTTTATTACGAACTTTACATCAAGCAAACATAGAGGAGGATGAATGAGAATGGTGTATGGATTTAGGGGATTAGCTAGGGATGAGGAAGTTAAGAAACTCGAGATTGAGGAGGAGGGAGAAGGGGATGAGCGAAACTGGAAAGTGATTCGGTAAGGAGCTACCTTTGACCTCACCGGCAACTATGTACTACTTTGACTAAGCTCATTTTGCGGGAAGGAAGAAAAAAGTTTTTCATCTGTTGACCAACATTAGTGGGTTTAAACGGGGTCCAGTTTTCATCCTCAAGCATCCAAATACAAATCTAACTTATGTGGACACTTCATACAACAATTTGATGAAGGAGCGCCTTCTCGATGTGCAGACGACAAAAACCTTGTTTGAGGTTATATGTAAGCAATGCAAGACAAACGTTAAGAATCATGCATGCATTTGTCTGCAATTAAAAATAATATCCATTGACCACTGTCGTCGATGCAAAGCTTAATCATGAAAAGGCTCCTCTTATCTTAATTAACGGCCACCAACTAATTTAAGCTGAACAGTCCCCGCGTGTTGGATACAGCCAACTTCCAGCTCATACCTCATCATTCATGCCAATACTGTGCATGCCACTCCATTACACGTATGCGCTTTACAAGCTAAAAATGGATAGGTAGCATATGGCACAGCTAGCAATGGCACAGCGACCGAGGCAAGAATCTTGTTCACGATAAGCTTGGCACTCCGAAGAGAAGAGTTTGTTAAGTTTTCAGTTGAACATTTCAGCCATCTTTTTTTTGTTTTGAGATTGAAGATGGTGCTATAGGATACAGTAGTATATAATCCAAGAGTGGCGAAGATTGGAGGCAAAATGTCCATCTGACTGTAGAACGCTTGAACTACGAAACAAAACTTTGGCGGAAAGGAAGACAGGAAGCGGATTATATATGTATGAACAACTAAACATTTATATGTTGCATGGAATTGATTATAACAAGGCGAGATCGATCGAAGATCACACATAAATAGGTACACAAAGAATACGAATCGACCGCAAAAGTTACAAAAAACAATATTGGACAAAAATCAAAACAAAACTCCTACTTGTAGAACACATACTTATACATGTACTACCTAAGTACTCGATTATATGCTACTAGTTGATCAACCATAATCGTTCATCATATATACCAACCATCCGTTTAGATGTGCGACATGCATGTATACACCCATATACGTAGATATGCGGTATATACCACACAAGGGGATGTAGCTAGCTAGAGGTATCGCCATGGGCATGGCTTTCGCACAGCTCCGACAGCGCCCTGAGGAGCTCCACCCTGGCGCGGAGCTGCGCGATGTAGTCGGCCGTGCGGACGAGCAGCCGGTCGGCGGGCATCGCCGCCGTTCCGGGCACCAGCCGCCGCAGCTCCCGCACCTTCCGCCCCACTGCCGCAGACGACCGCCGGCGACGGCTTGGGCACGGCGACCTCCTCCTCCTCGCGATCTCCATGCGCGCTGAACGGATCAACACAAATAATCAATGAAATGTGCTGACTCTTGTAGCTAGGAGCGTACGTGTAGCGTAGCGCTCTGGTCTACGTGACGATGATACCTGAGCTGCTGCTGGAATAAATAGAGGGCGGGAGGGAGCGTTCCGGGAGACGAGTTTCCTCGAGGGGGCTGGGGGTAAATGTGCGCGTGAGCTGTGGCGCGTCGCGTAGCGCCGTGGCAGGGCCCGCGCGTGGACGCCACGTCTTGTCCTGCACACGTGTCTGACAGCTTTCTGACCGCCCAAGGACCCGGGGAGATTTTGGTTTGCCCATTTTGCCCTTGGCTCCATTCATCCTGCATCTATAGTCGAGCGTGGAGACAAACGCCTTGGTTAGCCAAAGGATTCAAAACCGCGCGAAATATAGGATTCATGCTACTCTGAATCCTGTAGGGGCGAAATTTGTGTGACTGAATCTTCACAAAAAGTTTGAAAGAATGAAAATAACTGAAATAATAGCCTAGGACGTCCAACCCAGCTCAACAGCCGATTTCCATCAATTAGGTTCAAAATCCACATACACAATTTGACGAATTTTCACCACAACAACCATCATATATACCTGAGCTTGCATGTGCAACACCTAAATCTGATGGATCCAAGTCATCGTGGTGGAAAGGAGCCCCTTAGCTTCAACCTTGACATAAGTCCTCGCACACCTCCGCCGCTAGTCAACCTTGCGGTACAAGAAAAAACAAACAAAAAAATCCCATCAACATGCTTATTTGAGGGAGGTGGAATAGGGCCATGAGAACTTAGTGTACCGTCTGGTGGATCCGAGATTGTCCATTTTCGACCAGTATCGAAAGTGTAGAAGATAACGTCGACGAGGAGAAACAATTGGACCGAATGGCTCTATATGCACAATTGATCGCTTTAGCCCTCACACGAACGACGAGTGCGCCACTGAAATGAAAACGAAAATGATGCATTCCTTCTTACGCTCACCTCGAGAATGTAAAATCCATAAGAAAACATGGAGAATTGTCAATTTAAGATTTCTGCAAGTGGCTTCCAAACCGATTTCACCTATAAGAGCGAGTGCATACAGGCTACTGCTCACAACCATATATACACTTTCAAGTAGCGGTGGGGGGCGAAAAGAATCTAAGGTAGGGTGAACTCAGAAAAAAAATGATGCAAATATTGAAACAGTGGCAATATTTCTATATGATTTATAATCACTTAGTACAATAGAAATATAACCAATGACAAAGCTCTACTCTTTAATCACTTAGTAATGTTCCACGCGTACACGTACGGTGCAACTGAAATACTGCAACATCTGTTTACCTAACTTATCACACAAAACACATACTCCCTCCGTCCTGAATTAGATGACTTCCATTTGTCCAACCATGCATGTATCTAGACACTAAAACATGTCTAGGTATGTGTATATTTAGACAAACAGAAGTCATCTACTCCCTCCGTTCAACAATAGATGATTTGCATTTGTCTATATATGGATGTATCTAAACACTAAAACATGTCTAGTTACATCCATATCTAATTTAGTAGAAGTCATCTATTTTAGAACGGAGTGAGTACAAGGAAACGCGGAATGTAACCGGATAATCTTGGGCAGCACAGGTATATAGAGAGTACGATGCATGGTGTCATATTATTTTCGGCTTTAGCTAGCTAGGTAGACCAGACTAATAAGGTCGGAGGATTTAGTGTAGCGTGGAGACCGTGGTCACGTACGCAACAGCTGAAACCCACCAAGCAGCTAGCTGCTGAATCGTCAAAATTAAAAATCAAAACGAGACGTGGTGCCAAAAGCAAAAAAATACATAACCGATTGAGAACGTGTTTGCACGTGCGCGGCGGTAGGCGTGGCATGATGGCTGCCATCTTTAATCCGGTGATTGCCTAGCAATGAGGTGGAAGATAGGGGGACCATGGGGCTGGGGTACTCGAGGTGTGCACGTAACATGGCTACATGCAAAGGGTCTCTCTTCTTGGCGGGAATGCGCGCGCATGGACGAGGGTGGTACTGGTACCCATGGGGGAGAAAACGGGGCTGGGTTGGCCCCTTGTGGTTGGTGCACTCAATAACGGGAACGGTGCACATGCATGCACATGATGCTACTCCCCTCGCCGCTAACCCCCGTAACAAGCTACTCTTGGCGTATTCTCAATCTTATCAAATCCCTAGCGGAGTACGTAGTCGTCAACCCAACAGCTCAGCCTTGCGGTTGTAATCAAGTTTACATAAGGTGTGTTCCGTAATAGTCGTCTCTTAACATAGTATCGTAGGTTGTATTTTAGCTAACATACGGCTCTTGCACGAAATCATAGGGAAAAAAAGCTAACCAGTGCCATACATGTATAATGCTAAAATCATTTAATACAAATTTAATTAGATATAACCACGAACAAAAAATGCATTATGATAGTCGTTTCTTATAACAGTACTACTATACGTAGAACGGTTCAGACCGAACCATGTACGACACACATATCCGCCCGTTTTTCCAGCAAATCGTAGCTGTCGGTCTCGGTCGGATTTTTTGTCGTACAAGGATCGGACGGGCAAACATCTACGTGGAGCTGTTTCATTCTTATAATATGCTACCACATAGGATAACGCGTTAAGAAACGATGCATTAACAGTAGACCTAACAACATACATAGGAGCTGCTTGGGAGAGTATTTTGTGTGTTTGCGCAAAAAAGAGAAAATAATTCTACATTAATTTAGCTTGTTAGAATTTATCTTTGGAAACTACTTGGGTACCTTAATCATGTTTTCATATTTTTGAGAAAAGGGAGCGGCGGAGTCTAGAGCATAGGGCGTGTCACAGCTTAGCGCTAGGTCCCTCCCTTTACTTTCCGCGACAGACCAACGGCCTACCATACATGTACAGGACACCTTAGCTATCTTTGCTTGCCAGGCTAAGCTGAGTCTGAGCCTGTCTTAATCCTCGTTTCTTCATGGACGTGGCAATGTTACATAACTTACAGCAAGATCAACGGATTTGGCTAGACGCTTGGTATTTGCGAAAATAGAGAAAATTACAAAAAAAAAAACAACAACAACAATTACGGTTAGGTCTACATAAAAAATCACTTTACAATTTTGTCTAAAAAAAAACCACCACTCCATCTGTTAATCGTCGCAGAAAACACCGATCGCTGTCTTGAGCCCGTTTGACGCTGATTCTGACAAGGAGGGGCCACAGTTAGGCTGGCGTGGCAAGTGAGAGACGGCACATGTTGATGTAGACCGACGTGAGGCCCACCGGTCAGCGCGCTCGGGCATGTCTAGGCGTTGACCCCGCCTGCCACGGCACTCACTTTTCTTCTTATTCTTCTTCCCTGCTACTACTGGAGCTTCGCGGCCATCGCCATGCCCAGCTGGTGCGAAGGATCATGTTCGAGCCCGTCTAGGCTAGAGATAAGCTCTAATTCCTCATCTTCGTTCTAGGGTTAGAGTTAGGGTTTCTTTGGATTTGGGAATTTCCGTTTTATCGTCGATTCAGCTTGATTAAGCTGGGTTTTTCTTGCAATTTCGGCTCATTAGGATATCACAGACTTGGACTACGCTCCAGACTAGATGGAAGATCCCACATTTTGTGGGATAGCTATGGATTGTCCCGTAGTTTAACGCGTGCACAAGCATGAGCCTGTCAAGTGTGTTGCTTTTGAAGGGATCAACACAGGGCGTAGATTTTATCTGTGTCCAGTGCAGAATGTAAGTTTGTATTTTGCATTGTCAGAAAAATTTCCATTTTGTACTTATTGAAGGTATAATGCAGTAAACTGAGATGTTCGGTCTAGATTTCATAGTAATTGTGTAGATTTGGGGGTAATATTTAGCTCAATTTGAGTCTAGTAAAAGCAGTAAAATGAGATATGAAATGCTGCTTAAAATGTAATTATAGTATTATGTCACTTTAAATAGCTCATTGTTATATATATGCTCATAGTCTATATTTGAAACCTCGCTGAATTGTTGCATTAAAATATACTCTATATTTTGAATTGTTGTATGAGTGCTGACAACAACGCTTCAGATTAATTAGCTCTTACTGTTGCAGGAGGTGAATGATTGTGGCTTTGTTTCTTAGATTGATAAATAGTGGTATGAAGCACTGAAAAATTAATTAGGCAGATTGTGGGGAATTTACCATGACAACAACAGTGCTAGAATCGATGATGATGTGGAGCATGGTAGGTTGGTGAAACCGATTTCTGATGAGAAGAACAACCTGGAGAAAAAAATACGGCACCCTCTTAACTGATGTGAACAGATTTGTTGACACCTATGTGAAAAAGGTGATGGAGGGTAAATATACCAAGATCAGGAAATAAGGTGAGCAGGAAGGTGAGGTTGAAATGAAAGTGATAGAAAAGCTGGATGAGTACCTGCAGCAGAACAAGAACCTGGATGAGTTGCTGCACCAGAACAAGAACCTGGCAAATTAATTGGCTGTATTGAAGCCGGTGAGGAAGGAAGTGATACGTCTCAAACGTATATATAATTTTTGATGCTTCATGTCTTGTTTTCTACATGTTTTCATATTGTTTTCCCTTTGGTTTTGGGATTTATTTGGACTAACCTATTAATAGTTGCAAAAGTGCACAATTATTGTTTTTACACTTTGATGTGTAGGAATTACTTGGAAATTGGCGAAAACGCAAAAAGAGTCTTGTTGGAGTAGGACTCTGACTTTCTTGAAATATGTTCACCCAAAAGTTTTTAGAGATTGACAGTTTTACCACCGAAGACAACGTCATTTGAAAGTCTGGTTGCCTAGATAAGCGTTGAAAATTTCCATATCTTTATTTTAATCCCAAGAGCAGCCCAATCGGAGTTCGTATGCGACCTATGTACCCGTTTTACTGAAGCTAAAATATCTGATTACGAGAATTGTTGACGTGATTGAGTCCAACTCTTACCATATTTGATGGATTCAGCCAAGCCATGACATTGGGACCTCATAAGGGGTGAGAGGGGTCACTGGGAGGTTTGAGAGGTGCCTAAGAGCTCTTAGATCAAAGGGTCACCCTTTGGAGGGCCATCGATCATCATAGAGACACATATAGGGAGAGGAAAACCCTAATTGACTGCCACCAAAAGCCACAAATTTGCCTCCCCCATGGCTCTCATCTCCATGGGGGACGGCTCATCTACAGCACCAAGAAGCCATGGACGAAGGGGACTAAGGAGCAGCGCTCCCCCATGATGGGCGGCCGGCGCAGGAGGAGCCCCATGCGCCGGTGCCGGCTGCCGGCGCCGCCCTGCACCTCACGTGATGCCCCTTCTCCGTCCTCTCCGCCATGGTGCCGTCTTCACCAACACCTCCATCATCATCTCCTCCATAGCTACAGCAATCCACTCTCGAACAAATCTCTGTGATCCCCTATGTAAACATGGTGTTTGATGTTATAAATTATTTCCATATGATCTATTGCATCTATGTCATGTTTATATAGTTCCCTTTTCTCATATGATTGATTGTTGAATCTCTATGGTTGGTTTGAGCCAAATATTGAACAAAAATCACAGTCCTATAGTGTCGATCATATGTTTATACGTGCATGGATCACATCCTAGGGTTTGTAGTTGATACGTCTCAAACGTATCTATAATTTTTTATGTTCCATGCTTGTTTTCTATCCAATACCTTTATGTTTTCACATGTTTTCCTTCGTTTTCCGGATGTTTTCTAAGACTAACCTATTGACAAGATGCCACGGCACCAGTTTTTGTTTTCTACTGTTTTTTATTTTAGAAACGTTGTTCTGGAAATATTTTCGAAATTAGACGAAACAAAATTGCAGGGTCCTATTTTTCCCGGCACGTCAACGGAGTCCAAAGGAGACCCGGAGGGGGGCAGAGGAGCAGCCACACCATAGGGTGGCACGGGTCCCCTCCTGGCAGGGCCACCAGGTGGTGTGGGCCCCTCGGGTGCCCACCGACATCGCCCTTTTGCCTATTTATTGCCCCCGACGCAAAACCCTAAAACATCCAGCCTCCATCCACGAAAAATTCCGTAGCTCCGTCTCCATCACCGACAAGTTTCGGGGGACAGAAATCTCTATTCCGGCACCCTGCCGGGATGGGGAAGTGCCCCCGGAGCCATCTCCATCGACTCCACCGCCATCTTCATCGCCATTGCTGACTCCCATGATGAGGAGGGAGTAGTTCTCTTCCGAGGCTGAGGGCTCTACCGGTAGATATACGTTTCATCTCTCTCTCTCTCTCATGGTGTGATCTTTATGTGATCATGAGCTTTGTAATCTAGTTGAATAAGTAGATGTTACTCTTCATCTATTATGCTACTCAAGTGGTTTTGTTAATGTGATCTCCGGAGACACCTTTGTCCCACGGTGTAAAGGTGATAGTGTGTGCATCATGTGTGGCTTATCATGATTTATATATTTTGTGTTGGATGGCCCTATGAAATTGTGGTGTTTGTCTAAAACCATCTAGGGCCCAAGGTGACAGTGTGGGGTTACCTGGTGGGGAATGCGGCTCTAAGACGTGCTTTTGTAGCCCTATGCAATGATTGGTGTTCGTTATTCAACCGGAGAGTGGTTCAGAGTAGCATAGTTAAGAGAAGATATTTATGTATTCAATTATGTTATTATTGTTGAGAGTGTCCACTAGTGAAAGTATGAGCCCTAGGCCTTGTTTCTAAGCATTGAAACACCGTTTACAACCAGTTCTGCTACAAGTTTTCTTGCTGCCATTTTTATGTCAGATTGCTATTATCACCTAGAATCATCCATATTACTTGTATTTCACTATGTCTTCGCCGAACTATTGCACCTATACAAATGGCAATTGTATTAGGTGTGTTTGGGGACACAAGAGACTTCTTGTATTGTAATTGCAGGGTTTCTTGAGAGGGATATCTTTGACCTCAACCTCCCTGAGTTTGATAAACCTTGGGTGATCCACTTAAGGGAAACTTGTTGTTCTACAAACCTCTACACTTGGAGGCCCAACATTGTCTACAAGAACAGAAGCGTGCGTAGACATCAAGCTCTTTTATGGCGCCGTTGCCGGGGAGGTAAGGTAAAAGGTACTCACATCATCTGGCTACTAAGCTATTTTCTAGTACTGTTGCTGGTGTGTGAGTGCTCGAAGTTATTTCCTTTATATTCTGCAATTATATCTTTTTGTTTCTTGTTTTTATTTTCACTAGTTAGGCTTATTTTCACTTGTTCCTTGTTTTCATTTTTACTAGTAGGCTTAATGGAAAACAACAAAAATACGAGAGAGCTTTATAATCTTTATATTGAATTAGACATGATGCTTTTGAAGAGTAAATTAAAAACCTATGGATATTTATTTGCATGCTAGTAGTAATGTTGTTAGTATGAATTCATTGAACACCATTATTGCTAATGCTATGGAAAATCCTAAGCTTGGGGAAGCTAGTTTTTATGAAAAGGATCTGTTTAGTTCCCTAGCTTTAGAGGAGAAAATTTGCTCTGATGATACTTTATCAACCATATGTGATAATTCTATTGATGCTTGTGATATTCTAAATCCTCCTACTGAAAGTATTCCTTTTAAAATACCTATTAAAATTGTTGAACGTGTTATGAATAATTGCTATTTTGGAGATGGAACTGTCCATCCTGGTGATCATTTACTCTTTATGCATGAATTATGCGAGTTGTTCAATTGTGCAGGTACTTCAATGGACCAAGTTAAGAGGAAGCTATTCTCTTTGTCACTTAAGCACAAAGCAATGGAGTGGTATGAGCTACTAGATGATCCTCATCATTTGGAGTGGAAGGAGATTGAATCTCTATTTTACTCTAAATTTTATCCTCCTCTTGAACTGCATTTAGATAGGCATTACATTTATAATTTTCGTCCTCCTGATGGAGAAAACATTGCTCAATCTTGGGGAAGACTGAAAATAATAATACTCAAATGTCCTAACCATGATCTTCATGTGGAAACAATTTTTACTAATTTTTATGCAAGGCTTTCAGGACATTGCAAGGACTATCTACATGCCTGTTTAGACGGTTCTTTCACAAGTAAGAAGGTTGAATCTAGGTGGAATCTTCTTAAAACAATTCAAAACAATACTGAAGATTGGGATAACGACAAAGGTAAAGAATCAGGTATAAACTATGAGTATGATTGCATTAAGTCTTTCGCTGAAACTGCTGATTTTGAGGAGCTTAGTGCTAAATATGGTCTTGACCCTCAAATTATTGTTGATTACTGTAGAGCCTTTGCTTCTCATATTAATGTTCCTAAAGAAAACTGGGACATATATCATGAACCTTTTGAAGACACTTGCATGAAAAATGAAATTGTTGTTAATGGTTGCCATAAACATGCTCAAACTTCTGAAAGTACTATTTCTTATAAGCATGTTAATTTTTGTGGAGCACTTAGACCTTGTGAAAAGAATCAAATCGAAGAAGAATATTGTATCCATCACAAGAATGAAAAAATTAGAACGTGGGACAGCGCTCTAAATGATCTTGGTGAAAAAGTTTGTGCCCTCTATCCTTTTATTTGTGAACTTTGCCATAAAGTGGGTCATTTCAATTTTCAATGCTCAGGCTATGATAATAGCCTTTCAAACCCAATGAGTACTGCAAGTTTGTATTGTGATGACATGATCACTCCTAATCAGCATGATGAACTTACATTATTTTTGGGGTGTGAAGAGTTATCAAGAAAAACTTCTTTCGTAGATATGAGTGCTTTTGATATGAATAATATCCTACATGGTTGTCATCTTTATTGTGTTGATAATTGTCACGCAAATACTTACATACAAAATATTATAAAAGATGAGACTTTACCAAAATATGACATGACTAATATGTGTTTTGCTCTTATTAATGAAGAGGAGAAATCCTCCAAAGTTCTTTCTATTGTTTCTGAGAATAAACCTGGGTATGTGGAGAAGCTTTCTTTCAAGCCTCTCCCTCCTAAAGAGGGGAACAAGAAGAAGAAGAAGAGGAGTAAAAGAAGAGAGGTAATGGTATATTTCCCTGAGCATGTTGCCCCTATTATAGTTGTTGCTTATGAGTCTGAACTCGATGATGAACCTATGCCTGTTACTCATAGTAGTGATCATGATTGGGAAAAGCACACTACTTTCGATATTGAAAATCTCTTTGGTACCAATTCTGAAAATAATGATGTTAATGATTTCTGCACTATTAGTACTATCCATGTTCCTTCCAATGATGATATAGAAAGCTCTATGCTTGTGGATGATGTGTTTTAAAATCCTTTTGCTACTGATGATTATATGTTTGATACATATCCTTCTAGTAAAAATGATGATATGTTTGCAAATGAGCACACTTTGGAAAATAACTATTATGTTTCTTATAATGATACTATACCTCCAATCTTTGAGAATTATTATAAAGAATACTATGACATAGGCTATAATTACAATCATCCTCATGTAACTTGTCATGATTATGGAGGGATTACCCAAAACATCTCCCTAATATACAACTTGTCTATCATGTTGGAGTTCTTTATGATGATTACAATGATGCATATGATATTTTCAGTCCACCTACTATTGAGGAGAAAATTAATTATGATTACAATATGCCTCCTATATTTGATGATTATGGTGATAATAATCATAGCTATTTTGTTGAATTTGCTCCCACTATTATTAATGAGAATGACTATGCTTATGTGGAGAGTATTAATTTTTTATGCATGTGGCACATGATAAGAATGTTTTTATGTGATAGTTATATTGTTAGTTTCATTCATGATGCTACTGAAAGTTATTATAAAAGAGGGGAAAATGGTTTTATGTATCTCAATAATAGAAAGTTTCCCCCTCTTTATGTTGAAAATTTTGAAATTGCACTTATTTTGTCTTCCTATGCTAGCCACTTTGTGCTTTATTGACTTTTTTTTATGCAAGATTCTTTTTCATAGGAAGTGGTTTAGACTTAAATTTGTTTTATATTTGCTTCTTGATGCTCTATTTTGCTTCAATTCATATTTCTTATGTGAGCATCTTCTCTAATTATCATGCCTAGCTCAAAGGCGTTAAAGAAAAACGCTTATGGGACACAACCCATTATATTTTTGCTTTCAGTTTCCTTTTGTTTTATTTGAGTCTTGGAAGTTGTTTACTATGTAGAAACCTCTCCTTGTAATTTTTATTTCGTTTTGTGCCAAGAGTAGCCTCTAATAGGGAGGAAGTAAGATTTGGGGGAGTTGCTGTCCTAAAACAGATTCTGTGCTGCCACCAAAAAAACAATTCTCTCAGACAGAACACCGAATTGATCTAACAAAAATTGTGCGCACGACCCAGGTTATTATCTAACTTTCATTAGTTTTGAACTTTTTGATTTGAGCAACAGAAGATTTTCTAAAAAAAACGATCTTTACCTGTTGTTCTATTCTGATAGATTTCTGCCAATATTTGCATTTGCCTCTTGATCTTTTTTTTGGTGTTCTTTTGAAGGAAAGAGCTTTAAAAGAAGTTGTGACAGTAGCTAATATCTTAATGGGCATTATACTTGTGTTGAAACTGAAGCAAAGTTGATTCATTATTTTAATTACATTAACGTTGCTAATGAAAATTGTGAGAAGTTTTGTATGGACTGAGTTTTCAAGTGTAGGGAGAGAAGAATGATATGATGAGATGAAGTATGTACAAAAGCTCAACCTTGGGGATGCCCATGTCACCCCAAGAAATATAAATATCAAATCTTGGGGATTCCCAAGGCATCCCCTTCTTCATCAACAAAAATATCAGGTCCTCTTTCAAGACACTATATTTTTATTGCTTCATATATTATGTGGTATTCTTGAAGCGTATATTATTTTCTCTTTCAGTTTGTTTTGTTTTCTTTGTTGTAGTATATGTTTGGATCCTAGAATATTTTTTTTGGAGAGATACACGCTCCGTTTTCATTGCTTAGAACACTCTACTTTTCACTCTTATTGTTCTGTGAGTGTTCACTTTTTGCTAGTACTCGTTTAGCCCTTGTTTTCCACTACTATTTTGTTTAGATCTTGTTGGTTTGCTTCAGTTTTATATGTTTAGCTCTCTGTTCTTTGATGAATATTATCTATGAGAGTTGTTTCAAACAAGTTAATTGGTGTTGGAGAAGAGTAAAATATTTCATGCCTATAACGGTGCAAAAGAAGCTTGCTTAGACTGTGGCTTAAACCTTATCTTGTCATGCTAGATATTATTTTAATGCTTAGTAGTTATTGATGTAGCATGACTTGTCTCAAATATTTGAGAGTGCTTAATGTGCCATTGAAAGAAATCATGAGTTGTTTTTATCATATCGAAGCATAATATTTTGGTATTCTCCTTCGAATGCTTTATTTGGTTGACTTGGCGCATGCTTACACCATGTTATGACTACAAACCAGTCACCTCTGGCCTCTATGATCATTTAGTTTTTGAATTTTAATATCATTTCTGCTTTGATTAATAATGTTTTTATCGCTGTGCATGATTATGGCCATTATTGCTCTCTTAATTTGTCGCTCCTAGTCTTTTTCTAGCCTCCACTTGTACTGAGTATGAGCTCTACTTGTGCATCCAACTGTCGAAAACCAAAGTTTGCCAAATGTGTACACCATACCTACCTATATGTGGTATTTAACCGCCACTCCAAGTAAATTTCTCGTGTGCTACCTTTAAAAACTTCAAAATTATACCTGTTTTGTACCCCTGTTTTAGCTCATGAGGAAGTAGTTTAAATTTTATTGTGGTTTATGTAAGCAAAGTTCTTCTCCCTCTTTCACCCAATGAGTATGGAATTTTTGCTCATTTAAATTTGCAGAGAGTTATTGCCAATTAATAACCAAAAAGGCACTTACCCATGGATTGATGAAAGTTGGTGGGTACCCGTGGATACGACTAGTCCTGGTTTGTGAAAAGCATGGTGGGGGGAAGTTCCAAACTAAATAAACAATGGAAACCACTCTCAAAAGTCTAAACACTTTGCTTGGCATGAGTCATGATGAGTTTTTCATTACCATTCGTTGACATAAACATACACCTCTCTAAAAAAAATTGTTTTCAATACCTCTGTTTTAATAAAATAAAAAGCTCTAGCACATGAGTTAATCCCTGCTTCCGTTTACGAAGGGCCTTTCTTTTACTTTTATGTTGGGTCTTCATCTTCTAACTTTATGCACTATTAAGAGAGCATAGTTGTCATTATGAGTATAATGTGCATCAGTCCCAAGATTTATTATTGATTAATTCATGATATGTTATTACTTGTTCTCAAATTACTTTTTTCTAGTCACCACTTGAACTTTGAAGGCATCCTAGCATTTATGTTTTGCACCCTTTTTAATTACAAGCGGAATACCACTTTGATATGTTTTCTTTATGCTCGAAAGAAACATATATCTTTCTATAAATAATTATTCATGATCTTTTGTTTGTGTTACTTTTCATGTTGCAACATGGTTGCTAAGTTTACATTGTTAGAATTATATCTATCATGCATGTGTTTAGAGTACGATCTCAGCTTACAATGCCTTTACATAACATTGATCAATATTGTTTTGGCTACATGTCACCTCAAAAATTATTTTGTTATCACTTACCTACTCGAGGATGAGCAGGAGCTAAGCTTCGGGATCCTTGATACGTCTCAAACGTATCTATTTTTTTTTTATGTTCCATGCTGGTTTTCTATCCAATACCTTTATGTTTTCACATGTTTTCCTTCGTTTTCCGGATGTTTTCTAGGATTAACCTATTGACAAGATGCCACAGTGCCAGTTCCTGTTTTCTGTTGTTTTTTATTTCGGAAAAGTTGTTCTGGAAATATTCTCGGAATTGGAAGAAACAAAGTCCCAGGGTCCTATTTTTTCCGGCACGTCAACAGAGTCCAAAGGAGACCAGGAGGGGGGCAGAGGAGCAACCACACCATAGGGGGGCGCGGGTCCCCCTGGTCGCGTCACCAGGTGGTGTGGGCCCCTCGGGCGCCCACCGCCATCACCCTTTCGCCTATTTATTCCCCCGACGCAAAAACATTAAAACATCCAGCCTCCATCCACGAAAAGTTCCGTAGCTCCACCGCCATCGCCGACAAGTTTAGGGGGGGCGGAAATCTATGTTCCGGCACCCTGCTGGGACGGGTAAGTGCCCTCGGAGCCATCTCCATCGACTCCACTGCCATCTTCATTGCCTTTGCTGCCTCCCATGATGAGGAGGGAGTAGTTCTCTCCCGAGGCTGAGGGCTCTACCGGTAGCTATGTGTTTCATCTCTCTCTCCCATGGTGTGATCTTTATGTGATCATGAGCTTTGTAATCTAGTTGAATAAGTTGATGTTACTCTTTATCTATTATGCTACTCAAGTGGTTTTGTTAATGTGATCTCCGGAGACACCTTTGTCCCACGGGGTAAAGGTGACAGTGTGTGCACTATGTGTGGCTTATCATGATTTATATATTTTGTATTGGATGACCCTATGAAATTGTGGTGTTTGTCTGGAACCATCTAGGTCCCAACGTGACAGTGTGGGGTTACCTAGTGGGGAATCGACTCTAAGGCGTGCTTTTGTAGCCCTACACAATGATTG
The DNA here is from genome assembly GCA_028641055.1 of Alopecurus myosuroides. Taxonomy (NCBI): domain Eukaryota; kingdom Viridiplantae; phylum Streptophyta; class Magnoliopsida; order Poales; family Poaceae; genus Alopecurus; species Alopecurus myosuroides. Next base: position 205,308,466 of record CM054063.1, on the reverse strand, counting down.
GTGTTTGTTATCCAACCGGAGAGTGGTTCGGAGTAGCATAGTGAAGAGAAGATGTTTATGTTTTCAATTATATTATTATTGTTGAGAGTGTCCACTAGTGAAAGTTTGATCCCTAGGCCTTGTTTCTAAGCATTGAAACAACATTTACAACTAGTTCTGTACATGTTTGCTTGCTGCCATTTTTTTAGATTGCTATTATCACTTATAATCATCCATATTACTTGTATTTCACTATCTCTTCGCCGAACTAGTGCACCTATACAACTGACAATTGTATTAGGTGTGTTGGGGACACAAGAGACTTCTTGTATCGTAATTGCAGGGTTGCTTGAGAGGATATCTTTGACCTCTACTTCCCTGAGTTTGATAAACCTTGGGTGATCCACTTAAGGGAAACTTGTTGTTGTTCTAAAAACCTCTGCACTTGGAGGCCCAACACTGTCTACAAGAATAGAAGCATGTGTAGACATCAGTAGTATGTGGAGAAAGTTAGAGGGTAGGGATGCTTGAGTGACAGAAACATGAACCACATTCTAGTGATTGAAGCATATGGGATAACGAGAACTATTTGATCTTAAGGCTATGGCTGGGTATTTTTACCTTAATGTATTTTCTACTCCCTCTGTTCCAAAATACATGACTTCCATTGTCTAAATATGCATGTACATAGACTAAAACATGACTACATAGATGCATATTTATACAAATGAAAGTCATCTATTTTGGAGCCGAGGGAGTAGTAGTTACGGATGTTTGCTAGAGTTCCAATCATAATTACTTGTAATCATTGGATAGTGAGAGCTTGTTAGCTTTTCCTCTCCCACATAAATGGGGAATACCAATCTTGTATTTGACTATTTGATCATGGACAATTTCACCACATGTTCCACCACTTTTCCACACTCATACTTATGTTACTTTAGTGTTCTTTATTTCTTCAGCAACTAACATTTATTTTATTTTTTATTGTCTTGCAAAGCTCTCCTTTCATACCCGTTGTGTTCCCATAGTTTTATTTTCTTGATAGAGCAAACATTCGATGTGCATAGAGTTGTATCGATCGTTGATAGAACTTGAGAGAATAGTTATCCTACCTTTAGATCCTCGTTGGGTGCGACACTCTTACTTATCGAGAATGCTACGACTGATCCCCTACACTTGTGGGTTATCAAGACCTTTTCTGGCGCCGTTGCCGGGGAGCAATAGTTGGGGTGAATGTTCTTGTGTGCACTTGTTTGCTTTATAATTAAGTAGTTTTTATCTAGGGAAAGTTCCCATTCCATTATTTGAAAATTTTCTGATTTGAGCTACGGAAGTGCTGCGAAAAATCCATCTTTAGAGACCGTTTTTTTGACAGATTTCTGCCTTTGTTTGCATTTGCCTCTTAATATTTTTCTTTTTGTATTCTCTTGGGGGGAGCTTTAAACGAACTTGTGACAGTAGATAATATTTAAATTGAGTGTTTGTCGAACATGCATATCAACAAGTCCCTTGGGTGAACCGAAAAGGTTTTGATTAGGAAAACGTGTAGGCGCTGGTGACAATCGCCGGCTAACAGGGGCACGATTTACCCAGGTTCGGGGCCCTCGTAGAGGTAAAACCCTTACTCCTGCTTCTGTCGATCTGTATTATCAATAGATCGGTTACCATAGGGGTGCTCGAGTCGAGAGTATGATCTCAATCTCAAGGCTTCGGTGGTGCGGTATTACTTGGTTCCCTTCTCGGTGGTTCTTCTAGCCTTATATAGGTGGCCAGGTCTGAAACCGTACTGGGGGGGGGGGGTTACAAACCCTAGCTTAGATCAGTTACAAGTTTCCTTCTTGACCCGCAAGGTTTTGCGGGTTGGCCTTCGATTGGGCCTTCTAGAACTGCTGGTGTCACCTTCCCTTGGGCTTAGGTCTTGGGCCTTGGACCGGGTAGCCTCACCCGATAGGTCCAGGACTCATCCCCTCGTCAGTAGCCCCCGAGTGTTTACTCGATTGAGAATCTGTCGGGTGGACACTCAAAATTTGTCTTGATTTCCTGCGATTTATTTTTTCAATCACTTGAATTTAGAGGGCGTATACCATGTGCGCGATGCGCTTCTTATACTCGAACATCGAGCAATAAATGTGCCTGTGTACTGGCTGTTTTCGCATAAGGATGTGGCTCAGTCGCTTGGCTCTCCCGAAAGCTCAGGGCCAATTAATTGCATCTAGGGCAAAAACGATTCTGGCCTACACAGACTCGAGACCTCCGACTCGAATCCGGTGAGGTGATCATTGCGACTGGGCCCTGGAGGTCTGACCGAGTCGAACTTAACCTATAGGGGTACCCAGCGCGTCCGCTAGGATTTTTCTTCGTGTTGTTGACACGGCAATTTACCGGAGGACACAGCGTGAGTGCGATTCCGGGCCCATAAGAGAGATCTTTGGGTCTTACCTTCGTACTCGAGCGAATACGGCATCCGGATGTGCCTAGTTGGCCGAACAATCCAGGATATATATGTGTAGATATATCGCATGAAAGAGTAGCGGGAGCCGCGTACTCGCGATTTTTCTTTGATTGCCTTCTTGTGGATCTTCGAGTGAAGAGATCTCCTTCCTTTGTTGTATCGATGGATAAGAGATTTTTGTGTTTTGTAATAAATTTTCTTTTGTCTTGCCCATACGAAAGAGCTTTCGTGCCTGGGGATTTATGCGAAAGAAATTTTCGTGCCTTGATATGCCCATACGAAAGAAATTTCATGTTAGGGAGTTTGTGCGAAAGAGGTTTCGCGTCTTATTATGCTCATACGAAAGAAATTTCGTGTCACGGAGCTTATGCGAAGGAAATTTTCGCATCTTGATCTGCCCATACGAAAGAAGTTTCGTGTTTAGGGAGCTTATGCAAAAAAGTTTTCGCGTCTTGTTATTCCCATACGAAAGAAATTTCGTGTTAGGGAACTTGTGCAAAAGAGTTTCGCGTCTTGATATGCCCATACGAAAGAAAATTTCGTGTCAGGGAGCTTATGCGAAAGAGTTTTCGCGTTTGATGAGGTATGCAATGATGTCATTGGACACTCGTTTGTTCTGACTCCTCCCGATGGGACGTGACGGAGCGAAGCAGAGCATGATGGCCCACCGTGTGAGCTTTTGACTGGAAACGATAGGTCGCTTCCGGTTGTTCCGTGGGCCACGGGCTGTAGTTGCGCATGATCTGTTGTAAAGATCGTGGCAGAGGCAACTGTCCACCGCCGCCTCGTTTCCACTTCACGCGTGGCGGCTGCGATGGGCGCCACGTCACTAGATCTACGGTCCATATTAGCTCGGCTTGTGTATAAGTAGACGTCCCTAGGAGATGGGTAAATCTCCCGGCCATTTGCTCTCCTTCTTCCTCCTCGCGCACATCTCCTGTTCTGCAAACACCAAAGAGCTCCGATGGCTGGAGGAAGGAAACGCGGCGCCGCCGCATCGTCTTCGAAGGAGGCTGGAGATGCTTCAGCGCCGCCCGCCGTGAAAACGGGCGACTGGCGCGCCGCCAGCTCCACCAGGAAGAGCATCACCGACATGCAACGGGAGGGGTTGCTTCCTCCTGACGCCAACAAGCATGTGTGCCTGTCCAAGAAGGAAGAGGTACCCAATCCTCACGCGAATGAGCGCGTGCTATTTGCGGAGCATGTCTCGCGCGGTCTCTCTCTTCCTCTTCACCCTTTTCTCCTTGGATTGTTGTATGTCTATGGCATACAGCTCCATGACTTGCCTCCAAACACGATTCAGCACATTTCGTGCTTTATCGTCCTTTGCGAGTGCTTTCTGGGCATCCGCCCAAATTGGGGCCTCTGGAAGGCCCTGTTCAAGGTGCGAATCTTCCGGGAGAAGTCGCGACCAGGCAAGACGCCGGGGGAGCCGCTGCGCACCGGGGGCTTCGGGATCCAGGCGAGGACGGACATCCCCTACATGGAGATGTATTTCGTCGACTCGGCACAAGGATGGCGGAAGAAGTGGTTCTACATCGTCGACAGCAGCGCGGGTGGAGCTTCTGAATTCCACCCGTTCGCCATTCTTAAACGGAGGAAGTTCTGGGCGCACAAGCTCACCGTCGAAGACAGCAGGATCGTCTCCCCCCTACTCGCGAAGGTGGCGAACTTCCATGACAAGGCGCTATGAGTTCCGTTGAATGGGATACACTTGGCAAGTGTGTTTCTTCGATGGAGGATCCAACCTCTTCAGGAGAGACCATCTACAATGTGGGAGTACGAGGGCGCCCAGGACCCGAGCCGCGTCTGCGAAGATATTCTCTCGAATGCTGAATTCGAGAAAAAGATCGCGACTATCACCAAGCTGAAGAAAGGAGAGGTCCATTCGGCATGTCCTCTTGAGCCATTCGAGGCTTCAAAACCTCCCCCTGCTGAGGTGAATTTCTCCATGTTCTTCTTCTATTTGTTTTTGGTTCAATTTTTCGTCGATTGGAAATCTTTTTTGTTTTTTTCATTTTCTCCTATAGAGCTTGAAGGTGGCGACGTGCTACCCGCCACTTATGGCTGAAGATGCCTCGGACCTCCTGGCGAGTAACATCAAGGCTCCTCTCAAAACTAGCGTCGCCGAAGCCGATTCGAGCTCCGAGCGTGACTCTTCAGACGACGTCGAGGAGTCGGGTAGCGACCAACTCCATCGCCGCAAGCGCCGCAGGCACACGGATGACGAAGTCACTTCCAAGGATAGTTCCTTGGGTGATGAGTCCACCAAGGCGACTGAGCCTCTTCAGGTGCCTCCTCTCCGCACGCTTCCGCCACTTGGTCGTCCACCCAAAGTCTCCACTGCCTGGAATGTGCATGTTCTGGACGATGATGACGAGGATGAGTAAGTTTTTCTGTGTTTTACTTCTGATCACGAATCTTCTTTCTCGTTCTTTGTTCCTTTATCCTGATTTCGCTTTCAACAGCAGCCTTGCGACTATTAGCCCTGGACGGTTTGCTTATTCGCTTCCTTCCGTGAAGAGGAAAGAAGCAGACGCGGCTGAGCCGCAGTTGTTGAGGCCGCCTGAAGATCTCCAAGCGCTGCGATAGCAACCGCCGCTCCAGAGTACGAGCTGCCTAGCATTGTGTGTGGGGCGTCTGCGAGTAAGGAAGTCTCGGGCAGCTCGGCAGAGCCTTTGTCTACCGCTCAGGGAAAAGTAAGTCTACTTGTCTTTTCCTTGATTGTTCGAAATTTTATCGGGTGCACGGCAGTGGTCCCGATGGGAGTGGCCTCCGAGTCTATGGTTAGTTGCTTGCAGTTGGCCACAGGCTCAAGTCGAAGTCTTCTCCTCCTTTCCTTCTTGAGTTCTATCGGGTGCACGGCAGTCCGCCCGATGGGAGTAGCCCCCGAGGCTATACTCGACTGTGTACAGTCGTGTCTAGGCTCAAGTGATTTTGCTTTTTACTTGAATTTCTACCTTGGGTTTTTGCAGGCTCTTCTCGACTCCCTCGCTGCTTTCGGGCGCCGAGTACTTTCAGCCGAAGCGGACTGCATCTCCCTTAGGGCAGATCGCGACCGGTTTGTCCAGGATGGTCAGTCTCTCCAAGTTAGTCTAACGCGCCATTCTTGTCTTTGTTGTTTCTCTTGATCGTAAAGATTGCCCCAGCCTAATGCTTTGTACTGCAGACGAAGTTACTCGCCTAAAAACTGAGAAGGCTGAAGCAGTCGCTCGGGTGAAAACCCTTGAGGCGGAGTTGGAATCCTCCCGAAAGGAGTTGGAAACCACTCGCAAGCATTCAGCTGATCTTGAGGGGAACTTCGAGAAGGCTTAGGAAGCGCTGAAGCAGCTGAAGGAGGCAGGCGCCAAGCACGATAACGATCTGGTCGATCTCATTCGTCCTTCAGCTCAGAAGCTTGCGTGTAAGCTGTGTTTCACCTTTCTTGTCATGTGATTTGATTGTATCCTGCTTGCTTAGAGTTTTAATCTGTTTTTGTTCCAGACGCCCTTGGGACTGGACTAGAGTTGCCTAGAAACCAGTGGCTGGACGCCCTCACAGACTCTTGCAGTCAGCTCCAGGAACATGCGAGTAGAATCTGCGCTCTCGTTGGTGATGCCACCCGAGTGTTGACGCAATTCCACAAGCGTTTACTGGTGGACGTGGCTGTTCCGCCTACATTGGATGGCCTCCTGAAGGTGTTCCTAGGTGATGAAGATCTTCTCCATGGATACTCAGTCGCCCAGTCCGAGTGTGGGGCCAATATAGCTATTCAATTTGCCTTGTCGCATGGAGTCTCAGATGACCTGGAGAAGGTGTATTCGAGCGTTCCTTACGACGCCCATGGCAAAAAGGTAGCTCTCCGTCCTTTTGGCGCTCGTGCTGAAGTCCTCGCGAAGATGCTTTCCGAGGTGCTCGCTCGTGCTAATCGCAAGGGGCATCCTTCCGCGAGTGGAGCTACTTCTGCAGCCCCCTAAGATAGTTTTTATTTCCTTTTGCTCGCCGGTATAATGAACCCTGTGATGTCTTCCCGTATTTATGTTGCGTAATTGAAGTGTTTCTTGAAATCTTCAGTGTCTGATTGTTGCGTCTTGCTGTTGTGTGCTCCCGATGGGAGTAGCCCCCGAGCACCTGAGAAATAGGAGGTGTGTTTCTTGAGTGGGGTCTTGTGATTTTTCTGAACTTGCTTCATTTCTGTACAGCTAGTGGATCTTAGCGCAGAGTCTTCGAGTGGTTCTGCTGCGCAGGTGAATCGCCTTGTTGCTGCTGCTAGTACGTTCGCCTCACTCCGTGACCGTGTTGCGGATGGCGAGTGCAAACTGAAAGCTCTACGGGGCATGGCTGATGTTGCCAAATCGAAGCAGAAACTTGCGGCTGAGCATGAACAATTTGTGATGGAAAAGTTGGTGGCCGTTGCGGAGGACATGCTTTGTAAGCCTGCAAGCCCCCGAGTACTTTGCTGCTTGCTTCCTTTTTCTGTTTTGACTTGTTTGCTGACTTTGCAGTTGTTGATCCCGCCGGACCTTGTGATACCCACTGGGTGGATAACCACATTTCCTATGAGGCGGGTAGCTCAAAACCGCGTGCAAACAATTTCTAGTCAGACTGCAGCCGGGGCTTCGTTTTGGCCACCTTGAAGTATCGGGCGAGCCAGGCGAAGATTCTTCTTGAGTCCTGTCGCGAGGCTCTTTCTTCTGTGCATCGGACGTTTTATCCATTGGGTACCGTTCTAGAAGAGTTGAGCGGTTTGCTAAGGATCTTTCATCGAGTAGGAGAGGTTCGGGAGTGCGTTCGCCAGCAACTTATCTGTGGATCTTAGGTAGCCTTCGCCTTTATTTGGATGTGGCATCCTGAGATCAATTTTAACTCGGTGGGGCGGCTTCCCGATTCTCCAGTTGATTTCTCTCCTCATTATGCGGTCGTTCAGTCCGCTGCGGAGCAGATTATTCGACTGACTTCCGAGGATGTTGATCGAATTCTTGCGGAAACGACTGCTCGTCGTTAGATGTAATTGCAAGATGTAAATATCTTGTACTTTGTTGTAAGGTGTATGAAGGCGTAAGCCATGTGACCTTGTATATTTAAAGTGTTAAAGGTGTTTATAAGGTGTAGGCCTTGTTGTACCTTGTATTTGTTCTATCGAGTGATGTTACTTAAAGGATGTTATGATGCTAGTTAGGTGTAGCCCCCGTGTGTTTGGGGTGTGTTCCTGTTGTTTTAGCATGTTTAGGGAGAACAAGGAATTGCGATCATTATGGTTGAGAAACCATGTATTTATTGATATGACTGAGAAGCCATGTGTTTGGTCGAGCTACAACGTGGCTGGTACAGCCTTATTTCTTGCGAGTAGGATAAATCTAGGGGTAGAACTTGCGGAGATGCGCAACATTCCACGGGTTGGAGTAGATCCCGCCGGTCTTCGGGTTCTTGAATCGATAGGCGCCTCCTAGGATAACTTCATGTATTATGAAGGGTCCTTCCCATGGTGGCTCGAGCTTGTGTCCTTCCTTTTGCTTGAGCCGCAGCACCAGGTCTTCTACAACGAAGGATCTGTGGCGTATACGGTGACTGTGATAGTTGCGCAGTGATTGCTGATATACTGCGGATCTTGCGAGAGCAATGTCCCGAATCTCATCGAGTGCGTCCACATCTTTTGCGAGTGTCCTGTTTGAGGTTTCTTCGTTGTATGCAACGACTCGTGGCGCGCTGAATTTTACATCTTCGGGTAGGACAGCTTCAACTCCGTAGACCATGAAAAATGGCGCATAGATTGTTGACCGATTTGGTGTTGTGCGCAGGCTCCACAGTATTGATGGTAGTTCTTCATCCCAGTGCCCTGCCGCTGGTTTCCGGCGATCAAGTAGACGTTTCTTTAGGCCAGCTGAAACTAATCCGTTGGAACGCTCGACCTGCCCATTAGTTTGCGGGTGAGCTACCGAGGCGAAGCTGAGGGTAATTCCCTTTCCTTCGCAGAATTCCTGTGTTTCTTTGGCCGTGAAGTTGCTGCCGTTGTCTGTGATGATGTTGTGCGGTACACCGAATCTGCACACGATGGAATCGAGGAATCGCACAGCGCATTGTGCGTGCGCAGAAGTGACTAGCATGACCTCTATCCATTTAGTGAATTTGTCCACAGCCACGAGCAGGTGTGTGTACCCTCTAGGTGTTGACTTGCGCAGTGGTCCCACCATGTCGAGCCCCCATTGGGCGAAGGGCCAGGCGATGGGAATCATGTGCAGTTCCGTCGCAGGAGCATGCGGCCTGGGCGCAAATCTTTGGCAGGCGTTGCATCTGTCGACCAGGTCTTTGGCGTCTCTGGCTGCTGTGAGCCAGTAAAACCCTGCCCTGAAGGCCTTACCCACGATTGCTCTCCAACTGGCGTGGTGGCCGCAGTCTCCTTGGTGTATATCCCAGAGCAATTCCTTGCCATCTTCAGGTGCTATGCATCTCTGCAATACCCCTGATATGCTTTGCTTGTATAGCTCGCCGTTGATCACCCGAAAGGATTTGCTGCGTCGTACTATTTGTCCAGCCTCGCAGATGTCTGCTGGGAGCTGTTTGTTTGACAAGTAGTCGAGGTATTTCTGCGTCCAGACTGGCTCGACCAGAAAAACTTGCCTTGAAATATTGTGGATGAGCTCGATCATAGCAATTTGCGGGTTGTCGTGTGTTTCCACCGTTGCGGGTGCTTTTGCCAGCTTTCTGACCTTGACTGATCGCTTGATCATTTGTTCGAAGTAAATTCCTGGAGGGATGGGTGCATTTGTTGACCCCATGTTGGCCAGTTTATCTGCTTCTTCATTGCTTGATCGTGCAATGTGCTTCAGTTCGCATCCTTTGAAACTTCCCTCTAGTAGATTATACATGTCACGATACGCGACCATGTTATCCGCAATAGCGTCGCACTCCTTCATCGTCTGCTTGATGAGATTTGAGTCTCCATATATCATCAATCGGGTGGCTCCGCAGGTGATCGCCATTTTCATGCCGTGTAGGAGGGCCTCATACTCCGCGTCGTTGTTGGACGTTGGGTCATCAGGAGGGAAGTCCAGTCGCAGGACGTACTGCAACTTGTCACCTTGGGGAGACAGAAGAATAACCCCGGCTCCGGCTTCTTCGTTTCTTTTTGATCCGTCGAAGTACATGATCCAGTTGCTCGTGTATTCTGGGGGTCCTGGTGTTTGCAGCTCTGTCCACTCGCTTAGGAATTCCACGATGACTTGGGATTTTATGGACTTGCGACCTGCATAAATAATGTCCCAAGCGCCTAGCTCGATGATCCACTTTGTGATTCTTCCGGACGCCATTGGGTTGTTCATGATGGTACGGAGTGATGCGTCGTTTAGCACCATGACGGTATGTTCCTGGAAGTAGTGCTTGAGCTTTCAGGCTGTGAGTACTACGCCATACGAGCGTCTGATAGTGAGGGTATCGCTGCTTGCATGGCGAAAGCACCTCGCTGACGTAATAAATTGGCCGCTGAACTCTGTACGCCGTGCCATCCTATGGCCGCTCGACGACGATGACCATGCTGATGACTTGGTTTGTTGCGGCTAGGTACAGGTACATGGGCTCCCTTTCCTGTGGCGTTGCTAGGACTCGCCTACTCTGTAGTGCTCTTTTCAAGTCGATGAACGCCTTTTTTGCTTCGGGTGTCCATTCGAACTTATCTGTTTTCTTCAGCAATTTGTAGAAGGGTAATGCTTGCTCGCCTAATCTGGCGATGAATCTGCTCAGAGCAGCTAGTCGCCCTGCGAGATGTTGCATGCCACGAAGATTGGTGGGCTCCTTCATTGCCAGGATGGCTTGAATTTTCTCGGGATTGGCTTCGATTCCTCGAGAAGACACCAGATACCCGAGAAGTTGTCCTGCAGCGATGCCAAAGACACATTTTGTCAGGTTGAGCTTGATCATGTATGCGTTAAGGTCGTCGAAAGTCTCCCTGATGTCCTCGAGGAGTGTATCCTCCACTCGAGTCTTTATGAAAAAGTGTACGTTCTTGACAATGAGCTTGGCGAGCCATTTTTGCATGCAACGCTGATATGTTGCACCTGCGTTTTTCAGCCCGAAGGGTATTGTCGTGTGGCAGTAGACACCGTGAGGTGTGATGAATGTTGTCTTCTCCTTCTCCTCCTCTTTCATCCTGATCTGATTATAACCCGAGTAGGCGCCCAAGAAGGAGAGGCGCTAACAGCCTGCAGTGGAGTCCACGATCTGGTCGGTCCGTGGCAAAGGGAAGTTATCCTTGGGGCAGTGTTTGTTCAACGACGTATAGTCGATGCACACGCGAAGGATGTGAGTTTTTTTCTTCGGGACCAGCACCGGGTTTGCTAACCAGGTGAATATTTGTATCCCTCTGATGAATTTTGCGGCGAGTAGTCGATTCACCTCTTCTCCGAGTTCCTTCTGCTTTGGCTCGGAGAACCGTCGGGTCGTTTGCTTGATAGGTTTGGCATCTTTGAAAACTTCTAGTGAGTGCTCGGAGAGCTCCCTGGGTATTCCTGGCATAGCTGAAGGTGGCCAGGCAAAAATTTCCCAATACTCACGGAGGAGTTCGACGAGCGCGCCTTCCTATGCTGGCGAAAGGGTGGAGGACACCATCGCCGTCTTCGCGGGTTCTGTCGGGTGCACTTGATACTTTTGAGTGTCGTTGTTTGCACTGAACTCGAGTTCTGGAGCGTTTTTCTTGATGAGTGGCATCACGGAGTGGTCCGTGGTCTTTGCCAATTCTGCCAGCTCCTCCTGCATCCCGAAAGATTTCGCGATCTCCCTCAATGTCACGCTTATTGGATTTTTGGAAGTCGCCATCTATGGTGATGGTGCCATACTCCCCAGGAAGTTTTAGCTTCAGGTAGGCGTAGTGGGGTACTGCCATGAATCTCGCGAACGCTGTTCGGCCAACAATGGCGTGGTACTGTGAGGGCCAGTCGACTACCTAGAAGTCGAGGAACTCTCGCCTGTAGTTTCTTGGGTTTTCGAGCACCACATCCAAATTGATTGTTCCAAGTGGTCAGACTGCTTTTCCTGGTACTATCCCGTGGAAGGATGTTTCTGATTCTGCGAGTCCGTCCAGGTTCCTGTTCATCTTACGGAGTGTTTCCGCGTAAATGACGTTGATTCCGCAGTCTCCGTTCATAAACACTCGTGCGAGTTCGTAGTTTCCTATATGTGCTTGAATGACGAGCGCGGCGTGTCCTGGTCGATACACCCGAGGGGGTTGTCAGCTTTGGAGAAAGTTATCGACTGGTCCGCCATTTTCAAGTATTCAGGTTTGTACGGTGGATCTTGTACTACCATGAACACCTGGCGTGTGTTTGTTTTCTGGACCCTGCGGGAGGGGCAGACTTTCTGTATCATTCCAAGGAGCCCTGCTGGATTCGGGTAGGGATGGAATTCGAGCCGAGCCGAGTTGGCTCGGCTCGACTCGCTCAAGCTCGGTCAACTGACGAGTCGAGCTCGACTCGACTCGTTCAACAAACGAGTTCGAAATGAAAACTCGGCTCGGCTCGGTGAACTCGCGAGTAGTTCGCGAGCTACTCGTTTAACTTATCTAATTTTATAAAACTATAAAAAGTCAACATTATATAATGTATATATTATTATTTTTGTTTATTTGGGTCATGTATGATAAAATCATCAAATAATCAGTGAAAACATGTCACCATCAAACAATTTGTAGTGAATAAACTATAACAATCAGTAAAAAAATATTCAAATAAATAAGAATATCATTAAAAACTATTTTGACCGAGTTAAACGAGCTAAACGAGTACTCGGTAAACTCGGCTCGTTTAGCTTGAACTCGTTTACCGTTAAAAGCGAAAACTCGACTCGGCTCGTTGGACAACGAGTTCGAGCCAAGCCGAGTCGAGTTGCGAGCTACTTGTTTTACTCGCGAGTTCCGAGTTTTAATTTCAGCCCTAGATTCGGGTACCCATTGCCTCCTTGGTTTGCGGCGGGTGGCGCTGGGAGCGCGGCCAGCACCACGATTTGGTGTCTTGGTGGAGGTAGGGGTTGCGGCGGGTGGAATCCTTGATGTCCTCCTCCTGGGAGCTGTGGGTAGCCCTGATTTACTACGGCTCTATTTTTCTTCGTGTAGGCCTCATGGATGTCCTGAAACTTTCGGCAGTCCTTGAGGAGGTGAGTTGCCTTGGTCTTGCCTGTTGTCGGGGGGTTACCCCCGAGTAGGGGCAAGGCAGGTGCTAAACGCAAGGTCAAAGGGGCTGTTTGACTGAGTAAGCTGGCTACCCGGTACTTGCTACCCGGTAGGCTGCTATCCGGTCGTACCCACCAATGGCCAGAAGGAAGAATCAAGGAAGTTATGTTCCTCCGAGTAGAGGAGTTGGTCCGAGTAGAGGGAGTGGTTTCCTACTCGGGCCAGAAGTCAATGGATCCGTTCTGACAAAGGATCCCGCGTATCCTGCGTCCGTACGGCGTGCGGTTCAACTTACGGAGCGCGTGATTATCCGCGCTACGGCGTGGCTACAGTGCGGTAGGCGCTTGTCAAGTCATGTCACTGACAGAGGGGACATGACAGGGCTAGGGGCCTACCCTATCTCACTGACAAGGGTGGACAGGTCCCATCTCCGAACGGCGCAATGACTTACGGCGCCAGCGTCAGCGAGAAACCGGAGGCGTGCTCTGTTCTGCAGTGTGCCTGTCCCATCAACCGTACCTTATAGTCTTTTTCTATTCGGCTGGGCACCAGTATATAAGGTGCCCTGCCCCCTCCTGTGCGAGGGTCGACACTCTGGATTGCTTCACTTCACACAGAGAGAACTAGAGAGAAGAGTGGCTACTCGGCTGAAGGCATGTACTGTACTGTGGCTACTCGGTAAACACCCATATAAAGAGAGAGGCAGGAGTAGGGGTGTTACCTCCACACGAGGGCCCTGAACCTGGATAAGATCTTGTTGTTTGCAGTGCTTGAGACATTCCACACGCGGCTACTCGCCGTGTGATCCCTCCCCGAGCACCTCCAGCGTCCATCGGCCCCAAACATTAGCCATCCCATGGCATCTGACGTGATACCACCGCGACAGTTGGCGCCCACCGTGGGGCTGACAGCGGCGCTGGCTGGAGTCCATGTTCGGACGGGACTCATTTCTGCTACTGGGAAGCGCGTGGTCTGTGGCCTTGTCCACAGATTCAGCTCTTTCGACTTTGTCACCGACAACGCCGGAGATTTCGGCGGTAGGCCCATGCCGGCAGGCGGCTCGGTGCTCTCCTTCGGCTCGCACCTAGTCTACGTCGCCACCACCTTCATCCGCGAGTTCCCAGAGGAGGTGCTGGTCGCGGAGGATCCTCCTGATGTGCTCGCTGCCCGCGGAAGGCCGACTGGCTGCTCTGCGGACAGCGTGGAGGTGATGGTGACCGGCCCGGCCACCGATGCCGGGAAGGGCGCGGCTGCTGCCGCGGGGGTCATCGAGGAACCTGCTGGCCCAAGTGGTGCCCAGAGGGTCCACAAGACCTACGAGAAGGACTCGAACATGCCTCTTTCCACAACACCGACGATACCGGCATCCGCCGTGCGGATGGGCATGCCGCCTCCCACCGAGTTCGAGCTCATGACCATGAGGGCGCAGCTCGACCAGCAGCGCCAGGCGCTGCTCGCCGAGCACCTGGAGCTGGAGAAGGTTAGGCTTGAGCTTAGCCTAGACCAGAACGAGTACAACAAGGCCCACGGCTTTATTCCTGTTGTTAGGAAGCCTAGCAAAGTAGGTGCTACTCGTCGCAACTTAGGCGCCGAGATGGCAGTAGTTGGTGAGGCTCCTAGCCAGTCTGCCACTGTAAACACCGCTACCAGGCCAAGATACAGCACCCCCGCAAAAACACTTAGAGCTGCAGAGGCTGTAGCTGCTGAGTTGCCAAACCTTGTCGGCGACGCGCGCGCTAGGCAGCAGGAGAGGCTCAATGAGTTAGTGCTAGAAGCTGCTAGGCAGAATAAGGAGTTCCGGAAAGCCAATCCGGGTGCTGGTGCTTCTCAGATTGTGCACTCGCATGTAGCGGGATCTTATGACCAGGCGTCATCACCGCTCCCCAACCGCGAGAGGGACCAGAGTGTGCACTCTGGGAAGAGTAGACAGATGCAGGTGTACGACCCAGCTCTCGCCGCAAAACAGCGCGCTGTGCCGCGAGAGTCCGGTCAGAAACACAACTCTGCAGGAGCAGGCTATCAAGCCCATAAAGCTCACAGCAAGGGGCAAGACGGAGACAAAGCGGGGCCTTCTCGGCGTCCTGCTGCTCAGCCTACTCGGCAGCGGACGAAACAGCCAGCTGCAGCACAGCCGCGTGCGGCTGCGCCAGCAGCCAACCCGGTGGTGCAACCCGCTGTTGTGCAGGAGAACATATATGATGATGGCTACTCGGCGATGGGGCTAGCCGGCTATGCTGACCCAAGGAATGTTGCTGATCGTCTGGGTGACCGCATGTTGGAGCCAAGTGATGCAAGGTACAAGCTAGACCGGATTAATCTATCCGCGCAACTCGAGAACAAGGGGCCGCCTGGCCCAGAATGCTTTGGCCCTCGCATCATGAACGAGACATCCGTGAACCACTTTCAGCTGGCCAGGGGAACCAAGTGCTACAATGGCAGCACCAAGCCAGAGGACTGGTTGAGTGACTATGTCACAGCCGTGCACATTGCAGCCGGCAACCGGAGATGGGCTGTGCGGTATGTTCCGCAGATGCTAGAGGGTCCAGCTCGGACTTGGCTCAACAACCTGCCCAAGGACAGTATCAATTGCTGGCTGGACTTCTCGGAGGCCTTCATCAGCAACTTCACCAGCACCTACAAGATGCCTAATAGGCCGCAGCAGTTGTCTGCTTGCAAGCAGCGGGAAGACGAGACCGACCGCGAGTATCTTACTCGGTGGAGCAACTTGAGGAACACCTGTGAAGGTGTGAATGATGCCCAGGCCATTACTTGGTTTGCGCAGGGCTGCAGGCATGGCAGCATGTTGTGGCAGAAGCTGCAGCGCGAGATGCCGAGTACTCTCGCTGAGACCATCAAGATCGCGGACATGTATGCACTCGGCGACCCAACTCAGCCTCTGATGGACTCTCCTGAGCCGAGAAGGAACTACAACAGCAACAAGCGCAATGATTTCCGCAACAAGCGCAGAGGTGACCGGATTGATACTCGGTATGATCCCGAGGAGGTAAATGCTGTGACTACGGCTGCTGGGAGTAGCCAAAGGCAAAAAACTGCTGGAAGCCAGCACGGGCAAAACCAGAATCAGGGCCAAGGCATCAAGAAGCCGTACAATGCTCCCCAGCAAGGTAGCGGCAACTCGGATCCTGCTCCGAACTTTGTCTTTGGGAGCATGAGGGATGGGCCGTGCAGCTTCCACACTCGGCATCCGGCCAGGCCAGCCAACCACACTACTCGGCAGTGCAGCTGGTGGGAACAGATCAAGAATGAGGGCCTGCCCCCTCCTCCTCCTCTGCCAGCTGCGAATGCCAATGTGCAGCCTACTCGGGCACCTGCTCCCAGGCATGCAGCTTCCCCGAGAAGAGAGAATGTGAACCAGGTGGCTTTAGGAGCCAACCGTACTTCAACAATGACGGCTACCGCAACTACAACAACAACGACCGCAACCGCAACTTCTACACCCGCAACAACAACAGGAACAACAACAACAACAACCAAGGTAACAACAACAACGGCAACAATGGTGGTGGAGACCGCAACCAGTACCAGGAACACCATGAGAGCTACATGATCTTCACCTCTGAGCCTGCCGACAAGCAGTCTCTGCACAGGCGTGCGATGGAGGTCAATGCTGTGATCCCTGCTGTGCCTCACTATCTGCACTGGTGCAACCAAGAGATCATGTGGTCCAGAGCTGATCTTCCTAGGGTGATGCCCAACCCGGGTAGCTATGCTTTGGTGGTGGATCCCACCTTCTTGGGTACTCAGAAGAATGTCAGGTTCAGCAAGGTCCTGATCGACAACGGCAGCATCATCAACATTTTGTACAGAGACACACTCGAGAAGCTCGGGATGGCCGAGAACATGCTGCTACCCAGCAGGACCACTTTCCATGGCATTGTGCCGGGAGTGTCTTGCCCTCCAATCGGCCGCGTCTAGTTAGACGTCCTATTCGGTACCAGGGAGAACTGCCGCACTAAGAGCTTGGCGTTCAAGGTAGTTGACCATCAGAGCTCATACCATGCCCTACTCGGTAGGCCTGCTCTCAGCAAGTTCATGGCTTCAACCCATGCTGCATACTTGAAGATGAAGACCCCTGGTCCCAATGGAGTCATCACCATCTCTGGTGATTACAAGAGGTCTTTGGAGTGTGCCGCTGCTGGCTCTCAGCTGGCGGAATCCATGGTCATTGCTGCCGAGAAGAAGAAGATGTATGAGGTGGTGGCCATGGCGCAAGCAGCGCAAGGTGGTGCGCCTGGTATGCCGAGTTCCCAGTACGGGACTGCGTTCCAGGCGTCCCAGGAGACAAAGAAGGTCCAGGTTGATCCTGAGTTCCCAGACCGTGTTGCCATCATTGGCGCCGGGTTGGGAGAGAAATAGGAAAGCGAGCTCATCCACTTCCTCCGTGAGAATCAGGACGTCT
Source organism: Alopecurus myosuroides (assembly GCA_028641055.1). Classification (NCBI taxonomy): domain Eukaryota; kingdom Viridiplantae; phylum Streptophyta; class Magnoliopsida; order Poales; family Poaceae; genus Alopecurus; species Alopecurus myosuroides. The sequence continues at coordinate 205,291,477 of CM054063.1, read as the reverse complement.
TTGCCTGGTCCAATGAGGATTTGCCGGGTGTCCCAAGGGAGTTGGTTGAGCACTCGCTACACGTGCGGCATGATGCCAAGCCAGTGAAGCAGGCGATGCGCCGCTTTGGTGATGAGAGGAGGAAAGCTATCGGTGATCAGATCACCAAGTTTCTGATAAGCAACTTTATCATGGAGGTATTGCATCCGGATTGGCTAGCCAACCCGGTCATGGTTGAGAAGAAGAAGGAGGACCCCAAGGCCGATACCGCATGGCGCATGTGCGTGGACTACACCGACCTGAACAAGGCCTGCCCCAAGGATCCCTTTCCGCTACCCCGCATAGATCAGGTGATCGATTCCACTGCTGGTTGTGAGCTTTTGTCTTTCATAGATGCCTAATCTGGTTTTCATCAGATAGGTCTCAACCCTACTGATCAAATAAAGACTGCCTTTATTACCCCGTACGGGGCTTATTGCTATCGTGTCATGTGCTTTGGGTTGCGGAATGCTGGGGCTACTTATCAGAGATGCATGCAGAAATGCTTGCATGATCAAATTGGCAAAAATGTGCAGGTGTACGTAGATGACATTGTCATCAAAACGAATAAAACACATACTCTGCTTAGTGACATTGAGGAAACATTTGCCAACTTGCGCAAGTACAAGATGAAGTTGAATCCGACTAAATACACCTTTGGCGTCCCGGCTGGCAAGCTACTCGGCTTCTTGGTATCCAGTCGGGGCATTGAGGCCAATCCTTCAAAGATAAAAGCTATAGAGAGCATGTCTTTGCCGAGATCACTAAAGGATGTGCAAAAATTCACTGGTTGCTTGGCTTCTCTGAGCCGCTTCCTGGGCAGAATGGGCGAGAAGGCCTTGCCTCTGTATCAATTGATGAAGAAGAGCGACAAGTTTGTCTGGACACCGCAAGCTGATGTAGCATTCAAGGAGTTGAAAGCCATGCTGGGTAGCGCTCCCATCTTGGCTAGTCCGCTATCCAAAGAGCCAATGCTGCTATACATTGCTGCGACTAACCGAGTGGTCAGTGTTGTGATTGTGGTGGAGAGAGAAGAGGAAGGCAAAACTGTGCAGCGGCCAGTATATTATCTCAGTGAGGTGCTGTCCAGCTCCAAGCAGAACTACCCGCATTACCAGAAGATGACTTATGGCGTGTACCTGGGCGCCAAGAAGCTGAAGCATTATTTCCAAGAGCATCCCATCACTGTGGTGAGTTCTGATCCCATCTCGGACATCATGGGAAACAAGGAGGCAAGTGGCAGAGTAGCCAAGTGGGCGATTGAGATGGCCGCGTACGCTCCTGCGTATGCGAGAAGAGAAGCCATCCAGTCACAGATCCTAGCAGATTTTCTGGTGGATTGGGCTGAGGTGCAATATGAGCCTCCTTCTCCGGTAGCCAACTACTGGAAGATGCATTTTGATGGCTCCAAAATGAAGGAAGGCCTGGGTGCTGGCGTGGTGCTCACGTCGCCCAAGAGAGATCAACTCAAATATGTGCTGCAGATCCATTTCAAGGCATCCAACAATGTAGCAGAGTACGAGGCCGTGGTACACGGCTTGAAGGTGGCCAAGGAAGTTGGCGTGCAGCGCATCATATGCTATGGCGACTCGGATCTAGTGGTGCAGCAAGTTTCAGGCACTTGGGATGCTCTGGATGCCAACATGGCGTCATATCGGTTTCTGGTGCAAACCATGACTGGTTTCTTTGAAGGGTGCGAGTTCAAACACATACACCGAGCAGAGAATGAGGCAGCTGATGAGTTGTCCAAGTTGGGGTCTTCTCGGCAGTACATCCCGGCTGGGGTTGCCTTGGAGCATTTGAGAAAGCCATCTATCAAGCCATCCCCCAACTCGGAGTCTATATTCGTTCCTTCTCTGCCTGGTGAGGAAGCTGTTCCCATGGAGATTGACTGGGAGGTTGCAAAAGAGAACCCAAGGACTGCCGTCTCCATCCCGGGAACTGGCACCTGCAACCTCTTACTCGGGGACTGCCCCTCCCAACTCGGGGACTGTCGCATTCATTGAGGGGGTCCTTGCTGAGTGCTCGGGGACTCGTCTCCAACTCAGAAGAAGAAGAAGTGGTGGCTGATCCAATGGAACTGGACGAACCAGTGTTTCCCATCCGGGAGACACCGAGTTGGGCTCTGCCCATATTATCCTTTCTAAAGGACGGCACCTTGCCCAGTGATGAGGTTATATCGAGGCAAATTCAGAGAAGATCCAAGGGCTATACAATCTTCAGAGATGTGCTGCATAAAAGAAGTCCTACTGGTGTGCTGCAGCACTGTGTAGAGCCAGAAGAAGGAGAAGAAATTCTGGTGGAGATACACCAAGGAGAATGCGGGCATCACACCTCTTCTCGGGCTATGGTCAACAAGGCTTTTTGGCATGGCTTCTTTTGGCTCACTGCCTTGAAGCAAGTTGAAGATATTGTGAGAAAGTGCAATGGCTGCCAAAGATTTGCAAGTAAGATTCATATGCCAGCTTCCGAGTTGAAGACCATTCCCATTACTTGTCCATTTGCTGTCTGGTGCTTGGATATGGTGGGCCCTTTCAAGCCGGCTAGAGGCAACATGACTCACATCTTGGTCATGGTTGACAAGTTCACAAAGTGGATTGAGGTAAAGCCTATTAGGAAGTGTGATGGAGCCACTGCTGTGAGTTTTCTGAAGGATGTGATCCTGAGATATGGCTACCCACACAGCATTATCACGGACAATGGTACAAACTTTGCTGAGGGTGCTTTTGCGAGGTTCTGCAGAGATAAGCGCATTCGGCTAGATGTTGCATCTGTTGTGCATCCTGCCTCCAATGGGCAAGTTGAAAGAGCAAATGGCATGGTCCTATCAGGCATAAAGCCAAGGCTGATTGAGCCGTTGCTGAAAACACCTGGGTGTTGGCTAGACGAGTTGCCAGCGGTGTTGTGGAGTCTAAGGACTACCCCTAACCGGTCAACCGGCTACACACCATTCTTCCTGGTATATGGAGCTGAGGCCATGTTGCCCACTGACCTAGAGCATGACTCGCCCCGTGTAACGCTCTACACGGAGGCAGAGGCTAGAGAAGCTTGAGAAAATGACGTTGACCTGCTAGAAGAAGCAAGAGAGCTAACTCTGTCGCGTTCAGCTGTTTACCAACAAAACTTGAGGCGTTATCATAGCCGGAAAAATGAACCCAAGGGTTTTCCGAGAAGGAGACATGGTGCTTAGGCTCGTGCAACGCACGGCCGGGATGCACAAGCTTTCCCCTCCGTGGGAAGGGCCTTTCATTGTGAGCAAGGCCTTGCACAATGATGCCTACTATCTAATTGACGCACAGCCACCCCAGAAAACCAGGCCGGATAGGGCTGGAGAGGAATCCAAGCGCCCTTGGAATGTAGCTCTACTATGACGTTTTCACTCATGAGCAAACTGTGTATGTATCTTCTTATCCGAGTTAAACTCCTATTCGGCAATCTGAAATTGAACTCGGGGACTGCCCTCGTCCAAATTGTTCTTTGTGTTTACTCTGTTTTACTTTATCTATTCGGTTGAACCACTTAGAATTTCAAAAGCATACAAAGTAGTGTGTTTAATCCCACCGGACACTCTGCGACTCTGCTGCTGTCCGCAACCCGGCTTCATGGCAAGCCAAAGAACAAGCCAAAGGGCCAATGAACACATGAAAAATTGCAAAGGAAAGAAAGTGTGTGACAACCGAATAGAGTGTTTTTTACTGTTTTTTCTTTTCGGCTAAGTGGTGGGCAGCGTTACTATGATTTTTCTAAGTGGCTAAGTATTTGAAACTCTAACTTTGAACTCTTGTGACTCGACTACCAAAAAAGAAACAAGTTGCAGGTAAGAGCTGAGATAAAAAGGAAGAGTGGATAAAAAATGCAACTCAGGGACTTGCATATTAACGCAACCCGGCATTGAGCCAGGGTTGCTAAGAACTTCAACTAAAATAAAACTGAGTAGCAAAAAAGACTTAATAGTTTGATACATTTGCACCCGGCATCCCGGGGATCTGATAAAAGTTTAAGGAAACAATTTTTTAGGCATTCACTAGTTGGAGGTAGCGGTGTTGTCCACGTTGGCGTTGGCAGCATCAGCCTCAGAGTTGGCGTTGGCAGCTTCTGAAGTTGCAGTGGCAACCGAGATGGGGTCGGTGGCCGAGGTGGATGCAGTGGACTGAGTCCTGAGTAGCGCCGTGGCGTCAGGTGCCGCACCAGCAGTCGAGCCCAACTCGGGAGCCGCTTGCTGGATCACCATCTCGGTGCTGATGGTGGCCTCCTGGGCGCTGGCTTCCGGCTTCTCGGCTTCGGCATCAACCTTGGCCTTCCCCTTCCCCTTCCCGGACCCTCCCTTGGCGGCATCCTCTTCGAACACGCTCAAGTTCTCCGACTCGGTGTCCTCATCTTCATCGTCGCCCTCGCTTTCAACTTCAGTGTCTGACTCGGGGAGGCCGTCGATGTAGGTGGCGGTGTCCACGTAGGAGGCTACCTCATAGGCTGATGCTTTCCGGCGAGCAACGCAATCGGGATCCTTGGTCCATTTGGAGTCTTGGCGCATCTCAAGGATCCTGTCGAGGTTAAGGTTCTCATACCAGCTGCAGATAAAATGAAGCAACTCATCCGCTCCTGCCCGAGCTGCCGAGGCGCACCATTTCTTCAACTCGGCCTTCACGCCGTCCAGCTTCTCCGTGAGCGCGCTAAAGCTGTCTGGCGCAGATTGATCCGGCCAGAACAGATCATGGAGTTTGTACGCTGTGGACACCATGGTGGTGCCTAGGCCCTTGAGTTGGCGGAGTTGGGTCTTGATGCTCAGAAGATTGTCATTGACGCTGGACTTGGTGTTGATGGGCATCCCGGATGCGGCTCGGAGTTGTTGTGCCTTAGGAGTGCTGGCGGCGCGGAGATAAGGGAAGATATCTGAAAGAAAAACCAGCAAGAGTTAGAAATGGAGGCGGAGAAGAGAGAAAACCAGAAAGAAAAGTGGCAGAGAAGAGAAACAACCAGATGCAGAGAAGAGAAGACTTACTTTTGAGATCCACCAGCAGCGCATCCAACTTTATCTTCCAGTCCTCCTCATCAGCAATGTGCCTATCTTCAATGCTGCGTGCATTGGAGATTTGGAGGACGAGTTGCGATTTGTGATCCTTCAGCACCGAGATCTCCATCTCAAGCGCCTTCTCTTTGGCCTTGGCTGCTGTCTTGATCTCCTCCTTCTCGGCACCTTGATCCAAGGCATCCTGGAGGGCAGTCTTGAGCTGAACCTGCATCTGCTCGAACTCGGCGCGCTCTGCGTCGCGTTCCTCCTTGAGCTCCGCATCTCGGGTGGCCAGCTGCTGCTGCACCTCGGCAGGCATCAAGCAGTTGAGATGCTGCTCCCGGAATTTCTTGTATTCTTCTACAAAGAGAACAACAGTATTAGCAGAGTAACCAAGTAAAGGAGGCAAGTGGCAGAGTAGCTGACAACTCACCTTCCAGTTGTTTGATTTTGCTTTCGGCAGAGGTAGAGAAGATGTGGCAGTGTTCATGCTGCTCCTTCAGTTCGTTAAATTTGCCTGCAGAGTAAACAGAGTTAGAGCAAAAAGCAAACGCGGGCGTAAACACAAAACGCACAAACCGAATAGATGAAAGCTTACTTTCTAACTCAGAAAGTTGGAGAGTACGGTCCAGTGCCGCCTGCTCCATTGCTGCATCATCTTTTCGTTTGGCTTCAAGAGCCGCGATGCGGTTCTTGGCTACGCTGTGGTTCCAGAGCAGCCGGCGGAACACATTGGTCCTCTTCAGGAGGCTATTCTGTGGAAGAGAAGAAAATGAGTTAGAATTTTTTTGAAGATTTTGCCCAAGAAGACGGCAACTCGGTTGAGTACCCATCTACTCGACCCGAATCTCGGGGACTGGGGAGTAGCTAAGAGGAAAAGAAGAGAAGAAGAAAATAAAAAAGGCAACTCGGAAAAGGAAGAAAAGCAAGGAAAGCAAGAAAAACTTACAGCATATGTTTGCTCGATGTCCTCGGCGGCTTTGCGGAGGCAGAACAGTTTCCCGGCTAATGTGCAGGTGTCGGAGGCGATGGTCATTGGAACAGAGCCGGTGTCGTCCTTGTTCCAGTCGACGCGGTAGTGGTCAACTGTGCCCAGAGTGCTGCCGTTCCATTTCTCGATGTCGTGAGCGTTCCTCTCCCAGACCTTGTCAACGAAGCCTACCCGGTCCAGGACCGCGGTTAGCCCTTCTGATTCAATCTCGTCCTTACCGGCTTCGCGCGAGTGGAACTTGAGAGGTTTCTTGGCTTTGGACTGATCAGCCACAGCCTTGGCCTGGCCTTCCTTCCGGGCGGACAGCCGCTTCTCGCCCTTGGCCAGGGAGATGCTGTGCTGCTGGGACACCTCCAGCAGGTATGATGGCCAGCTGCCTTGTACGCGGACAGCACCTCCAGCACTCGACCCTTCGCCTGGGCCAGCAGATCCAACAACAGCGCCAACGGTGAGTTGCGTGCTCTTTGGTGCCTTGGGTGGTGGCATCAGGTCCCCGTACTGCGCAACCTTGCGCGGTGGATTCTTCCGAATAGTTGTAGCTTCAGGCTTGGTGGTCTTCTTGGGAGCAGTGTCCGCCCGAGAAGCGGATGGAGGCGCTTGGCGTGAAGTGGGTGGAAGCATAAGTTGAGAAGCAGTCTTGGGTGTGTTCTATTTTGGTGGAGGGCTTGGTGCTGTTGGTGGAGTAGCCTGCTGGGTAGGCGGCACAGGGGGCTGGCTACCCTGCGCAGCTTCTGGCTGCGTTTGGCTCTGGAGCACGGGCTCCACCACGGTCTTCTCAAGCCGCTGCTAGGCAGCGGGATCGGGTCTTGTGTCAACATGTTCTTCTACCCGCGGCCTGGCCGCGGGTCATCTTGAGCTGCAGCTTGTTCTTCCTGCTGCTCGGTGTTGTCAGCTGGCCGCTAAGGGCGGCACGGTCTTGGTTCTCAGCATCTTGTTCAACATTCTCCCCAGCCGAGGTAGCTGGGGGAGAGGGAGGCGTCTCGTTGTGAGCAGCATCCTGCGCACTCTGGTACGCGTAGGTTTGCTGCTCCAAGTTCTCATCATCTTGGTCACCAGCGCCCGTGTTATCGGCGCCGGTGTCTTCTTCTTCCAGCTTCACCGGAGAGGGCGCACACATCCTATCCTGCGGTGCTAGCTCGTCTTCATCGTCGGAGAGGTCGACAAGCTTCTCGAGGTCCACAACGGGTTTCCTCTTAGTACGAGTGGGGGCCGCGGCAGCGTCAGTATCCAGAGGATCGCTGGAGGAAGAAAGCAATTCAGGAAAAGAGACAGAGAGCAGAACAGCGAGAAGCAGTAGCGAGTTGGTGTTCGGATGGAACAACTTACCCTTTGCGGGAGGGGGGTTGCCTTCTGTTGGTGGTGACCTTCTTGCTACCCGCCTTCTTCGGCTTCTTGGGAGCAGGTTCTTGGGCACCGCTGCCCACTCTCTTCCAAGTTGTGGGCGCATCCACTGACAGAGGGTTAACCTCCAAGGCCTCGTCATCATCCTCCTGCTCGGGATCCTCTGCAGAGTAGAAGAAAGAAGAGATCCAGAAGCAGAGAAGGAAATCAAACTGTGTTGCTGATAAGCAGATAGGTGAACTTGGTCACCTTCGTCATCCTCGGACTAGTCCCGAATAGACGCATCAACTCGGTGCTTACCAGGCTGAGTGGCATGTGGGATGCAGAGAGTGTCCTGGGTGTCGTAGGCCTTCTCATCATCCTCTTCTCGGTCATCATGCCAGTTTCCCTCGAAGACTTCAATGTCTTCTTCTCCCTGGCGATCGATGTCCTGGAAAGGCAAACAAATGGCACAGTGAGTTGAGTTCTCGGCTATGGGGTCCTACTCGGAGCAACATGCAAACAAAAAGCATATTTGGCTACGTATTTCTACCCGGCAGGGCATGCAAACATAAAGCATATAAAGCCAAAGGGGTATTTTGTGATGTCCTACTCGGAATAACATGCAAACATAAAGCATATTCAGCTAAGGATTTCTACTCAACCCGGCATGCAAACACAAAGCATATAAAGCCAACAAGTTACTTATGATGTTCTACTTGGTGCAGCATGCAAATACTAAGCATACAAAGCTGAGAAGCCATCTAATCGGTATCAAAGTGCAGAAGTAAAACACAAAGTACTAACCTGTCCAATACGCTTGGTGCGGCTATACGGCTCGAAGCCATACAGCCAGTTGTCATTCAGCGTGGTATGCATGATGGGCCTGGCCCAGACAGCCACCTCGGCCTTAGTGAGCTCGAAAGTTGTGGTCCTTGTGCAGTCACGGGCTCCTCCCATATAGCACATCTTGTGCGAGCGGCGCTAGAGCGGGAGTACTCGGCGTGAGATCCGGCATGCAATTGGATCATCCTGGCGAAGCCCCTCCTCTTGCAACTCGGCCAAGCGTCGCTCAACCTGGATGACATCCTCGATGGTGGTTTTCGGGTGGTAGCCCTAGTTCTGCTGAGTTGGCAGGGCATTCTTGAAATTGGGAAGGCCTATCCGGTCCTGGATCGGCTTCCCGTCTTCAGTGGCGACATTCTTCACGTAGAGGAAGTTGCGCTGCCACTTGTGCACAGATTCCAATCCCTTGGCTCGTGGATGGCTACCAGTGGAGCGCTGCAGCATCATAGCGCATCCCGTCTGGGTCATGGCGCGGGCGGCATCGGTCTTTCCCGGGTTGGGGATACTCTGTTTGCGGAGAAAGAAGTACCGTGCCCATGTGTGGATAGTTGGGTACACGCCCAGAAAGGCTTCGCACACCACGGCGTGGGTGGAGAGCATGATGAGAGAGTTGGGTGGAAGATGGTGTGGGTGAAGGCCAAAGTGGTTGAGGAATTTGGAAGAAATCGGAAATCGGAAGGCCGAAGCCGCGCTTGAAGTGCGCAAGAAAGACAACATATTCGTCTTTCTCTGGTTTGGGTACGATCTCCGTACCTGGATGGCGGCACATCATGCCGGGAGGCACGCGGAGCGTGTTCACGAGCCATTGACAATCCTCTACGGTGACCTCAGAGCCTTCCCAGCCGGCGCGGGCGGCAGCATCGTCATCTTTGTGGGAGGCCATGGCGACGGAGATGCGCGGGGGAGATTGAAGGCGGAGACGCTAGTGGGAGATGCGAATCGGAGTTTAGAGGCGGAAGAAATCTCTCTCTGTCTCTCTGGCGGCACGTCGAGCAGCGGCGCGGCAAGCGGTTGTGGTGGCGGTGTGCTCGACGGCGGCGGAGAGATGAAGGGGCAAGAGATGGGAAAGAGCAGGAAAGAGAAGAGGGGAGCGTCGAGGGGGTATTTATGTCACACCCCAGTTTTTGGATTCTTGGACTGTGCTCAAGAAGACAAAAATTAGGGCCAACAATTTTTTTTATAACAACATGATTGTTTGAACTACCATGTGTTTGTAATCTTAAACATATTTGCAACACAAGTTTTGTTTCTATATGAAACCAATTGTTTCTGAAAAATATTCTTATTATTTTTTTCCTGATGTTTTCCTATTATCACTTGAGAGATTTTATTCCAAGACTTGGATCATTATGGTTGGCAACTTAAAACAAACTTTTAACTTTGTTGAATCCAAGAAAAGAAGTTTCCAAAATAACCTATGGAAGTTTTCTTTTAACTTTCCCATAGGAAACAATGTCTGAGAATAAGGCCAAATACCTGTTTTCAACCATAGTTTTCACCAAGCTATAAATTGTTATTTTATGATTTCTTGGCATGTAATTAATCCTTGATATATATACTACAAAGCTATAAGCTCACTTTTATTTTTGGTAAAATAAAAACTATCTTTTGCTTGATGTGTTTGAGGTTTAAAATTAAGGCAGAAAAAGACATTTTGGGAAACAGATAAAAACAGGAAGTATACCTTTTCCTCCAATGTTTTCATGGCCTTAACTTATTTCAAATTTGTTTTCAAAAGTTGTTTATGAAAGTATATAACATGGTTAACAAATCCATACCTTGAAAACAAATTTTGAGAATCATTTGCACCCTGAAAACAAACTCAACTTTTCCAACTTTCTGTCTGTTTTCAACACTTTGAAAATTTCTAAGTCCTTAGTCTGAATTTTCTGAATTTTTCTTGAACAGCAGGAGATACACTTTTGCACCTTTGAATTCTTGTTGATCCCTTGATATTTTGGAAGTGTGGCCTGACCTAGCTTGTTGACCAGGGTTCCTACTCGACCAATAATGCATTGGATACCTTCTAGAAGCTTTAGGCTCGAACTTATTAGAGAGAGAAGAGGTGATGATGTGGCAGAAGTGGGAGCCCATCCCTTTGACCAGATTGGTTTGCCACTTGCTCCACTTGCACCCCTTGGCCAGGATAAGACCTGCACACCCACATTCTTGGTGACTAGGGAAAGCCAGTGCACTTTTTGGAAAAGACCATAAGCCCTAGGGTTTGCTCTATGCCATTATTGGCATCCACCCGAGCTCCCCGAATTGCCCTCGAGGTTCCTCCCTCAACTATAAGTGCCAGGGCCGTGCCTTTGCGTCCCTGCACCTCTCTCACTCCCTCCTAGATCCCCAAGTCACTTGGACCCCGAGCCCTTGTCCCTAGAGCCCTTGAGCTCGAGTTTCTAGCCGCCGGAGAGCACCACGGTCTCGGCCAAGCCCTGCTCGCACCCCTCTCTTCCAGCCCCTCCTACTGCCATAGAAACTTTCCCCATGTTCCTGTGAACCTCCCGGACACCTCCCCACCTCCTCTAGGCCCCGGAGGCGCCGCCGCCGTCCACTCGCCGCCGCGGTCACCGCGCAGCACGCCGGTCGTGTTACACCCCGTGAGGCCGCGCCGAGCGCCACTTTCGCCGCCCCTCAACTCCCCGAACACCCTGCAACCACCACCGAGCGCCGCAACCCTCCCCGAGCCTCCCCAAGGTGAGCTAGAGCCGCCCCCTTTTCCTTCTCCGTCGGGTCAGTGAGAGAGGGTGAGAGGAGGAAGAAGAAGCTCGCGGACCGTTCGATCTCTGATCAACGGCCGCGGTTGAACGCGACGTTTCCCGCGCCCGCGCTTGCGTGCGCAGTGCAGCTGGGCTGCGCATCTTCCTAGTTGGGCCGCGGCCTCGCAGATCCAACCCGTGTGCTGTTTGTGTTTATTCATTTAATTTTGCACAGAAACTTGTACCTCCACTTTGGACGTGGTAAAAATACTAAACATGTGAAATAAAATCTGTAAAAATTCATGGATCTAGAGAAATGAATAAACCATAGGAGCTTTGCAGATCTACTTTTGGACCCATGTTTTGAACACAATAAATGTTTTGCCACAGACTGTCAGTGGGAATGTTTTAGCTATTATTTTTAAAATATGTGACCAAATGGAACAAACTAAACTGTTATGGATAGGTATTGGAAATATCTATCCAATGCACCTAACCTCACATCAAGGTGAGTTATGAAATGAAAATTCCATCCAGTTTACTAAAAGTCCAGTAGCCTTTTCTATGATTTTTATAAGGAGTTTAAAAATGATTTTTGGAGCAAATCCAACTGGATGAGTTTTGTATTGATTAGATATATCTTATCCTAGATTAGATTAATTTTTGAAGCTCTAGATTATTTTTGGTGGATAGATCTAGAGACAACACTTTTTAGTTTCTGTTTTTAATTGTGTGCTTGTTTTAAATGAGTTGTGTGGATGTTCTGATCTTGTTTCCTAGCTTGTATAAAGTTGTTAGTGCTTGTATTAAGTTGTTTTCTTACAGTACCTCTACCCTAGAAAGTGTGTGCATGTTTGGAAACTAAAATAAAAATGAGATAGCAGTTGATAACTTCTAGCTTTATTATTTGGAATTATTGGGAGAGCTAGATCTCTGTGTGCGGGATATATTAAATTTTGTGCTATGATTGCTATGGATCCAGTACCATTTAGGTACTGTTATTTTGAAGTTAATACCTCTGTTAGCTTGCATGCCTTTTTGTAGTGAAGCATGTGTAGGTTTTGTTATTCTTATGCACTAGTATTGTTTTCACTAGAATAAATGGCCTTGTAATATTTTACTTTGTTATACTAATTTTTGTCATGAGTAACCAGAGGCTTAGTACCTCTTTTACCTTGGTATTAGTGGGCCCATAACCCACTGGTTCCATTGCATCTTGGTTGAGGATGGAAATCCTCAACCATGCACCTGTGAGAGATTAACATGTTTAATTATATGATTGATTTCTATTTTTCCACCATGGAAAATATAATTGTTTGATTTCACTTTTGCAAGTGAGAAGTTTGTTTCTTATCAGAGGATACTAGTATGTTAGATGTGATCCATTTGTTAGCCTAATATTCCTTAGAGGTACCATGTTAAGAAATGGTTCACTATTGAGTGCTAAATTAAATTATTTGCAGATGATCTAAATTCCTTGTGATTGATAGATTGTTTGTGAATGATTTTAAATTGAGTGTTTGGATTTTTGAAAATGTTTATATAAATTTTCATCAAGTGCATAGCTACTGGTTGCGTAGGTTCTACCATGTTTTGCTTGCTAGAAATTGTTTAAGAAAACAGAAATTGCTAGAATTAATTTGTGCATGCTTAATAGTTGTTTCATGGAATTATTTTTGATGTTATTGCTTCCTAGCATGAGCATGATTTGTGTACTGTTATTAGGTACATTTGTGTTCATGACTTTCTTGTTTATAATTAAGCATCATGATAGCATTGTTTGTTTCTCTAGTATTGAACTAGTGTCACCACTAGGAGATGGTGATTTTAGCTATAGTTTGGTCATCTTTTACTTTATGAGTGTATGAGTTTATTATAGCATGTTTAGGAAGTACCACTTCTGTTATCATGACATGAATTATTTAGTTGCATGTGCTATGGTTGTAGATTAATAATTATCTCTTATAGCATGTTTGTGTAGATTTTCCATACTAGTATGCTATTAGTGCAGTCCTGTTTTATGCCTGTTTAATAGGAGTATTGTCTTGAGTGAAGATGGTGTTTTAGATTATTTTTATGACTTGATTCTTTGGTTATTAGCTACTGGTTGTTTGTTAAATTTTCATGATTGATGGATTCCATAACTTCAAGTAAACACTAAGGTAGTAAATAAGTAGCCTATTCATCTGTGGTGTGTTTACCTGCTGTTTGGAAGTTGTCTGAGTGTGCACCTTAGCATGAGTGTTATACTTGTGTTATTTGTTGTGCTAGTGTTGTTGTTGTGCCTAAGAGTATTTTATGAAACTAAAACATCCAACTAAGACCATGAAAACATTAAGTGATAGTTGTTTGTGGTAAGTAATACCCACTGCCATGGGTATTGTTCTGTCTGTTTGTTTTTACCTTAGTAACCTAACCTTTGGCACCCACAAGCTATAATTTTTAGCTTCTCATATATCTTGTTATGAGAGTGGTACACCACTCCATAGGTGGTATATGAGATGTGGGATATGGTTTCCTGAATCATATGTTTGTCTGACGATAGTTTTGTACCCTGAGAGCTATGTGAAGCAGTTTTCTCAATAACGTTTGTGAGTTTGCGCTATTACATTTTTGCTTGCTGTATGTGTTGTTTAGCATAGTTGTGTGTCTTTTAGACCTGAGTGTGTGTCTTGTATTCTTTTACGACGCTAGAAAACGAAGAAGAAGAGGAAGCAGTTGTGGAACTGTGCGTCAAGTTCAAGTTACTTCAAGGCCAGGGACATTAAGAGACTTGAGGCAAGCCATCCTGATGCTTGCTGTTATCATACACTTATCATTATCTATCATGCATGTTTTACTTCTGAAAAGTTTTACAAAACTTTGGTTTCCAAGCAAACTATTTTTTTTGAGTGAGGACTACTACTACTTTTATATATACTATGCCAGTAGTTGAAACTTGGTGTTACCAAGCCCATAAGCCACCATATGGCATTCATTACCATCACAAATATTAGTCCCTAAGTGGACACCTTAAAATTGTGTTTCCACCAAACAAAGGCTTTATGGAAAACCCGGAGAAAAGACGGATCCTTATTCTCCGGAGGAATGTGGAAGTGGTCATTTTTGGGAAAATGGTGTTTTTCAAAAATTACACATAACCTAGTCTTCGCCGGACAACCTTTACCGTACTGCCACCGTACCCCAACATGGGCACGAGGCTTAACTTGAAGTTTGTTCTTGTTAGTGTGTGCTATCTCAATTGCTATAAGGGACGTCGTGCCCTCGAACCGAATGTCGTCAAAACTCCCAATGTTGAGACATATAAAGTGTGGGATTGATTTTCCCTCCGGACGCATTCGTTGAGGCTCCCGTCTAGGCAGAGTGGGACTTGATTGCCAGGGAGAATAAACTCAACTGAGAGATAGACATATTCTAGCTTGAACATAGTGGATGGCTATGATCAGTTATCTGATGTTTTACATACTGTTGTTACAGAACAACCACGGCAGGTGTACTGGATCTGGTGGATGTGTACACCTCTGCAGAGTACAACTTTTTCGAAGAAGCCGCGTCCTCGGATATGGACAGTTGAATGGCCATGTAGCTAGCATTGTGTCAATTTTTTCAAAAAGATGTTTTCAAAAGGAGTGTTGAACTCGGGAAGTTCGTAAAGGAAGAAAACCTTGTACCATGGAGGTACCGATGGTGAAAAGCCAGAAGTTGTTTTACAAGAAGTTTTGCAGAGAAAATCTTTCTCTCTAAGCAAACATCTGGAAATTGATTCCAAGGGGTTTTGCAAAGAGAAAACTTTCTTCTAATAAAGTTTTATAAAACCTCTTGTACATGCGATATCGACAAGAGAAACAAAGCTATACTATTTTCTTCTGAAGTATCTTCTTCAGCGAAGATACAGATTAACCTGTCTGCAACTGTGGTTTCATCCTATATGAACACCATTGATAGTGAACCCTATCTATAGCCTACCTATTACACCATATAAGCATACTTTCATCTTTGTTAAGTTACATGATGGATGTCTTGCTGAGTACATTCAAATGTACTCATTATGGTTTCGCCCCTGGTATCTACTTGCCAGACTTTGAGAAGGAGTCTCAGAAGAAGATCGACGAAGAGGAGTACGGAGCTGATGGCTATGCGAACTAGGATCGTCTCCGGGTCAGCAGTCTGTCGGTGAAGGCGTGACTTGGGCTCTACCGCGTATGAGTGTGTTTAGTCTTCCGCTGTGTGTGTTGTGTGTTGCCCTGCGTGGCAGATGTTCAGGTTTTGGTCAAGTGACCAATCCCCTTATGTAAGTGTTTGTGCAACCGTGTAATGGATATTGTATCTGTGTACCAACTTAATATGTTGTTCGCGACTGAATTCCTGGGATCGTGAATGTATGCATATCAGGGGTGTCCTTGAACAGTGGTATCAGAGCTATCCTGACCTTAGGAGACCTTAGTTAGCATGCACGTTAGCTAGTACTCTGACAATGGAAGTAAACCAAACCAGGTCACTAAGCTGACTATTTTTCAAAAGGATTCTATACTCCATCCCCTCTGGGTTTCAAAAACCCTATGTACCCTAAGGTTAAAAAGGGAGCATCTTAAAATTTTGCACACTATTACCTAACTTAACCCACTTTAAAATCTTGTGTAGATGGAAGTTATCTTCACCAAGTCCTTCCGGCTGGGATCGCATGCACCTTGCTACCGCCGTTTTGAGGAGGATTTGAGCAAGATGGCTCATCTTATCGGTCGTCCCACCCCTGAGTTGAAGGGAGCCCAGATTCACCATGATGGACGAGAATTGTCCTGGTTGGTGGTCTGCACCATCCACGCACCTTTGCTAGCACCGTCAACCCCAGAGATCATTTGGGAAGTCGTGGCGAACAGTTGGGAAGATGGTATCCTTAGGGTAATGCAGCTGGTCATTGCCAAGCTTGCAAACTTCTTTCACGACAAGTTTGCAGGAACCCCTTATAGAGACTTTGGGAGACGCGACGAGGATGACAGGCCAGTAGAAGTCACTGGAGACTTTGTGTTTGCTCGTCATTTCCAGCACCTGGAGGGACAGCTGTACAACACCCAACTCTCCCTTGATAAAGTAAGGGCAGATTATGACCTGCGAGGAAGGGAGATAGATCAACTAGAAGCCGGTCTTGGTGCATCTTCGGTTACCGAGCGTCGTCTCAAGGTACTGAAGAAGACCATGAAGTACACTGACTCCCAGCACCGCACAAGAGTGAGAGCCCTTCAGCTTCAGCTTGCAGCCAGCAAGGCCAGAATTGAAGAGCTGGAGGAACAGCTACGCGCTTACTCGAGCACTTAGGATGGCCGCAGGAATGTTAGGAGTTGTGTAATCCCCACCGAGACGCTTGTTTGTCTGAACTTTGTTAGAACTTGGAGTGTACTAGTTGTGTTGTAAACCTTATGCTTAGCCTTGTGAACCCTTGAGATAAGATGTGCTTGTTAAGACTCTGTTTCATGCGTATGTTAATCTTGGTTGAGTTGGCGTTTGTTTCTTCGACATTTGCTCGTTGTTGTGGTATATATCGTGCTCATCTCCGTTATGAGCCGGTATGTGTCACCAGTTTTCAAAAGGAAACCAAAACCACCTTTAGTTGCTCTCACCTTACACCGTTCCTTGTCTTCAGCATGGCCAGCAATCTACCTCCATCACCTGAGCCGACAGTGGCTCAACTGTTTGCTCTGCTGAGGGAAGGGAGTGAAGCCGCTCGTGCTGAACACTTTGCCAC
This sequence comes from Alopecurus myosuroides, assembly GCA_028641055.1. NCBI lineage: Eukaryota > Viridiplantae > Streptophyta > Magnoliopsida > Poales > Poaceae > Alopecurus > Alopecurus myosuroides. The sequence continues at coordinate 205,274,852 of CM054063.1, read as the reverse complement.
CCATGTTGCCCTGGAACAGTTGACTCAGCTTGTCATCACCAACGCTGAGAATACTGCTTTCCTTATGAGAGAATACCAGCAACTGCTTGCTGAAGAGAGCCGCAAAAGGAAGACAGTGACGCCAGGAGAAACTAGTTCATGGGTGACTCGCAGCGTTTTGCCTGCGATGCCACAATCTTCAAGGAGGCGTGTGAAGGTCAAGCCTAGAACCACGGGTTGCTTTACCTGTGGACAGGAAGGACACTTTGCTCGTGATTGTCCCAAGAAGAACCATATCCTAGCTCATCCTGATGAACCCCAAGAACGCCAAGGTCCATCCCGTAAGAAACGCAAGAATCTGATGAGTGGACCTCGAGACCAAGCTGATGTTGCAGAAGCATCTGCAACTCATGCCAATGGTACGTTTTCGAACCAAACCTGTGAACCCCCTTGCCTATTTGTCATTTTACCTTGAGAAACCCGACGTAAATGGAACACTAGAAGTGTCACGTCGGACTAAATAAAATCTAACGATACCAACCAAAACCTCCATCTAAATTTTTGTATACCACCCCCCCCCCCGGAATAAATTAAACTTTTTCCGCATAAAATTATTGCCATCTTACAGAGTTGGTAGAACTACAAGTCTTTTAGGAACTCCAAAGAGATACATTACTCCGGAAATAACATTTCACCAACAGGTAAAAGTTTGAGAAAAATAAGATACAAGTCTGTTTTCCAGCACAGACCGCTACACCCATTTCAGTGTAGACCCTAACCTTACCAAGCTCTCACTGATGGGAGCCTAGTTGGGAGGTGAGCTACTCTCACCTGATGCAGAACCCCGAGTCAGTCGACGACGGATTCCCTCCAGTCTCCCAGGCTTAGTGCCACCAGCGTGAGCCTCCACTGGCGCAACCACCGGCGCCACAACTCGTCTTTCTTCCACCACGCCCTTGTCCCGGGTACCAGTCCACCAGTCGTGGATGTCCCAGCATGCGAAGATCATGGCTAACAGGATCACAATGACCGATCCCACCAAGCAGCAGCTGAAGGATAGCACGATGAGGAAGTGCTCCAAGAAATTTGCTCGCTCGAGCAGAGAGACGTACTCCTTAAAGAAGTCATTGATTAACTGGTAAATGAAGCTCATCGTGTGGTGCAATTTGGAGAACCTCGGCTACCCTTTTTATAGCAGCAAGAGCAGAGCCCTCTCCTTCATCAAGCACTACGCGGGAAGAGCCGAAGAATCTAGCCGCAGTGCTCATAAATGGCGTGAAAACACCGCGCACCTCTTCACCAAGTGGCCAGAGCATCAACCTGTCACACTCGCAGCAGTCCTACAGCGAGGTGTCAGCCCATCATGGACTCACAGTGGGCGGGACACCCGGATGCTGAAAGTGTGCGCACCAGATGAGAAGAAAAGGCCACAAGGAGAAGGAGAAACGAGGAGGGCATCGACTGCCAAGTGAGCCCAGCCCCACACGTCAGCAAAACACTCGAGAAAAAAACCTGGGTACATCTAGCTTCTAAGCTTTCCTCCAAATCATGGAAAGCCTACTAGCTGTTTGTAGCCTATACCCTGCCAAACTAGGTTTCTGTGACCACTTATGGGTGGCCAGGACTTTCCTGTCGATTTTAGGAAAGTGAAATTTCTTGTTTTGGGGTACCTTAGAAAAGAAACTTTTCTGGGACAAGTTGGTCTTCTAACCCTGGCCTGATAACATGGTTTTAAGAAACAATAAGTTCAAGTTTAGAACATGACACCAAAACCTTTGAAAGGAAAACTTTTTACCTCTGAATTTTGGTAAGGAAAATCAAAGGGGGGAAGGCCCTGTAAATAATGTTACAAACCACCAACACATTTTTGTAAACAAATCATCTAACATTGTTGTTTTGACCATACCCTCTTCTCGCTTGCCTGCGAATCTCGGGACGAGATTCTTTTAAGGGGGGAAGGTCTGTCACACCCCAGTTTTTGGATTCTTGGACTGTGCTCAAGAAGACAAAAATTAGGGCCAACAAATTTTTTTATAACAACATGATTGTTTGAACTACCATGTGTTTGTAATCTTAAACATATTTGCAACACAAGTTTTGTTTCTATATGAAACCAATTGTTTCTGAAAAATATTCTTATTATTTTTTTCCTGATGTTTTCCTATTATCACTTGAGAGATTTTATTCCAAGACTTGGATCATTATGGTTGGCAACTTAAAAACAAACTTTTAACTTTGTTGAATCCAAGAAAACAAGTTTCCAAAATAATCTATGGAAGTTTTCTTTTAACTTTCCTATAGGAAACAATGTCTGAGAATAAGGCCAAATACCTGTTTTCTACCATTGTTTTCACCAAGCTATAAATTATTATTTTATAATTTCTTGGCATGTAATTAATCCTTGATATATATAATACAAAGCTATAAGCTCACTTTTATTTTTGGTAAAATAAAAACTATCTTTTGCTTGATGTGTTTGAGGTTTAAAATTAAGGCAGAAAAAGACATTTTGGGAAACAGATAAAAACAGGAAGTATACCTTTTCCTCCAATGTTTTCATGGCCTTAACTTATTTCAAATTTGTTTTCAAAAGTTGTTTATGAAAGTATATAACATGGTTAACAAATCCATACCTTGAAAACAAATTTTGAGAATCATTTGCACCCTGAAAACAAACTCAACTTTTCCAACTTTCTGTCTGTTTTCAACACTTAGAAAATTTCTAAGTCCTTAGTCTGAATATTCTGAATTTTTCTTGATCAACAGGAGATACACTTTTGCACCTTCGAATTCTTGTTGATCCCTTGATCTTTTGGAAGTGTGGCCTGACCTAGCTTGTTGACCAGGGTTCCTACTCGACCAATAATGCATTGGATACCTTCTAGAAGCTTTAGGCTTGAACTTATTAGAGAGAGAAGAGGTGATGATGTGGCAGAAGTGGGAGCCCATCCCTTTGACCAAATTGGTTTGCCACTTGCTCCACTTGCACCCCTTGGCCAGGATAAGACCTGCACCCACATGCTTGGTGACCAGGGCAAGCCAGTGCACGTTTTGGAAAAGACCATAAGCCCTAGGGTTTGCTCTATGCCATTATTGGCATCCACCCGAGCTCCCCGAATTGCCCTCGAGGTTCCTCCCTCAACTATAAGTGCCAGGGCCGTGCCTTTGCGTCCCTGCACCTCTCTCACTCCCTCCTAGCTCCCCAAGTCACTTGGACCCCGAGCCCTTGTCCCTAGAGCCCTTGAGCTCGAGTTTCTAGCCGCCGGAGAGCACCACGGTCTCGGCCAAGCCCTGCTTGCACCGCTCTCTTCCAGCCCCTCCTACTGCCATAGAAACTTTCCCCATGTTCCTGTGAACCTCCCGGACACCTCCCCACCTCCTCTAGGCCCCGGAGGCGCCGCCGCCGTCCACTCGCCGCCGCGGTCACCGCGCAGCACGCCGGTCGCGTTCCACCCCGTGAGGCCGCGCCGAGCGCCGCTGTCGCTGCCCCTCAACTCCCCGACCACCCTGCAACCACCACCGAGCGCCGCAACCCTCCCCGAGCCTCCCCAAGGTGAGCTAGAGCCGTGCCCTTTTCCTTCTCCGTCGGGTCAGTGAGAGAGGGTGAGAGGAGGAAGAAGAAGCGCACGGACCGTTCGAGATCTGATCAACGGCCGCGGTTGAACGCGACGTTTCCCGCGCCCACGCTTGCGTGCGCAGCGCAGCTGGGCTGCGCATCTGCCTAGTTGGGCCGCGGCCTCGCAGATCCAGCCCGTGTGTTGTTTGTGTTTATTCATTTAATTTTGCACAGAAACTTGTACCTCCAATTTGGACGTGGTAAAAATACTAAACATGTGAAATAAAATCTGTAAAAATTCATGGATCTAGAGAAATGAAATCTAAACCATAGGAGCTTTGCAGATCTACTTTTGGACCCATGTTTTGAACACAATAAATGTTTTGCCACAGACTGTCAGTGGGAATGTTTTAGCTATAACTTTTAAAATATGTGACCAAATGGAACAAACTAAACTGTTCTGGATAGGTATTGGAAATATCTATCCAATGCACCTAACCTCACATCAAGGTGAGTTATGAAATGAAAATGCCATCCAGTTTACTAAAAGTCCAGTAGCCTTTTCTATGATTTTTATAAGGAGTTTAAAAATGATTTTTGGAGCAAATCCAACTGGATGAGTTTTGTATTGATTAGATCTATCTTATCCTAGATTAGATTAATTTTTGAAGCTCTAGATTAGTTTTGGTGGACAGATCTAGAGACATCACTTTTCTGTTTCTGTTTTTAATTGTGTGCTTGTTTGAAATGAGTTGTGTGGATGTTCTGATCTTGTTTCCTAGCTTGTATAAAGTTGATAGTGCTTGTATTAAGTTGTTTTCTTACAGTACCTCTACCCTAGAAAGTGTGTGCATGTTGGGAAACTAAAATAAAAATGAGATAGCAGTTGATAACTTCTAGCTTTATTATTTGGAATTATTGGGAGAGCTAGATCTCTGTGTGAGGGATATATTAAATTTTGTGCTATGATTGCTATGGATCCAGTACCATTTAGGTACTGTTATTTTGAAGTTAATACCTCTGTTAGCTTGCATGCCTTTTTGTAGTGAAGCATGTGTAGGTTTTGTTATTCTTATGCACTAGTATTGTTTTCATTAGAATAAATGGCCTTGTAATATTTTACTTTGTTATACTAATTTTTGTCATGAGTAACCAGCGGCTTAGTACCTCTTTTGCCTTGCATCTTGGTTGAGGATGGAAATCCCCAACCATGCACCTGTGAGAGATTAACATGTTTAATTATATGATTGATTTCTATTTTTCCACCATGGAAAATATAATTGTTTGATTTCACTTATGCAAGTGAGAAGTTTGTTTATTATCAGAGGATACTAGTATGTTAGATGTGATCCATTTGTTAGCCTAATATTCCTTAGAGGTACCATGTTAAGAAATGGTTCACTATTGAGTGGTAAATTAAATTATTTGCAGATGATCTAAATTCCTTGTGATTGATAGATTGTTTGTGAATGATTTTAAATTGAGTGTTTGGATTTTTGAAAAGGTTTATATAACTTTTCATCAAGTGCATAGCTACTGGTTTTGTAGGTTCTACCATGTTTTGCTTGCTAGAAATTGTTTAAGAAAACAGAAATTGCTAGAATTAATTTGTGCATGCTTAATAGTTGTTTCATGGAATTATTTTTTATGTTCTTGCTTCCTAGCATGATCATGATTTGTGTACTGTTATTAGGTACATTTGTGTTCATGACTTGCTTGTTTATAATTAAGCATCATGATAGCATTGTTTGTTTCTCTAGTATTGAACTAGTGTCACCACTAGGAGATGGTGATTTTAGCTATAGTTTGGTCATCTTTTACTTTATGAGTGTATGAGTGTATTATAGAATGTTTAGGAAGTATCACTTCTGTTATCATGACATGAATTATTTAGTTGCATGTGCTATGGTTGTAGATTAATAATTATCTCTTATAGCATGTTTGTGTAGATTTTCCATACTAGTATGCTATTAGTGCAGTCCTGTTTTATGCCTGTTTAATAGGAGTATTGTCTTGAGTGAAGATGGTGTTTTAGATTATTTTTATGACTTGATTCTTTGGTTATTAGCTACTGGTTGTTTGTTAAATTTTCATGATTGATGGATTCCATAAATTCAAGTAAACACTAAGGTAGTAAATAAGTAGCCTATTCATCTGTGGTGTGTTTACCTGCTGTTTGGAAGTTGTCTGAGTGTGCACCTTAGCATGAGTGTTATACTTGTGTTATTTGTTGTGCTAGTGTTGTTGTTGTGCCTAAGAGTATTTTATGAAACTAAAACATTCAACTAAGACCATGAAAACATTAAGTGATAGTTGTTTGTGGTAAGTAATACCCACTGCCATGGGTATTGTTCTGTCTGTTTGTTTTTACCTTAGTAACCTAACCTTTGGCACCCACAAGCTATAATTTTTAGCTTCTCATATATCTTGTTATGAGAGTGTTACACCACTCCATAGGTGGTATGTGAGATGTGGGATATGGTTTCCTGAATCATATGTTTGTCTGACGATAGTTTTGTACCCTGAGAGCTATGTGAGGCAGTTTTCTCAATAACGTTTGTGAGTTTGCGCTATTACATTTTTGCTTGCTGTATGTGTTGTTTATATTAGTTGTGTGTCTTTTAGACCTGAGTGTGTGTCTTGTATTCTTTTACGACGCTAGAAAACGAAGAAGAAGAGGAAGCAGTTGTGGAGCTGTGCATCAAGTTCAAGTTACTTCAAGGCCAGGGACATTAAGAGACTTGAGGCAAGCCATCCTGATGCTTGTTGTTATCATACACTTATCATTATGTATCATGCATGTTTTACTTCTGAAAAGTTCTACAAAACTTTGGTTTCCAAGCAAACTATTTTTTTGAGTGAGGACTACTACTACTTTTATATATACTATGCCAGTAGTTGAAACTTGGTGTTACCAAGCCCATAAGCCACCATATGGTATTCATTACCATCACAAATATTAGTCCCTAAGTGGACACCTTAAAATTGTGTTTCCACCAAACAAAGGCTTTATGGAAAGACCGGAGAAAAGGCGGATCCTTATTCTCCGGAGGAATGTGGAAGTGGTCATTTTTGGGAAAATGGTGTTTTTCAAAAATGACACATAACCTAGTCTTCGCCGGACAACCTTTACCGTACTACCACCCTACCCCAACATGGGCACGAGGCTTAACTTGAAGTTTGTTCTTGTTAGTGTGTGCTATCTCAATTGCTATAAGGGACGTCGTGCCCTCGAACCGAATGTCGTCAAAACTCATAAAGTGTGGGATTGATTTTCCCTCCGGACGCATTCGTTGAGGCTCCCGTCTAGGCAGAGCGGGACTTGATTGCCGGGGAGAATAAACTCAACTGAGAGATAGACATATTCTAGCTTGAGCATAGTGGATGGTTATGATCAGTTATCTGATGTTTTACATACTGTTGTTACAGTCCGTGGTTGTTCACGGCAGGTGTACTAGATCTGGTGGATGTGTACACCTCTGCAGAGTACAACTTTTTCGAAGAAGCCGCTTCCTCGGATATGGACAGTTGAATGGCCATGTAGCTAGCATTGTGTCAATGTTTTCAAAAGGATGTTTTCAAAAGGAGTGTTGAACTCGGGAAGTTCGTAAAGGAAGAAAACCTTGTACCATGGAGGTACCGATGGTGAAAAGCCAGAAGTTGTTTTACAAGAAGTTTTGCAGAGAAAATCTTTCTCTCTAAGCAAACATCTGGAAATTGATTCCAAGGGGTTTTGCAAAGAGAAAACTTTCTTCTAATGAAGTTTTATAAAACCTCTTGTACATGCGATATCGACAAGAGAAACAAAGCTATACTATTTTCTTCTGAAGTATCTTCTTCAACGAAGATACAGATTAACCTGTCTGCAACTGTGGTGTCATCCTATATGAACACCATTGATAGTGAACCCTATCTATAGCCTACCTATTACACCATATAAGCATACTTGCATCTTTGTTAAGTTACATGATGGATGTCTTGCTGAGTACATTCAAATGTACTCATTATGGTTTCGCCCCGGTATCTACTTGCCAGACTTTGAGAAGGAGTCTCAGAAGAAGATCGACGAAGAGGAGTACGGAGCTGATGGCTATGCGCACTAGGATCGTCTCCGGGTCAGCAGCCTGTCGGTGAAGGCGTGACTTGGGCTCTACCGCGTAGGAGTGTGTTTAGTCTTCCGCTGTGTGTGTTGTGTGTTGCCCTGCGTGGCAGTTGTTCAGGTTTTGGTCAAGTGACCAATCCCCTTATGTAAGTGTTTGTGCAACCGTGTAATGGATATTGTATCTGTGTACCAACTTAATATGTTGTTCGCGACTGAATTCCTGGGATCGTGAATGTATGCATATCAGGGGTGTCCTTGAACAGTGGTTCGAAGGGCAGGCGCTACAATTTATCTCGCTCCCTCGAGTTGCAGTTACTGGTGAGTTAATCATGGATTGATCGTGCGCGGAGATCGTGTGGCGTGGGTTGCGCGACCGTTAGAAACACACACAGCGCATATTGCGCGCGTAACGGGCGCAGTTAATCCCACGTCGAGATCGTGGGCACTTGAGTGCGGTTTAAGTGACTTAACAGGCTAGTGGGCCCGAGGTGCAGTTATTGGCGCGTGGCCTGCGGTATCCCAGGCACCGAGGCGTCGGGGGTACGGGGGTTTGACAAGTGCCCCGTAGCGACACGCAGAGGTGGATTCGCACCGTTTCGGCGGGATTGTGTTTCGAGATTTCGCTAAGTCATTTTACTCGGCATCACCAAAGAAGGGTGTTGCTACTCGGAGAAGTAGAGATGCAAGCAAGAGTTAAGGGCTACACGGAGGTGTTACTCGGCCCCTTTCCAGTTACAGAGACAAGGTCTGTTTTTAAGCTGGCAGGGCCCAGTGAACGAGTTCGCATGACTCTACCAGCTTCGGGGACTAATGTCGGGGGGTTATCCCCGAGTAGGGGTAAGGCAGGTGCTAAAGGCAAGGTCATAGGGGCTGTTTGACTGAGTAAGCTGGCTACCCGGTACTTGCTACCCGGTAGGCTGCTATCCGGTCGTACCCACCAATGGCCAGAAGGAAGAATCAAGGAAGTTATGTTCCTCCGAGTAGAGCAGTTGGTCCGAGTAGAGGGAGTGGTTTCCTACTCGGGCCAGAAGTCAATGGAGCCGTTCTGACAAAGGATCCCGCGTATCCTGCGTCCGTACGGCGTGCGGTTCAACTTACGGAGCGCGTGATTATCCGCGCTACGGCGTGGCTACAGTGCGGTAGGCGCCTGTCAAGTCCGTTCACTGACAGAGGGGACAGGACAGGGCTAGGGGCCTACCCTATCACACTGACAAGGGTGGACAGGTCCCATCTCCGAACGGTGCAACGACTTACGGCGCCAGCGTCAGCGAGAACCCGGAGGCATGCTCTATTCTGCAGTGTGCCTGTCCCATCAACCGTACCTTATAGTCTTTTTCTATTCGGCTGGGCACCAGTATATAAGGTGCCCTGCCCCCTCCTGTGCGAGGGTCGACACTTTGGATTGCTTCACTTCACACAGAGAGAACTAGAGAGAAGAGTGGCTACTCGGCTGAAGGCATGTACTGTACTGTGGCTACTCGGTAAACACCCATATAAAGAGAGAGACAGGAGTAGGGGTGTTACCTCCACACGAGGGCCCAGAACCTGGGTAAGATCTTGTTGTTTGCAGTGCTTGAGACATTCCACACGCGGCTACTCGCCGTGTGATCCCTCCCCGAGCACCTCCAGCGTCCATCGGCCCCAAACATTAGCCATCCCATGGCATCTGCCGTGATACCACCGCGACACATGTGCGCTTATCTGTAAATATATGTAGCGTGCAATAACCGTCAAGGTCCTCCTCGGGAGTTTTATCCTCTGGCTTTGGCTTCCATTCGCGATTTCCACGAGGTCCGCTGTCACGATTTCTCGTAAACTCTGCCGCCACCAGTTCTTCTCGATCGTCGTGATCGTAATGCTTTCTCCTTTTCTTTCGACCGTAACGGTCGTCCTCCGGTGTTGGAGAAGATGCCTTTTCATTGCGCACCGAGTCCTCACCGTTGGCCCATCTGTCGGCTATAGCCATCAGTTCCCCGATGGTTTTGGGTGCGGCTCGGCCTAGTTCTTCTCTAAAGGCGGTTCGCCTCGCTCCTTTGGTGAAAGCTTCGACTACGACCTCTTTCGATATGTTTCCCGCCGTATTCTTGAGCGTGGTCCATCGCTGGATGTACTCGCGATTAAACTCACCACTCTTCTTCTTGTAAGCCCACAGCTCTTCGATGGACGCGGGTCTTTTATATGTTTCTTGGAAGTTCTTGCGGAAGTCGAAGGTTAAATCGTCCCATGATCCATAGAACGCCCTCGGTCTTCCTTCGAGCCAGCTACGAGCAGCGCCTACAAGATGTAGGTTAAGGTACTTCATAGCTGTGGTCTTGTTCCCACGTTGGCATTTTACTGCCGTGAGGTAATCCGACAGCCAGGACTTGGGCTCCAGCGATCCGTCGTACTTTGGCACTTCCGTAGTAAGCTTAAACCTCTTGGGCATCGGTGCCTCGCGGATGTCGCGAGTAAAGCACAATGCGCCGCAGGCCTCTTCGTCAGAGGAAGTGGACGGGGACCGTGCGCAGTTCCTGATCGCTCAGGCCTTGTTGATTTTGTTCTGCGCGATGTCAGATCACGCGTTGTATCCAGGCTGGTCGCGATCGTTCTCCTTCCTCGGCTCCTTGCTGCGATGTCGCGAGCGGCTGCTCTGGTGCCGTGGACTGCGATCTCGATCCCTCGGGCTGTCGTCGCTGCTACTCGGGCTATCACCGCGACACCGGGCCTCCTTTCCTCGGGCGCTACGAGGTGACTTCTCCCTTCTAGGCGATGTACTCCCGCGTCTGCAGGGTGTTTCTTTGACTTTCCGAGGGGTTTTCTCAGTCTCCTGTGCAGTCGCGTTCTTGCGGCCTTGGGCTGCGAGTCTCGCGGCTGCCATGCCTAGCCCCTTCTGGACTTGCCTGTATTGCTCCGCGCGGGGGTCGTTCTCCCCTGGCTGGTTCGCCTGCAGGTATGTGGCCGCAGCGAGGACTGCGGTGGCGGGGGTCGTCGGGTGTACGTTGTCGTCGTCATCGACGTGCATAAGGGAGGTTTCGAGTGTTCTGTTGATCCCGCTGAGAGACTCGCCGTCCAGGGCCGCGGTTTTTGAGACGTATCTTTTCTTCGGGGGGTTGTTCCCTACCTAATATGTTTTGGAGAGAGCCGCACGGCGTAGACTTGATTCGGTCGCCAGTTTCTTTCGTTCATCCAGATTCTTGTGGGCTTCCCTGATCAACTCCGCTGCTTTCACTAGGTGATAGTGGTATGCAGTCAGATCTTCCTGAGGGGCTCCTTCTTCAATCGGCTGGCCTGAGTGTACAGCCTTTTTTGCTTTGAGCCAGGCGTCTCGCGACACTTTGATGTGCCCTCGCTCTTTCCTGCTGCCTTCCGTTTCTTCGGGTGGCTCGGCTGATCCTGCCATGCAGACTTGGGACAGATATGGCCCGCGAGTCTTAGGCAGAGGCTGACAAGTTTCACCGACCCGAGAACGTTCTTCGGCCCAGATGGTGTGGAAGTTGCGAGTGCTGGGGCGGATGGATCCGCCGCTGGGCGCTAGATCGCGATCAGCGTCATTGGGTAGCGAGTCGATGGTTGCCGGGCTTGAGACGGACTGAGAGTCCGAGTCGCCGGGATCAGCTTGCTCGGAGAAGTGCAGGATTCCTGCTTTGTTGGCGTAGAAGTGGAGGCTCCCAAACGTCAAGCTGACGCTTTTCTCCAATTCGCTGAACGCCGGGCGCGATTCCGCCGAGTGTGGCGCGATGGTGATCGACCCGAATCAGATCGGATCTGTCAGAGTCGAGGTTCCGGGGCTCCAGCTGAAGGTTGGCATGATGAGGCCGAAGATGCCGTAGATCCAGTGCCCGCCGTTCCCACAGACGACGCCAATTGTCGAATATGCATCTCAACAAGTCCCTCGGGTGAACCGATAGGGTTTTGATTAGGAGAACGTGTAGGCGCTGGTGACAATCATCGGCTAACAGGGGGCATGATTTACCCAGGTTCGGGGCCCTCGTAGAGGTAAAACGCTTACTCCTGCTTTTGTCGATCCGTATTATCAATAGATCGGTTACAATGGGGGGTGCTCGAGTCGAGATTATGATCTCAATCTCAAGGCTTTGGTGGTGCGGTATTGCTTGGTTCCCCCTCTCGGTGGTTCTCCTGGCCTTATATAGGTGGCCAGGTCTCAAACCGTACCGGGGGGGTTACAAACCCTAGCTTAGGTCGGTTACAAGTTTCCTTCTTGACCCGCAAGGTTTTGCGGGTGGGACGTCGATTGGGCCTTCTAGAACTGCTGGTGTCACCTTCCCTTGGGCTTAGGTCTTGGGCCTTGGACCGGCTAGCCTCACCCGATAGGTCCAGGACTCATCCCCTCGTCAGTGTTTGTCTTGTTTTAAAACTGAACCAAATGGATGTATTTCTTTGATGCACTAACCCTGCTAATGAAGATTATGCGAAGTTTTGTGTGTAGGAAGTTTTCAAGTGTAAGGAGAGGAGGATGATATGAGAAAATGAAGAATGGATAAACTCTCAAGTTTGGGGATTACCATGTCACCCCAAAGACATATCCAAGAAGTACAAGCGTCAAAGCTTGGGGATGCCCAAGGCATCCCTTCTTCATCAACAATATTATCAGGTAATTGTGACGCCCCGAGATCGGGCACTATGCAGATTTCAGCATTCCCGCCAAAATCCGCATAATAACCGATTCCAGGTTGCCACTTGTGATAACATTACAACAGTTCACGAATAATCCACAACAACAACAGAGGAAGTATATACAAGACGACTCAAACGAGTCAAGGATACAACTGATATAATACAAAGATCCAAATGACAACGGAAGAAACAACATAGCATCCGACTACGGACAAGATACAAATTGGACTAAGAGTCCTGAAGATAACCGATGGCGTCCAATCCCTGCCCAGGCCAAGCCGGAGGGATTCCCAAGCTAACGTTGTCAGACTTCAAACCTGTTGACTGCAATGTGGAATATGTAGCCACGAAAGGGATTCGTGGGTCAGTACGGTTAAGTACTGGCAAGTGGATAAACCATACTCACAAGATACCAACGTAACCAATCATCACAAGATACAAATACTTTGGGTCCAACGGAAAGGAAGGGATTATTGCAACGAAGCGGCAGCGGGCTGCACTAACTAACTACAGAGACTTGCTACAACATCCGGCTAAAAGAAAGGGGATAAGATAGCGTATCAGAACCAACTACAACTACTTACCAAACAATACCCATCCAATGTTACCCCTACTAAGGAAGCAACCCAAGGGAACTCACACGGTTGATTAAGGTGACATTCATTTTTATGGAGGAGGTAATCTATATTACTAGTCAAGTTATCATCGTTAAGTGTAAGTTGTCTGAGTACTTGTTAGCCAGCACTTTCACCAAGTCATCCATAACCGCGGACAACACGGCTTCTCGAGAAGATTTAACCCTGCAGGGATGCACCAATTTGGCCGTTCACGTAAGAATGACCCGCCAGATGGAAATGCCCTTCCACCAAGCGAGGCACTCAACACAACCCAACTCTTCTTCGCATCAAGCCCAAAGAACACCGTGCAATTGAGCGCACGGCTAATCAAGCCCCACGAAGAAAATGGGACCCTCATAGCACTCTAAGAACGTGTCTCCCTAAATGCCGACTACAAAGGTTCCACCCTGGCGCCAAGGGTTCGCACCTGCATATGCATGCGGCAAATGGAAAACCCGAACTAAATGAGGCGATTTGGACGAGATGCGAATCGAATCAGAATTGCGGGGGCGCCCATACTCGCTTCCCACATGCGGTTAGTGCGCTCATCATGGATCGGAGGACAAGACCCTTTTCCTAATTAAGTTCGACACTAGCAGGCCTCAAAACCACGCCGGGCCTCCTGCCGGTGCCTTATCATCAAATTATTATTACCCAAAACATTAACATGTTGTTGATTGAATTGAAACCCAACTATCAACTAAACAGGTGATATGAAAAAGCACCACAAGACTTGTGCGCAAACAACACTAAGCATGCAACTACGACACGAGGGCCAACAAGGTAAACAAACAACAGTTAATAGGAAGTGGAAGGAAGACTATATCATGGCTGCAAGGTAAACATATGATAGGATCAAGACACAAGCATCGAATCATAAGGCTAGCATAAGAATAACGGAAAGAATCGGTAACAAGTGATGAAAGGCAGCCATAGGTAGCAAGTGAGTATACTTGCCTGAGATCCAGCAAGTAGAGGTACATCCGCAGAACTTGTCATTGCTCACATCATCTCAACGTCCTATCCGCGAACAAGCAACGAACTAGAACAAACACCGGATGCAATAATTACTTCTACGGCAAAAGATCCAGCATGATCAAGATATGGATGCATGACAAGTTTAAGGATGCATCAAAGATAAACTAGTTGACATGGTAAACATATTTAAATGGGCCCATATGCAATTTGGATTGCATATGGAAAAGCCCATGAATTAATGTTGAATTGAATGATCTACAAATAACCATCATGTGAAAGTTGATTAGAATGATGCATGGATGATGAAAACAATAAGAAAACAACAATAGCTTCAATTTGAAATGTTGTTTACCAAGTTTGGAATTTTATTTATTAAGTTATGAACTTTGGCATTTTAAATGATTTAAACAAACATTTGTTGTTTTCACCAATTTTAAATGCTCAAAACAGATAACAAAATTTATATTTGGAAAGAACACAAAATTTTAGATGGAATACATATTTCATTTGTTGAATTTGGATTTTAGATGAGCAAGTTATCAAATTGACAATTTTAAATGCATTAATTAAGAAATAGTTGTTTTCAGAAATTTAATTTATTCAAAACATAAAACAAAGTTTATATTTGCAAAGTTCATGAAAAATGGGATGGAAAACATATTTTACATGTTGGAATTGGATTTGAATTGCCCAAGTTAGGAATTTTGCAATTTAAAAGGTTTAATTAAAGCATTGAATTATTGCACCAATTTTAATTAGGAAAAACAGGGAACAAATTGTATTGAAAAGTTTGAAAACATGTAGCAAATGTTTCACTTAACATTTGGAGCTATTAAACATAATTTTTGGGTTATTACTGAATTTGTTATGCAATTTTTCATAAGCATTTTTATTCTGCCCTTTTTAGTAAACAGAAGAAAACATGTTCAAATTTAATTCAATTGTGACCAAATAAAATACCAATGTGTAGAGTTTGTTAATACAAATTTTTAGAGCCCAAGTTTGCTCAAATTGGATGAACAGAACTCAAGTTATGAAATCCCAAAGTTTCACATTTTTATTGCATTTTCTGTATTTAATTATTTAGTGCAAAAATTATTACAGAAACATGTTGAAACTTTGACATTAACAGGAAGAGCACAAAATTATGAATCCACAGAAACTTGAATCATTGAATTTGGAGCAATATTCA
The DNA here is from genome assembly GCA_028641055.1 of Alopecurus myosuroides. Classification (NCBI taxonomy): domain Eukaryota; kingdom Viridiplantae; phylum Streptophyta; class Magnoliopsida; order Poales; family Poaceae; genus Alopecurus; species Alopecurus myosuroides. The sequence continues at coordinate 205,259,814 of CM054063.1, read as the reverse complement.
ATTTTTTATTGATTTTACAAATAAGGTTTCAGATCTGTTTTTTCTGGATTCGGGAAATAAAAAGAAAAAGGAGGCAAAAAGGGGGTGGCTTGCGCCGGGGGGGATTCGAACTCAAGACCTGGTTGCGGTGCGGATGGAACCGAGCCAATGGGCTAGCTGAACGGTTGGTGATGGATACATGGGCGCAGGGGTTTTGAGGTGAGGTTCCCGGGTTATACTGTCGAAACTGAAACAGCAATTCAGTTAACTGCATCCCGATCGGGAACCAGCGAACGACGGACGGCGACCGCGGCTAGGCGCTCGAGGCTGGGCGCGTGCTGGCCGTGCGCTTGCGGATGGAGAGGGGAAGGGGAGAGAGAGAGGAGGGAGAGGTGGAGATGGGCGTGGTCACCGCGGGGGGGGGGGGGGGGGTCGAAGGAGAGGGTCGAGGGCGTCGTGGTGCGGTGTTGGCCGGCGGGGAAGAATACGGTGATGGAGCCGTCGCCTCGGGCGTCCTCCGGCCGCGGCGCCTTCACCAAAACCGCAGCCCACACCTCCACGATTCCATTCCCGAGAAGACGGTCGCCCGACGGCGAACGCAGCCATGGCACCAAGGCCATCAAGAATCGGCCATGGAGGCTTTTGTTCCAGGTTCAAAAAAAAAAAGATTCAGAGAAGAGGGAGTGGTAGAGAAAGAGGAGGGATGCTGGTGGCGGCGTTGAGGGATAAGGAGGAGAGCTCGGTTAGGGTTTGGGAAGGAGGGGGAGAGGGGCTTTAAGGGAGGAGGGGAGCAGGTGGAGGGGACCTGATGGTGACAGCGACCTCCCCCCTCCTGTTCTGTCCGTACGAGGAAGAAAGGGGGGTTGGGCTGCTGGGTTGGGTGTTGGGCCTGGCTGCCTCACCCTTGCTGGGTTTTTTTTCTTTTTCTTTTGTTTCTCTCTTTTTTTTTGTAGGAAAGAAAAGGAGAGAAAAGGAATAAGATTTTTGGTGTTTGCATTTTAGTAATAATTTTATTGAATTACCAAAACAGCAAGATTCGAAAGTATGTGTGCTTATTTCGAAATATTTGAAATTGCCAAATGATTTGAATTTGCCATTTTAATTTCAAATAGGGTTTTGGGGTTTGGAAATTGGGGGATAATTTTATATAAATTAATTATTACAAAAGCCCAGTTGCATGATGTTTTGTTTTCAAAATTTCAAATTGTGCTCATGTGTTTGCATTTGAATTTGAATTTGGATTTGAATGGGACTTTGGGTTTTAATAAAGGGGTTTTTATTAACCAAGCAAGTTAAATAAGTCAAATTCAAAACCACTGAAAACAATTTGAGTTGTTTAGTTTGCAACTTTTAATTAGAAACTTGGACATGTTTGAAAGTTTAAATTAGTTTGAACTTTTGAGTTGTTTTGAAAACAAGGTGCAATGCATATGATGCATGTGATGCAATGCCAAAAAGGAAAACAACCAATTTTCTAAAATTAGGGATAACACCCCAGGTGTTACAGTAATCTCTCAAGACACTATATTTTTATTGCTTCACATAATATGTATTATTCTTGGAGTATCATTTTATTTTCCATTCATTTCTGCTTTTTTGCTGCTGGTAATAAATGGTTGGATCCTAGCATTCTTGTTTGGAGATAAACACGCTCCAGTTTATTGTTTAGAACACTCTAGTTTTCACTCTTATTTCTTTGTGAGCGTTCAGTTTTTTCCACTGCTATTTTAGCTCTATTTTTTCCTTGCATATTTCGTTCAGAGCTTGTTAGTTTTCTATATTTATATATGATTAGCTCTCTGGTCTTTAATGAATACTAGTTAAGATGGTTGTTTCAAATAAGTTTATTGGCCTTGTATGGGAAAAAAATATTTCATTCCTATAATGGTGAAAAGGAAGCTTGCTTAGACTAATGCTAGGCTTTGGCATGTCATTTTAGATATTATTTTAATTGTGTGCTTAATAATTTATGATGCATCATGACTAGTCTTAAATAACTGAGAATTCTTAATGTTCTTCTGAAATTAAATAATGTGTTGTTCTTCATCATAATGCGGCATATTATCGTGGTACCCTCCTTTGAAGATTTATTTGGATCAACTTGGCGCATGCTCACACCATGTTATGGCTATAAACAAAGTCACCTTTAGCCTCGATGATCATTTATTTTTAGATTCGTAATTTCTCTTTATGCTTTGATCAATAATGTTTTGTCGCTATGCATGATTATGGACGTTATTTCTCTCTTAATTGGTCGCTCCCAGTGTCTTGCTAGCCTTCACCTATACTGAGTATGAGCTCTACTTGTGCATCAAACTCCCTTAAACCGAAGTTATTCCATTCTGTCCACTATACCTACCTATACGTGGTATTTCCCTGCCATTCCAAGTAAATTTCTCGTGTGCTATCATTAAAACCTTCAAATATTACTAAACCTTGTTTTGTGTTTCCTGTTTTACCTCATGAAGAAGTATTAAATGCTTATTATTTCTTCATGTTGGATGGCTTCACCTCTTGACTTGCATGCATAATGTGTTTGTCCCTAATACTACAAAAAGAGCTAGCAACGGGTGCCCAACCCACAAAAGTTAAATTACAACAATACCAATTAATCTCCTTCACACATTGTTCCTCATAAATCAGTCAAACAACGGGATGAACAAAGGAGAAGAGGAATGTTATCGTTCCTCTATGGGAGCCGCTCTTAGAAGCCATTTGACATGAAAATATAATAGAATATTTATTAGAATTCGTTGACATAAACATACAACTCTGTCAAAATTATATTTTCAACATGCTCTGTTTTATCAAATAAAAAGCTCTGGGACATGAGTGATCGCTGCTTCCCTCTGCGAAAGGGACTTTCTTTTAGATATAGGATGAGTTTTTTCACCTTCTTACTTTATGCACCGATTACGAGAGCATAGTAGTGATTCTGAGTATAATGTGTATAGTCCTAAAATTTATTATGGATTGAAATATGATTATGGTATTGCTTGTTCTAAAATTATTTGTATCTAGTCACCACTTGAACTTTGGAGCTGTCCTAGCATTTATGTTTTTCGATTCCACGAAGGGCAAGCGAGATACCACTTTACCATGCTTTTATTATGATTGAACAAACATATCACTTTCAATGCATTATTTCTTATTGTCAATTATTTGTGTTACTTTTCATGTTGCAAAATAGTTGCTAAGTTTTCATTCTTCAAATAACATGTATCATGCCTTTGTTAAATTGTCTAGATCTCAGCTTACAATGCTTTTACATAATGATTGATCAAGTTTGTGTCGGCATCATGTCACCTAAAAAATTATCGTTGTTATCACTTACCTAATCGAGGACGAGCTGGAGTTAAGCTTGGGGATGCTGATATGTCTCAAACGTATCTATAATTTTTTATGCTCCATGCCTTGTTTTCTACATGTTTTATCCATATTTTCCTAAGGTTTTATGATTTATTTGGACTAACTTATTGATAGTTGCAAAAGTTCACAAGTTCTTGTTTTACACTTTGATGTGTCGAATTACTTGGAAATTGGCAAAAACGCAAAAGGAGCCTTGTTGGAGGAGGACTCTAACTTCCCTGAAATCTGTCCACCCAACAGTTTTCAAAGATTGTCAGTTTAACCACCGAAGACAGCGTCAATTAAAAATATGGTTTCCTGGAAAGTGTTGTAAATTTCCATAGATTTATTTTAATCCCAAGATCATCCCAGTCGGAGTTCAGATGCGATATATGGACCCGTTCTATTGGAGCCAAAATATCTGATTACGGGATTACGAGAATCAGTGACTTGATTGAGTCCAAATCTTACCATACTTCATGAATTCGGCCAAAACATGACTTTGGGGCCTCATGATGGATGTAACGGGAACCTAGGAAGGTTCTAAAGGTGCCCGAGAGCCCTTATATAAAAGGGGCACCCATCAGAGGGTCATCAATCATCACAGAGACACTTATAGGGAGAGCAAAACCCTAATTCTTGGGTAGCCACCAAAAGTCACGAATTTGCCTCCCCATGGATCTCATCTCCATGGGGGAGGGCTCATCTACAGTACCAAGAATACATGGATGAAGGGGGCTAAGGGGCAGCGCTCCCCCATGATTGTCGGCCGGCGCAGGAGGAGCCCCTGTGCCGCCACCGCCCTACACCTCATGTGCCGCCCCTTCTCCGTCCTCTCTGTCATTATGACACCTTCACCAATACCTCCATCATCATATCCTCCATAGCTACAACGGTTCACTCTCCCATAAATACATGTATTCCCCTATGTAAACATTGTGTTTGGTGTTATAAATTATTTTCATATGATATATTGCATCTATGTCATGTTTCTGTACTTCCCTTTTGTCATATGATTCATTGTTGAATCTCTATGGTTGGTTTGAGCTATATATTGAATTTGTTACAGTCCTATGGTTTCCATCATATGTTTATGAACGCATGGATCACATCCTAGTGTTTGTAGTATGTGGAGAAAATTAGAGGGTAGGGATGCTTTAGAGACAGAAACATGATCCCCATTCTAGTGACTGAAGCATATGCGATAAAGAGGCCATTTGATCTTAAAGTAATTAATTAATTAATAAATATAATTAAATATCATTTAATTTATTTTAATATTAAATTAATACATGAATATATTTAATTCGAAATTAAATATATTTACATATTATTAAATTATATTCAATATTAAATTAATACTCCCTTCATCTCAAATTAAGTGTCGCAAAGTTTGACAAAAGTGGATGTATCTAGACATAATTTAGTGTTAGATACATCAACTTTTGTCAAACTTTGTGACAATTAATTTGAGACCGAGGGAGTATATAATTATAATTAATTCTCAGTTAATTTATTTATGTACTATTTAGTACTAAATTAATTCCCGCGGCTGCGGAATTTCTTCCGAACCATCCCAAACTTCTTTGGCCTCCCGGAACACTTCCGGTGTCCCCATTTATTTTCTCTAAGACCATTCTGGCGTTCATCTCTCTTCTCTCGAACCCCTCTGGTTTCTCTTCAACAATTTCTATATCCTCATAATGATCTCCTAGCGTCGTCAAACTGTAAGTGTGTTACCCTACGGTTCGGGAACACTCCAGACATGATCGAGACTCCTCTCCGACCAATGGTCAATAGCGGTGCCTGGATTCCCGAGTAAAACATCGTTGAACCTTAACATAGATTCATATTCCTTTTGTTTCCTTTGATACTTATCTTGTCCGAGATTTGATTCTTGTCATCTCGATGTCATGTTCAATATCGTTACCGACAAGAATTGCTTTACTCGTTACCGTGATCTTCCATCCCCATGACCTAGTCATACGCTGCGCAGCTTCATGGATGTAATCTCACCGAGTGGGCCCAGAGGATCTCTCCATCACGCGGATAAACAAATCCCGTTGGTTATCACACACCTCAACATGTCTCTCTGGCTACCCAAGATATCTCTCCAACTACATCAAAGTAACCTCGGAGATAGCAATTAAATGTAATCGCATGGTCTAAGGATTAGGATATGATAGTTCTAAATACTGCAACGGTGAACTTCGTGACATGACCATGTTCAATACTTATGTTGGGTATGTCCATCACCTCATTCACTAATGAAATAACTCAACCTTCAACTGACATAAATGTCACATTATCGTGAAACCTTCGATCATCGATTGCTCAATGGACAAGTTAAGTAGAGGCTTACTAGAGACTTGGTTGTTTACCTACCAATGGTTGTTTATATAACACACATGTATTAAAGTTTACTATTAATGCAAATATAGCATGGTATAAAACTCATTATAAATTTAATGAGTTATTTCATAAATATACTTTTATTTATTTGCCTATAGGGTATAACTCCTTTAGAATCACCCTAATAAATGACTACTACGCAATCAAGGTGCAATCAACAAAGGATAAACATCACATGCAATTTATAGTTCGTGTGATTAGGTATAGCCTTTTTTCTTTGGGGATTCTTGACGCATCTCCAACAAGGATCCTCCATCTTCGTCTATTCTCACCATAGCAGAAAATCCGAGGAAATTCCGCTGCGGTGAAAATTGTTTCAAGTTTTTCCATGATGGAGAAACGACCACTTTCTCCTAACTAGTACTTCCTTCGAGCTCTGCGGTGAACGCCTTATTATCAATGTCAAATAATGACAATCCTTTGACATTGGCCATCATGTCAAAACTCAGTAACACATTAAGTATAGCAAACCACACGCACTCTCCAAAAACAAGTTAGACGCCTCTAACATTTTGTTTACAAGATTTAGCGTGGTTGTAGGTTCTACGGTAAACTATCGTCATCACCTACGCAATTAGAGGTATGTTTAATATCATTCTTAGATCAACTTTGCGAGGTGATTGAAACACATATATTATGAAAAGCGTCTTGAGCCTCAATCTAGACTTATTCATAACCATGACCCCTGTGTGGATCCAATCCACATGCCCCTTCCACCATGCCATTATATGAGACCAACTACGATGTGACCCAACTCTACTAGAGAACTTCTTCAGATCAAGCGAGATATGCGAGGGGAAACTCGAGCGTCCTAAGATTGCCAGAAGTTTGTAAAAAGTCATATCATGTCGTTGGAACAAAAACAAACACGGCTTATTGGGCATCAAAAAAAGAAACTAAATATTAGAGAGCTTTCTGAAACCCGCACAAAATTGTGCTCTAGATCCAATCGTATCTACAGATAACGAGGCATGCCCATACATGCAAGGATCAGAAATACGACTCACCGGGTAGCGGATTCGATGTAGTCATAGAAGAGATCTGAACAATCATAGATACTCATAACTAGGCCTAGTTGCAAAGATGTCGCTAAGTTTTCCCTCGTCAAGGATCACACGTGTAATCCCTCTTATGGTGTGCATGTGTACGCTCGTGTCAACCCGTCAACGCTCGGCCGTCCAGGACTCGGCACCGACGAAAAGAGACAACCTTCCCATGTTTCTAATTGGTAGTTCTAATCAACTGTAATTAGAGCTATTATGAATCTGGAAGTTCACAACACATGAGAGAAAACTAGAATTAGAGCTAGGTCTAATTTTGAGAGGACACCCCAAAACCCAATTAGAAGAGGCTCTCATTCAATTAGAGGGACTCTAATTACAAGCTATAATTAGACCCCTCTAATTCTACTAGAGAGAGAGGTTTGATAGCCAATTGTGTGTTTTGCTTTGAGACTTGGGGTGCTTTATATAGTGGGAGGAAGGAGGATACTTTCCAAATGGAGAGGGAAGTCCTAGTTGTGCTAGGAGGAGGGTGGTTGCACCATGATGGTGGTCGCACCACCTCCCCTAGCCCAACTCAGATTGTGTGGTGGAGTACAACTCCACCTCCCTCTCCCTTCTTTCTTTCTTTTTATTTTTTATTTTCTCTTTTTCACTCCAACAATTTCAGGAAAAACCGTGACGATGAGTACCAACTTGTGGAGTCACTAGGGCCCACATGGCATCCCCCTAAAATAGGGTTCTACCATGAGGGGGAAATCTTCCCCCTCCCGACACTTCTTCCTTATACGGAAAGTCCCTGAAACTCCTCTGGAACCACATAACCCATATAGATAAAATCATCGATATTATCTACTGATGTTAGAAACACATTTCTAATATCCCGGGACATCTCATTTCCTCCGTTACCTCTCATATAAATTCTTCCTAACACCGGCATAATTTCTCTCTAATAGCAACTTCCCTGAATCCACTCCGATTGACACCGGACTTGTTTCTGTGAAATTGTAAAAACATTGAACATTCATAAAACCAATAAGGAAATATTAATTATATCAATTAAAGATTGGCACGGCTTAAGCATGTCGCCCGTAAAGGCTCGATAACACAGACATGTTCGGGAACTTACCGAACAATAACCAACAGCGGAACCGTGGACACCCATGATGGCTCTTGTGTGCTCCCGAAGAGCGAGGGATCTAATATGATCAAACTATTTGATCATAGCACATAAAACATGTTATCAATATTGTTCTCTTTTCTCGTCCATATCCCCGATGTCCTTGTGATAAATCACACTGTGTATAGCCAGGCGATATGACATCAGTAATAGTGAGAGGTCCTAGAGTGTGCATCTCTCTATTGTCTTGAAGACTTAAGTACTAGTCTTGAACAATCTCTCTTCTATTACACTTTCTAGGTGATGTCTACGCATGCTTCTATTTTTGTAGACAGTGTTGGGTCTCCAAGTGTAGAGGTTTGTAGAACAGCAACAAGTTTCCCTTAAGTGGATTACCCAACGTTTATCGAACTCGGGGAGGAAGAGGTCAAAGTATCCCTCTCAAGCAACCCTGCAATTATGATACAAGAAGTCTCCCGTGTCCCAAACACACCTAATACAATTTTCATTTGTATAGATGCACTAGTTCGACGAAGAAAGAGTAAAATACAAATAATATGGATGATTATAAGTAGTAACTGCAATCTGGAAAAAAATGGCAGCAAGCAAACATGTAGCAGAACTGATTGTAAACGGTGTTTCAATGCTTAGAAACAAGTCCTAGGGATCATACTTTCACTAGTGGACACTCTCAACAATGATAACATAATTGAATGCATAAATATCTCTCTTCACTATGCTACTCCGAACCACTCTCCGGTCGAATAACAAACACCAATTCATTGCGTAGGGCTGTAACAGCACTTCTCAAAGTTGCATTCCCATGCCTAGTTAACCACACGCTGTCACTATGAGTGCTCTAGAAGGTACTAGACAAACACCACAATTTCATAGGGTCATCCAACACAAGATATAAATATCATGCTAAACCACACAGTGCACACACTGTCACCTTTACACCGTGATCAAAGTGTTTACGGAGATCTCATAACAAAACCACTCGAGTAGCATAACAGATGAAGAGTAACACCTACTAATTAACCTAGATTACAAAGCTCACGATCACATAAAGATCACACCATGGGAGAGAAAAATGAAACACATAGCTATCGGTAGATCCCTCAGCCCCGGGGGAGAACTACTCCCTCCTAATCATAGGAGACAGCAACGGCGATGAAGATGGTGGTGGAGTCGATGGAGATGGCTCCGGGGGCACTTCCCCGTCCCAGCAGGGTGCCGGAACAGAGATTTTTGTCCCCCAAAACTTGTCGGCAGCGGCGGCGGAGCTACAGAACTTTTCATGGAAAAAGGCCGATTGATTTAGGGTTTATGCATCGGGGGGGCATATATAGGCGAGAGGGCGATGGCGGTGGGCGCCCGAGGGGCCCACACCATCCCAAGGGGTGGCCAGGGGGCCACCCGCGCGGAGGCATGGTGTGGGGGATCCAGGGCCCCCCTCCGGGACGTGTCGGGAATTCTAAGACTTCTGGCTTTTCAATCGTCCAATTCCGAGAATATTTCTAGAACAACTTCTCTGAAACTAAAAACAGCAGAAAACAAGAACTGGCTCTGTGGAATCTTGTCAATAGGTTAGTTCCAGAAAACCCATAAAATGACATAAAGTGTAAGAAAACATGTAGCATATGGCATGAAAACAACATAGAACATCAGAAATTAAGTATACGTTTATGACGTATCACTAGGTCATACACAGATATCACCGTTATGATCCGCAATTCGGCAAGATGGTTGATGATATCTAAAGCATGACTTTCGATTATGTGGTCACTATATATTCTCATAGTATAGTAATTATAGTAAATGACAACTTCATATGTATTTTGCTAAAATACATTACAATTGTTTAATCTCTTTTTGCAACAACATACACTTGGGTCGGTTCAGTACTATTGTTATTCTAACAATATACTCTTATATTTTGCTAGATTTTTAACCAAGTCCATGTTCAGGAAAATATGATCATCTCACAAACCATAAGCTAATCTAGAGACAAGATTAGAAACTCTTGTTTGTTTATGTCTTCACATCCGCCAAAGATTTTTCTTTGAAAACTCACTTTTCAAGTGCTATAGCGGTTGTAGAAGATGACATGAACTTAATTTTTAACTTGGACATAGAATAATGACTTGATATTATTGTCTCTAGTGCATACCTCCAACATCTTTGGCTGCAGATTATACCTATTTCCGGGCGCAGTCAGTGGAACCGATGGTTCAGCTGACGCCAATTCCAGTTTTACCGATATCTTTAACTTTTGGCGAAGGCGGTTTCACGCAGTTAGTCGGGTTGGAATTTTCATCGCATACGGCAGAGGAAGTATCCCAGCCGACTTCCGTTATGAACAAGGATCCACGTTCGAAGCGACCGATCAATTTGGGAGGTCTGTCACTACAGTCGGTTCCGTCTGGGCTGGTCAATCCGCCTCAATGAGGATCCATGTTCTGGTGACGAGGGTGACATAATGTGTGTTTCGGTATACGTATCATTTCATCTTTGTTGTCTCAGTGGTTGTTTGTGTTATTGGATAACTTACATGTTATGTTCCATTGTAGACTACTGGTACGGGGAAACGCAGGGTTGGTGGTTCTAGAGCGTCACATAAAAATAAGCGGCGCGGCATTTTATTGTCTTTTGTTTTAGACATGAAGTCGGTAATATAATGCGATGCATACATGAGTTCTTTGTTAGAGTGTCGTTTTCATTCGCTTTCATTCGAACTTTTGTAGCAAGGTAATGGAAGAGCTGATGCATACGAATGGTTCTTAGGCATCACAGATGCGATGGTTAGAGGGTCGGCATGTGGACTGTTAAGCCATTTAGCTAGGTGTTCTACTTTGTTAGGGTACTTTGCTGCATGGACGTTTTTTTTGCGTTGTGTTGTGTGATTTGTGTCTGTTGTGTACGTCAGTTCGGTATGTGCTATTTAGTAAGGGTGTTTTTTGGGTGTTTAGTACGGCGAGAGTTAGATGTGAACTTTTACCAATCTAATGAATAGACAAGTATTATGTTTTATGGTCAATTTTTGTATTTGTTTGCTTCCTGTGCATGTGTGTACATGAACTGCAGCTCATACTCCATCGTTAGCTATATAGACAGGTCACCGAGGTTTTCAGGGGGATGAGTGCCTTGTGATGTCTTGACACATCGACCGTGATTAAAATTCATCAGTCTTATTAAACTCGATTGCATTCCCGTGTTTCCTTCCATTAGTTCTTCACGATGTCATAGTAATGTTTCGGTGACACTATATGATACACTCTTAAATGAATATGTATCTTATGCATTGTACCGAAATAGATGAGTGGTTACGCTGCATGATCGCCGATGAGGCTGCGACGGTTGTACTCGATGTTGCCCTCCGTAGTTAGGTTACATCGTATTTTCGCGTTGACTCTTGTCGCGTCGGCTCTCCAGACACAGTTTAGTCGACTTTGACTTTTGATCTTTAGCACGGCTCTCGTGGTGTGGTGTCGAGGTGAATGGATCATGTAGTTGTTCGTAACGGTAGCTGACATGGTTAAGATACCGATTGGATGTAACGATGGCTGATCTGATTTTCGTATACTTATGAGTAATCGTCTTTAGTATATTGATTATAAGGCGTTTGCTTAATAAAGAATGGAAGGTGGTGTCGCACCCTGATTTCTAGGGGATACTCACCGTACGAACTGGATAGCAGATGCTTGGATTATGGGGCATAACTGCTCCCACGTCCCAGCTTCCTGGTAGGCCTGCGCTTATGCGCGACAACACAAGCCCTGCTATTCCATCGTCGATGTAAACTATCCACTAGAGATCAAAGGCACTTCCGTCGACGTACTTCAAACCATACACACATGGTACGTCAACGGCGTTGAACAACTGATATCACAACAGATCTCTACGACACAAAAGATTGAAATAAGTTGCAAATGGCTCTCATTAGAGCAGAGATAGCAAATACAATCATTCAGAGGACACACGTCCCAACAATACATCATTACAATACAGCGGAAGCATTCAACATGTCTGAGTACAGACAAGAACCAAATAGGCCTAAGAGGCCGGAAACAAACAGACGGAGCCCCTCCACGAAGTCTCGGATCCTGCCTGGGTCCGCTATCTACTCGTCAGCAGCCTCGTCATACTCCACGTAGTAGCCACCATGTAGATCCTCGGAAACGTCGTCTGCGTAACCCACAGCCCCAAAGGGGTCAGTACATAAACGTACTGGCAAGCAAGACTCACAGTTCACCAAAGTGTAGCCCGTCAACACCAAGCACAGATGCCTTGGGTTCAACGGAAGAGAGGGGATATAAAAGATGCTGCAAAGGGCTGCGCTAACCAACTACAGAGATTCTACCACTTCCGGCTAACAGAAAGGAGATAAGATCGAGGATTGTAACCAACTGAAAGATAACTTCAAACAAACCCATCATGTATCTCGCCCCTTATCCAAAGAAGCAATCCAAGGATAACTCACACAGTTGTATTAAAGGTGAATCAAGTTATTGTGCCATCAACCTATTACTAGTCAAGTTATTAACCATGGGGTGTAACATGTTTGATCATTATGTTTAAGTTGTCCTGAGTACTTGTTAGCCAGTACTTTCACCAAGTAATCCATAACCGCGGAAAACACGGCTTCTCGAGAAGATTATCCCTGCAGGGTTGCACCAATTTGGCCGTACACTCATGAATATCCCGCCAGATGGGATGCCTCCCACCAAGCGGGGCACTCAACACAACCAACCATTCTTCGCATCAAGCCCAAAGAACCTTGGGCGCACGGCTAATCGAGCCCAGAAGAAAATGGACCCTCATAGCACTCTAAGAACGTGTCCCCCTATATGCCGACTGCAAAAGTTCCACCCTGGCCTGGGCTCGCAAAAACATGCATGCGGCAAATGGAAAACACGAACTAAATGAGGCGATTTGGACGAGATGCGAATCAGGTCAAGTTGAGGGGGGCGCCCATACTCGCTTCCCAAATGCGGGTAGTGCGCTCATCATGGATCAGTAGACAAGACCCTTTTCCTATTAGGGTCGACACTAGCAGGCTTCAAAACCTCTCATGGGCCTCCTGCCGGTGCCTTATCATCAAATTTATTATTAATAGTAACATTAGCATGATTGATTGATTAAACATCGAGCCCTCCACAACGTAATAGAAATAGTAACAGTAAGTAACGGGTAACAGACTCGAGCAAAACAACCTAAGCATGCTAGTAAGACACTGGCTCAATCAATAGGGTTGTAGGAGTGGTGGTGAGGCAATATCAGGGTTAAAGGATTCATGTGATAGGTTCGTAACAGAAACAACTACTACTAAGGCTAGCAGAACAGAACAACGGAAAGTATCGGTAGTCAATGTTGAAAGGAACACAGTGGTTCATGTGAGTGATAACTTGCCTGCAAACCCAGTAGCCTGGTACTGAGCTAACTCCTTAGAAGGGATGTCGTAAGTATCGTCGGTCTCAACGTCGTCGTGTATCCGAGAAGAAGCAAACAGACAACGCAGAAAGATAAGCAATCAATATCATGGCATAGTGCACAAACATGGGATGATGCATGACCATTTAATTGATGCAACAAAATAAACTAGTTGACAAGCTAACAACATGATTAAATGGACCCACAGGCAATTTGGATTGCATATGAAAAGCCCATGAATTATGGTTGAATTAATTGTTTTACAACTAAGCAACATGTGAAAGTGGATTAGCATGATGCATGGATGAGGAAAACAGCAAAATAACAACAAATAACAATGATAGATGCAAGTGAAAAAGGATTGGAACAAGTTTTGGAAATCATTGATTAAGCTTGGAAAGTTTGGTTACTTAAAACATGTCACACAAGTAATTGTTGTTTTCAACAAGTTAAAGTGTTCAAAACAAATAACAAAGTTTATATTTGAAAAGAACATCAAATTTTAGTTGGATTACATGTTTCACTTGTTGAAAAAGGATTTCAAATAAATTAATTAGGAATTAAACAAGTTAAACAAGAATTAAATTGGAATTAATTCAAGTGTGGATGTTAATTGAATTTTATTTGATCAAAACATTAAACCAAGTTCATATTTGAAAAGGTTATGCTTTGATGGTTTGAAAACATATTTTATATGTCCCAAAAGAATTTGATTTGATCAAGTTATGAATTTAGCAATATTAAATGATTTAAACAAGGTTTAAATCATTTAACCAATTTTAATTATTCAAAACATGAAACAAATTTTATATTTGAAAAGGTGGTTTAATTTTGCATGGAAAACATATTTCATTTGTGGAAATTGGATTTAAAATGAGCAAGTTATTATTTTGGCAATTTTAAATGCAATAATCAAGAAACAGTTGTTTTCAGCAATTTAAATTATTCAAAACAGCAAACAAAATTTATATTTGGAAAGTACATGAAAAATTGATTGGAAAACATATTTGGTTTGTGAAATTTGGAATTTTATGAGCAAGTTATGAATTTTGCAAGTTTAAGTGAATTTGACAAGTTTTCAAATTTTGCACCAATTTAAAATATTCAAAACAGTAAACAAATTTTATATTTGGATAGAACATTTAATTTGGTATTGAAAACATATAAAAAATGTTGAATTTGGAGTTAGGATGATTTTATTATGCTATTTACAAGATATAGTGCAAATCTGCCATTTTTTAATGAACCAAGGACTTAGAAATAATTTTCCAGGGGCATAGAATTAATCTGAAAGGGCCTATCTATGATTACTGAGATTTGTGCAGTACCAAAATAAAAGGAAAAAAAAGATTTGGTCTTATTGTGGGGAGGGGGATTCGATCCCTGGACCTGTGGTTGGGGCGCAGGGGAACCAACCAGTTGTGCTGCTGCTTGTGTTTGTGATGGAAAGGCAGTGGGGGGGGGTAAGAGGTGTTGGTCTCCGGTATTCTCTCTGAAACTGAACCTGCAACCGAACAGATACAGCAGATCGACAGGGCCATGGCCATCGGCCTGCTACTCGCCGGAGGGGAACTAGGGGGCGCCGTGGGGGGAGATGGGAGGCGAGTAGGAGATGGGAGGAGGGAAGGAGAGAGGTGGGACCTGCTCACCTCGATCGGTCGATGCGGAGGCAGTAGCAGGCGAGGACGGACGTGAGCAGGTCGAGGCGGACAGCAGCTTGGAGGCGACATGTCGGCGATGGCGGCGGCGGCTCGAGCAGTATCCGGCGATGGACCCTTCACCGAACCTGGAGATGGAAGGGTGCCGATTCCATTCCCGCCGCCGGATGAGCCTCGCGGTGGAGGTGGTGATCGGAGCTAGGAGAGGTGGGTGCTGGTATCGGTGGTGTCGGCCAGGTTCAGAGGAACAGAAATAGTTGGATGAGGAGGGAGAGAGGGTGGCGGCGGTGGAAGGAGGTAGGCTAGGGCGAGCTAGGGCAGGGAGTTGGTGTGGTTCTTTAAGGGGAACGAGGATCTTGTACGGCATGGCATCGAGCGGGATCGAGGATGATCGTGCGGTGGGGTGACTGTTCGTACAGAAAAATGACATCACGAGGAAGATGACAGCGATGGAGGGAGTGGGCCAGAAAGGGAAAAGGGCCTGGAGAGAAAGATAGTGGGCTGCTAGGGGGAAAATTGGGCTGGCTGCTGCTCCTCTCTCTCCTTTTGTTATTTTTTTGTTTCTTTTATTTTTTTTTGTAGAAACCAAAAATCGAATGAAAGAATAGGTTTTTGGTTATTGAAAAAAGTTTGAGAAAAATTAGGGAAGCTCCTTAGGCCAAAAGCAAACACTTGGTAACTTTTATTTTCAAAAGTTTAAAGGTTTGATTGCTTTTTGAAATTTGAACCAAATTTGGGAGAATTTTGATATTAAGTAACCTTATTGAAAACAAGCATTTGAATAGGGTTACCCCTAGGGTTTAACAATGATTTAAAGATTAAAAATGTGTGTTGAACTTTATGGTTTCAAAAGAGTACTGATTTTGAGAATTGGTTTGAATTTAAAAGATGATTTGGGAATTACTGATTGAATTAATGGATTGATTATTGGTTTGATTAAAACCACTAAATTAATGAGTGAAAACAAGGAATAAAATGGTTGTTTTTATTTGTTATTTTTATTCCAAAAGTTGTAACAGAGCAAGTATGAAAACATTGTTTGAGTAAGGTTTGAATTTGAGTTGTGAAAACAGTGGAAAACAAATGCAACAATTTAGAAACAAAAGCAAACAACATGGAAACAATATGATGACATGATGCAATACTTAAGTAACAAGAAATCAAACATTCTATGGGGTAGTTTTCATACTTGGGATGTTACAAAACGCCCCCCCTTGAAGGAATCGCGCCCCGAGATTCCTACTGAGAAAAGAAAAGGTCCGGATACTTCTTGGGTAGACGTCAGGGAATTTGGAAACCACCGGAACATTTTCAATTGAAGGAAGAGGTTTTTGTATGTAGGGTGTAAAGCTGGATGGAATTTGATTCATTTGTAGAATAGACTATCTGTAATAAGGGTGGAACAGAGTTATTGACATCAATACAACACCAAGAATAACATCAATGTCAGAATCATCAACATGAGAGTAACGAGGAATATGTGGCCTCCCATTAGAATTAGATTGTTCTTACTTATCTTGGAAGTCAACATTTGAGATCCCGGGGAGTGAACAGAATTTTGATTGCTTGGTGGAACCAGAATTGGGTTTTATGTTGTGGAAAAGATTGTTGACACAAGGGAATGTGATGCTCCGGTATCAAATAACACTTTAGCTGGAATAGAGTTTAGGAGATGAACGGGGAAACTTTGATTAGATGCCGGTAGAATAATTGAAGTGGAAAACAACAACAAGTTTTCAACGGACGAAAAAGGATGTTGAGAAGAACAGGATATCAACATCGGGGAAAACGAGAACAAGATTCCTGAGGTACTACGGAAAAACCCATCCGGGCTTCTAAAGGATCAATATCTACTGCTTAAGGAATAGAGGATCTGCTTCCGGGGCTTACACGCCTCCGTTCTCAATCATGAGTAGGCAACATGATAAATCATGTCACAACCACCTCCATTCCTATGGTCTAGTAGATATAACCATCCTAGAGAAACCAGAATACGTGAAATCCTAACTTGAAAGTTTAGATGAGAAGGGAAAACAACGTTGCACTTCCTTACCAGAAAAGGGAGGGTGGGTGGGTAAAGAAGAAAAAGAACAGAATTCCTACTCTCACGTTTCATTTTTCCTATATAGCTACAAAATAGTTTCTAGACTCAACTGCGACCAGTAAAAAGGGATCCTACAGGCAGACAGGCTCTGATACCATTTGTCGCACCCTGATTTCTAGGGGATACTCACCGTACGAACTGGATAGCAGATGCTTGGATTATGGGGCATAACTGCTCCCACGTCCCAGCTTCCTGGTAGGCCTGCGCTTATGCGCGACAACACAAGCCCTGCTATTCCATCGTCGATGTAAACTATCCACTAGAGATCAAAGGCACTTCCGTCGACGTACTTCAAACCATACACACATGGTACGTCAACGGCGTTGAACAACTGATATCACAACAGATCTCTACGACACAAAAGATTGAAATAAGTTGCAAATGGCTCTCATTAGAGCAGAGATAGCAAATACAATCATTCAGAGGACACACGTCCCAACAATACATCATTACAATACAGCGGAAGCATTCAACATGTCTGAGTACAGACAAGAACCAAATAGGCCTAAGAGGCCGGAAACAAACAGACGGAGCCCCTCCACGAAGTCTCGGATCCTGCCCGGGTCCGCTATCTACTCGTCAGCAGCCTCGTCATACTCCACGTAGTAGCCACCATGTAGATCCTCGGAAACGTCGTCTGCGTAAACCACAGCCCCAAAGGGGTCAGTACATAAACGTACTGGCAAGCAAGACTCACAGTTCACCAAAGTGTAGCCCGTCAACACCAAGCACAGATGCCTTGGGTTCAACGGAAGAGAGGGGATATAAAAGATGCTGCAAAGGGCTGCGCTAACCAACTACAGAGATTCTACCACTTCCGGCTAACAGAAAGGAGATAAGATCGAGGATTGTAACCAACTGAAAGATAACTTCAAACAAACCCATCCTGGATCTCGCCCCTTATCCAAAGAAGCAATCCAAGGATAACTCACACAGTTGTATTAAAGGTGAATCAAGTTATTGTGCCATCAACCTATTACTAGTCAAGTTATTAACCATGGGGTGTAACATGTTTGATCATTATGTTTAAGTTGTCCTGAGTACTTGTTAGCCAGTACTTTCACCAAGTAATCCATAACCGCGGAAAACACGGCTTCTCGAGAAGATTATCCCTGCAGGGTTGCACCAATTTGGCCGTACACTCATGAATATCCTGCCAGATGGGATGCCTCCCACCAAGCGGGGCACTCAACACAACCAACCATTCTTCGCATCAAGCCCAAAGAACCTTGGGCGCACGGCTAATCGAGCCCAGAAGAAAATGGACCCTCATAGCACTCTAAGAACGTGTCCCCCTATATGCCGACTACAAAAGTTCCACCCTGGCCTGGGCTCGCAAAAACATGCATGCGGCAAATGGAAAACACGAACTAAATGAGGCGATTTGGACGAGATGCGAATCAGGTCAAGTTGAGGGGGGCTCCCATACTCGCTTCCCAAATGCGGGTAGTGCGCTCATCATGGATCAGTAGACAAGACCCTTTTCCTATTAGGGTCGACACTAGCAGGCTTCAAAACCTCTCATGGGCCTCCTGCCGGTGCCTTATCATCAAATTTATTATTAATAGTAACATTAGCATGATTGATTGATTAAACATCGAGCCCTCCACAACGTAATAGAAATAGTAACAGTAAGTAACGGGTAACAGACTCGAGCAAAACAACCTAAGCATGCTAGTAAGACACTGGCTCAATCAATAGGGTTGTAGGAGTGGTGGTGAGGCAATATCAGGGTTAAAGGATTCATGTGATAGGTTCGTAACAGAAACAACTACTACTAAGGCTAGCAGAACAGAACAACGGAAAGTATCGGTAGTCAATGTTGAAAGGAACACAGTGGTTCATGTGAGTGATAACTTGCCTGCAAACCCAGTAGCCTGGTACTGAGCTAACTCCTTAGAAGGGATGTCGTAAGTATCGTCGGTCTCAACGTCGTCGTGTATCCGAGAAGAAGCAAACAGACAACGCAGAAAGATAAGCAATCAATATCATGGCATAGTGCACAAACATGGGATGATGCATGACCATTTAATTGATGCAACAAAATAAACTAGTTGACAAGCTAACAACATGATTAAATGGACCCACAGGCAATTTGGATTGCATATGAAAAGCCCATGAATTATGGTTGAATTAATTGTTTTACAACTAAGCAACATGTGAAAGTGGATTAGCATGATGCATGGATGAGGAAAAAAGCAAAATAACAACAAATAACAATGATAGATGCAAGTGAAAAAGGATTGGAACAAGTTTTGGAAATCATTGATTAAGCTTGGAAAGTTTGGTTACTTAAAACATGTCACACAAGTAATTGTTGTTTTCAACAAGTTAAAGTGTTCAAAACAAATAACAAAGTTTATATTTGAAAAGAACATCAAATTTTAGTTGGATTACATGTTTCACTTGTTGAAAAAGGATTTCAAATAAATTAATTAGGAATTAAACAAGTTAAACAAGAATTAAATTGGAATTAATTCAAGTGTGGATGTTAATTGAATTTTATTTGATCAAAACATTAAACCAAGTTCATATTTGAAAAGGTTATGCTTTGATGGTTTGAAAACATATTTTATATGTCCCAAAAGAATTTGATTTGATCAAGTTATGAATTTAGCAATATTAAATGATTTAAACAAGGTTTAAATCATTTAACCAATTTTAATTATTCAAAACATGAAACAAATTTTATATTTGAAAAGGTGGTTTAATTTTGCATGGAAAACATATTTCATTTGTGGAAATTGGATTTAAAATGAGCAAGTTATTATTTTGGCAATTTTAAATGCAATAATCAAGAAACAGTTGTTTTCAGCAATTTAAATTATTCAAAACAGCAAACAAAATTTATATTTGAAAGTACATGAAAAATTGATTGGAAAACATATTTGGTTTGTGAAATTTGGAATTTTATGAGCAAGTTATGAATTTTGCAAGTTTAAGTGAATTTGACAAGTTTTCAAATTTTGCACCAATTTAAAATATTCAAAACAGTAAACAAATTTTATATTTGGATAGAACATTTAATTTGGTATTGAAAACATATAAAAAATGTTGAATTTGGAGTTAGGATGATTTTATTATGCTATTTACAAGATATAGTGCAAATCTACCATTTTTTAATGAACCAAGGACTTAGAAATAATTTTCCAGGGGCATAGAATTAATCTGCAAGGGCCTATCTATGATTACTGAGATTTGTGCAGTACCAAAATAAAAGGAAAAAAAGATTTGGTCTTATTGTGGGGAGGGGGATTCGATCCCTGGACCTGTGGTTGGGGCGCAGGGGAACCAACCAGTTGTGCTGATGCTTGTGTTTGTGATGGAAAGGCAGTGGGGGGGGTAAGACGTGTTGGTCTCGGGTATTCTCTCTGAAACTGAACCTGCAACCGAACAGATACAGCAGATCGACAGGGCCATGGCCATCGGCCTGCTACTCGCCGGAGGGGAACTAGGGGGCGCCGTGGGGGGAGATGGGAGGCGAGTAGGAGATGGGAGGAGGGAAGGAGAGAGGTGGGACGTGCTCACCTCGATCGGTCGATGCGGAGGCAGTAGCAGGCGAGGACGGACGTGAGCAGGTCGAGGCGGACAGCAGCTTGGAGGCGACATGTCGGCGATGGCGGCGGCGGCTCGAGCAGTATCCGGCGATGGACCCTTCACCGAACCTGGAGATGGAAGGGTGCCGATTCCATTCCCGCCGCCGGATGAGCCTCGCGGTGGAGGTGGTGATCGGAGCTAGGAGAGGTGGGTGCTGGTATCGGTGGTGTCGGCCAGGTTCAGAGGAACAGAAATAGTTGGATGAGGAGGGAGAGAGGGTGGCGGCGGTGGAAGGAGGTAGGCTAGGGCGAGCTAGGGCAGGGAGTTGGTGTGGTTCTTTAAGGGGAACGAGGATCTTGTACGGCATGGCATCGAGCGGGATCGAGGATGATCGTGCGGTGGGGTGACTGTTCGTACAGAAAAATGACATCACGAGGAAGATGACAGCGATGGAGGGAGTGGGCCAGAAAGGGAAAAGGGCCTGGAGAGAAAGATAGTGGGCTGCTAGGGGGAAAATTGGGCTGGCTGCTGCTCCTCTCTCTCCTTTTGTTATTTTTTGTTTCTTTTATTTTTTTTTGTAGAAACCAAAAATGGAATGAAAGAATAGGTTTTTGGTTATTGAAAAAAGTTTGAGAAAAATTAGGGAAGCTCCTTAGGCCAAAAGCAAACACTTGGTAACTTTTATTTTCAAAAGTTTAAAGGTTTGATTGCTTTTTGAAATTTGAACCAAATTTGGGAGAATTTTGATATTAAGTAACCTTATTGAAAACAAGCATTTGAATAGGGTTACCCCTAGGGTTTAACAATGATTTAAAGATTAAAAATGTGTGGTGAACTTTATGGTTTCAAAAGAGTACTGATTTTGAGAATTGGTTTGAATTTAAAAGATGATTTGGGAATTACTGATTGAATTAATGGATTGATTATTGGTTTGATTAAAACCACTAAATTAATGAGTGAAAACAAGGAATAAAATGGTTGTTTTTATTTGTTATTTTTATTCCAAAAGTTGTAACAGAGCAAGTATGAAAACATTGTTTGAGTAAGGTTTGAATTTGAGTTGTGAAAACAGTGGAAAACAAATGCAACAATTTAGAACAAAAGCAAACAACATGGAAACAATATGATGACATGATGCAATACTTAAGTAACAAGAAATCAAACATTCTATGGGGTAGTTTTCATACTTGGGATGTTACAGGTGGTGGAGGACAGGTTTGAGCAGAAGTTAGGTTCCTGGATAGGCAAATTGTTGTCTTATGGTGATAGACTTGTTTTAGTCAATTCAGTGTTAACTAGTTTACCTATGTTTCTTTTCTCTTTCTTTGAGGTTCCTATTGGGGTAAGGAAAAGAATTGATTTTTATAGGTCTCGTTTCTTCTGGCAGAGTGATAATGTTAAGAGGAAATATAGGTTGACGAAATGGAATATTGTATGTCGACCTAAAGACCAAGGGGGTTTGGGTATCGAGGTATTAGAAATCAAAAACCGTTGTCTTCTAAGTAAATGGTTGTTTAAACTATTAACTGAAGAGGGGTTATGGCACGAATTGTTGACTAACAAATATTTAGGTGCAAAACCCCTAGCCGAAACTGATATTAAACCAACAGACTCCCCATTTTGGAAAGGTATTATGCGGGTGAAGGATGAATTTTTCAAACGAGTAAAATTCACGGTAGGTAATGGCGAGAGCATTAGATTCTGGGAAGATTGTTGGGTAGGGAATGCATCCTTGGCAGCCCAATATCCCACCTTGTACTCAATTGTGAGCTATAAGAATGTGTTAGTTTCCGAGGTTCTAGGCCATTCACCACTTAATATACATTTTCGACGTGTTATTACGGGGGACAAGTGGGAGAGATGGTTGCATCTCATCGAAAGACTTATGGATGTATCATTAGTGGATAGTGAAGATAAGTGTCGTTGGACAATTACTACTTCTGGTATTTTTTCTGTTCGGTCTTATTATGCCGAGTTGATGAATGAGGATGCTAGATATTTGAAGAAATATTTATGGAAAATAAAAGTGCCTCTCAAAATCAAAATATTTATGTGGTTTTTATCTAGGAAAGAACTGTTGACGAAAGATAATCTGATCAAGAGAAATTGTGTTGTTTCTCATAATTGTGTTTTTTGTGGAGAACCAGAAACCGTGGAACATTTGTTTGTTTCTTGTAATTTTGTTAAAAAGATTTGGAGGCTAGTGCATTTCACATTCAGTTTGTCTCCTCCTCTCTCCATTACTAATTTGTTTGGTAATTGGTTATATGGGGTAGATAGTTCTACGAAAGCACTTATACGAATAGGAGTATGTGCTTTACTGTGTGCTGTTTGGAATCACCGAAATGGCGTGATTTTTAACAATGAGAGAGCTGGGATTTTTTTGCAGGTGGTTCATCAGGCAAATTACTGGATTCATCTCTGGTCTCATCTACTACCGGAGGACCAACGTGTGCGTTTGGATGGTGGCTGTTCTCGAATGATGGCGGTCATTCAGGCTATTTACAGCAAGGGTGGCTGGTTGCATAATAGCCGCATCTGTTTTTAGCTGACAGCCGTTGGAGTTGGGTGCTTCAGTTGTTAGGCTGCTGTTTACCTTTTTATTCTACTTTACACCAGTAGTTGTCTGTATAGGAGCCATTGAGACTCTTGTGTCAGTGTTGCTGGTTGTAATATGATACTCGAATGATTATGTTTTAAATAAAAGCCGTGTGCATCAACCGATGCAGAGGCTGGGTTTTCCCTTTTCAAAAAAAAATATTGATTATTATAGGTAGACAAGTATATTGTTGTTGGCACTCGCCGTTTGGTTGGATGTATTGGTGGATTACATCGTCTGCCTTGCACGATTGTAAATAGAGAAAGGTGTGTTTTGAAAATTAAGAGGAGTAGTCTAACACTTGTGCTCGGCATAGCGCGGCATGCCGCCGCGGCTCTCATTGCTAGTTTTAATTAATAAGGGTTGAAATCCTCTTGCCCGTGACGTTCATTGCGATAGTTAGCCAAAAAACGACTAAAGAGTTTTTAACATGGGTCATATCGGAGCGCGACCCATTTAAATGACAAGTTTTTCCTTTATTAATAAATTTCTAAGAATATATATATTAAAAATAGTATTTTTATGAAAATTTATTTTGAAAATTCAGAAAACAATGATTATAGTCTCTACAAACTTGTTCACGGGGTTTAATTAAATATTCATTTGACGAGGCAAGTTTTTTTCGACACAAAAACAGTCGGGAAAATCCCTACTGTGTCAATTTTATAGGGGAAAAAGAATATACAGAAAGTTGCAAGCAAAATCATAGACTCATAAAGTATCTAGCCATGACTGCATGCCATCCTTTAGACTAGTCTTAGCTCTAAAGATATTATTACAAAATCCATCTTTAAAATGAGACAAGCATCTAGGCAAGTCTGGAATATTATTTCTAAAAATGTAACTATTTCTCTGATCCTACATGCTCCAGCAACTCATAATGATGATGTCCATGAAGAATTGGATAGAATATATGTGTTCCATTCAAATCCAAGTGCCCACCAGAAACTTTGGCTGAAACTGCATTTGAAGAAAAGATGTAACAGAGTCTCTTCTGGGAAAGTATGACACAGAACGCAGTCTTGAAATTCGACATAAAAATTCTTATGCTTCCTAAGGTCTTTAGTGTTTAATATGGAATTGAATATCAACCAAGCAAAGAATTTTTGTGTAGGGATACTGCAAGTTTTCCATATATCCAAGATGGATTTATCCACTTGATACTTTCTAATCAGTGCATTATAGATCTTTTTGGTCTGGAATTTTGTATTGCCTCATTTAAAACACTAGGAGTCATGAGATTTATTGAAGGCGGTAGAGGCTATATCATGTTGTAGAGCTTGGAGATGTTGATGAGCAATACTGGCCAGAGGGAGGTCAAACATGTCATAAATGTTATTATCAGAGTTTTCCCTGGCAGTTTGGGGACAGGTTACATTATTCTTGGCAAAAGAGTGAAGGTGTGGATACTTGTCTTCCGCAGCTTCTCCTTTCCATTTATCATACCATTGGGTCAAGGTAGCTCCATTGGCAACCTTACAAGCAGTAAAGTCTCTTTATTGATCGAATTGTGATAAACAGTCCTTCCACCAAAATGAGCCCTTTGGATTAGCAGCATGAGGAATATAACCATTATTTAGTAAGCATTCCAAATAAGGATGTCCCAAGGTATATCCATGTGGTTATAAAACTTGTGAACATTCTTCATAAGAAGAGCTTTATTTTGAGTTCTAAGATTAAGAACCCTAAGGCCACTATTGTCTTTTGGTCTGCATACCATGTCCCAGTTGTCAAGACATTTACCATTGATGTGAATGTTATTTCCACTCCATAGGAGTTGTCTGACGCTTTTCTCAAAATGAACCATGATAGTGATGGGAACCTTAAGGGAGCACATAGCAAACATAGGTAAGGAAGCAATTAGAGAGTTGAGTAATGTGAGACTTCCACTATAAGAGAGTAATGAGGAAATTCTATATAATCTTCTATCCAATTTAGAAACCATGGGCATTGATGACCCACAAGTATAGGGGTGTATCGTAGTACTTTTGATAAATAAGAGTGTCGAACCCAACGAGGTGCAGAAGGTGTTGACAAGCAGGTTGGATAGAGGATTCACTGTAAACACTAGCAAACGGTTTTTTGGTGGTTTTTGATATAGCAGATAAATAAAGTGCGAGTAAATAAATAACAGTAATAATAATTGCAGCGAGTGGCCCAATCCTTTTGAGAGCAAATGACAAGCCGGTTGTTCTACTTATTGTTAAGAATTTAGGCAATTTACAGATTAAATTAATCCAAGTATAAATCATGAACATGACGTAAACATACTGATATTTAACCATGTTCGTGCATACTAGGTTTATAGTAGATAAATCTACGCAAGCTACTAGTGTTGCACACATGGAAATAATAATAACAGGGATAAACGTGTTATACCCTGCAGTTGGCCAATTGGCAGTAGCCGTAGCAGAGGCGGCGGCCGCGGCGGCGGCAGCAGCAGCGATGGCGGCCTCAGCAGCAGCAGCCTCGGTGGCAGCAGCGGCGGCAGCAGCAGCTCGATCGGCTTCGGTGGCCATGTTGACGATGAGGTAGTAGTCGAAGTAGATGTACCGCAGCAGCGAGCAGTCGCGTAGTAGACGCTCCCCAAAAACCTAATCGCCCCTCTCCCGTACAGGATCTGGAGAGGCGGGGTTTCGGAGGCCTGCTCTCCCGTCGGCCGTGTACGCGGTAGACGGGATGGGATCCCGGCGGCAGCAACAGGAGGTGGAACGACAGTGGGCGCAAAGAGGCGGCGTGTGTGAGTTGTGTGTACTGCGTCTGCCTGGGCCTCCAATTTATAGGCACAGCCGAGTAGGAGAACGGTCAATTTAATTGGCGTTTACTACAGCCGTTACCACGTGATAAAGGCGGCGTTTTACTGCGCGCAGTTATCACACGCGATCAATACTGACTCCCCGTTTCCGACTGCCAAAATAAAGGCATCGGCTCGGCTCATTCCCGCAACCCGCGGCGCGGCGCGGCGCGTCGGGACGTGTCGTGTCGTGACGAGGCGTGGCGAGGCGGGCGGCGGAGGAGGAGGAGCGCGCGTGTGGAACACCTCCACTACTCCTCTCTCTTCATACCAATTCACACTAGTGGGGAGAGAGCTCACCTTATAAACTGGTGCAAAACTCTCCCAACTAGCAATGTGGGACTAAACTCCCACCATTTGCTATGGCAGCATGGGCCTTAGGGATTAAATGGAAATTGCCTAATGGGCCTGCTAGCCCATTCGAATTTCAGCAATCCCCCACCAGATCCCGAAGACCCATGGTGTTGTCCTCTGTTCCATTCACTGTTTTTATATACCGGCATTTTCACTGGAGACCCGTTAAGGTTGAACATCCACCTAGAACAAGTAGCTACACTACATCACAACTGAACAATGTACTATGCCTTGAATTGTCAGTTTGGCGTAAAATAGTTTCACTAAATGTCTTGCCAGTACTAGGCTGCTGAAGGCTGACCCCTCGGGTGGAGCATATTAGTCATACTCCTGGCCTATTCATGAACTTATTAGAGATCACCCAATCTCATAGACTGTGACCAGCAGTCGGGATCATATAGGTGTGTTCCTCCAAAGATCGCTCTGTAGGATAGCATCTTGCTTATACAAGCCTTGGAACACATTAAGACAAAAGTCAACCTGCCATACAGTTTTTGAGAGTACTGCATCTCCGGTGGAGTGGGTTAGTAAAAATTACTCTCCTCAGTTAACCACTAGTTTGTTTTCCCAGGTCCCACTTCACGGGATCTCCGATCACATAGGTTGGGTTACTGCCATGGCAACTCATGTGGGTCTCATACCCATCTCCCTCGATGCACTTTCTATCACAACACGTGATAGCCCTTTAGTAAAGGGATCTGCCAGATTCTTAGCCGACTGGATATAATCCACCGCTATCACTCCGGAGTTTTTTAAATGTCTGACAGCTTTTAATCTCATTTTTATGTGCTTTGTGGACTGTGTATTGTCCTTTGAACTCTTCACCTTGACAATTACTGTTTGATTGTCACAGTTCATAAGGATAGCCGGTACTGGCTTTTCAACCACAGGCAAGTCCATCAAAAGATCTCGAAGCCATCCTGCTTCGACACTAGACGTGTCTAATGCTGTTAATTCTGCTTCCATTGTCGATCTCGTTAAGATCGTTTGCTTGCAAGACTTCCAGGAAACAGCACCACCTCCAAGGGTAAACACATACCCCGTTGTGGCTTTCATCTCATCAGCATCAGAGATCCAATTCGCATCACAATACCCTTCAAGTACCGAAGGATATCCACTGTAGTGAAGTCCATGGTTCACGGTACCTTTCAGATAGCGCATAATTCTTTCTACAGCATGCCAATGCACATCACCCGGATTGGAAACAAACCGGCTTAGTTTGCACACAGCAAACATGATGTCAGGCCTCGTAGCGCTCGCTAGATACATGAGTGAACCAATTACTTGAGAGTACCTCAGCTGATCCTTAGCTGTGCCTTCGACTTTTTAATCCGCACACTAGGATCATATGGTGTTGGAGAAATTTTGCAGTCCGAATATCCAAAACGACTCAAAACCTTCTCAACATAATGGGATTGCAGAAGTGTAATCCCACCTCATTGTCTCTCAATAGCTTGATGTTCAAGATAACATCAGCCACACCAAGATCTTTCATCTCAAAGTTCTGGGATAGAAATGACTTAACCTCATTGATTACTTTGAGGTTGGTCCCAAATATCAGTATGTCATCAACATACAAACACAAAATAACTCCTTCGCCCCCACCATGGCGATAGTATACACATTTGTCAGCTTCATTAACAACAAAGCCAACAGATGTTAAAGTTGTATTGAATTTCTCATGCCATTGCTTAGGTGCTTGTTTCAGCCCATATAAAGATTTCAGTAACTTACACACCTTTCCTTCTTGACCATCTAACACAAAGCCATCTGGCTGTTGCTTATAGATTTCCTCGTCTAACTGTCCATTTAGGAAAGCCGTCTTAACATCCATCTGATGGACGAGAAGACCATGCGAGGCTGCCAACGAGAGTAATACTCGAATGGTGGTCAGTCTGGCCACAGGTGAATAAGTATCAAAGAAATCTTCATCTTCTTTCTGAGAGTAACCCTTGGCCACAAGTCTAGCCTTGTACTTTTCAATCGTACCATCAGGCCTAAGCTTCTTTTTGAACACCCACTTACATCCTAATGGTTTACAGCCATAAGGACGTTCAGTGATCTCCCACGTTCCATTAGCCATGATGGAATCCATCTCGCTACGGACCGCTTCTCTCCAGTAGTCAGCATCTGGAGATGCATAAGCTTCTGAAATAGAAGTGGGAGTATCATCACCAAAGGACTTTACAGTCCTCTGTCTCTTGCCCCTACCAAGGGTTTCCTCGTCATCCTTCTCAGGATTCTCATCATGTGTTTGTTCATAATATTCCATAGGAATGGCAGGTTCAGGAGTCTCCTCTGATTCCTGTCTAGAAGTGCTTTGCATATCTCTCATAGGAAAAATATCCTCAAAGAATGTAGCATCTTTAGACTCCAAAATCGTACCGACCTTCACGTCGGGTACCTCAGATCTCACTACTAGAAATCTATAGCCAACGCTATTCTTAGCGTATCCCAAATTAACACAATCCACGGTCTTTGGTCCAAGTTTACGCTTTTTGGGGATCGGCACATTGACTTTTGCCAAACAGCCCCAAGTACGTAAGTACGAGAGTGTTGTTTTTCTCTTCTCCCATTGCTCATAGGGAGTGACCTCATTGTCTTTCGTCGGAACTTTATTCAGGACATGACATGATGTCAATATAGCCTCCCCCCACCATGCCTTGGATAAACCCGATGTATCTAACATGGCGTTAACCAAATCTGTTAGAGTACGGTTTTTCCTTTCGGCAACCCCATTTGACTGAGGTGAATAGGGAGGCGTCCTCTCGTGAATAATGCCATGTTCCGCACAGAAAGATTCAAACTCATTAGAGAAATACTCTCCACCACGATCTGACCGGATTCGTTTAATTTTTTTTTCAAGTTGATTCTCAACTTCTGCCTTATAGATTTTAAAGTAGTATAGAGCCTCATCTTTAGTGTTTAACAGATATACATAGCAAAACCTAGTGGAATCATCTATTAACGTCATGAAGTATCTCTTTCCACCTTTAGTCAACACACCATTCATCTCATAGAGATCAGAATGTATGAGTTCTAATGGCGCCAAGTGTCTCTCCTCCGCAGCCTTGTGGGGCTTGCGAGGTTGCTTTGCTTGTACACACGAATGGCACTTAGAACCTTTGGCTAAAGTGAAACTTGGAATTAAATTTAGTTTTGCTAACCGCGTCATGCAACTGAAACCAACGTGACAAAGACGTGAATGCCAAACTTCTGTTTCATTAACACTCGAATGATTATTGTTCACGACTTTATTACAAAAATCAGCGAGGGAAAAACGGAACAGACCTCCGCACTCATACCCTTTTCCAACAAACAGTCCATATTTCGTTACAACTACTTTATTGGACTCGAAAACCAACTTAAATCCTTCTCTACATAGAAGGGAGCCACTAACGAGATTCTTCTTGATGGCGGGGACATGCTGCACGTTCTTGAGCTGCACGATCCTTCCCGAAGTAAACTTCAGATCGACCGTGCCAACACCAAGTACAGAAGCACTTGCGCCATTCCCCATCAATACGGACCCGTTCCTTGTGACCTGATAAGAAGAAAAACAATGAGATGTCAGCACACACATGAATGTTTGCACCTGTGTCAATCCACCAATCAGTAGACTGACAAACTGAAAATACAGTAAACAAATTACCATACCCAGATGCCCCATTCTCATTGTTGCTCACGATCATGTTGACAGCCTTGGAATCCTGTCCTGGCTTCACATACTTCTTTGGGCACTTCCCAGCCCAGTGTTCCAGTGAACCACAAGTGAAGCAGCCATCTTTCTTCTTATCCTTCTTGAAGGTTTTCTTAGCCTTCTTCTTGAAGTCGGTATTCTGCTGGACACCAGTCCTCGCCTTGTTCTTGTGGGAGTTGTAGTTCTTCTGTACCATATTGGCCGCAGAAGTCCCTTCATTCCCTTTTCCATGCGAGTCCTTTGCCCTCGAATTCTGCTCAACACTCAGATGGCCGATGACATTCTCTACTGAGAATTCACGCCTCTGATGTATCAGAGTGGTGGCAAAGCTCCTCCAGGAATTAGGCAGCTTGGCGATTATGCATCCCGCGACATACTTGCCCGGTAACACGCACTTGAGAATTTCAATCTCCTTAGCGATGCACTGTATCTCATGAGCCTGCTCCAAAACAGAACGGTTTTCGACCATTCTGTAGTCATGGAACTGCTCTATACTGTACATCTCGCTGCCAGCATCGGTTGCACCGAATTTGGATTCGAGCGCCTCCCACAAGTCCTTGGCAACCCGCACATGTAAATATGCGTCAACAAACTTCTCTCCGATCACGCTTAGAACGCATCCAACAAAGACGACGGTGGCATCCCTAAACGCCTTCTCCTGATCAGGAGTAATCGTTTCCGTGGGAGTGACACCGACGACTCAGAACACGTTCATAGCCGTGAGCCATAAGAATGTTTTAGTCTGCCAACGCTTAAAGTACGTCCCCGTAAACGGGTCCGGTTTCAGTGCAGTAGCAAAACCATGAATCGAAAATTGTCTACACATATTAGGTTTTTGGATTGTTAAGAATTTAGGCAATTTACAGATTAAATTAATCTAAGTATAAATCATGAACATGACGTAAACATACTGATATTTAACCATGTTCGTGCATACTAGATTTATAGTAGATAAATCTACGCAAGCTACTAGTGTTGCACACATGGAAATAATAATAACAGGGATAAACGTGCTATACCCTGCAGTTGGCCAATTGGCAGTAGCCGTAGCAGAGGCGGCGGCCGCGGCGGCGGAAGCAGCAGCGTTGGCGGCCTCAGCAGCAGCAGCGGCCTCGGTGGCAGCAGCGGCGGCAGCAGCAGCTTGATCGGCTTCGGTGGCCATGTTGACGATGAGGTAGTAGTCGAAGTAGATGTACCGCAGCAGCGAGCAGTCGCGTAGTAGACGCTCCCCAAAAACCTAATCGCCCCTCTCCCGTACAGGATCTGGAGAGGCGGAGTTTCGGAGGCCTGCTCTCCCGTCGGCCGTGTACACGGTAGACGGGATGGGATCACCGGCGGCAGCAACAGGAGGTGGAACGACAGTGGGCGCAAAGAGGCGGCATGTGTGAGTTGTGTGTACTGCGTCCGCCTGGGCCTCCAATTTATAGGCACAGCCGAGTAGGAGAACGGTCAATTTAATTGGCGTTTACTACAGCCGTTACCACGTGATAAAGGCGGTGTTTTACTGCGCGCAGTTATCACACGCGATCAATACGGCTGTTACCAATATAAATGTGACGCATTTAGACAACAATAATTATGACGTCTCATATTAACTCCCCGTTTCCGACTGCCAAAATAAAGGCATCGGCTCGGCTCATTCCCGCAACCCGCGGCGCGTCGTGACGTGACGTGACGTGACGTGTCGTGACGAGGCGAGGCGAGGCGGGCGGCGGCGGAGGAGGAGCGCGCGTGTGGAACACCTCCACTACTCCTCTCTCTTCATACCAACTCACACTAGTGGGGAGAGAGCTCACCTTATAAACTGGTGCAAAACTCTCCCAACTAGCAATGTGGGACTAAACTCCCACCATTTGCTATGGCAGCATGGGCCT
The DNA here is from genome assembly GCA_028641055.1 of Alopecurus myosuroides. NCBI lineage: Eukaryota > Viridiplantae > Streptophyta > Magnoliopsida > Poales > Poaceae > Alopecurus > Alopecurus myosuroides. Next base: position 205,227,901 of record CM054063.1, on the reverse strand, counting down.
TAGGGATTAAATGGAAATTGCCTAATGGGCCTGCTAGCCCATTCGAATTTCAGCACTTATGATTACCTGATATGTCATAAACATATCCTTAATTTCTAATGTTCCATGTTGTTTTCTTATTGTTTCCCACATGTTTGCTATATACCTTATGTCATTTTTATCGATTTTCCAGACTAACTTATTGACAAGATGCCACAGAGCGATTTCCCTGTTTTCTGATGTTTTTAGTTTCAGAAAAGTTGTTCTCGAAATATTCTCGGAATTGGAAAATTCAAAGACCGGAAGTCTTAGAAATACCGGAGGCTCCACGGAGTCCCTTGGGCCTCCATCGCCTTTTCACTTTCGCCTATATAATCCCCCCGAGACGTAAACCCTAAGGAGATCCCATTTTTACCCGAGAAACACCCGAGGCTGCCGTCACCGTCATCCTGAGATCGGGAGGGTTCTGGAGCTCTCCCCGGCACCCTGCTGGAGGGGGAAATCATCACCAAAGGGGTCTACACCACCATGCTCTCCTCGGAAGTGATGCGTGAGTAGTTCATCCCTAGACTACGGGTCCATAGCAGTAGCTGGATGGTTTTCTTCTCCACTTTGTGCCTCATGTTTAGATCTTGTGAGCTGCCTATCATGATCAAGATCATTTCTATGTAATGCTACATGTTGTGTTTGCTGGGATCTGATGAATGTTGAATGCTATGTCTTCTGATTATCAATCTATCATGTTATCTTCATGCTTACTTTATTTATGATCTTGCATGCTCTCCGTTGTTAGTAGATTCTCTGGACAAGTAGATGCTAGTAACTCCAAGAGGGAGTATTTATGCTCGATAGTGGGTTCAGGCCTCCTTTTCATCCCTGCTCGAGTGACAGAAACGTGAAGGATGGAGGATGTGATGTTGCCATTAGGAAGAAAACAACAATGCTTTGTCTAAGGATGATTTTATTGTTTACATTACACACTTTGCTTACTGCGATTATCTGTTGCTTGCAACTTAATACCCAACGTTTGTTCGTATGATATTCGAAGGTAGGATTTTTAGTCATAGATGCAGTTGGATATTGTTCTATGTATCTTGTTGTAATGCCCGCATGAATCGCTTAGTAATCTTTATGTCTTGCATATGCACTATGGTGCAGCCTTTATTTCTGTCAATTGCCCAGCTGTAATTTGTTCACCACACATGCTATTTATCTTTCTCGGAGAGACACCACTAGTGAACTGTGGACCCCGGTCCTTTTTCCTCATACTGATAAAACACATACTGCTTTCATACTACTCTCATACTGCTTTGATACTGTTTTCCACACCATCGTTTAACCTCTTTGTGTTCAGCAAAACAGGTGAGATTGACAACCTCACTGCTTCGTTGGGGCAAAGTGATTTGATTGTGTTGTGTAGCTTCCACGTTGCTTCTGAACCGGTAGTGCGCCCTGCCATCTCAGCTGCTTCAACCTTCTAAAGTTGCTCCTTCCTCCTTCTGGTCGATTAAACCTTGGTTTCTTACTGAGGGAAAACTGCTGCTGTGCTCATCATACCTTCCTCTTGGGGTCTCCCAATGAGTGCAAGACCTGCACCATCAATCTATTTTTCTGGCGCCGTTTCCGGGGAGGAAGATAATTTCTACAAGGGGAGTTTATCACTTCCAATCTCTTTACTTTGTTTTTTTTTCTTAGTTTATTTTATTTTGTCTTGTTTTCTTCTCTCTATCAAAAACACAAAAAAATTAGTTCTTATACTAGCTGTAGTTTAATTCCTGTTTTTAGTCTTGTTAAAATGACTACTCCTAAGAACGTTAAGTTGTGTGACTTTACTAGTACCAACAACAATGATTTCATTAGCACACCTATTGCTCCACCTGCTCCTACTGATGATTTTTATGAGATTAAACCTGCCCTGTTAAACCTTGTTATGAGAGAGCAATTTTCTGTTGTTAGTACTGATGATGCTGCTGCCCATCTTAATAATTTTGTTGAACTATGTGAGATCCAAAAATATAAAAATGTTGATGGAGATACTATTAAACTAAAATTGTTTCCTTTCTCTTTGAGAGGAAGAGCTAAAGAATGGTTGCTATCTTTGCCTAGAAATAGTATTGATTCTTGGACTAAGTGTAAAGATGCTTTCAATGGAAAATATTATCCTCCTGCTAAGATTATTTCTTTAAGAAGTAGCATCATGAATTTTAAGCAACTTGATAATGAGCATGCTGCTAAAGCCTGGGAAAGAATGAAATCTTTGGTAAAGAATTGTCCTACTCATGTACTGACTACTTGGATGATCATCCAAACCTTTTATGCAGGTCTGAATTTTTCTTCAAGAAACCTTCTGGATTCAGCTGCTGGAGGAACCTTTATGTCCTTGACCTTGGGGTCATCAACAAACCTTCTTGATGACATGATGGTAAATTATTCTGAGTGGCACACTGAGAGAGCTACAACTGGTAAGAAGGTAAATTCTGTTGAAGAAACCTCCTCTTTGAATGAAAGACTTGATGCTATGATGTCTATGCTTGTGAATGCACATGCTCCTATTGATCCAAATAATGTTCCTTTAGCCTCTTTAGTTTCTCAAGAAGAGCATGTTTATGTGAACTTCATTAAAAATAATAATTTCAACACCAATGCTTATAGGAATAATTTTGGTGGCAAAAATTATAGGCCATATCCTCCTAATAATAGCAATGCTTATGGTAATTCTTATGGTAACTCCTATAACAGCAACAAAAGTGTACCCTCTGATCTTGAGAACATTCTTAAGAATTTCATTAGTACACAAACTGCTTTTAATAAATCTGTTGAGGAAAAGTTTGGTAAAATTGATGTTCTTGCTTCTAAAGTTGATAGCCTTGCTCTTGATGTTGATTTTATGAAACTAAAGTTTATGCCTCGTGATTTTAAATAAATTGAAACTTTGAATGCTATCCAAATTCGAATTGATGACAATGTTAGAATGCTAGCTGAATTGCATGCTAGATGGGCAAGTGAAGATGAAATAGCTAGAAATAATAATATAGCGAATGTTTGCACCATTACCACCACTAGTAAAACCGAAGCTTCTCATGCTATAAAACCTTCTACTATCAATGCTAAAGTAATTGGTGTTGGAAACACTCCCACTTCTGCTAGTAAAAAAATGCAAAACTGCCTGAAACTGCTAAAAATGCTCCTGATAAAAGTGATGAAATTTTTAGAAACATGGGAGACAATGGTCCCATTATCTTTGATAAAAAGGATCTTGACTTTGATGATTGCAACATAACTAAAGTGATTAAGTTCTTACAAAATCTTGCTAGTTTTCCTAATGCTAGTGTTATGAATATTTCTTTCACAAAACATATTACAAATGCTCTCATGCAAATTAGAGAGGATGAATTAAGATGTGAAGCCTCTACCTAGGAAGCTAGATGATGGTTAGTAACCTATTATTAAAATGAAAGTTAATGATTTTGATTGCAATTCTCTATGTGATCTTGGTGCTAGTATCTCGGTTATGCCCAAGAAACTCTATGATATTCTTGGTTTACCACCAATGGAACCTTGTTATTTCGATATTCGTCTTATTGATAATGCTAGAATGAAACCTTTGGGGATAGTTGATGATGTTCTTATCATGGTTAATAATACTCTTGTCCCCGTTGATGTTGTTGTCTTAAATATTGAATGCAATGCTTCTTGTCCAATTATTTTGGGAAGACCTTTTCTTAGAACTGTTGGTTCTGTTATTAATATGAAAGAGGGGAATATTAAATTTTAGTTCCCACTCAAGAAAGGTATGGAACACTTTCCTAGAAAGATAATTAAGTTTCCTTTTGATTCCGTTATTCGAATAAGTTACAATTTGGATGTTTCTTCACATGAAAATACTTGATTCCACTTTTCTGGGCCTAGCTAAAAGGCGTTAAAGAAAAGCATTTCTTGGGAGATAACCCATGGTTTTATTTTTGCTTTCTTTTTCTCTGTTTTCTTTGAGTAAAGGGGTTGTATACTTCTGTACAAACTCCTTTGTTTCTTTCTTCTCATGTTTTAGTAGTGCCAAGTAAGGTTTCTGACGAGAGTTAGAGTTGGTTTTCAGATTTCTGCGCAGGAAACAGATTTCTTTTGTCCACCGTAAAATATCGTATAAAATCCCGGAAGCTCAGAATAATCTGAAATTTTTGTGCTTATTCCTCAGATAATTACGGAACTTTTTTTTCTTTAAGTTTTTTTATCTGAGCAACATAAGTGCCTCGAAAAAATCGTCTTTACAGATAGTTCTGGTTTTGACAGATTCTGCCATTTTTCTTGCATTTGCTCTTTTGCTTTGTCAAGTGGATTTCTTTGCTTCATGAAACATCAGTGGATGTATCTAATGTTTAAAAGTATCAATAGCACTTGTGCCATACAGAACCCATGGATTACTGTTTGCGTGTGGTGTGAAGGAAGTTTTCAAGTGTCAAGAGAAGAGGTGATATATGTGATCAATAAGAGTGCAAGGTCAAAGCTTGGGGATGCCCCCGTAGTTCATCCAAGCATATTTTTATAATACTCAAGCATATAAGCTTGGGGATGCCAAAGGCATCCCCTTCTTCATCAACTATCTATCAAGTCACTTCTCGTGAAACTATATTTTTATTCGGTCACATCATATGAAGTTTACTTGGAGCGTCTGTTTGTTTCTCTTTTGTTTTCTTTTGTTTACTTTGTTTTCTTTGTTTCCCTTGCTGCAATAATATAGTTGGATCCTATCATTCTTTGTTTGGGAGAGAGACACGCTCCACTTTTTCGTTTGAATACTTGCTATGCTAGTATTCTTTGTTTTTCTTCTATCCGCTGCAAAAATTCGTGTTTAGCTCTCGTTTTCATTGCATCTCTTATTTAGATCTATTAGTTTTAGTAGTGTTATTTGAGTCCTCTCATGTTTGCTTTCTGTAGCATGTAGAGAATTTTTATTAAAGCATGATTTTTATGGTGCTTTTTGGGAAAAGAAACTTTTGCTTGAGGTAGAATTTTTAACGATGCAAGTAGAAGCTTGTATAGACTGTGGCTAGAACTTTTTCATATCATTCTAGATGTTATTTTAGTTTTAAAGCCTTGTGGTTATTGAGTAGCATCATTATCCTCAAATAGCTGAGAGTGTTTAATGTGCCATTGAAAGAATCATGAGTTGTTCTTGTCATATTGAAGCATAAATTTGTGGTGTTCTCCTTTGAATGTTTTATTTGGTTGACTTGGCGCATGCTCACACCATGTTTATGAATATGAACCAGTCACGAATAGCCTCCACGGTCATTTAGTTTTTGAACTTGTGGTACCACTTATGCTTTGATAAATGATGTTTATGTTGCTATGCATGATTATGGCTCTTATGCTCTCTTGATTTGTCGCTCCCAGTCTTTTGCTAGCCTCCACCTCTACTGAGTATGAGCTATAATCATGCATCCAACTCCCTAAAACCAAAGTTTTCCCATTGTGTCCACCATACCTACCTACATGTGGTATTTAACCGCCACTCCAAAGTAAATTGCTCATGTGTTACCTTTAATTTAAAAATTACTCTTGTTTTGTTCTTCTGTTTTAGCTCATGAGGACGTAAGTAGAGAATCTTTATCTCACTTCTTGATTGGACTTTCACACCCTGGACTAGTGGCTTCATCCGCTTATCCAATGATAGAAGAGATGGCAGCAGGGTGCCCAGCCCCAAATTAATAACGCAAATTCTCTTTACTATTTTCCCCTGATTTATCAGTCAAAGCATAATTGTGTAAACAAAAGAGAAAGGGGGATGACCTTCTATCCAGATGCGTCCTTCTATGGAAGCCGCTCTTGTGAATTCTAGTTGGCTTGTGACATACTGTATTTTCTGTTTACCATTCGTTGAAATAAGCATACACCTCTCTTAAAATATAGACACTCCTCCACGGTATGTGATTGTTGGAAGGCACCCGAGGATTCGGTTAGCCATGGTTTGTGAAAGATGGTTGGAGGAGTGTCAAGTTTTTATACCTCTATTTAATAAAATAAAAACTCTAGAACATGAGTGATCCATGCTTCCCTCTGCGAAGGGCCTTTCTTTTACTTTTATGTTGAGTCGCCATCTCCTAACTTTATGCACAGTTGAGAGAGAATTTTTGCCATTCTGGATTTTATGTGCATTTGTCCTAGAAACATTATTAATTGATTCATGATGTGTTGTTTCTAGTTCTCTAATTATTTGTTCTAGTCTTCCTCATGAACTTTGAAGGTGTCATGGCATTTATGTTTTGCCCCACTCTTAAGGACCAGCGAAATATCACTTTGACATGCTTTCTCTATACTTGAAACAAACGTATATCTTTCTTTGCATTGTTATTCATGATCTTTTATTTGAGTTACTTCTCATGATGTAAAGTGATTGCTATGCTTTATTATTAAAGTTTTATTTATCATTCTTGTGTTCAAGTTCTATGATCTCATCTTACATATGATTTTACATATTGATGATCAAGTTTATGTTGGTAGCATGTCACCTCAGAAATTATTGTGTTTTTATCGTTTACCTACTCGAGTAGGAACTAAGCTTGGGGATATTGACACGTCATAAACATATCCTTAATTTCTGATGTTCCATGTTGTTTTGTAATTGTTTCCCAAATGTTTGCTATACACTTTATGTTATTTTTATCGATTTTCTGGACTAACCTATTGACTAGATGCCACAAAGCCAGTTCCCTGTTTTCTGATGTTTTTAGTTTCAGAAAAGTTGCTCTCGAAATATTCTCGGAATTGCAAAATTCGAAGCCCGAAAGTCTTAGAAATCCCGGAGGTTCTACGGAGTCTCGAAGAGACCTGGAGGGGGCCTCAGGGGGCCCACACCATAGGGTAGCGCCCCCCCTTGGCCGCGCCAGGGGGTGGTGTGGAGGCTCAGGCCCTTTCGCCTACTTATTCCCCCCGAGGCCGCCGTCACTGTCATCCCGAGATCGGGAGGGTTCTGGAGCTCTCCCCGGCACCCTGCCGGAGGGGGAAATCATCACCGGAGGGGTCTACACCACCATGCCCTCCTCTGAAGTGATGCGTGAGTAGTTCATCCCCGGACTACGGGTCCATAGTAGTAGCTCGATGGTTGTCTTCTCCACTTTGTGCCTCATGTTTAGATCTTGTGAGCTGTCTATCATGATCAAGATCATCTCTATGTAATGCTACATGTTGTGTTTGCTGGGATCTGATGAATGTTGAATGTTATGTCTTCTGATTATCAATCTATCATGTTATCTTCATTATTATGTTATTTATGATCTTGCATGCTCTCTGTTGTTAGTAGATGCTCTAGCCAAGTAGATGCTAGTAACTCCAAGAGGGAGTATTTATGCTAGATAGTGGGTTCATGCATCCTTTTCATCCATGCTCAAGTGACAGAAATGTGAAGCATGGAGGATGTGATGTTGCCATTAGGGAGAAAACAACAATGCTTTGTCTAAGGATGATGTTATTGTTTACATTACACACTTTTCTTACTGCGATTATCTATTGCTTGCAGCTTAATACCCAACGTTTTTTCGGATGATATTCGAAGGGTGGATTTTTAGTCATAGATGCAGTTGGATAACAGTCTATGTATCTTGTTGTAATGCCTGCATGAATCACATAGTAATCTTTATGTCTTGCATATCACTATGGTGCAGCCTTCATTTCTGTCAATTGCCCAGCTGTAATTTGTTCACCACACATGTTATTTATCTTTCTCGGAGAGACACCACTAGTGAACTGTGGACCCCGGTCTTTTTCCTCATACTGATAAAACACCTACTGCTTTCATACTTCTCTCATACTGTTCCTACTGTTTTCCACACCATACGTTTAACCTCTTTGTGTTCACCAAAACCGGTGAGATTGACAGCCTCACTTCTTCGTTGGGACAGAGTGATTTGATTGTGTTGTGTAGGTTCCACATTGATGTTGAACCGGTAGTGCGCCCTGCCACCTCAGCTGCATCAACCTTTAGAGATTGCTTGTCCTCGTACTGGTCGATTCAACCTTGGTTTATTTTCTTAGGGAAAACTTGCTGCTACACTCTTCACAACCTTTCTCTTGGGGTTTACCAACGAGGGCACTAAGGCCATCAATAAAGTTTTCTGGCGTCATTGCCGGGGAGGAAGAGAATCCCTGCAAGGAGAGTCTCTCACTTCCAATCTCATTACTTTTTTTTGTTTTGCTTATTTTATTTTATTTTGTCTTGTTTGCTTCTCTTTATCAAAAACACAAAAAAATAGTTCTTATACTAGTTGTAGTTTTATTTATGTTTTTAGTCTTTTTACAATGACTACTCCTGGGAACACTAGGTTGTGTGACTTTACTAGCACCAACAACAATGATTTTATTAGCAGACCTATTTCTCCACCTGCTCCTACTGCTGATTTTTATGAGATTAAACCTACCCTGTTAAACCTTGTTATGAGAGAGAAATTTTATGGTGTTAGTACTGATGATGCTGCTGTCCATCTTAATAATTTTATTGAACTATGTGAGATACAAAAATATAAAGATGTTGATGGAGATATTATTAAACTGAAATAGTTTCCTTTCTATTTGAGAGGAAGAGCTAAAGAATGGTTGCTATCTTTGCCTAGAAATAGCATTGATTCTTGGACTAAGTGTAAAGATGCTTTCATTGAAAAATATTATCCTCCTAGTAAGATTATATATTTAAGAAGTAGAATTATGAATTTTAAGCAACTTGATAATGAGCATGTTGCTAAAGCTTGGGAAAGAATGAAATCTTTAGTAATGAATTGTCCCACTCATTCACTGACTACTTGGATGACCATCCAAACCTTTTATGCAGGTCTGGATTGTTCTTTAAGAAACCTTCCGGATTTAGCTGCTGGAGGAACCTTTATGTCCATGACCTTGGGGTTAGCAACAAAGCTTCTTGATGATATGATGGTAAACTATTCTGAGTGGCACACTGAGAGAGCTGCAACTAGTAAGAAGGTAAATTCTGTTGAAGAAACCTCCTCTTTGAATGAAAGACTTGATGCTATTATGTCTATTCTTGTGAATGGTCATGCTCCTATTGATCCAAATAATGTTCCTTTAGCCTCTTTGGTTGCTCAAGAAGAGCATGTTGATGTGAACTTCATTAAAAATAATAATTTCAACACCAATGCTTATAGAAATAATTTTGGTAGCAACAATTATAGGCCATATCCTCCCAGTAATAGTAATGCTTATGGTAATTCCTACAACAACAAAAGTGTACCATATGATCTTGAGAACATGCTTAAGAATTCTATTAGTACACAAACCACTTTTAATAAATATGTTGAGGAAAAGTTTGTTAAAATTGATGCTCTTGCTTCTAAAGTTGATAGCCTTGCTCTTGATGTTGATTTTATGAAAATAGAGGTTATGCCTCATGATGTTAAATAAAGTAAAACTTTGAATTCTATCCAAATTCGAATTGATGACAATATTAGAATGTTAGCTGAATTGCATGCTAGATGGGAAAGAGAAGATGAAATAGCTAGAAAGAATAATATAGCGAATGTTTGCACCATTACCACCACTAGTAAAACTGAAGCTTATCATGCTAGAAAACCTTCTACTATCAATGGTAAAGTAATTGGTGTTGGAAACACTCCCACTTCTACTATTAAAAACACAAAACTGCCTGAAACTGCTAAAAATGCTCCTCATAAAAGTGCTGAAATTTTTAGAAACATGGGAGACAATGGTCCCATTATCTTTTATAAAAATGATCTTGACTTTGATGATTGCAACATAACTGAAGTGATTAAGTTCTTACAAAAGCTTTCTAGCTGTCCTAATGCTAGTGCTATGAATATGGTTTTCACAAAACATATTACAAATGCTCTCATGCAAATTAGAGAGGATGAATTAAGATGTGAAGCCTCTATCCCTGGGAAGCTAGATGATTGTTGGGAACCTATTATTAAAATGAAAGTGAATGATTTTGATTTCAATGCTCTATGTGATCTTGGTGCTAGTACATCTGTTATGCCCAAGAAACTCTATGATATTCTTGATTTACCACCATTGAAACCATGTTATTTGGATATTCATCTTATTGGTAATGTTAGAAAGAAACCTTTGGGGAGAGTTGACGATGTTCTTATCATGGTTAATAATACTCTTGTCCCTGTTGATTTTTTTGTCTTGAATATTGAATGCAATGCCCGTTGTCCAATTGTTTTGGGAAGACCTTTTCTTAGAACTGTTGGTTCTGCTATTGATATGAAAGAGGGGAATATTAAATTTCAGTTCCCACTCAAGAAAGGTATGGAAAACTTTCCTAGAAATTGAATGAAGTTTCCTTTTTATTCTATTACTTGAACAAGTTAAAATTTGGATGCTTCTTCACTTGAAAATACTTGATTCCACTTTTCTGGGCCTAGCTAAAAGGCGTTAAAGAAAAGCACTTCTTGGGAGAGAACCCATGGTTTTATTTTTGCTTTGTTTTTCTCTGTTTTCTTTGAGTAAAGGGTGGTATACTTCTGTAGCAAATCCTCTGTATCTTTCTTTTCATGTTTTGGTAGTGTCAAGTAAGGTTTCTGACGAGAGTTGGAGTTGGTTCTCAGATTTCTGCGCAGGAAACAGATTTCTGCTGTCCACCATAAACAATCGTATAAAATCCTGGAAGATCAGAATGATCTGAAATTTTTTGTTCTTATTTCTCATCTAATTCCGCAACTTTTTTTTTCTTTAGGTTTTCGATCTGAGCAACGTAAGTGCCTCTAAAAAATTCGTCTTTACAGACAGTTCTGATTTTGACAGATTCTGACATTTTTCTTGCATTTGCTCTTTTGCGATGTCAAGTGGATTTCTTTGCTTCATGAAACATAAGTGGCTGTAGATAATGTTTAAAATTATCAATATCACTTGTTCCATACAGAACCCATATATTTTTAACTTTTTCACTAACCCTCTAATGCGAATTACTGTTTGAGTGTGGTGTGAAGGAAGTTTTCAAGGGCCGAGAAAAGAGGTGATATATGTGATCAAGAAGAGTGCAAGGTCAAAGCTTGGAGATGCCCCAGTGGTCATCCAAGCATATTTTTAGAAGAATCAAGCATATAAGCTTGGGTATGCCCAAGGCATCCCCTTCTTCATCAACTATCTATCAGGTCACTTCTCGTGAAACTATATTTTTATTCGGTCACATCATATGAAGTTTACTTGGAGCGTTTGTTTGTTTTTATTTTGTTTTATTTTGTTTTCCTTTGTGAAATAATAAAGTTGGACCTATCATCCTTATCTGGGAGAGAGACACGCTCCGCTTTTTCATTTGAATACTTGCTACGCTAGTATTCTTAGTTTTTCTTCTAGTTGCTGCAAAAATTCATGTTTAGCTCTCGTTTTCATTGCATCTCCTATTCATAGTTGTTAGTTTTAGTAGTGTTATGTCAGTACTCTCATGTTTTCTTTCTGTAGCATGTAGAGGATTTTTGTTAAAGCATGTTTTGTATGGTGCTTGTTGGGAAAAGAAACTGTTGCTTAAGGTAGAATTTTTAACGGTGCAAGTATAAACTTGTATAGACTGTGGCTAGACCTTTTTCATGTCATGCTTGATGTTATTTTAGTTTTAAAGCCTTGTTGATATTGATTAGCATAATTAGACTCAAATATCTGAGAGTGTTTAATGTGCCATTGAAAGAATCATGAGTTGTTCTTGTCATATTGAAGCATAAATTTGTGGTGTTCTCCTTTGAATGTTTTATTTGGTTGACTTGGCGCATGCTCACACCATATTTATGACTATGAACCAGTCACAAATAGCCTCCATGATCATTTAGTTTTTGAACTTGTGGTACCACTTATGCTTTGATTAATGATGTTTATGTCGCTATGCATGATTATGGCTCTCATGCTCTCTTGATTTGTCGCTCTCAGTCTTTTGCTAGCCTCCACCTGTACTGAGTATGATCTCTACTCGTGCATCCAACTCCCTAAAACCAAAGTTTTCCCATTGTGTCCACCATACCTACCTACATGTGGTATTTAACCGCCACTCCAAAGTAAATTGCTAATGTGTTACCTTTAAAACTTTCAAAATTACTCTTGTTTTGTGCTCCTGTTTTAGCTCATGAGGACGTAAATAGAGAATCTTTATCTCACTTGTTGATTGGACTTTCACACACTGGACTAGTGGCTTCATCCGCTTATCCAATGATAGAAGAGCTGGCAGCGGGGTGCCCAACCCCAAATTAATAACGCAAATTCTCTTCACTATTTTTGCCCCTAATTGATCAGTCAAAGCATAATTGTGTAAACAAAAGAGAATGGGAGATGACCTTCTACCCATCTGCGTCCTTCTATGGGAGCCTCTCTTGTGAAGTCTAGTTGGCTTGTGACGTACTGTATTTTCTGTTTATCATTCGTTGACATAAGCATACACCTCTCTTAAAAGTGTTTTCAATACCTCTGTTTAATAAAATAAAAGCTATAGCACATGAGTGATCCATGCTTCCCTCTGCGAAGGGTCTTTCTTTTACTTTTATGTTGAGTCTCCATCTTCTAACTTTATGCACAATTGAGAGAGCATTTTTGTCATTCTGAGTTTTTATGTGCATTTGTCCCAAAAACATTATTAATTGATTCATGATGTGTTATTGCTAGTTCTCTAATTATTTGTTCTAGTCTTCCTCATGAACTTTGAAGGTGTCCTGGCATTTATGTTTTGCCCCACTCTTAAGGACTAGCGAAACATCACTTTGACATGCTTTCTCTATACTAGAAACAAACGTATATCTTTCTTTGCATTGTTATTCATGATATTTTATTTGAGTTACTTCTCATGATGCAAAGTGATTACTATGCTTTATTATTAATGTTTTATTTATCATGCTTGTGTTAAAGTTCTATGATCTCAGCTTACTTATGTTTTTACATTATTGATGATCAAGTTTATGTTGGTAGCATGTCACCTCAGAATTTATGTGTTTTTATCGTTTACCTACTCCAGGACGAGTAGGAACTAAGCTTGGGGAAGTTGATACGTCATAAACGTATCCTTAATTTCCAATGTTCCATGTTGTTTTCTTATTGTTTCCCACATGTTTGCTATACACTTTATGTCATTTTTATCGATTTTCTGGACTAACCTATTGACAAGATGCAACAGAGCCAGTTCCCTGTTTTCTGCTATTTTTAGTTTTAGAAAAGTTGTTCTCAAATATTCTTGGAATTGGAAAATTCGAAGCCCGGAAGTCTTAGAAATCCCGGAGGTTCCACGGAGTCCCGAAGAGACCCGGAGGGGGGCCTCAGGGGCCCAAACCATAGGGCAGCCTGCCCCCTGGCCGCGCCGGGGGGTGGTGTGGGGCCCCCGGCCTCCACCGCCTTTGCCCTTTCGCCTATATAATCCCCCAAGACGTAAACCCTAAGAAGATCCCATTTTTACCCGAGAAACACCCGAGGCCGCCGTCACCATCATCCCGAGATCGGGAGGGTTCTGGAGCTCTCCCCGGCACCCTGCCGGAGGGGGGAAATCATCATCGGAGGGGTCTACACCACCATGCCCTCCTCCGAAGTGATGCGTGAGTAGTTCATCCCTGGACTACGAGTCCATAGAAGTAGCTAGATGGTTGTTCTCTCCACTTTGTACCTCATGTTTAGATCTTGTGAGCTGCCTAACATGATCAAGATCATCTTTATGTCATGCTACATGTTGTGTTTGCTGGGATCTGATGAATTTTGAATGTTATGTCTTCTGATTATCAATCTATCATGTTATCTTCATGTTCATGTTATTTATGATCTTGCATGCTCTTTGTTATTAGTAGATGCTCTGGCCAAGTAGATGCTAGTAACTCCAAGAGGGAGTATTCATGCTCTATAGTGGGTTCATGCCTCCTTTTCATCTATGCTCGAGTGACAGAAACGTGACGGATGGAGGATATGATGTTTCCATTAGGGAGAAAACAACAATGCTTTGTCTAAGGATGATGTTATTGTTTACATTACACACTTTGCTTACTGCGATAATCTGTTGCTTGCAACTTAATACCCATCATTTGTTCGGATGATATTCAAAGGGTGGATTTTTAGTCACAGATGCAGTTGGATAACGGTCTATGTATTTTGTTGTAATGCCCGCATGAATCACATAGTAATGTTTATTTCTTACATATGCACTACGGTGCAGCCTTCATTTCTGTCAATTGCCCAGCTGTAATTTGTTCACCACACATGTTATTTATCGTTCTCGGAGAGACACCACTAGTGAACTGTGGACCCCGGACTTTTTCCTCATACTGATAAAACACCTACTGCTTTCATACTACTCATACTATTCCTACTGTTTTCCACACTATACGTTTAACCTCTTTGTGTTCACCAAAACCGGTGAGATTGACAACCTCACTGCTTTGTTGGGACAGGGTGATTTGATTGTGTTGTGTAGGTTCCACGTTGATGCTGAACCGGTAGTGCGCCCTTCCACCTCAGCTGCATCAACCTTTAGAGATTGCTTGTCCTCCTACTAGTCTATTCAACCTTGGTTTCTTTTCTGAGGGAAAACTTGCTGATACACTCTTCACAACCTTTCTCTTGGGATTTACCAATGAGGGCATTAAGGCCATCATTACCAAACGTTCTTGAGGACACATTGGAATTTCGTCAAGTTCTTTTGTTTCATACGGTTGATTCATATTTAGGGATATTTAATTATGTGCCCCTACTTCCTTAGTATTGCTCGTTCTTCCCCACACTCTAAATTTTTTCTCACTTTTCCCCACTCTCTTAGCTGAAACTCTCGCAAAAGTTGAAAACTGCCGTTTGTCGTCCAGTCAATGCATTGACCGTAAACTAATGAGTTTGTGCTGACGAGTGGGGCCGGGTCCTCCTTTGACCGTTGCGTGCCTAGTGGGATCGCAAGGAGACACGTAAGCGAGCTTGTTTGAAGCTAAAACAGATCGACACTGCTGCATGGCGCAGCCTCGCCCCCTCCATCGCCGCCCCATCCCCTCTGCCGCCGTTGTGCCGCGCTCGCCACCGCCCCATCCCATCCGACGCATTCTTTGGCACATCTACCCCACCTCACCATCAACCCCACCTCACTATCTCTGAAGCCATGTTGATCCAGGACCCCCAGAATGCCCTCAGCCGTGGAGAGTATTGGGTCGAATCAACAGCAGATACTTCATGGATTAGACCCGGGTATGCAACGTTTCCCCTTGAATTGGTGTTCTAGCTTGTAAGTAAGGTCGTATTTGACATTTTTTAGCTTGAATCGTTTCAATTTATCTCCTCTGTCCCATTCCTAACTGCAACCGTATGTTTGAACTAAATAGGATTGATCCTGCGCTGGCTTTCTGACTGGCGGTTAGAATGGAAACTAGTGTGTTGCGTGGTACTAAACCGCATTTTCTTCCTTCGTTTTTCTATCTGGTTGTGATAGAAACAAACATTTTCTTCAGCGATTTTCTCACTACCCTCCATTCAGCCTATCCGTGGAGCAATGCCGATGCTTTTGAATTGAGTTACTTCAGCAGTACCGAGCAAAGATTTCTCCCACTAACTTGCGACGAGCATCTCGGGTTGTTTTTGCTCTGAATGCTGGCAGCCCTTTTGGTAAACTTCATATCGACGTTCTTCAACCAAGCGCAGAACCAGTCAACGGAAAGGGTGTTCGGAAATCATCTGTCTCTGCTAATAGCCAACACCCCGGGACTCCTTGTAGGTCGAGACCAAATAAAGCGAGTGGTTCGTAGAGCCACAACATGTCTGCTGCTGAATTTGCTACCGGTAGTGTTACTGCTTCTCCTGTACCTGCTATGGTCGTTGTAGAAGAAGATGCATAACCTGACGAGGAAGTGCCTCAAAATGATGATGAAGAGGAGATGATGTACCCTAAACTGGTAGATAGAGCCAGTCAGCAAGCAGTGGATGATGAATATCCGGAGGAGCCCATGAGCCGAGCTAGGTTTTATGACACTAACAATGAAGAGGATGCGGATAATAATGATAGCTTAATTTTGTATGAATACGATGGTGACGATGTGCCAACAATTGAGTGGAAAAGGGAGAATCCTGAGCTTATTGAAGGCACCATATTCCAATCGTTGGTGGACTGTCGGAATGCAGTAACTTCATATTGCATCCTTACTAAAAATTCCTATAAGATTAAAAGGAGTGAGCCAAGAAGGTTCACAGTTTATTGTCCATATGATAGGTGTATGTGGAGGTTGCATGCATCCCGTATGCTAAAGAGCAAACCGTTTCGGGTACTCTAAGTTGATTGATTATTTTATTTCATATCACTAAGTAATGTTTCTTATTCCTTATTTTTTACCCTTTATTTTGTTTCAGATAAAGAAAAACCCACACAAGCACACATGTCCACCTGGAGGGGGAGGGGGAAGGCAAAATCCAAACTAGCAAAAACTCGATGGGTGGAAGATGCAATATTGGATTGGCTGAGGGAAAAACCTGGTCTTGGTCCAACAACACTCCCAGGGAAACTTTTTAAGAAGTATAAGATTGTAATTCCTTACATGAGGATTTTCAACGCTAAAGAAATGGCTCTTGACAGGATTAATGGTCAATGGAATGAAATTTTTCAGTTGCTTTACACCTTCATAGTTGAAGTGGAGATGGCTAGTCGACGTAGTGTTGTAGAAATTGACAAGCATACAGTTCCATTCAAAATAAAAGGGAAGTCATTTGAGAAGGAGTGCTTCAGAAGGGCTTTTGTATGTTTCAAGGCTTGTTGGTAGGGGTTTCTTGATGGATGCAGGCCTTATTTGGCTGTAGATGCTACCCATTTGACTGGAAGATGGAGAGGACAGCTAGTAGCAGCTTCTGTAGTTGACGGACACAACTGGCTATTCCCAGTTGCATTTGGTGTTTTGGAGGCAGAGTCCAAGGAAAGTTGGGTCTGGTTTCTGCAGCAGTTGCACAACATTATAGGCACACCCCCAGTTTAGCTATACATACAGATGCTTGCAAAGGTCTAGAGAGTGAAGAGAAATTGTATTCCCTCGAGTGGAGCATAGGGGATGTATGCAACACCTAGCGCAAAATTTTAAAATAAGTTCAAAGGAAAAGTTTTTGATGAGAACTTATGTCCAGCATCATACACATGCAGCAAAAGGAAGCATGAGCACCATTTGAGAGTGTTGTATGCTCAGAAGCATCCAGAGGTGAAGGAGTATATGGATGCACATCATGGAAAGGTGTGGTCAAGAAGCAAATTCAACACCATATGTAAAGTTGACTATGTGACCAATAATCTTGCAGAATGCTTCAATGCAAAGTTCAAGTCAGTGAAGGGTTATTTGGTTTGGCAAGCATTTGACAAGATGAGACAGATGATCATGATAAAGATGGCTCTTCGCAAAAGAATTGCTAAAACACAATATGTTGTCCATGTTATAATCCCATCACTGATTAAGGCATTGCATCACAATGCAAGAGGACTAAAGATGAGATTCATTCGATCGTAGACATACGAGGCTGAGGTAGCATACACTGATAGTAAAAATAGTGAATGGAGGTATCCAGTGAACCTAGCCACTAGGGAATGCAGTTGTAGGCAATGTAGGATTCGTGGGAAGCCATGCATACATGCTCTACATCTGATGAATCTTATTGGGGGTGAAGATGGTGAAGTTGATGAGTATTGTTGTGAGTATTTCTTTGTTGCTAAATTTAAGGCTGCTTATGCTCACAATGTGCCTGCACTCGTTGGAAAAGACCAATGGAACATAGTAGATCCAGGGTTCAAACTCCACTCTCCTTTAGTGACTAGACCACCAGGAAGACCAAGAAAAAACAGGTACAGAGTAGGTGAAGAGGGTCGTGTGCCAAAAAGAGGGCGTGCAAAAAATGTGGAATTCTGGGGAACATTTCTAGGCTTTATTCCAATCCAGTGGATGCATCATTTAGAGAAGAGGACCGATGGACAACAGCAATGCAGAGGAGAATGCATTGGCAATGGAGATTGAAGATGGAGGGGACCATGCAGCAGCAATTGAGTCTGAAGATGAACTCCTCGTTGAAGCAACACCTTGGTATGAGTGTGCATTCCCTTTTTTATGCGTTTTGTTCTCTTTTCTCCATATGTATTATAATTTTATTTCTCAGCACTAGGATAAATGGAGGAAGAGGGAACAAAAGGTGTAGAGAGGACGCTATAAGAGAAGAAGACGATAGAGCCCAAGAAAATGAATTCCGGTCATCATCGGATGGCTTAGAATTTTAATCCATGGCTCTTGATGTTTTTGAAGCTATAAGAGAAGAAGAGGACAGAGTAATTGTACCAGTTGTTCCTTTAAGGATTATTGAACACACAGATGACTGTCAACTTGTCGTCGAGTGCTCGTCGAATGGAATTACTCCGTCACCACCTCCACGGCCACAATCCCAAGGGAAGATCGGAAGGAACAAGATGATTCCAAAGAGTACTCCGGCTAGGGAAACCCGGAGCAAGACGGTGAAGCCATCTTCTCACACAAGGAGCAGGTCAAAGATTTGAATTTGAACTATGAATTTGATGGATTTGTAGTTCGGTGTTTGTGTTGTCAACTTGAGATCTTGTGATAACTTATAGGTCTTAATAATATTGTTTGTGCTTTGGTATCATATGTGAGACAAAATGCATATTTGAAACAAAGGTTGAATTTGAAGCAATATTTGAATTTGGAACAAAATTATAATTTGAGCCAAAGTTAAAGTTGTACAAATATTTCAAGTCTGTTGCTCTTTAGTACTTGTTTGAGCTAAAGTTGAACTTTCACCAACATTTGAACCCCAATATTTGAAGGCGATCAATCCGAAGAAGAAACGTGCTACAAATGAGCTCTGAATCTAGGGTAAACAGCCCCATTTGCAATCAAGTTTTGTTTTGACCTTCTCTAAATGAGCCAATATTTTTTAGGTGACACCTATTCCATCTAAATAGTGTCCAATCAAAGTCTCACTATTTATCGAATTAATTTCCATATTATTTATTTATTTTTTTGAAAAAATTGCTTTTAGTTGAAAACCACCAAAACACATGTTTGAGATATGAAAATGTAAAAGTAAGTTCAGAACTGTCTTATTCACTCCAAAAGTAAGCTTTAGTGATTTATTTGATTTTTTTGAATTTTTTCAAAACCAAAACCCTCCTTCACTCTTCGTCGAACTGTGGACAGGTCTATACATGATTGCTCATTTGTGAGAAGCCTTTTTCATGAAAATGTGTTGACACCGAGTTTATATTTTTCTCATAATCATGTCACATATGATGACTATGTGAGCTTGTCGTCCATTTTTTTTGAATTAGTTATGGTCATCTGAACCTGATTTTGATGGCTCGCTTGTGAAAATGATTTTTCTTGAAAATGTTCCTATAGCATGTTTATAGTTTTTTTTTCTAGTAACTTTATCTTGTAAGATGACAAACTACGCTTTGTTTCCATTTTTTGAATTAGTTATGGTCATTTGAAGTTCTGTCATACCATAATAACCCCAAAACCTCGATAACCTCGTAACCCCAAAACCCTAGCGCCGAACCTCAGCCATCCGATCATACCCTACCGCCAATGCCAGCCGTAAGATCTGATCTTCCAGAAGGAATTCTAGGTACATGCCCGCGCGCCAGCTCCTCGCCGTTGGATGGCGTCGACGGTTGAGATCAGAGTTCAGTCTTCTAAAAGGGAGGGCGATCTACAGGAGGCTGGTTCTAAATCCTGATTGGCCGCGCCGTTGTATTCCTGTAACATCCTAGGTTTGCAATTAATAAAACCAACATGCATACATCTCACATGTCATTATTGCAAAAAAAAAGGAAGCACTTAAAAACTTACCATCACAAACCAAAAATCCTAAAGGGATTTTAACACTAAAAATAAGACCGTAAGAAACATACCCCATTTGCTCTTTATTACAAAATTATTTTTGTTTTACAAAAGTACCAAAAAAAATTAAATAGTTTGAACTTTGTAAATTATACTTTTACAAATTCCTCTAAATGAGTTTGACTCATTTTTGTTTTTAATTGGGGCTCCTTTCTTTCAATAAAAGAAAACAAAAAAGAAAAACAAAACAGAACAAAAAAATGAAAAGAGAAAACCCCCAGAAGCCCAGCCCATCTCTCCCTCTCTCCCCTCTCTCTCCCGCACAGCCAGCCCACGGGCCCGTCCCTTATCGCTCGCGCGCGCAGAAAACAGCCAGTCGCGCCCCTCTCTCTGTCTCTGCCATGTGGGACCCGGGTGACGTAAGCATGACGCGAACGCGTCCCTAACCTTCCCCTCTGTTTCTCTCGGCCGAGCGCCCGAAACTCCCCACGATCGCCACGTCCCCCACGAACACTATCACCCCTTCTAAACCCACTCCGCACGCGCGCCTGCTCTCCCTCTCGGTTTCCCCTCTCGATCCCCGCGATACTGTACACCCAAACGCCCGTATTTGCTCGCCGAAGTGCGCCTAACCCCCACCTTCGTCGTCGAATTCTGGCCACGGTAAGCCATCCATGCGCCCGAGAACCTTTCCACTTGGCTCCTCACGCCACCGTGCTCCTCTCTGACCCCTTTGGCGCATCTCCTGGCGCAGCAATCATCCACGCCGTCCACATCGAGAACCTCTGACGACCGCGCACCTCCGGCCACCTCTCCTCGCTGTTCCTGGAAGCGCGAGCAAGCGTCATGAGGCACATCACCCTCGTCATGCTGCACCACTCCTCTACAACCCCTCCATCGAGCTAGAGGACCACGGGAACCTATTTCGGCGATTTCTTCGAGCAACCCACTGCCGCCTCGCCATTCTCCGGCCACCCCCTCTGTGAGGTTTAAACCCTGTCAGATCTAGACCGTAGGATCTAGATCCAGCGGCCTTTGTTAAGTCTCTTAAGCAAACTGTTATGCACCAATAGGATTGCGCCACGTGGCAGCACCAATCAGCGCGCGGTCAGCCACCCCCCCCCCCCCCCCCCCCGCGCAGTTCAAATTAATTTAAATCCAAATTTGAAAATAGAACCTACTGTCCCCTTGTAAATTCAATAGAAAAATCTTGATCCAAAAATTATGAGGTTTGAACCTTTAGAAAGGTAATGAAATTCTCTACCCAATTATAAAAAACTATCATGTAGGTTCTGTAGAAAATTTTGGAGTAGTATTTAAATTGCCAAAATAGCTCAAAAACACCATTTAATTCATAGTTTGAGTTCTACATTTCAAATTTGATAAAGTTGTAGTCTCTGGATTCCTTAGAACTTGTAGAACACCCTGGAACGAGAGAAAATCAAATTTGTATCGTGCACACACTTTCTATTTCAAATTTGGTAAAATCAGTAATCTGTCTATAATTCAAATTCCAAAAAGTATTTTTGAGTGAAACCAATTGGGTTGCCTTGAAATTTTTATCCTCTTTCCAGAGACAACAAGGCCCAATTTTTACAGAAACTCAAAATTGTGTTTAAGATTGAATTAGTCTAAAGAACCTATTAATGGGCTACTGAATTGGAATAATTAAATAATCCATTGAAATAAATTTTAACCAGAGCCATACACAAACTAACTAAACATCATATGATACCAAATACACCTCAACACTACATTTATCATGTGTAAAACAAAACTATGCATTGATGCATGCATGTTTACGATTGATCTTTTGAGTGGAATGTTTATGGTGTGTTATTATTGTTTGTTTAGACTTTGGAGAGGACCACTACAACACTTGTGATTGGTGTGCTTGTGCTAGTTGTTGTTATCAAGGAAAGTGATACTCATGTCCCACTTTTGTTTTACATTGCATTAGTGTTTTCAGTAGTATGCATCATAGGTGATTTTAATTATTTTCCAAGTATATGATATGCTCAGGAAACCTAGTAGTGTGTAGCCAACCTGAAAACCCCTGCTAGGTACTAGTTTAGCAATAGTAGAGTGCTATCACAACTATTGTTGTTACTTGTTGGGTTGTGATGATTTGAAAATTTAAAATTAACAACCCAATGAAACACCTGGGTGGATTGGTATGAATGGTTTATGTTGAGTGGATACTCAGGGCCATGTTCATGGTGGATTTAAGCATGGATGTGGTGGTTATCACCTGAGGGTACACTTGTGGATTGACACCCAGCAATAAAAAGATCCGTAGGTCTTCAATGTATAGTTAGCTTCCAGTGCAGCCTTGAGGTAATATGGGCTCTGCCAAGATTAAGTAAGTTGTGGAGGTTCATCATGTTGTATGACATTGGGTGGTAGAATTTTAGGAGCGTCGAGTCATGCTGGTATGGTTGAATCCCTCCTCCCAAAGATCTTGTCTCATTCTTGCCTCCGGGAGGATGAGACTTAAGGTGAAAGTGCACAACCTCTGCAGAATTAAAAACTAAGATCTTAGTCGTGTCCCCGGTTATGGGAAATTTGAGCAAACTAGACAGAGTTGGTGCTGAAGGATCTCCTCATATTTTCTGAAATGATATAAAACATGGTAGAAACCACTTTTAGGGCACATGGTGGATTTAGCCATGATGCCACCATCAAACCTCGTGGTGGATTTAACCATGATGATTTACTAAACTTCATGGTGGATTTAGCCATGATGGTTTTCAAACTTCATGGTGGATTTAGCCATGATGATTTATCAAACTTCATGGTGGATTTAGCCATGATGAACTATCAACCTTCATGGTGGATTTAGCCATGATGGTTGTACCAAAGTCTTCATTTTTACTAAATGATTTATCAAATATAGGACAAAATTAGCTTTATGCAATTAGCCCAGACTCCACCAGCCAGATATCATGTAGCTAGTTTATTCCTCAAAAATGCCACCAAACAAGTGTCACTTGCCAGTACATTGTTTGTACTGACTTCCCCTTGTGGGCTGCATATTCCGACATGCAGGTCATTCTAATGATGAGTAATGGTTTAGGATCTCAAGCTTACATTCCAACATGTCTGCATGTGGCACATGAAGAGAAGGAAGCTCACTGAATATTTTCTTTCCATTGTGTTTTCTTTGAACTCTGTTATTTAGGGCTAGTCCATGTTGACGATGCCAGTTTTAAGACTATTTTATTTCGTTCCCAATGGATCTACGTTGTAAAATGATGATATTGTTATGAATATTTCATTTTGTCATGTGTATGCTATCAGTGATCCCGGGAATAGCAGGTACACAGGTGTTCTACCTTTGTAAAAAGGTAGGGTGCTACAATTCCACCGACAGACCAACACAGTCACATAGTAGCCCGTGCCCTCCTCCACCCATCGACACAGTCACACAGCAGCCCGTGCTCGCCTCCCCTTTGGATCTTGGCGACAGAGCAGTTCTTCTTCCTCTCTGGCAAAATGTCGACCTCCACTTCATCCTCCCGCCCCTCGTGGCCAACATATGGTTCAGTGCCTAAGCAGCGGTGTCCGAACTGCCCACACACTGCGCTACTGAAGCGGTGGACTTCGAAGGAGGAGAAAATTGGCAACTTTGGGCGCCAGTTCGTCAGATGCAAGAGAAGGACAGAGGGGCAGGTAGATCTTGGTTCCTCTCGCATCCTTTAGCTCTGAATTTTTTGTTTCCAGATCTAGGTTCTCTTCTTGCATCCACGGAGTTGGGATTTATGCTTCATTATTTTATTTTCAGATCGTGAAAAAATGCAATCATTTCGAGTGGATCGATGAGTATGTGGAGAGAATTCAAAGGGAGGGCTTGATTGATTTAAAGGGGGCTCCAACCCTCGAGCTCAATCTGCCTCCATCTATGAAGAACATGGGGAATGCATAGTTGAAGGGTGCTCCGACAGTGGGGGATGCAGATCTGAAGGGTAAATTGAAGAAGATGAACAAGAACTTGAAGCAGATGATTCAAGAGACGCAGCAAGCAAATATGATAGCTTTAGGCTTTTATTTTTGCATTGTTGCTGTAGGATTTGTTTACCTGCTGGTCATCCCTCGTCAGAGATGTTGTGTGTTCTTAACTGTCTATTAAGTCCATGTCATGAAACCTTAATGCAATGGATTTCAATGCGCATCTCTCGAGATCATCTAAGTTTGTTTGTTACCTAGTTTTTTAGTTGACCAGATGATAGTTAGCACTACTTGCGCAGCACAAATACCTCGAGATCATCTCTTCTTCAGAGGAACACTCTCTTCAGTTCAGTTTAGCTTCAGTTTGCTTACACCAAGTTCTAGGAAAAATCCACAAACACACGATGCTCTGATTTTTTTTTCCTTTCAAAGATTCAAAGAGATTTCATTTTATTGAGGTTTGATTTCCCACCCTATTCTATTTGCTGGAGGTGATAGTAAAATACAGAGTGTTCGCAAAATGCAAAGGGTTTGAAGAATGCCAAAAAAAGATGGGAAAGAATATTATTTTTCTTTTTTTTCTACAAGTTAGTTGTCATGCACGTGCAAAAAAAATGAGTTATTTTTTCGATTAGTTTGATATCTAACCTTATTTAGTTCACAAATATGTTTTGATTTTCTACCCTTATCTCAGCATACACATAACTAGGTCATAAATTTGTCTTACTTACTTTTTAGTTTGGGTTCTTCTCTTTTTCACAAACTAGTGTAACTACTAGTTCATAAATTGGCTACGCCTGTACAACGCTAGCCTCTTGTAGACATGCATAGGAAAAAAAAGATCTTAGCGCCTCGGACTCGGACTAGAAACTATTGTAACTGGACGGATTTTAATCCTAGCGTCTACTCTAAAAGGCCTAAACTTGGGGCAAACCACATGGAAATAATATGAATACAGATAAAAAAGAACTCATCACACATCAACGATAAATAACTTAGATATGGGATTCTTAGATCCCTATATAGTACGGTACATAGTAAGGAGAACACATGATATACTACATAGTACGGATGACACACATGATATACATAGTACGGTATATAATAGGGATCACTACATAATATGGGATTCTTAGATCCCTACATGGGATTCTTAGATCCTTTCCGCCGTACTTGTCGTCTTCACTGCTCCTCGAGGCCGTCATCGCCGAGATAATAGGGGAGGGTGTGCATGTGGTTTTCCTCGGGGAAGATTCTCTCGAAGTCGGTGTACATGTTGAAGGTGGTGAATGCGATGAACTCGCATCCACACCAGAGCACGCGGCCGAGCAGGTAGTACGCATGAAACCTATTTGTGAAATAGGTGACGAGGCCTATCACCGGAGCATTGGAGTGGGCGCGGTGTTCCTCCAGACGTAACATGACTGGCGACCCTGCCGGAAGGTGGTTAAAACCCGCACGGAGGAAGCCACGGGCAAACACCGTATTGTCCCTCCAGCGTGAGTACGCCCAGACGCGCAGCACGGTCTCAACGACCCTGTCGTGGGGGTAGCGGACCTCCGGCATGGTGCGCGGCAAGCGGAAAGTGGGCGCCTAGAACTGCATATTCACGTACGTCGAGTCATCGGTTGTGCATTGCCTCTGGTTGGAGAGAAGAGAATTAGGAGGAGGCGGAGATTGAAGATGTGGAGGAGGAAGTTGCGAGACGCGGTTTAAGTAGCCAAGGGAGAGGAGGGGGTGGATGGAACCGCCGTTTTTTCACACTGCATCGAGGCGTCGCGGTTGTACTTTTTTTTTTGCTTGTTTTCACATCACTTAGTCCGGCCGTGCCCCGATGCGTGGCTCGACGCGTGAAACGACGCGACAAATTAATCGAGCGTGCGACTGAATCAAGCTACATGCGTCGTGGCTAGGTGGCAACCGAATCACACCCACGTGTGTGGCTAGGTGGCTAGGTGGTTGCGTGCATGGCTAGGTGGCTAGGTTGCTGCGTGCATGGCAGCATTGCCACTGAATCGCAGTCGTCCATGGTTAGGTGGCGGCTGAATCGCAGCCTTTTAAGCCGTGCATGCAAACTAGTCAACACTGCGCTCATCAATGCCAACGTCGGGCGCATGCATAGCAGGCTGAAACGATGGCATGCATAAAAGGTTGACCGCGCGTGTGGGTATGCTAGCAGGCTGAATTTAATTATCAATAAACTCGGCCCATTCTACGACGTACGAAGCATGCAACGGCCCAACAGACAATGCCACAGAAACGCAACCGTACTTGTCCCACTTGTCAGGTCCAACGAGCAACACGGTACCACACGGCCCCACTAGTCAGAGTTAATGGAAGACACAACAACATCGGGTGTGAGCATTCATGAGAGTTTCACCTAAGGAGATGGGGAAAATTGAGTAAAACTTTCAACCGTGGTGAAAAGTGAGCAGAACTAAGGATCCGCAAATATAAGAAAGTAATTAAGATAAATCTAACCACATCCTTAAAACTCCGGGATCCTACACCTCCTCGTGCATTGGTTTCCTAACGGGGGTTTAGGTTTCTGTCACTCCGGCAACCCCACAATTATTAGCCAAATACACAATGCATCCTCCTAGGCGCATAAAGGTGAAATATCATGTAGTCGACGTTCACATGACACCACTAGAAGAATAGCACTACAACTTAAATACCAAACCACTAGATATTACTTCAACATAATTCCACTACAAACATCATGACTTCTCCCATGGCCTCAAGAACTAAACGAACTACTCACAAGACATCATATGGATCATAATCAGAGGTGATATAATGGATAATAACAATCTGGTCATAAAGTGTAAATACCGATAAATCTCACAAGCATCAACTACTAACAAGTAATTCACACCGGGAGAGATATCTAGTGGGAAACAACGATAAAGAACCCTAATTGCTACATCGGGATGAAGCTGGATGATGAGGGTGATGGTGCTGGTGGTGATGACGATGATGACGATGATGACGATCTTGATGATGCCCGGAGTGATGACGGTGACGACGGCGATGATTCCCCCTCTCCGGGGAGGAATTTCCCCGGCAGATTTCTCTCTGCCGGAGAGCTTCATCTCTCTGGTATTTTCCGCCCTGAGGCGGCGGCGGAATATTTCTTTGATGATCCTCTCGAGCTTAGAGTTCCCTCAGGGTCAAGTACGCGAAATGGGGCGCCCAGAAGTGGGCCATGGGGCCAGACCACCTCCAGGAGTGGCCAAGGGGGGCACACCTCCTGGTGGTGTGGGCCCCAGGTGGCCCTCCTCCGGGTGCCCTTATGGCTGGCTTCCTCCTCGGGAATTCTAAGACTTCTCGTATACCCCCTTCTTCTTCTGAACTTCTGAAATAGGGTATCTCGAAGGTGCTTTTTCCATCAGATTTCTGGTCCCGGTGTTTATTCTCCAAAAATTATGAAACATGCAAAAAGAGATAAAATAACATAAGTAATGCATCATAACATGAAATATATCGATGAATAACAGAAAAAAAAAGTATAAAATAGTGATGCAAAATGGACGTATCAACTCCCCCAAAGCTTAGATCTCGCTTGTCCCCAAGCGAAACTGAACTCAGTAGACATGACCACATGTTTATGGAGTGAGGTGTCGATAAATAAAATACGGACAAGAAGCGTCACATCTATCAAAGCACAAGTCATTTTAGACAGCAACTTCCTCTCATATAATCAAACTTGAATCAAGTAGAGGAGATCACAATAAAGGTGCAAAAGGAAATAATAATTGGTGAAGGCAAACTTCGTTCTTGGTCAGAGAACAATTAACAATGTACTTATGTTTCGATCAGAGTCTTTATACTATAGCTTATATTGTAGAGTGTATCATGCTCAATCATAACAATCTCTTTGCAGTCATTGGTAACTTTCAAAGTGGTATTCTAACAGATAAAAGCATTTGTACTAAACAAAGAAAAATAAAGGACATGATTGAGTCAATCAACACATAGATGGATGGATCACAATAACTCAAAGGCTTTCTTAAGACAAAAAGGAGTAGGTTTACTAACTCAACATAAAGGTAAAAGATAGGCCCTTCGCAGAGGGAAGCAGAGATTAAATCATGTGCTAGAGCTTTTTATTTGATAAACAGAGTATTGAAAACAATTTTGAGAGTGGTGTATGTTCACAAGCCAACTATACTTCACAAGAGCGGATCCCATTGAAGGACACAAC
The DNA here is from genome assembly GCA_028641055.1 of Alopecurus myosuroides. Taxonomy (NCBI): domain Eukaryota; kingdom Viridiplantae; phylum Streptophyta; class Magnoliopsida; order Poales; family Poaceae; genus Alopecurus; species Alopecurus myosuroides. The sequence continues at coordinate 205,199,992 of CM054063.1, read as the reverse complement.
TGGTATAGAAGGTCATCCCTCTTTCTCTTTTGTATACACAATTATGATTTGACTGATAAATCAGGGGCAAAAATAGTGAAGAGAATTTGTATTATTATGTTTGGGGTTGGGCACCCCGCTGCCAGCTCTTCTATCATTTGGATAAGCGGATGAAGCCACTAGTCCAGGTGTGTAAAGTCCAATGAACAAGTGAGATAAAGATTCTCTATTTGCGTCCTCATGAGCTAAAACAGGGGCACAAAACAGGTGTAATTTTGAAGGTTTTAAAGGTAGCACAAAAGAAATTTACTTCGAGTGGCGGTTAAATACCACATATATGTAGGTATGGTAGACACAAATGGCATGGTTTGGGGCTCAAGGTTTGGATGCACGAGAAGCATTTCCTCTCAGTACAGGTTTTTGGCTAGCAAGGTTGGGTAGCAAGCATAAGAGTTGAAGAAAAACAAACAAATATACATATGATAAAACCAATCATGCAATCTTCCTTGAAGGTACAAACAATCTTACTTGAGAATGCTAAGCTTATGAACTAACAAGAAATAAAGATCATGGAATAATATATCTACATGCGACTTCCTCTTTTCTACTTAAGTCTCAACGTATTGTTGCTACTGACCAATGCTAATTTTGCCAAAAACCAATTAGATTAACTTGATTCTCCAACATTGATACCAATACTAATAGCAAGATCAACCATATAACAAAAATTACAACCTAAATAAAGTGTAGAAAGTAAATGATGAAACTTCTCATTAATAATCCATTACGGCAACTCAAACCAAAGGATACAACGATAACCAACTAAAGAGTGATACTTCCATACTGCAAACCATCCTATATGATATTTTCTCTACTCATGATATTACTCTACTAAAAGGTAAAAAGGTGAAAGATAAAGGTGTGATACCGCGGCACTCCCCCAAGCTTGGAACAAGCCAAGGGGATGCCAATACCAATGATGAATTAATTCTTCAGTGGTGGTGGTAAATCCTTCTAAATGAGTTTATCAATTGATTTCTTCAAATCTTCAATTGCAAACATAAGCATACGCATCATATCCGTATTGTGATCAATATGGTTTGCGTTCTTGTCAGACGGTGAATTCCAGCCATCAAGATTTTTCTCCCACACTTCCTTAGATCGAGAGCTTTCTTCATCTACATGGTTAGAACGATCCATATCCCAGTGCGAAGGCAACTTTTCCCTGGGTATCTTTTTAGATTGATATTCATGAATCAAGGTATGGAAGGGTTTCTTAATGCCTGAAAGTGGAGTCCTTGAAGCTAAGCAGTGTCGTGGGGCCTTCCCTCTAGTGCTCATCCTTGTCATTTTCTCAGAAGGTTTTACAACCACTCCAATGGTTGCGATGGTGGCGCGTGGATGCACTCGCGGGTTTTCTTCTTCATGTCCTTCAACTCCACGCTCGATCTCCTCCTGAGGCTTCCAGTCTTGGATATCATATTCTTTCGGCCCCTTCCCCGTGTTGTTGTTGGTGGAGACCATGGTGCTTCTAAAACTGAAAACTGATCTTGGCAGAAACAGGTCGAAATAGAAACACGACGAGAAAACGATATACGGACCTCGGGGGGTCCGAGGGGTTAAATATCAGAAACATACGTAACGGAAGGAAAGTCCAGGTCGAAAACAAGTCGGAGAGGGGCTCTGGGTGGCCCACACCATATGGTGGCACGGCCAGGGGTGGGCCCGCGCCCCCGGGTGGTGTGGTGCCCTCGGGCACCATCTCATACCCTTCTTCGGCTCGGTATTTTTCATATTTTCCAAAAACCAATAATTTATAATTTGGGAAGTAATCCATAAACTTTTTCTTAACAGGACTGTTGCCTCTTCAAAAACAGACTTTGAAGATTCTGGAATCTTCCCTCTAATGAACTTCTCCGGAGTCATTACTTGAATAACATCAACCTCTTCATCATAAGAATCCCCAGAAATATAATGTTTGAGTCTTTTCCCATTTACCACTTGTGTAGTGTTATCTTTGAGGGAAGCAATTTTGATTGCACCCGAACGATAAACTTCTTCAATAACATAAGGGCCTTCCCATCTCGAGAGTAATTTTCCTGCAAAAAATCTGAGACGAAACCGATACAATAGAACTTTCTCACCAACATAAAACTCTTTTTTAAGAATTCTCCTAGCATGCCATTTTTTAACTTTCTCTTTAAAGAGCCTAGCATTTTCATAAGCTTCACATCTCCATTCATCTAGATGATTCAAATCAAGCATTCTTTTCTTACCAGCAAGTTTAAAATCTTTATTAAGTTCTTTCACTGCCCAATAAGCTTTGTGTTCTAATTCTAAAGGCAAGTGACAAGCTTTTCCATAAACCATTTTATAAGGAGACATACCCATAGGATTTTTATAAGCAGTTCTATAAGCCCATAAAGCATCATTCAACTTATCAGACCAATTCTTATTGGATTTATTAACAGTCTTTTGCAAGATAGATTTGATTTCTCTATTTGATAATTCTACTTGCCCACTAGTTTGAGGATGATAAGCCGAGGCAATTCTATGATTAACATCATATTTAGCAAGGTTTTTTTTAAAACCACCATGTATAAAGTGAGAACCTCCATCAGTCATAAGATATCAAGGCACACCAAACCTAGGGAAAATAACATATTTAAGCATTTTTAAAGAGGTCTCACCATCAACACTTTTTGTAGGTATAGCTTCTACCCATTTAGTAACATAATCAACATCAACAAGAATATGAGTGTAACCATTCGAAGGAGGAAAAGGACCCATAAAGTCAAATCCCCAACAATCAAAAGGTTCAATAACAAGAGAATAACTCATAGACATTTCATTACGTCTAGAAATATTACCAACTCTTTGACATTCATCACAAGATAAAAACAAATTTACGTGCATCTTTAAAGAGAGTCGGTCAACATAAACCTGATTGTAGAACCTTCCGTGCGGTTCTATCTCCAACGTGATGTCCTCCATAAGCACTACCATGGCACTTCTTCAATATCTCTCGGTGTTCATGATCTGGAACACATCTTCTCATAATACCATCTACTCCTTCTTTATATAAGTGTGGGTCATTGATGTCTACGCACGCTTCTATTCTTATAGACAGTGTTGGGCCTCCAAGTGCAGAGGTTTGTAGAACAGCAGCAAGTTTCCCTTAAGTGGATTACCCAAGGTTTATCGAACTCAGGGAGGAAGAGGTCAAAGGTATCCCTCTCAAGCAACCCTGCAATTACGATACAAGAAGACTCTTGTGTCCCCAACACACCTAATACAATTGACAGTTGTATAGGTGCACTAGTTCAGCAAAGAGAGAGTGAAATACAAGTACTATGGATGGTTATAAGTGATAATAACAATCTGAAATAATAATGGGAGCAAGCAAACATGTAGCAAAACTGAATGTAAACGGTGTTTCAACGCTTAGAAACAAGGCCTAGGAATCCTACTTTCACTAGTGGACACTCTCAACAATGATAACATATTTGAATGCATAAATATCTCTCTTCACTATGCTACTTCGAACCACTCTCCGGTTGGACAACAAACACCAATTCATTGCGTAGGGCTGTAAAAGCACCCGTCAAAGTCACATTCCCATGTATAGTTAACCCCATGCTGTCACTATGAGCGCCCTAGAAGGTACTAGACAAACACCACAATTTCATAGGGTCATCCAACACAAGATATTAATGTCATACTAAACCACATGGTGCACACACTGTCACCATTACACCGTTATCAAAGTGTCTACGGAGATCTCATAACAAAACCACTTGAGTAGCATGACAGCTAAAGAGTAACATCTACCTATTCAACTAGATTACAAATCTCACGATCACATAAAGATCACACCATGGGAGAGAGATGAGACAAATAGCTACCGGTAGAGCCCTCATCCCTGAGTGAGAACTACTCCCTCCACATCATAGGAGACAGCAACAGCGATGAAGATGGCGGTGGAGTCGATGGAGATGGCTCCGGGGGCACTTTCCCGTCCCAGAAGGGTGTCAGAACAGAGATTTCTGTCCCCCGAAACTTGTCGGCGGCGGCGGTGGAGCAATGGAACTTTTCGTGGAAGAAGGCCAACTGATTTAGGGTTTATGCATCGGGGGGCATATATAGGCGAAAGGGGGATGCCGGTGGGTGGCCAGGGGGCCCACACCACCTGGTGGGGCATCTAAGGGGTAGACCGCTCCTCCCTATGGTGTGGCCACCCTGTGGCCCCCCTCCGGGTCTTTTCGGGACTCCGTGGTCCCTCCGGGAATTCTAAGACTTCTGACTTTTGAATCGTCCGATTCCGAGAATATTTCCAGAACAACTTTTCTGAAACTAAAAACAGCAGAAAACACGAATTGGCCCTGTGGAATCTTGTCAATAGGTTAGTCCCGGGAAATCGATAAAAATGACATAAAGTGTAAGAAAACATGCAGCATATGGCATGAAAAAACATGGAACATCAGAAATTAAGGATACGTTTATGACGTATCAACATCCCCAAGCTTAGTTCCTACTCGTCCTCGAGTAGGTAAATGATAAAAACACATAATTTCTGAGGTGACATGCTACCAACATAAACTTTATCATCATAGTAATGTAAAGAATGTAAACTAGGATGAAATGAATAAAGGTTGTGGTTTATAGTTCATATCAAAGAGTAATGTATAAACCATTAGGGAAAAGAAAGTAAAACCTTTCAATGAATCGATACTAAAAGAAAATACACTGTGCAAAGTATATTAAAGATGATTTAAGCTTCAAGAACAACAATATAATCATCCAAGGCATCAAACTCTCACAACAACCCTGTTAGGATCAAGTCAAGTGACAACAATATGCACATAGGAAAATCATTCAAATAAATGTGCACTCAAAACAAGCAAGCATTCTGTATTGATTCCTGGCACCAGGATGTTGTGGCTAAAAGAACATTATGGGGGGTTTGGATGGTCAATGGAAGAAAGTATCACACAACTGAAAGCGATCATTAGACCAGAGGAAGTATTATAATCGAAGTTATACAAGGAGTAGCGATTACCACACAACGAGTGCACATAGAGCTATAAGTGTATGAAAGCTCTCCAATGGAACTACTGGGGGTGCATCCAACCTGCTTTCTCATGAAGACCTAGATCTCTTTTGAGGAGGCTCATCATTGGAATATACAAGCCAAGTTCTATAATGTAAGTTCCCCACATAGTTATGCAAGTCATAATATGAAAACTCTCTCCAAACTGAAGTAATGATGCTAAACCAAGCACAAGTATGGAATAAATGATAGTAGTGTTGCCCCCTCTCTCTTTATTTTCTCTCTTTTTCCTCTTTTTTCTCTTTGGGATTTTTCTTTTCTTTTTTTTGATATATAACCTCACTGGTAGGGGTAACACTCTATTTTACAATGAATCATCACACTTTTAGTACTCATAACTCAAACTGAAATATCTCTGATGTAAATAAAACTAAATGCTCCTGCCAGTGTAGCAGTATGCAAAATTACAATGCAGCATTACAAGTAATATAATGATGATGAATTTTGTATGTCAATATATCTCGGAATGGCTATGGAAATGCCATGGTAGGTAGGTATGGTGGCTGTTTTGAGGAAGATAAATTTTAGCTTATGTGTAGAAGAACAAAGTTCTCCCACGGGGTTTGGATGCACTGGCGAAGTTTGCACCAAATCTCAATGTGAGAATGAGCAATGCGCAGTACCGAAGAGGCTAGCTAATATGGATGGTGGAAGTGCCAGAAAAACGCAACATAGAACTCACAAGTTAAAAGATTCCAAATAAAATCATCAGGCATAATGAAAATCACTCCAAGAGGGTCTGTGGCAGTGACAAGTCACTGTTAGCTACCCCGACCATAGCGCGTAACAAAAATTCATTACGATTGCTATCAGCAAAGGAAGTCATATACCATTATCCTATCAACTGGTTATTTGAGTGTGGCACAGTTTCAAGCTTCTAGACCAACCATTAATTGTTTTTACTCTACTAAACTAGCAAGTTTACCATTAAGCAAATTAATATCTCAAAACAACAACAAATAATCAAGTGAACCAGTTTAATGATCTACAAGAATATGCAAGATTTTTTGTTATACCATCTACCACACGTAGCATTTTCTACCAAACACCAAACAACAAAAACTCTCCAAGAGATATAGCAATTAAGAAAGATAGTACTAACATAACTCTACTAAAACTAACAGCTCTGAATAAGAGATGCATGAAAAACAGGAGCTAAAGGCAGTACTAGCAAAAAGTGAACACTCACAAAACAATAAGAGTGAAAACTAGAGTGTTCTAAGCAATGAAAATGGAGCGTGTCTCTCTCCCACACAAAGAATGATAGGTTCCAACTAAATTATTGCATCAAGAAAAACAAAAGAATACAAAGTAAAACAAAATAAAAACAAACAGACGCTCCAAGTAAAATTCATATGATGTGACCGAATAAAAATATAATTTCACTAGAAGTGACCTGATAAATTGTTGATGAAGAAGGGGATGCCTTGGGCATCCCCAAGCTTAGATGCTTGAGTATTCTTAAAAATTTCTTGTATGAACCACGGGGGCATAACCAAGCTTTGACCTTTCACTCTTCTTGATCACATATATCACCCTCTTCTCTTGACCCTTGAAAACTTACTTCACACCACACTTAACGAGTAATTCGCATTAGAGGGTTAGTGCAACAATAAAAACTTCATGGGTTATGTATAGGCACAAGTGCTATTAATACTTTTAAACATTATCTACATCCATTGATGTGTCGTTAAGCAAAGAAATCCACTTGACATCGTAAAAGAGCAAATGCAAGAAAAATGGCAGAATCTGTCAAAACCAGAACAGTCTGTAAAGACGAATTCTTTTGGGGCACTTATGTTGATCAGATCGAAAAACTTAAAGAAAAAAAACGCTGAATTATCTAAGGAATAATCACAAGAAATTTCAGGTCATTCTGATTTTCCTGTGAATTATACGATTTTTTACGATGAACAGCAGAAATCTGTTTCCTGCGCAGAAATCCGAAACCAACTCCAACTCTCGTCAGAAACTTTACTTGGCACAACTAAAAAATGAAAATAAAGATAAAAAGGATTTTCTACAGAAGTAAACAACACCTTTACTCAAAGAAAATAGAGAAAAACAAAGCAAAAAATAAAACCATGGGTTATCTCCCAAGAAGTGCTTTTCTTTAAAGCCTTTTAGCTAGGCATGATAATTTGAGAAGATGATCACATGAGAAATATCAATTGAAGCAAAAGAGAGCATCAAGAAGAAAATGTAAACCAAATTTAAGTCTAAACCACTTCCTATGAAAAAGAATCTTGTAGAAAAACAAGTCATGAAAGCACAAGGCGACAAGCATAGGAAAGCAAAATAAGTGCAACTTCAAAATTTCAACATAAAGAGGGGAAACTTGATATTGTTGAGATGCATACGACTATGTTTCCCTCTCTCATAATAACTGTTAGTAGCATCATGAATGAAATTAACAATATAACATAAGAAACATTCTTATCATGAGCCACATGCATAAAAGAATTGATACTCTCCACATAAGCATAGTCATTCTCATTAATAGTAGTAGGAGCAAATTCAACAAAATAGCTATCAATATTATTCTCATCACCATAATCATCAAATATAGGAGGCATATTGTAATCATAATTAATTTGATCCTCAATAGTAGGTGGACTGAAAATAACATATTCACCATTGTAATCGTCATATATTGGAGGCAAAGTATCATCAAAGAAAATTTCCTCCTCAAAACTTGGGGCACTAAAAATATCATATTCATCAAAACTAGATTCCCCAAGCTTAGACTTTTCCATAGCATTAGCAATAATGGTGTTCAAAGAATTAATACTAATAACATTTCTACTAGCATGCAAATAAAGTTCCATAGGTTTTTAAATTTTCTCTTCAAACACTCCATGTCCTAACTCAAGATAAATATTATAAAGCTCTCTCATATTTTTTGTTGTTTTCCATTAAGACTAAGTAGTAAAAATAAAAACAAGCAACAAGTGAAAACAAGCCTAACTAGTGAAAATAAAAACAAGAAACAAAAAGATATAATTGCATAATCTAAAGGAAATAACTTTGAGCACTCATAGAGGATGTGAGTACATTTTACCTTACCTCCCCAGCAACGGCGCCAGAAAATACCTTGATGTCTATGCACGCTTCTATTCTTGTAGACAGTGTTGGGCCTCCAAGTGCAGAGGTTTGTAGAACAGCAGCAAGTTTCCCTAAGTGGATTACCCAAGGTTTATCGAACTCAGAGAGGAAGAGGTCAAAGGTATCCCTCTCAAGCAACCCTGCAATTAAGATACAAGAAGTCTCTTGTGTCCCCAACACACCTAATGCAATTATCAGTTGTATAGCTGCACTAGTTCGGTGAAGAGAGAGTGAAATACAAGTAATATGGATGATTATAAGTGATAATAGCAATCTCAAATAAATATGGCAGCAAGCAAACATGTAGCAGATCTGAATGTAAACGGTGTTTTAATGCTTAGAAACAAGGCCTAGGGATCCTACTTTCACTAGTGGACACTCTCAAATATGATAACATAATTGAATGCATAAATATCTCTCTTCACTATGTTACTCCGAACCACTCTCCGGTTGGAAAACAAACACCAATTCATTGCATAGGGCTGTAACAGCACTCCTCAAAGTCGCATTCCCATGTCTAGTTAACCCCACGCTGTCACTATGAGCGCCCTAGAAGGTACTAGACAAACACCACAATTTCATAGGGTCATCCAACACAAGATATAAATATCATGCTAAACCACACGGTGCACACACTGTCACCATTACACCGTGATCAAAGTTTCTACAGAGATCTCATAACAAAACCACTTGAGTAGCATAACAGATGAAGAGTAACATCTAATTATTCAACTAGATTACAAAGCTCACGATCACATAAAGATCACACCATGGGAGAGAGAGATGAGACACATATCTACCGGTAGAGCCCTCAGCCCCAAGGGAGAACTACTCCCTCCTCATCATAGGAGACAGCAACGGCGATGAAGATGGTGGTGGAGTCGATGGAGATGGCTCCGGGGGCACTTCCCCGTCCCGGCAGGGTGCCGGAACAGAGATTTCTGTCCCCCAAAACTTGTCGGCGACGGAGCTACGAAACTTTTCATGGAAGAAGGCCGATTGATTTAGGGTTTATGCATCGGGGGGCATATATAGGAGAAAGTGCAATGTCGGTGGGTGGCCAAAGGGGCCACACCACCTTGTGGGGCGGCTAGGGGGTAGGCCGCGCCACCCTATGGTGTGGCCACACTGTGGCCCCCCACCGGGTTTCTTCGGGACTCCATGGACCTTCCTGGAATTCTAAGACTTCTGGCTTTTGAATCATCCAATTCCGAGAATATTTCCAGAACAACTTTTCTGAAACTAAAAACAGCAGAAAACATGAACTGGCTCTGTGGCATCTTCTCAATAATTTAGTCCCGGGAAATCGATAAAAATGACATAAAGTGTAAGGAAAACATGTAGCATATGGCATGAAAAAACCCATGCAACATCAGAAATTAAGGATACGTTTATGACGAATCAGTCATCCCAAAAATAATGCCTCAAATCATAGAAGAATTTTCTTCTTTGTTGAGTTGTAAATGTTGGAGGCAAATACTTGGAAACAATAAAGTTAGCATAATCAGCATACCATGGACTATCCTGGGAGATTACCTTTATTGCAGCCAACTATTCATTTGGAAAACTATCATTAACGGGAATAGGGTCATAACCAATGTTTTCTAATCTAGACAAGTTATCAGCAACAAGATTTTCACCACCCTTCATATCCACAATATGCAAATCAAACTCTTGTAAAAGAAACACCCATATAATAATCCTAGGCTTGGCATCTTTCTTTTCCATAAGGTATCTAATAGCAACATGATCAGTATGAATAGTAACTTTTGAATCAACAATATAAGGTCTAAACTTATCACAAGCAAAAACTACAGCTAAGAACTCTTTTTCAGTAGTAGCATAATTATTTTGAGCAGCATCAAGAGTCTTACTATCATAATGAATAACATTCAATTTCTTATCTACTCGCTGTCCAAGAACAGCACCTACAGCAAAATCAATAGTATCACTCATAATTTCAAAAGGAAAATTCCAATCAGGTGGTTGAACAATAGGAGCAGTAGTTAAAGCCTTCTTTAAAGTTTCAAAAGATTCCTTACAATCATCATCAAAAACAAAAGGTACGTCATTTTGAAGAAGATTAGTAAGAGGGCCAAGAACAGTACGAATACCTTTAACATCCCTAGCATAGGAAATTTTCTCTATTGCTTCCACTTTAGCTCTGTCAACTTCAATACCTCTTTCAAAAATTTTATGCCAAGAATAGTTCCTTCATTCACCATAAAGTGGCATCTCTCTCAATTAAGAACAAGATTAGTTTCCTCACATCTCTGCAAAACTTTATCAAGGATGTGCAAGTAGTTATCAAAAGAAGATCCATAGACGGAGAAATCTTCCATGAATACTTCCACAATTTCTTCACAAAAACCATGAAAAATAGCAGACATGCATCTTTGAAACGTAGCGGGAGCATTACACAAACCAAAAGGCATACGTCTATAAGCATAAGTACCATAAGGACAAGTAAACGTTCTTTTCTCTTCATCTTGCTTCCTAACAGCAATTTCAGAAAACCCGGAATAACCATCAAGAAAGCAAAAAATGAGTTTTCATGGATGATTCTATAACCAACTACTATTCTTTCTTAGTAACTTTGTTAACTTTCCTAAAATCAATGCACATTCTATAACCAACTACTATTCTTTGAGGAATAAGCTCATTATTTTCATTAGGCATAACAGTCATTCCTCCCTTCTTAGGGACACAATGCACAGGGCTCACCCATCTACTATCAGCAATAGGAAAAATAATACCAACATCAAGGAGTTTTAATACCTCATTCCTTACCACTTCCTTCATCTTAGGAATTAAATGGCGTTGATGTTCAACTACTGGCTTTGCATCAGGTTCAATATTAATAACATGCTGACATATAGAGGGAGAAGTCCCTTTCAAATCATCAAGAGTTATCCAATAGCTCCACGGTGTTTCTTCAATATTCCTAATAATCTTTCCTCTTCTTCACCTAAAAGTTTAGCACTAATAATAACAGTATATATTTTCTTATCATCAATATAAGCATATTTAAGATCATCAGGCAAAGGTTTTAAATCAAAAAATAGGATCCTCCTTGGGTGGTAATGTGGTACCCAAGTCTTCCACATGTAAATTATGTTTCAGTATCACTGGTTGGCGAAGAAGAATATCGTCAATCTCATTTCTCTCTTCCATACAGACCTTACTTTCATGATCCTCCATATATTGCCGCAAAGCATTGTTAGGGGCAAGAGCAATAGAGGCAAGTTGTTCAACTCTAAAATTCTCATTAGGAAATTCAGATTCATAAGGTGCTCTAGCAAATTTGGAGAAATTGCACTCGTAAGATTTTCCATCAAATTTAGTCAATATCTTCTCCCTCTTACAATCTATAATAGCACCACAAGTGTTCAAGAAAGGTCTACCAAAAATAATAGGACAAGTTTTACTAGCAGCCTTACCAAGTACTAGAAAATCAGTAGGATATTTAGTTTTACCACATAAAACTTCCACATCTCTAACAATACCAATCGGAAAGATAGTTTCTCTATTAGCAAGTTGAATAACCACATTAATATCCTCAAGCTCACAAGAACCAATTTCATGCATGATTTCTTTATAAAGCTCATCAGGAATAGCTAGAACTAGCACCAATGTCACACAAACCATAATAGAAATGATCACCAATCTTAACATAAAGCACAAGAACACTAGTTTTCTTAGGTCTATTTGGATGTGAGATAATATTAGAAGCATCCTCACAAAACACAATATGTTCATCCTCTACATTTCCATAGACAAGGTTTTTCACTATTGCTACAGCAGGTTCAACAGTTATTTGCTCATCAGGTTCAACAGATTTCTTTATGCTCTTGTTAACCACACTAGCTACAATAGAGTGTTCTTTTACCTTAGCAGGAAAAGGAATTTTCTCAATATAAGGCTTAGGAACAGCAGGATTAACAGCATGCACTTCTATATTTCTAGCTAGAACAATATCTTTATAAGGTGCATGGTACTTGTGATACTCATTTTTAGGAATATGAAGATAGGAGGAAAAAGCTTTAAGACAGTTTGCAAAGATTTGAGAATCAAGACCACAAACAGCACTAGCATTATAGAAATCATCAGTTCCCATAAAAGATTTAATGCATTCATAATCATAATTTATACCTGACTTTCTACCTTTGTCATTCTCCCATCCTTCAGTGTTTTCTTGAATACGATTAAGAAGATCCCATTTAGCTTCTTCCTTCATACATGTGAATGATCCAAAACAAGAAGCATCCAATAAATCCTTATCATGAAGAGAAAGCTTTGCATAAAAACTATTGATAACAATATTACTCGGGAGCTCATGAATGGGACATTTAAGCATTAATAACTTCATTCTCCCCCACGCTTGGGCAATACTCTCTCCATCATGAGGCCAGAAATTATATATTTGATTCCGGTCTTTATGAATCTCACTAGGAGGATAGAATTTAGAATAAAAGAGAGGTACAATTTCCTCCCATCCAATAGATTCACCATTCTTCAGTAATTTAAACCATTCAGCGGCTCTACCTTTCAGCTATAGAGAGAATAAATTCCTTTTAACTTGATCCATTGTAATACCTGCACACCTGAATAACTCGCATAATTCATGTATAAAGTGCAAAATGATCACCGGGATGGACAGTTCCATCTCCATAATAGCAATTATCCATAACACGTCCAACAATTTTCATAGGTATTTTATAAGGATCTAATTCAGCAGATAACGAGTCACCTACTAACCTAGAAGTAATGGTAGAAGTACCCCTAAACAGAGAACCAAAAGAATTCTCCATAATGAAATAAAGCAGCAGAGAGAAATAAAAACAGCACTCACAGTACAAGTTTCTCTTACCAATAGCGCTTCACTCCCAGGCAACGGTGCCAGAAAATAGTCTTGATGACCCACAAGTATAGGGGGTGTATCGTAGTACTTTCGATAAATAAGAGTGTCGAACCCAACAAGGAGCAGAAGGTGTTGACAAGCAGGTTGGATAGAGGATTCACTATAAACATTAGCAAACGGGTTTTTGGTGGTTTTTGATATAGCAGATAAATAAAGTGCGAGTAAATAAATAACAGTAATAATAATTGCAGCGAGTGGCCCAATCCTTTTGAGAGCAAAGGACAAGCCGGTTGTTCTACTTATGATTACCAAACGTTCTTGAGGACACATGGGAATTTCGTCAAGTGCTTTATTTTCATACGGTTGATTAATATTTATTGGTTCGATAGGTGTTGTGTGGGTGAACCTATGCTAATGCACCGACCAACTAGGACTAATACATACTTGTGATTATACCCCTCGTAAGCATCCGCAAATACAAGAAAGTAATTAAGATAAATCTAAATCTAGCCTTAAAACTTCGGGATCCTACATCCCCTCGTGCATTGGTTTCCTAACGGGGGCTTAGGTTTCTGTCACTCCGGCAACCCCACAATTAGTAGCCAAATACACAATGCATCCTCCTAGGCCCATAAAGGTGAAATATCATGTAGTCGATGTTCACATGACACCACTAGAGGAATAGCACCACAACTTAAATACCAAATCACTAGATATTACTTCAACATAATTCTACTACTAACATCATGACTTCTCCCATGTCCTCAAGAACTAAACGAACTACTCATAAGACATCATATGGATCATAATCCGACGTGATATAATGGATAATAGCAATCTGGTCATAAAGTGTAAACACCGATAAATCTCACAAGCATCAGCTACTAACAAGTAATCCACACCGGGAGCCTAGTGGGAAACAACGATAAAGACCCCTAATTGTTACAGCGGGATGAAGGTGGATGATGAGGGTGATGGTGCTGGTGGTGATGATGATGACGATGAAGATCTTAATGATGCCCGGAGTGATGACGGTGACGATGGCGATGATTCCCCCTCTCCGGGGAGGAATTTCCCCGGGAGATTTCTCCGTGCCGGAGAGCTTTTCTCTCTATGATGTTATCCGCCCTGAGGCGGCGGCGGAATATTTCTTCGATGATCCTCTCGGGCTTAGGGTTCCCTCGGGGTCAAGTACGCGAAAGGGGGCGCCCAGAAGTGGGCCAGGGGGCGCGCCGCCTGGTGCTGTGGGCCCTAGGTGGCCCCCTCCGGGTGCCCTTCTGGCTGCTTCCTCCTCGGGACTTCTAAGACTTTTCGTATACCCCCTTCTTCTTCTGAACTTATGAAATAGGGTATCTTGACGGTGCTTTATCCATCAGATTTCTGGTCCTGGTGTTTATTCTCCAAAAATTGTGAAACATGCAAAAAGAGATAAAATAACATAAGTAATGCATCATAACATGAAATATATCGATGAATAACAGAAAATAACAATATAAAATAGTGATGCAAAATGGATGTATCATGCATGAGTGAATCAACTGATGGCCTCGTAGTTCCAAGGGGGGAAACCAAGATATGTGAATAGAAGGCTTTCAATTCTGCATCCAAAGATTTCTGCTAGTAGTTGCATATTGGACAATGGAAATTTTTTGTCGAAAATCATTGTCAACAGGCATAGATATGTCGCCATTCTGCGAGGCACTATTTATCACAGATTGGGGGAGATCAGCATTGTTGACAAAAAAAATGGGGAGAGTGGATCTCCTTGTCTAACACCTATTTTGCATATGATCTTATTGCCAGGAACACCATTGAGTAGGACAGATGTTGATGCAGAGTAATATATATTTTTAATCAGAGATATCCATTTGGGTCCAAAGCCTTTAGCTTCAAGCATAGAAATAATAGCATTATATTCAATCTTGTCGAAAGCTTTTTCAAATTTAATTTTCGATATGACAATGGGCTTCTTGGATTGGTGGCAGATGTGTAGATACTCATATGTCCATCCAAGACAGTCTTGAATAGTCTCCCCTTTAATGAAACCATATTGGTTTTTGTGGATTATAGGAATGAAAACATCTTGCATTCTATTTGCCGTCAGTTTTGTTAAAAACTTGAGTGGCAAACTGACTAGAGAAATAGGCCTAAAATCATTCATATTTTCAGGATCCTGGGTTTTAGGGATAAGTGCGATAAAGGTAGTATTAATAGAAAAGGTCCATAGATCCCTCATAAAATCATTAACTAGGTGGATAAATTCTTGCTTAATGGAGCTCCAACACTTCTTGAGAAATAAGCCATTAAAGCCATCAAGGTCAGGAGCTCTATCAGTTGGGATGTCCTTGATTACCGTCTCAATTTCTTACATGGTGAATGGATTATCTAGGTGAGAGAGGTCATCGGATTGTACCAAATCCTGTAGATTATAGGTCATATTAGGACTTCCACAAATTCCCAATCTATCCTTGTATAAAGCCCCAAAAACCTAGGATTGTACGAAATCGTGTAGATTTGAGGAGGCAAGTATATGTACGGTTCAAAAAAAATGTTCACGAGGTAAATAAAATTCATGTGATAAGATAAATGTGTATGTGGTGCATTACTGACGGTTTTACAAAATGGTCACGGATTACACAATAACAAATCATAATTTACAAAAACAAAAATTAAGCATAAAAATTTAAGAAAAAGAAATGAAAATGAAGGAATAAGAAGGAAAGAAAAAAAAAGATCTAAAAGGAAGAAAAAACGAGCTAGATAGGAAAAAGGAAAACGATTGGATTCCTCCGGAGGATCCATGCATTTCGTCCTCTTGTTGCTGCGAGAGACACACGTTTGTGGACCCCACCTTATCTTCTCCCACTGTTTCACTTCCACTCGTTTATTTCTCTTTTCTCCTCTTCCTTTCCGTGGAAACCATCTTCAAACCAAATCTCTACGATTCCCAACTAACCACCGCTCACCACACTGCACCCCAGGATGTGAGCTTCTCTGGTGGTGCAAACTCCCGCTGCAAGACGGCGAGCACTGCCCCGGCGGTGCGAACGCTAGAGCTGCAGGCGCCACCGTCGTCCCTTCAAGTCGGCGTTGTGCAGCTTCAAGCAAGACGCCACCATTGCTGGCAGTGCTGCAAGGTGCCGAGGCTGCGCCGGCAGCCGAGCTTCTCTCTTGTTGATGCAGTCAAGCGGGTGGGGCCGTGGGGGCATGGGCTCTACCTGCATCGACCGCCGCCGGTGGTCCCTCCTCGATTGAGTACGACGGTGCTCCGGGCCATCGTGGCGGTGCTGCAAGGGGATGGTGGATGTGCTACCGGCGACATCCGGCATGCGGATCCTCGGAGCAGATTTGGAACCTTTTTGTAGCAGATTTTTTTTCCCTTTTGATGCATATCCTTAGAACAGCTGCAGCAAATTGCTCTTTACATGATGCAATTTTTTTAGTTGTGGTGCAAATTTTTAGATCCTCTATATCAGAGATATTCCCCTTTTGATGCAACTTTGTAGGACATCTGTAGCAAATTTCTTCTTCACATGATTTTTCTCTATGAGGTACAAATAATTTGAAGGTTTGCAACCGAATTTTTCTTGTTTTGATGCAAATCTACAAAACTGATGTAGCAAATTTCTTTTTTTATATGATGTATTTTGTTTTTAGGAGAATCAAATCTTTAGAATTTTATTGCAAAAATGTTCTCCTACTGCAGCAAATACACCGAAGAATTATTGCATAAATTTTCTAGATTTTTTAAGCTCCACGTTGCGGCAACGCCGGGCGAGGCCAACCAAGGCGAGCCGCCAAAAGCCCGCGGAGTTGTTGTTGGAGGTGTCCAAAACCGTCGTCGAAGCTGTGGAGAAAAATCTGCTACTCAGTCGGAGCAAAGAAGGTTCTAGTTCGGTTCGAGACGACGCGTCAGCCAAATCGCGTGGATAAAAAGAGGGGCGCGTGGAACGATGTTCGCTAATGTTCACTGCTTTAATTCGACGGGTCACGTAGGACCAATCGTACGGCCGTGGACCCGAAGGATCGAGTGAAACCATCCTCCGGAGGACGCTCAGTGTCGGCCTAGGAAAAAAAAGCTACCTGAACCCACCAGGCAGAGCGTTTCAGGTGCTTTTCACTAACTGTCGCAATTGGCGTCCTGTGGTACCAGAGAGGAGATAAACAGCTCCCCGATAAAATAAAAACTTTAGCATCAGTTCCCCAATAAGATGGCCTGGTCCATTAGAAAGCCTGTCCAGTGACCATGAAAAAAGCCCGTTATCTGGATAGGCCCCAAGGCTTATCTCTCGCTCATGCTAAGTACTGATTGTCTCAAACAAAAAACAGGGTACTACTTTTTTTGACATGAACACTACATTTATATGCAGAAAGGACCTGCAAATTTTTGGTAGATGCCACTTGTCGTGGTGGTGTCACGGCAGATGCCATAGGATGGCTAAAGTTGTGGGGACGATGGACGCTGGAGGCGCTCGGGGAGGGATCACGCGACGAGTAGCCGCGTGAAGTATGGAACGAGCACTGCAAACAACACGATCTACCCAGGTTCAGGGCCCTCGTGAGGAGGTAAAACCCCTACTCTTGCCTTTCTCTCTGTATATTAGTGTCTCACCGAGTAACCACAGTACAATTGTTATTGCTACCGAGTAGCCACCCTTCTCTCTACGTGATGAACTAGGTCAAGAATCTGAACCCAGTGTGCGATCCCTCGCGCAGGAGGGGGCAGGCCACCTTATATACTCGGTGCCCAGCCGGATACAGCCAAATACAAACAGATGTCGACATTGTGTGCACACCGTCCTTCTTCCGAGTTCCCGGTGACAGCTTTGGCTTCTAAGTTTGTCCGGTGCGGAAAGTCGTTGGGCAAAACCAAGTAACCGATCTGTTATCACTGCCACGAACACAGAGTAGGTCCCCCCTATCCTGCGACGCCCTGCTGCCACACTGTCGCTGTCAGGCACGCCGTCCTCAGATGAACAGTGCCGTGAACAGTGCCAAAGTACGGACCCGGGATACGCGGGATTCTGTGTCAGAACGGCTCCTTTGACTTCTGGCCCGAGTAGGATCCCGCCATTTCTACTCGGGCCAACTCTTCTATTCGGAGGAACATAACTCTCTTGATTCGTCCTTCTGGCCATCTATGTGTAGGACCGAGCAGCTGTCGACCGGGTAGCAAGTACCGGGTAGCCGGCTACTCGGCCAAACATCCCTTCTGATCTTGCCTTTAGCACTTGCCTTTACCCTACTCGGGGGTAACCCCCCGACAGCAGTCCCCGAAGCTGGTAGAGTCCTGCGAATTCGTTCGCTGGGCCCTGCCAGCTTAAAACCAACCTTGCCAATATTGCCATTGAACCTTAGGATACCGAGTAGGTCCTCCGAGTAGCCCTTGATATTGTTTTGAGTTTCTTCTCTTCCGAATAGAACCACTTTTCTTCTCTGTAGCCGAGTAAAATGACTTGGTGAAATCTCGAATCGGAATCTCTGCGTGGCAGAGCACAATCCGGTTTTCCGCACTGCAACTGGGCACGTGTCACGCGGACACGACCCCGACGCCTCGGTGCCCAGGAACTGACAGGCCACGCGCCCAGTTTTCACGGAGTGGGCCCACCAACCCGTTACGGCCCATCAAAGGCAGTGATTACCCACGATCACGTCGTGGGATTAATTGTGGCCGTTACGCGCGCGTTCCGCGCTGTGTGCGTTTCTAACCGGTCCATACGGCCCACGCCGCACGATCTCTGCCAGGATCGATCCCACTACCTCAACTCGTAACGACAACTCGTGGGGCGGTATAAATACCCCCTCGGTAACTCCTTCTTCCTCTTCTGCTTTCACTTTCCCCTCGCCTCCTCGTTTCTCCGCCGCCGCAGAGCACCTCGCCGCCGCGCATCTCATCGCGCCGCCGCGAGCTCCTCCAACCAATTCCTTCGATTTCTCACCAAATTCCTCCTCCACCGTGATGGCTCGCGACGACGATGCCCGCGCCGGCTGGGCCGGGTCTGAAGTCACCGCCGAGGAGTGCCAATGGCTGGTGAACACCCGGCGAGTCCCTCCCGGTGTTCGCTGCCGGCATCCTGGCAGCGAGCTCGTCCCCACTCCGCATGAGGGCGAGCACGTCGTTTTCCTCGCGCACTTCGCGCGAGGATTCGGGCTCCCGGTCTCAGATTTCTTCCGCGCTTTTCTCAACCACTACGGCCTCCAGCCGCACCACCTCCCGCCAAACGCCGTCGTCATGCTCTCATACCATGCCGTGGTATGCGAGGCCTTCCTGGGCGTACGGCCTACCTAGACGACCTGGTCCCGGTACTTCTTCTTCAGGAAGCAAAGCAAGGCCAGGAAGGATGGCGCGGAGAGCAGCCGCGGGATGACGGAGACCGGCAGCGCCATGATGGTGCAGCGCGGTGGGACCAACCACCCGCGGATCAAAGGTTTGGATTCTGTCCGCAAGTGGCAGAGATCCTTCCTCTACGTGAAGAACATCCCTGTCGAGAAGGGAGCTGCCGTGGTGGATCAGATCAATCTGCCCAGGTGGGCCAACACAGCTCCCACCGGGCAGAACTGGAGGGCTAAGCCGCCGATGAATTCCGACATCAAGCAGGTGGATGAGCGCCTTGCCGAGCTGATCGAGGAGGGGCTCAAGAGTGACGACCCCATCGCCTGCTGGATCTCCAGGCGGGTGCTCCCGCTGCAGCGCCGCGCACATCTCATGTGCTACATGGGCGGCCACCGAGATTGCACTCGGACGACCACGTTCGAGCTCAGCAACGCGGACGTGGCCGTCTGGGCGCGCTCCATCATGAGCACCGGCCTCAGGGACAGCTGGCAGTACGGCTTCGTGCCGTACAGCCGCACGAAGCCAATCCAGCGGGTTAGTATCTCTCTTCTCGTTTCCTGTGTATTGTTCCCGAGTAGATAGCCTTCTTAGCTTGCTGTGCCTAGTATCTCCACTCTGCGCCGAGTAGGACATTTAGCAGTGTTCCTTAGGCTTCGTGTGCTTTGTGCTTGCACGCCCTGCCGAGTAGCACACCTAGCATTCCTTAGGCTTCATGTGCTTTGTGTTTGCACGCCCTGCCGAGTAGCGCACTTAGCATTTTTGCCTAGGCTTTGTGTGCTTTGTGCTTGCACGCCCTGCTACGTATGATGCCGTTATGCTACTCGACTGATTTCTGGTGCTTGCCTATTCTCCAGATCCTTGCTCGCCAGATCGCTGAAAGCCGGGAGCTCTTCGAGGCTAACTGGGAAGAGGACCGAAAGGAAGACGACGAGGTCTCCTTCGACACCGCGGACAGCCTCTGCATCCCTCATGCCGTCCAGCCGGGTAAGCACCATGTCGACACGTCCATTCGGGACTGGTTCGAAGACGACGACGAAGGTGATTAAGTTCACCTCTTTCGGTCGCGAGTAGCGCAACCCAATTTATTTCGGTTTCCTAACTGTTTTCTTCTTCTCAACTTCACAGACGATGCTGATGCTGATGCTGGTGCTGAAGAGGAGGGCGAGGACGAGGGTGAGGACGAGGACGCCCTTACCATCGATCCGCTCGCGGTTTCTGCTCCCGCTACTCGCAAGAGGGCGGGTAGCGGTGCTCAAGATCCCCCCAGCAAGAAACCCAAGCAAGCCATGACGAAAACCAAGCGGGGGAGATGGCTACCCCCTTCCCGTGCAAGGTAAGTAATTTTCTCCCGAGTTGCGCATCGTTGTTGTTGTTTTTTCTGAATTCCTTGTCATTGCTTCTCGGTTTCTTCTGTCCTTCTTTCTTTTCTGAACTCTCTCTTCTTTTCAGCGCCCCCTTGGATGCTAACGCTGCTGCTGCACCCACCAAATCCAAGTTTAAGAAGAGATCCGCCATCGACGTAGATGCGCTCATCGATCTCTCTGAGGAGGATGAGGGCACTGCACGGGACAGGGTGCGCTCGCCCTCCCCTGTGAAAGGAGAAGCCGAGGACGAGTTCCAGTACACGTACACCGACGTCCATGACGCCGAGCAGGAGCAGCAGGCCCGCGCAGAACAGGAAGCGCAGGATGCTGCTCGCAACGAGAGACCACTTTCTCCCCCAGCTGCCACAGCCGGGGAGAACGCAGAACAAGACTCCGAGCAGCACGACCAGGCCGCCCTTGAGCGGCAGGAGGAGAACCAAGAGCAGCCAGCAACAGGGGCTGCTGACCAAACTGACCCCGCGGCCCGGCCGCGGGTAGAGAAACCAGAAGAGACACAGCAAGGTCCCGCTGCTGAGCAGCGGGTTGAGATAGCTGACGAGATGGTGCAAGACCTGCAGAGCCACGCGCAGCCGGACCCTGCGCAGGGTAGCGCGCCCTTGGTGCCGCCTACCCAGCAGCGCACTTCATCCACTGCACCGAGCTCCCCGCCGGTGCAGAAGACCAAGACTACAACAAGCCATCCAATCAAGAAGGAGGCTGTAGAGAAGAAGGCCAAGATTACAGCGAGCCCTCCAGCCAAGAAGGAGGCCGCCGAGAAGAAGGCCGCCGACAAGAAAATCGTCGAGAAGAAGGCTTCCGAGAAGCAGGCCTCTGAGAAGCAAACTGGCCAGCCTGATGTCAACGTCCGCAGGAATCCTCCTCGTGGCGCTGCGCACGACTCTGCCACAATGCCGCCGCCCCAACCAATTGTAAAACCTGTTGCCAGGGCCGGGCAGCTCATCATTGGCGATTCTGGCGCGGCCGCTGACGCAGCCGCTGGATCAAGTTTGCCAGACCCGCCATCCTATCCACCTTACTTGGTGAAGATGAGCAAATAGCACAACATCCCGATAACTGCTGCCGAGAAGAAACTTGCTATCAGGAAGGGCAAGCAGGCCACGGCTGTGGATTCCAAGCCGCCAGCTCGGAACAAGGACAGATCCGTCTCAATTTACTCGCGTGAGGTCCAGGAGACCGAGGTGACGTCCAGGGGGCTCGAGGAGATGATTGATCGAGTGGGCTTCATCGACGCCGAATGGAACAGCGACATCCTCGGCAACAAGAACTGGCACGGCTTGGCCTTGGGCGATTTGGATCATATGCGCATCGACTGGAACAAGGCGGACATGGGGTACAATCCCATGACCATCTCGTCCAAGACCAGCACGCTCACCGCCAAGCTGTTCGTCCACCGCAAGGCCGCAGAGGACATCGAACACGCTTTTGCAGTAAGTTTTGCTCACCCAATTCGAGTTGCCTTTTTCTTTTCTTCTACTCTTCTCCTTCTTCTTATCCATCACCCAGTCCCCGAGATTCTGGCCGAGTAGACGGATACTCAACCGAGTTGCCATCTTCTCGGGTTGAATCTTCCCGATTTGTGTCTGATTCGTTCTCTTTCTGCTTCTCAGAATAGCCTCTTGAAGAGAACAAACTTGTTCCGGCGATTGCTCTGGAACCACAGCATCGCTAGAAGGCGCCTTGAGGCCCTCGAAATTGAGCGCAAGACTGATGAGGCGACGGAGAAGGAGGTCATGGATCGCACCCTCCAGATCTCTGAGATCGAGAGTAAGCTTTTAGCTACGCGGTTCCTGCGTTTTGTGTTTACGCCCGCTTTTGCTTTCTGCTCTAATCGATTCCTTTCTGCAGGCAAGTTCAAGACCTTGGCAGAGGAGCATGCGAACTGCCGCGTCTTTGTTGAGAGCGGTCAAACTACGATCAAGAGGCTGGAAGGTGAGTCGGTGCTTTTCTCGGCTTGTTTTCCTTCCTCCCATCTTTGCTACTCTGCTGATCGTGTTTTGCTCTTCACAGAAGACCATAAGAAGTTCGTCGAGGAGCATCTCGACTGCCTCAAACCCGCCGAGGTGTAGCAGCAGTTGGCTAGCCAGGCTGTGGAGTTGAAGAAGGAATACACCACCGAGCTAGAACCTCTCCAACTCCAACTGCGAACCGCTCTCCAAAAAGCCGTTGATCTAGCTGCCGAGAAGAATAAAATAGTGGCCGAGAAGAAAAAGTTTGAAGCAACTGCCAAGGCCGAGAAACGGGCTCTCGAGCTGGAGTGCGACACGCTGAGGAAGAGCAACTCGGATCTCATGCTCCAGCTGGCCCAGTTCCGGAGGGTGGAAGAAAGGCATGTTGCCGACGAGGAGTCCTGGGAGAAAACACTGCAGTCGCTACTCTGCGAGCTGAACAGTAAGTACCCGCTTCCCTGCGCTTTGTTGTTCCTTTTGCTTCTCTGCTGCTTGATTCGCTTCTCTTCTCTATCTCTGTTTCTAATCTTTTTGATAGCTTTTTCAGAAATCTTCCCCGACCTGAGCTCAGCCTGCAAACCTGCTCTCTCAAAGGCCCAAGCAGCTCGCACCGAGAAGGGGCAGCCCATGGATACGAAAGCTTCAATTGAAGACTGCTTCACGAACATGCAGGGGCAGCTCCAGCGCTTAAGGGGCGTGGGCACCGATCTGGTGCGCACTGCCTTCAAGCTCCATGACCTGTTCTGGCCTCGGGACACTGCGCCAGCAACCATTCGCGGACTTGCCGAGAAGCTGAATGGCGTCAAGGCCGAGCTGAAGAAGTGGCGGGCTTCCGGAGCTCGGGTAGGCGCGGACATGCTGCTCCTCTTCGTCTGCAGCTGGTATGAAAATCTTGACCTCAACCTCATCCTCGAGATGCGCCGGGATTCGAGGTGGGAGAAGGATACCGACTGCGTGGCTCGCCGCCAGTCGGTTGCGTACGAGATTGCATCCTACGCGGATACCGCGGGCTACATCGACGGCGTCACCGAGCCCGACACGGAGGTAGAGGTCGAGGATGACGACGAGGATGACGATGACGACGAGGAAGCCACTGAGTCCGAGGGCCTGAGCTGCTTCAACAGTGCTAACGAGAAGACCGGGAAGGGGAAGGCTGCAGTTATCGCGGATAGCGAAGATGAGGCCGAGAGCGAGAAGATGGTTATCGACACCGCGGCGCTCGAATTCGGCACTTCATCAGGTGCTGCCCTCGACGACACGGCGCTTCTCCGCACCCAAGATGCTGCCTCCACCTCGGCAACGGACGTCATCTCGGTGGCCACGGCCACCTCTAATCACGCTGCCACCAATCCAGAAGCTGATGCGGCGAGGACTGATGCCACCAACTCGGAAGCTGAAACTGCCAAGGCTACCTCCGAGACTGATGCCGCCAGGACCAATACTGAAGCTGATGTCGCCAAGGCCAACATCAAGGATGCTGCTACCTCCACCTGATCACCTCCTGCAACTTTTATCAGATCCCCGGGATGCCGGGTGCAGATGTATCGAAACAATTAAGTTTGTCGCTTGCTACTCAGTTTTATTCACGTTTGATATTTATAATTTAGTCAATTTGAGCAGCCTTGGCTCGATGTCGGGTTGCGTTATCATGCAAGTCCCCGAGTTGCATTTCTTATTCGCTCTTCCTTTTTATCTCAGCTCTTACCCGCAACTTGTTGCTTTTTTGGTATTCGAGTCACAAGAATTCAAAGTTGGAGTTGCAAATACTTAGCCACTTAGAAACACTCATAGTAACGCAGCCCACCACTTAGCCGAAAAGAAGTTAACAAGAAACAACAGTAAAAGACACCCTACTCGGTTCCTGCGCTCTTTCTTTCCTTAGTAATTTTTCTTGTGCTCATTGACCTTTTGCTTGTTCTCTTGCTTGCCATGAAGCCGGGTTTCAGACAGCAGCAGAGTCGAAGAGTTGGCATGTAGGTTTAAACACAATACTAAATGTACTCATGAAATTTTAAGCAGAGCAACCGAGTGGACCAAGGTGAAGCCGGGTAAAAACACACAGAGCAATTTTGGACGAGGGCAGTCCCCGAGCTCAATTTCAGATTGCAGGGTAGAAATTTAACTCGGATAGGAGAGTACATACACATCTTTGCTCACGAATGAAAGCGACGAAGTAGGGCTACATTCCAAGGGCGCTTAGATTCCTCTCCAGCTTTATCTGCCCTGTTCTCCTATGACGGACGCACGTTCACGAGATAATAGGCATCATTGTGCAGCGCTTTGCTCACAATGAAGGGCCCTTCCCATGGAGGAGACAACTTGTGCATCCCGGCTGTGCGTTGCACAAGCCTAAGGACCATGTCTCCTTCTCGGAAAACCCTTGGGTTCACCTTTCGGCTATGATAACGCCGCAGGTTTTGCTGGTAGATAGCTGAACGTGACAGAGTGAGCTCTCTTGCTTCTTCGAGCAGGTCAACGTCATCTTCTCGAGCTTCTCTCGCCTCCACCTCAGTGTAGAGGGTTACTCGGGGGGAGTCATGCTCTAGGTCTATTGGCAACACGGCCTCAGCCCCGTATACCAAGAAGAATGGCGTGTAGCTGGTTGACCGATTAGGGGTAGTCCTTAGACTCCACAACACCGCTGGCAACTCGTCTAGCCAACACCCAGGTGTTTTTAGCAACGGCTCAATCAGCCTTGGCTTTATGCCTGCCAACACCATGCCGTTTGCTCTTTCCACTTGCCCATTGGAGGCGGGATGCGCAACAGATGCAACATCTAGTCGGATGTGCTTATCTCTGCAGAACCGCACCATTGCTCCTTCAGCAAAATTTGTACCGTTATCCGTGATGATGCTGTGCGGGTAGCCGTATCTCAGGATCACATCCTTTAAGAATTTCACGGCTGTAGCTCCATCGCACTTCCGAATAGGCTTCACTTCAATCCATTTGGTGAACTTGTCCACCATTACTAAGATGTGCGTCATGTTGCCTTTAGCTGGCTTGAAGGGGCCAACCATATCCAAACACCATACAGCAAACGGCCAAGTGATGGGAATGGTTTTCAACTCGGAAGCCGTCATGTGGATCTTACTCGCGAACATATGGCAGCCGTTGCCCTTCCTCACGATGTCTTCAGCTTGCTGCAGAGCTGTGAGCCAGTAGAAGCCATGCCGAAAAGCTTTCTTGACCAATGCCCGAGAAGAGGCGTGGTGCCCGCATTCTCCTTGGTGTATCTCCAACAGAATTTCCCCTCCTTCTTCTGGGTCCACACAGCGTTGCAGCACGCCGGTGGCACTTCTCTTGTGCAGCACATCTCTGAATATGGTGTAGCCCTTGGATCTTCTCTGAATCTGCCTTGCAATTACCTCATCTTCTGGCAGAGTGCCGTCCTTTAGAAAGGATAATATGGGCATGGCCCAACTCGGTGTCTCTCATGTAGAGAACACTGGTTCGTCCACTTCCATCGGGACAGGCACCTCTGGCTGCTCTTTAGGATTGGGAGCACTTCTCTGGAGCCCTGAACGATTGGCAAGGACTTCCTCAATGAATGCGACAGTCCCCGGGTTGAGGACAGCAGTCCCCGAGTATGGAGTGGCAGTCCCCGAGTAAGGAGTGGCAGTCTCCGAGTAAGGAGTGGCAGTCCCCGAGTAGGGAGTGGCAGTCCCCGGGTTCTCTGTTGCATTCTCCCAGTCAATCTCCATGGGAACGGATTCTTCACTTGGCAGAGAAGGAACAAATATGGATTCCGAGTTGGGAGATGGCTTGATGGATGGCTTCCTCAAGTGCTCCAAGGCAATCCCCGCCGGGATGGACTGCCGAGAAGATCCCAACTTGGACAGCTCGTCTGCTGCTTCATTCTCTGCCCGGTGAATATGCTGGAACTCACAGCCTTCGAAGAATCCAGTCATAGACTGTACCAGGAAGCGGTATGATGCCATGTTGGCATCCAGAGCATCCCAAGTGCCAGAGACTTGCTGCACCACCAGATCTGAATCGCCATAGCATATGATGCGCTGCACGCCAACCTCCTTGGCTACTCGCAAGCCGTGCACCACGGCCTCATACTCTGCAACATTGTTGGACGCCTTGAAATGGATCTGCAGCACGTACTTGAGCTGATCTCGTTTGGGTGACGTAAGCACTACGCCAGCACCAAGGCATTCCTTCACCTTCGAGCCATCAAAGTGCATCTTCCAGTAGTTGGAAACTGGAGCAGGAGGTTCGTACTGCACCTCAGCACAGTCCACCAGAAATTCTGCCAGGATTTGAGACTTGATGGATTCCCTTCTCGCATACGCGGGAGCGTACGCGGCCAGCTCAATTGCCCACTTGGCTACTCTGCCACTCGCCTCCTTGTTGCCCATGATATCCGAGATGGGAGCAGAGCTCACAACAGTGATAGGATGCTCTTGGAAATAATGCTTCAGCTTCTTGGCGCCCAGGTACACGCCATAGGTCATCTTCTGGTAATGCGGGTAGTTCTGCTTGGAGCTGGACAGCACTTCACTGAGGTAGTATACTGGGCGCTGCACACTTTTGCCTTCTTCTTCTCGCTCCACCATGTAACATCCCAAGTATGAAAAATAGCCATTAGAATGTTTGCTCTCTGTTATTTTATGTTTTGCATCATGGCATCATGTTCATTGCAATTGTTTTGCTTGTTTTCCTTTTGTTTTCCTCCGTTTTCATTTGTTTTCCAACTGTTTTCATTTGTTTTCCTTTGTTTTCTATTTGAATTTCAAACCAAAATTCAAACCTTTTGTTTCATCCTTGTGATGTTACAATTTCCAAAATGATATATTTCAGATCAAAACAATCAATTGTTTCCATTAAAGTTGTAATTTCAAACTGTTGATTTGTTTCTAATCAATAATTCATCTAATACCAAAAACATTTGAAATTCCAAACCAACATCCAAATAATTGTTTATACTTGTTATGTTACATTTTCCAAATAAAAGATTCAACTAAAACATCCAATTGTTTCCATTAAGAATGAAAAGCTCAAACTATTGAATTGTTCTTTTAATAATTCACTTAATCCAAATGTTATTTCAAATTCAATTGCAAACAGTACCCACTTTTGAAATTATGAAATAACCAAAACAATTGTGCTCATTTGTTTCCAATTAAAATCATATGATCACCCTATTTACAATATTGTTTTCAATAACCAATTAACCACAAATTCAATCAAATTCACTCCAAGTCCAAACAGCACCATAATTCAAATATTATTGATATTCCAAACTTGCTTTTGGTTGCTATTCCATTAAGGAGTTGACACAAATTTTTCTAAGATTTTTACTAACTCCAAACTCACCTTTTTCTTCCTTTACATTTTCTGCAAAAAAAAAGAAATGGAACAAAAAGAATAAAAGAGAGGAGAGAGGAGCACACCAGCAGCCCAGCCCATCTTTCCCCCTCAGGCCCATACCCCTTCCACCTTTCTTCTACCTCTGTACGGTTTCATCTGAACGTATCCACGTAGCAGAGCAGGGAGAAGCAACGGCCATCCTTCTCCCCCTCCCCCTATATCTATGCCATAGGGCTCCTACCAACCCTAGCCGCACCCCTATTCTTCTCCCTCCTCTCTTCTCCCCCGCCTCCATCTTCCCTCTGCTCTCATCTCTATGTAACAGTAGCACTGAACCTTCCACCCGAGCCCTTCCCCTCCGGCGATCGCCGGCGTTGGAGGACCTCCTCCGGCCATGCGAGGGCGGGAATGGAAAGCCCCCACCGCGGGCTTCCCCCTCCACTCCTCGGCGAGGGCCGGGAGGCTCCACAGCTCCGCTGCCGTCCAGCCCAAGTCGCCGCCGCCTCCCTGTTCTGCTCCGCCCGACGTGCGCCTCCGTCAGACTCGAGGTGAGCTCCTCGCCTCGCCTCCCTCCCTCTCGTCTCTCCTCCTCTCCCTTCCGCCCGCATGCCCCGCACCACCCCCACGCCGCAGCCCACAGCGCCCCAAAGCCACGGCGAGCACCGATCGCTGCCGTCGCTGCCTGTTCTCTGTCGAGATACAGAAGCGATGCGTGCAGTTTCGGTTCAGAAACTCGCGCCATCTGCACCTTATCCACCCCACTGCCCCTCTATCACCATCCGAACATCCACCCCACTGGCTAGGGCCCTTGCGCGCGCCCAGCAGCTCCCAGGGTCGAATCCCCATCCCCCCCACCTTTTCTGTTATTTTTTCCGAATTGATTTACAGTGCAGTCCTGAACCTTATCCTCACCGCTGCCCCCTTTCCATCACAAATAGCACACCACCCCACTGGTTATCACCCCTGGCGCTCGCAGCAGAGGGGGTGGGTTCGAATCCCACCCCCTGCGAATTAAACCATCTTTTTATTTTATTTCTCCAGATCCAGCACTTCACAGAAATCACACCTAGATCCTTGCCAGTTATTTTTTTCTAGTCCCTGTAAATTTTTTCCTAAGTCCCTAGAGGTAATAAAAATGGCAGATTAACACCCAAAATATAAAATTGCATAACTAAATCATCCCAACTCCAAATTCACCTTTTTAAATATGTTTTCTGTCCCAAATTAAATGCTCTATCCCAATATAAAATTTGTTTACTGTTTTGAATATTTTAAATTGGTGCAATATTTGAATTCTTGTTCAATTCACTTAATTTTGCAAAATTCATAACTTGGGCATAAAAATTCCAAATTCAACAAACTAAATATGTTTTCCAATCAACTTTTCATGTACTTTCCAAATATCAACTTTGTTTGCTGTTTTGAATAATTTAAATTGCTGAAAACAACTGTTTCTTAATTAATGCATTTAAAATTGCCAAATTAATAACTTGCTCATTTTAAATCCAATTTCAACAAATGAAATATGTTTTCCATGCAAAATTAAACCACCTTTTCAAATATAAAATTTGTTTCATGTTTTGAATAATCAAAATTGGTTAAATAATTTAAACCTTATTTAATTCATTTAAAATTGCTAAATTCCTAACTTGATCAAATTAAATTCTTTTGGGACATATAAAATATGTTTTCAAACCATAAAAGAATAAACTTTTGAAATATGAATTTGGTTTAATGCTTTGGACAATTAAAAATTCAAATAAGTTCATGTTTGAATTAAATTCATTTAAATCTTGTTTAACTTGCTTAATTCATAAGTAATTCATCCTAAATCCTTTTCAACAAGTGAAACATGTATTCCACCTAAAATTGTGTGTTCTCATCAAATATGAACTTTGTTATCTATTTTGAACAATTAAAATGGGTGAAAACAACAAATGCTTGTGTAACACCTTTAAGTAACCAAAATTTCTTAACTTAATAAACAAATTTCCAAACTTGGTAAACCTTATTTTCAATTGGTTCTATTGTTGTTATTTTGCTGTTTTCCTCATCCATGCATCATGCTAATTCACTTACACAAGTTGATTAGTTGTAAAACAATTAATTCAACCATAATTCATGGGCTTTCCATATGCAATCCAATTGCATGTGGGTCCATTTAATCATGTTATGTTAACTTGTCAATTAGTTTATTTTGGATGCATCAATTAAATGGTCATAAATCATCCCATGATTGTGCATTATGCCATGTTATTGATTGTTTGTCTCTCTGCGTTGTTTGTTTGCTTCTTCTCGGATATACGACGACGTTGAGACCGACGATACTTACGACACCCTTCTAAGGATCTAGCTCAGTACCAGGCTGCTGAGTTTGCAGGCAAGTATTCACTCACATGAACCTTCGTGTTCCTTTCAACATTGGATACCGATACTTTTCCGTTGTCTATTCTGCTAGCCATATGTATCGTTGCTTGTTCTCCGAACCTATCACATGAATCCCTTAACCCTGATATTGCCTCACCTCCACTCCTATAACCCCTTTGTTTGAGCCCGTGTCTTACTAGCATGCTTAGGGTTGTTTGGCTCGAGTTTGTTACCCGTTACTTTCCGTTACTATTTCTATTATGTTCTGGGGGCTCGATGTTTAATCAATCAATCATGCTAATGTTATTGTTAAATAATAATTTGATGATAAGGCACCGGCAGGAGGCCCTGCGTGGTTTTGAGGCCTGCTAGTGTCGACCCTAATTAGGAAAAGGGTCTTGTCTACTGATCCATGATGAGCGCACTAACCGCGCCCCCCTCAATTTGATTCGATTTGCATCTCGTCCAAATCGCCTCATTTAGTTCGGGTGTTCCATTTGCCGCATGCATGTTTTTGCGAGCCCAGGCCAGGGTGGAAAATTTTGTAGTCGGCATTTAGGGAGACACGTTCTTAGAGTGCTATGAGGGTCCCCTTTTCTTCGGGGGATTGATTAGCCGTGCGCTCACTGCACGGGGTTCTTTGGGCTTGATGTGGAGAAGAGTTGAGTTGTGTTGAGTACCTCGCTTGGTGGGTTGATCCCCCGTCTGGCGGGTTATTCTTACGTGTACGGCCAAATTGGTGCACCCCTGCAGGGATAAATCTTCTCGAGAAGCCGTGTTTTCCGCGGTTATGGATTGCTTGGTGAAAGTACTGGCTAACAAGTACTCAGGACAACTTAAACCTAAGGATTAACAACCTTACACCCAATGATTAACAACTTGACTAGTAATAGGCTATTGACACAATAATCTGAACCATCATTAATTCAACTGTGTGAGTTATCCTCGGATTGCTTCTTTGGATAAGGGGCGAGGTCTAGGATGGGTTTGTTTGGTGGTTAGTTGTAGTTGGTTACGATACGCTTTCTTATCTCCTCTCTGTTAGCCGGAAGTGGTAGTAACTCTGTAGTTGGTTAGAGCAGCCAGTTGCAGCATCCTTTTATCCCCTTCCTTCCGTTGAACCCAAAGCATCTGGGCTTGGTGTTGACGGGTTACACTTTGGTGAATTGTGAGTCTTGCTTGCCAGTACGTTTATGTACTGACCCCTTTGGGGCTGTGGTTTCCGCAGACTACGTTTCCGAGGATCCCCATGGTGGCTACTACGTGGAGTATGACGAGACTGCTGACGAGTAGGTAGCGGACCCGGGCAGGATCCGAGACTTCGTGGATGGGCTCCGTCTTTTCGTTTCCGGCCTCTTAGGCCTATTTGGATCTTGTCTGTACCCAGACATGTTGAGTGCTTCCGTTGTGATGTAATGATGAATTGTTGGGGCATGTGCCCTCTGGATGATTGTATTTGTTATCTCTGCTCTAATGAGAGCTATTTGCAACTTATTTCAATCTTTTGTGTCTTAGAGATCTGTTGTGATATCACTTGTTCCAATGCCGTTGACGTACCATGTGTGTATGTTTTGAAGTACGTCAATGGAAGTATCTGGATTTCTACGGGATGGTTTGCGCAGACGATGAATAGTACGGGAATGGTTGTCACACGTTTACGTGTTGGCCTGCTCATATTGAGATGCGGGTGCCGGTATGCCCCGTAAGCCATTTCTCCACTGTTTAGCGGACTGTGAGTATCCCCTAGAAGTCCGGGTGCGACAAATGGTATCAGAGCCTGTCTGCCTGTAGGATCCCTTTTTACTGGTCGCAGTTGAGTCTAGAAACTATTTTGTAGCTATATAGGAAAAATGAAACGTGAGAGTAGGAATTATGTTCTTTTTCTTCTTTCCCCACCCACCCTCCCTTTTCTGGTAAGGAAGTGCAACGTTGTTTTCCCTTCTCATCTAAACTTTCAAGTTAGGATTTCACGATCCTGGTTTCTCTAGGATGGTTATATCTACTAGACCATAGGAATGGAGGTGGTTGTGACATGATTTATCATGTTGCCTACTCATGATTGAGAACGGAGGCGTGTAAGCCCCGGAAGCAAATCCTCTATTCCTTAAGCAGTAGATAATGATCCTTTAGAAGCCCGGATGGGTTTTTCCTTAGTACCTCAGGAGTGTTTTGATCTCGTTTTCCCGATGTTGCTTCGTTATCCTGTTCTTCTCAACAAACTTTTCGTCCGTTGAAATCTTGTTGCTACTTCCCACTTCAGTTATTCTACCGGCGTCTAATCAATAACGTTGTTTCACCCTTCGGACCAGATAGTCTATTCTCCGAATGAATCAAATTCTATTCGACTATAAACCCTCGATGCAAAACCTCTCCCTTTACTTGAAAATGTCCGGTGGTTTCCAAATACCCTGACATCTTTCCAGAAGAGTTGCCAGGAATTCCTATCGTTTTGAACTTCTAGAAGAACTATCCAAGGTGCACGATGTGTTTCACGTGTCACAGCTCAAGAGGATCTTCGCAAGAAGTATCCGAACCTTTTCTTTTCTCAGTAGGAATCTCGGGGCGCGATTCCTTCAAGGGGGGGCATTTTGTAACATCCCAAGTATGAAAAATAGCCATTAGAATGTTTGCTCTCTGTTATTTTATGTTTTGCATCATGGCATCATGTTCATTGCAATTGTTTTGCTTGTTTTCCTTTTGTTTTCCTCTGTTTTCATTTGTTTTCCAATTGTTTTCCTTTGTTTTCTATTTGAATTTCAAACCAAAATTCAAACCTTTTGTTTCATCCTTGTGATGTTACAATTTCCAAAATGATATATTTCAAATCAAAACAATCAATTGTTTCCATTAAAGTTGTAATTTCAAACTGTTGATTTGTTTCTAATCAATAATTCATCTAATACCAAAAACATTTGAAATTTCAAACCAACATCCAAATAATTGTTTATACTTGTTATGTTACATTTTCCAAATAAAAGATTCAACTAAAACATCCAATTGTTTCCATTAAGAATGAAAAGCTCAAACTATTGAATTGTTCTTTTAATAATTCACTTAATCCAAATGTTATTTCAAATTCAATTGCAAACAGTACCCACTTTTGAAATTATGAAATAACCAAAACAATTGTGCTCATTTGTTTCCAATTAAAATCATATGATCACCCTATTTACAATATTGTTTTCAATAACCAATTAACCACAAAATTCAATCAAATTCACTCCAAGTCCAAACAGCACCATAATTCAAATATTTTTGATATTCCAAACTTGCTTTTGGTTGCTATTCCATTAAGGAGTTGACACAAATTTTTCTAAGATTTTTACTAACTCCAAACTCACCTTTTTCTTCCTTTACATTTTCTGCAAAAAAAATGAAATGGAACAAAAAGAATAAAAGAGAGGAGAGAGGAGCACACCAGCAGCCCAGCCCATCTTCCCCCTCAGGACCATACCCCTTCCACCTTTCTTCTACCTCTGTACGGTTTCATCTGAACGTATCCACGTAGCAGAGCAGGGAGAAGCAACGGCCATCCTTCTCCCCCTCCCCCTATATCTATGCCCTAGGGCTCCTGCCAACCCTAGCCGCACCCCTATTCTTCTCCCCCGCCTCCATCTTCCCTATGCTCTCATCTCTATGTAACAGAAGCACTGAACCTTCCACCCGAGCCCTTCCCCTCCGGCGATCGCCGGCGTTGGAGGCCCTCCTCCGGCCATGCGAGGGCGGGAATGGAAAGCCCCCACCGCAGGCTTCCCCCTCCAGTCCTCGGCGAGGGCCGGGAGGCTCCACAGCTCCGCCGCCGTCCAGCCCAAGTCGCCGCCTCCTCCCTGTTCTGCTCCGCCCGACGTGCGCCTCCGTCAGACTCGAGGTGAGCTCCTCGCCTCGCCTCCCTCCCTCTCGTCTCTCCTCCTCTCCCTTCCGCCCGCATGCCCCGCACCACCCCCACGCCGCAGCCCACAGCGCCCCAAAGCCACGGCGAGCATCGATCGCTGCCGTCGCTGCCTGTTCTCTGTCGAGATACAGAAGCGATGCGTGCAGTTTCGGTTCAGAAACTCGCGCCATCTGCACCTTATCCACCCCACTGCCCCTCTCCTATCACCATCCGAACATCCACCCCACTGGCTAGGGCCCTTGCGCGCGCCCAGCAGCTCCCAGGGTCGAATCCCCATCCCCCCCACCTTTTCTGTTATTTTTTCCGAATTGATTTACAGTGCAGTCCTGAACCTTATCCTCACCGCTGCCCCCTTTCCATCACAAACAGCACACCACCCCACTGGTTATCACCCCTGGCGCTCGTAGCAGAGGGGGTGGGTGCGAATTAAACCATCTTTTTATTTTATTTCTCCAGATCCAGCACTTCACAGAAATCACACCTAGATCCTTGCCAGTTATTTTTTCTAGTCCCTGTAAATTTTTTCCTAAGTCCCTAGAGGTAATAAAAATGGCAGATTAACACCCAAAATATAAAATTGCATAACTAAATCATCCCAACTCCAAATTCACCTTTTTAAATATGTTTTCTGTCCCAAATTAAATGCTCTATCCCAATATAAAATTTGTTTACTGTTTTGAATATTTTAAATTGGTGCAATATTTGAATTCTTGTTCAATTCACTTAATTTTGCAAAATTCATAACTTGGGCATAAAAATTCCAAATTCAACAAACTAAATATGTTTTCCAATCAACTTTTCATGTACTTTCCAAATATCAACTTTGTTTGCTGTTTTGAATAATTTAAATTGCTGAAAACAACTGTTTCTTAATTAATGCATTTAAAATTGCCAAATTAATAAGTTGCTCATTTTAAATCCAATTTCAACAAATGAAATATGTTTTCCATGCAAAATTAAACCACCTTTTCAAATATAAAATTTGTTTCATGTTTTGAATAATCAAAATTGGTTAAATAATTTAAACCTTATTTAATTCATTTAAAATTGCTAAATTCCTAACTTGATCAAATTAAATTCTTTTGGGACATATAAAATATGTTTTCAAACCATAAAAGTATAAACTTTTGAAATATGAATTTGGTTTAATGCTTTGGACAATTAAAAATTCAAATAAGTTCATGTTTGAATTAAATTCATTTAAATCTTGTTTAACTTGCTTAATTCATAAGTAATTCATCCTAAATCCTTTTTCAACAAGTGAAACATATATTCCACCTAAAATTGTGTGTTCTCATCAAATATGAACTTTGTTATCTATTTTGAAAAATTAAAATGGGTGAAAACAACAAATGCTTGTGTAACACCTTTAAGTAACCAAAATTTCTTAACTTCATAAACAAATTTCCAAACTTGGTAAACCTTATTTTCAATTGGTTCTATTGTTGTTATTTTGCTGTTTTCCTCATCCATGCATCATGCTAATTCACTTACACAAGTTGATTAGTTGTAAAACAATTAATTCAACCATAATTCATGGGCTTTCCATATGCAATCCAATTGCATGTGGGTCCATTTAATCATGTTATGTTAACTTGTCAATTAGTTTATTTTGGATGCATCAATTAAATGGTCATGCATCATCCCATGATTGTGCATTATGCCATGTTATTGATTGTTTGTCTCTCTGCGTTGTTTGTTTGCTTCTTCTCGGATATACGACGACGTTGAGACCGACGATACTTACGACACCCTTCTAAGGATCTAGCTCAGTACCAGGCTGCTGAGTTTGCAGGCAAGTATTCACTCACATGAACCATCATGTTCCTTTCAACATTGGATACTGATACTTTTCCGTTGTCTATTCTGCTAGCCATATGTATCGTTGCTTGTTCTCCGAACCTATCACATGAATCCCTTAACCCTGATATTGCCTCACCTCCACTCCTATAACCCCTTTGTTTGAGCCCGTGTCTTACTAGCATGCTTAGGGTTGTTTGGCTCGAGTCTGTTACCCGTTACTTTTTGTTACTATTTCTATTATGTTCTGGGGGCTCGATGTTTAATCAATCAATCATGCTAATGTTATTGTTAAATAATAATTTGATGATAAGACACCGGCAGGAGGCCCTGCGTGGTTTTGAGGCCTGCTAGTGTCGACCCTAATTAGGGAAAGGGTCTTGTCTACTGATCCATGATGAGCGCACTAACCGCATGTGGGAAGCGAGTATGGGCGCCCCCCTCAATTTGATTCGATTCGCATCTCGTCCAAATCGCCTCATTTAGTTCGGGTGTTCCATTTGCCGCATGCATGTTTTTGCGAGCCCAGGCCAGGGTGGAAACTTTTGTAGTCGGCATTTAGGGAGACACGTTCTTAGAGTGCTATGAGGGTCCCCTTTTCTTCGGGGGCTCGATTAGCCGTGCGCTCACTGCACGGGGTTCTTTGGGCTTGATGCGGAGAAGAGTTGAGTTGTGTTGAGTACCTCGCTTGGTGGGTTGATCCCCCGTCTGGCGGGTTATTCTTACGTGTACGGCCAAATTGGTGCACCCCTGCAGGGATAAATCTTCTCGAGAAGCCGTGTTTTCCGCGGTTATGGATTACTTGGTGAAAGTACTGGCTAACAAGTACTCAGGACAACTTAAACCTAAGGATTAACAACCTTACACCCAATGATTAACAACTTGACTAGTAATAGGCTATTGACACAATAATCTGAACCATCATTAATTCAACTGTGTGAGTTATCCTCGGATTGCTTCTTTGGATAAGGGGCGAGGTCCAGGATGGGTTTGTTTGGTGGTTAGTTGTAGTTGGTTACGATACGCTTTCTTATCTCCTCTCTGTTAGCCGGAAGTGGTAGTAACTCTGTAGTTGGTTAGAGCAGCCAGTTGCAGCATCCTTTTATCCCCTTCCTTCCGTTGAACCCAAAGCATCTGGGCTTGGTGTTGACGGGTTACACTTTGGTGAATTGTGAGTCTTGCTTGCCAGTACGTTTATGTACTGACCCCTTTGGGGCTGTGGTTTCCGCAGACTATGTTTCCGAGGATCCCCATGGTGGCTACTACGTGGAGTATGACGAGACTGCTGACGAGTAGATAGCGGACCCGGGCAGGATCCGAGACTTCGTGGATGGGCTCCGTCTTTTCGTTTCCGGCCTCTTAGGCCTATTTGGATCTTGTCTGTACCCAGACATGTTGAGTGCTTCCGCTGTGATGTAATGATGAATTGTTGGGGCATGTGCCCTCTGGATGATTGTATTTGTTATCTCTGCTCTAATGAGAGCTATTTGCAACTTATTTCAATCTTTTGTGTCTTAGAGATCTGTTGTGATATCACTTGTTCCAATGCCGTTGACGTACCATGTGTGTATGTTTTGAAGTACGTCAATGGAAGTATCTGGATTTCTACGGGATGGTTTGCGCAGACGATGAATAGTACGGGAATGGTTGTCACACGTTTACGTGTTGGCCTGCTCATATTGAGATGCGGGTGCCGGTATGCCCCGTAAGCCATTTCTCCACTGTTTAGCGGACTGTGAGTATCCCCTAGAAGTCCGGGTGCGACACACCACAATCACCACACTGACCACTCGGTTGGTTGCAGCAATGTACAGCAGCATTGGCTCTTTGGGTAGCGGACTAGCCAAGATGGGAGCGCTACCCAGCATTGCCTTCAGCTCATTGAATGCCACATCCGCTTGCGGAGTCCAGACAAACTTGTCACTTTTCTTCATCAGCTGGTACAGAGGCAGGGCCTTCTCGTCCATTCGGCCCAGGAAACGGCTCAGAGATGCCAAGCAACCAGTGAATTTTTGCACATCCTTCAGGGATCTCGGCAAAGACATGCTCTCAATAGCTTTTATCTTTGAAGGATTGGCTTCAATGCCCCGACTAGACACCAGGAAGCCGAGTAGCTTGCCAGCCGGGACGCCAAAGGTGCATTTACTCGGGTTCAGCTTCATTTTATACTTGCGCAAGTTAGCGAAGGTTTCCTCAAGATCGGCAAGCAGAGTATGTGTTTTATTCGTTTTGATGACAATGTCATCTACGTACACCTGCACATTCTTGCCGAGCTGATCGTGCAAGCATTTCTGCATGCACCGCTGATAAGTAGCACCCGCATTCCGCAACCCGAAACACATGACACGATAGCAATAAGCCCCGTACGGGGTAATGAAGGCAGTCTTTATTTGATCAGCAGGATTGAGAGCTATCTGGTGAAAACTAGAGTAGGCATCTATGAAAGACAGCAGTTCACAACGAGCAGTGGAATCGATCACCTGATCGATGCGAGGTAGCGGGAAAGGATCCTTGGGGCATGCTTTGTTCAAGTCGGTGTAGTCGACACACATGCGCCATGCAGTAGCAGCCTTAGGATCCTCCTTCTTCTTCTCGACCATGACCGGGTTGGCTAGCCAATCCGGATGCAGCACCTCCATGATGAAATTGCTTATCAGCAACTTGGTGATCTGGTCACCTATAGCTTTCCTTCTCTCATCTCCGAAACGGCGCATAGCCTGTTTCACTGGTTTGGCGTCAGGACGCACATGTAACGAGTGCTCAACCAACTCCCTCGGGACTCCTGGTAGATCTTCATTGGACCAGGCGAATACATCCCGATTCTCACGGATGAAGTGGATGAGCTCGCTTTCCTATTTATCCGCCAACCCGGAGCCAATGATGGCTACGCGGTCGGGGAACTCAGGGTCGACCTGGACCTTCTTTGTCTCTTGAGATGCCTGGAACGCGGTCCCGTGCTGGGTACTCGGCACGCCCTGCGCACCAGCTTGCGCGGATTGCGCCATAGCCACCACCTCGTACATCTTTTTCTTCTCGGCAGCAATCACCATGGACTCCGCCAACTGAGAACCAGCAGAGGCACACTCCATGGACTTCTTGTAATCACCAGAGATGGTAATCACGCCATTGGGACCAGGGATCTTCATCTTCAGATATGCAGTGTGGGTAGAGGCCATGAACTTTCTCAGAGCAGGCCTGCCGAGTAGAGCATGGTATGGGCTCTGATGATCAACCACCTCGAACTGCAGGCTCTCTGTGCGGCAGTTCTCCCTGGTGCCGAATAGCACATCTATCCACACTCGGCCAATCGGGTTGCATGAGACTCCCGGCACAATGCCATGGAAAGTGGTCTTGCTAGGTAGCAGCATGTTCTCGGCCAGCCCAAGCTTCTCGAGTGTGTCTCTGTACACAATGTTGATGCTGCTGCCATTGTCGATCAGCACCTTGCTGAACCTCACATTCTTCTCGGGACCCAAGAAAGTAGGATCCAGCACCAAAGCGTAGCTACCCGGGTTGGGCATCACCTTGGGATGATCTACTCGGGACCACGTGATCTC
The DNA here is from genome assembly GCA_028641055.1 of Alopecurus myosuroides. Classification (NCBI taxonomy): domain Eukaryota; kingdom Viridiplantae; phylum Streptophyta; class Magnoliopsida; order Poales; family Poaceae; genus Alopecurus; species Alopecurus myosuroides. The sequence continues at coordinate 205,160,340 of CM054063.1, read as the reverse complement.
TTGGTTGCACCAATGCATATAGTGAGGAACAGTGGGGATCACAGCATTGACCTCCATGGCTCGCCTGTGCTGTGACTGCTTGTCGACGGGCTCAGAAGTGAAGATCATGTAGCTCTCATGGTGTTCTTGGTACTGGTTGCGGCCTACGCCCTCATTGTTGCTGTTGTTGTTGCCCTGGTAGTTGTTGTTGCCTCTGTTGTTGTTGCGGTTGTGGTTGTTGTTGTTGTTGCGGTAGCCCTCATTGTTGAAGTGACGGTTGGCTCCTAAAGCCACTTGGTTCACGTTTTCTCTTCTCGGGAACACTGGAGGCCGAGCTGCGGGTGCGCGAGCAGGCTGCACATTGGCATTTGCAGCTGGCAGAGGAAGAGGAGGAGGCAAGCCTTCGTTCCTGATCAGATCCCACCACTTGCATTGTCGGGTAGTGTGGTTAGCAGGCCTCGAGGGGTGCTGAGTATGGAAACTGCATGGGCCATCCCTCATGTCGTCGAAGACGAACTTCCTTGTCTGCTCCGAGTTGCCGCTACCCGACTGAGGAGCGCGGAATGGTTTCTTGTTGCCTTGGCCCTGGTTCTGGTTCTGCCCGTAGGCTCCAGCAGGTTTTTGCCTTTGGCTGCCCCCAGCTCCAACAGCCACTGCATTCACTTCCTCAGGGTCGTACCGAGTATCTATTCGGTCACCCCTGCGCTTGTTGCGGAACTCGTTGCGCTTGTTGCTGTTGAAGTTTCTTCTCGGCTCAGAGGAATCCATCAGGGGCTGAGTAGGATCACCGAGTGCGTACTGATCCGCGATCTTGATGGTCTCCGCCAGAGTGTTTGGCATCTCCCTCTGCAACCTTTGCCACAGCATACTGCCATGTCTGCAACCCTGCGCAAACCAAGTGATGGCCTGGGCTTCATTCACACCTTCACAGGTGTTCCGCAATGTGCTCCACCGAGTAAGGTACTTGCGGTCCGTCTCGTCTTCCCGCTGCCTGCAAGCGGACAGCTGCTGTGGCCTATTCGGCCTCTTGTAAGTGCTGGTGAAGTTGCTGATGAAGGCTTCCGAGAAGTCCAGCCAGCAATTGATGCTGTTCTTGGGCAAGTTGTTGAGCCAAGTGCGAGCTGGACCCTCTAGCATCTGCGGAACGTACCGCACTGCCCATCTCCGGTTGTCGTTCGTGATATGAACCGCGGTGACATAGTCATTGAGCCAATCTTCCGGCTTGGTGATGCCATTGTAACTCTTGGTGCCCCTTGCGAGCTGGAAGTTCTTCACGGAAGGCTCGTTCATGATGCGCGGGCCAAAGCACTCGGGGCCGGGAGGTCCCGTGTTCTCGAGCCGCGCCGACAAGCTGATCCGGTCCAGCTGGTGCCTTGCATCTCCAGGCGCCAACACGCGCTCGCCCACACGATCCAGAATGGCATAGCCAGCCAACCCCATGGCCGAGTAGCCATCATCATATCTGTCCACCTGCACAGCTGCAGGCTGTTCCACCGGGTTGGCGGCTGGCGCCACCGCACGTGGCTGCTGCCTCTGCCGAGTAGGCTGAGCGACTAGGTGCTGAGAAGGGCCTGGGCGCTCTCCATCTCGGGCCTGGCTTTGAGCTCTATGGGCTTGAAAGCCTGCTCCTGCAGTGTTGTGTTTCTGACCGGACTGTCGCGGCACAGCGAGCTGTTTCGCGGCGACAGCCGGGTCGTACACCTGCATCTGCCTACCCTTGCCGGAATTCCCACTTCGGCTTCTCTCACGGCTAGGATGCGGTGATGAAGCCTGATCGTTAGATCTAGCCACGTGCGAGTGCACCACCTGAGAAGCCCCAGCACCCGGGTTGGCTTTCCGGAACTCCTCGTTCTGCCTAGCAGCCTCTAGCACCAGCTCGTTTAGCCTCTCCTGCTGCCTAACACGCGCGTCGCCAGCTAGATGCGGCAACTCGGCGGCTACGGCCTCAGCAGCTCTAAGTGTTTTGGCGGGCGTGCTGTATCTGGGTCTAGTGGAGGTGTTTGCGGTGGCGGACTGACTGGGAGCCTCTACAACCATTGCCATCTCGGCGCCTAGGTTGCGACGCGTAGCACCTACTTTGCTAGCTCTCCTAACAACCGGTGTAAAACCGTGAGCCTTGTTGTACTCAATCTGATCTAGGCTAAGCTCTAGCCTAATCTTCTCCAACTCCGTCTGCTCAGCGAGCAGCTCCTGGCGCTGCCGGTCGAGCTGCGCCTTCATGGTCAGGAGCTCGAGATCAGTGGGAGCCGGCATACCCGTCCGCGCAGCAGACGCAGGGATTGTCGGAGTAGTGGAGAGCGGAAGGTTGCACTCCTTCTCGTAAGGCTTGTGCGTCTTCCCGCCAGCACTCGGGCCAGCGAGATCCTCGATGACGGCCGCATCGGTAGCAGCCGCGCCTTTCCCGGCGTCAGCAGCAGGGCCGGTCATCATCACCTCCGCGACGTCCGCAGAGCGGCCCAAAGGCCTCCCGCGCGCGGCGATGACGGCAGGTGGATCTTCCGCGACATGCACCAGCTCGGGGTACTCGCGGTCGATGATGGTGGCGATGTAGATGAGGTGCGCGCCGAAAGAAAGCACCGAGCCGCCCTCCGGCATGGCCCTGCCGCCGAAATCGCCGGCGTTGTCGGTGACGAAGTCGAAGGAGCCGAATTTGTGGACAAGGCCACAGACCACGCGCTCTCCGGTAGCAGAAATCGATCCCGTCCGAACGGAAACTCCAGCCAGCGCGTCTGGTTGCCCCACGGTGGGCGCCAACTATCGTGGTGGTGTCACGGCAGATGCCATAGGATGGCTAAAGTTGTGGGGACGATGGACGCTGGAGGCGCTCAGGGAGGGACCACGCGACGAGTAGCCGCGTGAAGTATGGAACGAGCACTGCAAACAACACGATCTACCCAGGTTCAGGGCCCTCGTGAGGAGGTAAAACCCCTACTCCTGCCTTTCTCTCTGTATATTAGTGTCTCACCGAGTAGCCACAGTACAATTGTTATTGCTACCGAGTAGCCACCCTTCTCTCTACGTGATGAACTAGGTCAAGAATCTGAACCCAGTGTGCGATCCCTCGCGCAGGAGGGGGCAGGCCACCTTATATACTCGGTGCCCAGCCGGATACAGCCAAATACAAACAGATGTCGACATTGTGTGCACACCGTCCTTCTTCCGAGTTCCCGCTGACAGCTTTGGCTTCTAAGTTTGTCCGGTGCGGAAAGTCGTTGGGCAAAACCAATTAACCGATCTGTTATCACTGCCACGAACACAGAGTAGGTCCCCCTATCCTGCGACGCCCTGCTGCCACACTGTCGCTGTCAGGCCGGCCGTCCTCAGATGAACAGTGCCGTGAACAGTGCCAAAGTACGGACCCAGGATACGCAGGATTCTGTGTCAGAACGGCTCCTTTGACTTCTGGCCCGAGTAGGATCCCGCCATTTCTACTCGGGCCAACTCTTCTATTCGGAGGAACATAACTCTCTTGATTCGTCCTTCTGGCCATCTATGTGTAGGACCGAGCAGCTGTCGACCGGGTAGCAAGTACCGGGTAGCCGGCTACTCGGCCAAACATCCCTTCTGATCTTGCCTTTAGCACTTGCCTTTACACTACTCGGGGGTAACCCCGACACCACTGTAAAGTTTGCATATTAGAAAAGTAAAATCCTTTGTCCCAGTGACATGTGAGACATGGCCCACACGTCATTCTCACACACAGCGCCATCTTCTAACGAATTTTCCGACTACGGTAAATAGTCTTTTCTGTGCACCTCATTCACATTAACCCGAGGCATTCCATTTGGTACAGGAAAAAAATGTTGACCAGTACTTCTGACATTCACTTGAGATTTGAGAACAAGTGATCAACAGGACCAGCCTCAGAAATGCCAACTGCACATCTCCAGGCCCATACTCTATCTTCATTTGCAGTTTCATACTTCAAGGTGAACAGATCATTGCGGAAACCACTGGTTGGCCTTATCTTTTTTTCAGACAGAACAGGGAGCAGGCAGAGATATCTTCAGTGTTATACCACATCCCATGAAAATACAGTGATCACTACTGTACTAAGAATCATCATGACCAACATCATCGAAAACAGAATAAGAGGTGCCCCTATCAGTTTCCTCAACAACGACAACAAAAACATCATCGGAAATGTAAAGCCAAGAACTAGATCCACATAAACACAAAAGATTTATATACAGCTGAATTCTAAGGAGCAGTTCAGTTCCAATCTACATCAACCCACACACGCACGCTGAAAAAAAAAACTGCACATCTGCAGCTATATATACACATCAAATGACACCATATGTACAGATCAAGATCCAGAATCAAGCGGGAAAAAATTAAGGATGGGATAGCAAATTATATCCACAATACCGCCGTAGATTGGTTAATAAGCACACAGAAAAATGTATCTTCTACGACGCACAGCGCAGCTGGTCTTGTTCAGCATTTGCCTTGCTCTGCAAAGAGTAATTAGCCTTAGAACCTCCGGAAGGACAAACCCGTTCAGTGCTGCTTCAAAATTCCACTGCTCCTCTTTTTGTTTTTTTTCCTTTTATCAATTTTTTTGGGAGGGTTTTGATGTCTTCCTTCATCGATACATTCCGTCGTGGACGGAGAAACATAGTAGAATGATACGGGGCAATGATATATACAGTGTGGCCAAGGGATACCCACAGATATCAGTTATGGAGAGAAGAAAGCCACTGTTCTACAAAATTCTTTCCATCTGCAGAGCGAACAAAAGGGAAAGAATAGTGTTAGAAAAATATCAGAAACTGTAGTGATGAAAATTAATATTGTAACACTCAAACAATAAAAGATAGGTTATTTACGATGAAAACCCCTCTCCACAAATCAATAATGGCACAAGCAGGCAATGACATATGGCTTTATTATGTTTGATACCAGTCTCGCATAGCACTATAGTAATTGAACACTAGACTAAATGGTTCAAATGAAATGTGGTAGTCAGATAATTAGGACAAGACGAGGATTATACGTGGTAGTCAGATAATTAGGACAAGAGGAGGATTATACACTATTTGATGCCTTGTTTGATAATCATACAAAACATGATTCTTTCCAACGAATGAAAGTTAAAGAGTATAACACTCAAACAATTCAATTCAAAGACATATATATTCATTCACAAAACATGGCTTAGCAGATTCTGATAAAACAAGCTCAAACCTCAACTACAAGTCTACAACACACACTGGCAGAAGCCAACCAAACCAAATAGTATAGTACAAATGGAATTACTCTACCAAAGATCTCAACAATGAAAGTTATAGAATTGTCCCATTTTGATGAAAGAAGGCTATGGATTCTACAATACAGCAATGCCTCTAGGCTAGTATCTGATAAAATATAAGTTTTACTAATGCAACCAACATTTAAGACTTGAATATCTCTTGTAGGAGTCTTAAACAAAGATTTCTACCCCGAAGTACAGAGCAAGCCAACCTAACCCACCAATCAACAGCACCAAACATGAAAACGGCATATGCACATAAATAGCACAACAGCAACAGCCATGAAAAAACGATCTTATCCTGTTATAGGTTGTGTTATGTCAGCTTAATTAGCTGAATTTATTACCAAATCAACCATGGATAACTCATAACTGAAAATTTTGAGGCTTATCAACTCTATAAAGTGAATTGTTTTTAGTACTCCTTTTAAATTGTTTTTTTTTGTGGGTACTATCTAGGAGTACAGTCCAACAGAAAATTATTCCTTTTAAATTTCACGCGGAACATGATGCTTACATAATTAAAGCAAACATGGCATGATTGAACACTAGTAATGCTCACCAGAGGAGAGGCCTCCGTCGGCAGGAGCGCCAGCGCCCAGGAACCGGCCCTCGGGCACCCTGGGCTGCTCGGCGCGGCCGCGGCGGTAGCACTGCACGAGGACGGCGAAGCCGGTCTCAGAGTCACCGTCCGTCTGCATCTCCGGCGCCTGCGGCTCCAGCCAGCCGATGGACCAGTCCGAGTCGTCGGACTCCGATCCGGAAAGGCACCCGCCGCCATCGGACGGCACGATGACCATGTCGTACTCCCTGTCAATCCTGGATTCCCCGCGGCTGCGACGCTGGTTCCTGACCCTCCGCTGCCGCCCACGGCGGCTGCCTGCGCCGGCGCTAGAGAAGGTGACGGTCTCTGGCTCCCGGAATCCGGAGGGGAAGTCAGGGAAGGATGAATTAGTCAAGGCCGTGCTGGGGAACTCGTGGTTGGCCACCCGCGCCCCATTACCCGGCCACAGCCAGTGGGTTAATCGGCCCAGCCCCATGGCCATGATCAAAAAATGTCTTGCTTCTGAAGCCTTGGGATCCCTTCGATCAGATCAAAAATTTGGGCAAAATCAAACAAAATTGGGTGTTCCCTGGATCTGCCAAGTTAAAATGAACACCAGGAGCAAAGCGTAGCAAATAAAGGTGCCGCCTTTTTAAACTAAGCGCCGCAGCCACAAAAAATCTGCTCCGATTGGGAAAGTTTCTTCTTCCGGTTCACTGATTTGTGACGAGAAGCCCCCTAAAAATAGCTCTTCTGGAAAAAATCGTCCGAAAAAATGTTCAGCCCAGGTGAGAAAATAACCGATTCATCCTAAGGAAGCACAGGGGATCCAAATCTTTACCCTGAAAAAATCACCCGGAACGGATGTTCCTAGCCAGATAACGGACCAAATCCTCGAAGATAGAAGAACAATTCCCAACCAAAGAATCTTGCCCGCTCAGAAATCGAGTCCCGGCAAACTCCAAAACGCGAATCGAAAACACCCCACGCTCCAGGCCTCGTCAATCGCTCTCCATACCCGGATCCAAAATAAAGAACTCCTCACCAGAAGCAACCACCACTCCTCGTAGCGTGGCGAACGCCACATATATATCCGCTGGCCTAGGAACGGACGGCTGAGATCGCACCTGATGAGACGGCTTAGTCGGATCTGGACCGCCCATGAGGTGGGCCCGGCGAAGCCAATCGCCGTGCTCCGCGGCGCGCTGACGTGTCGCGCTCCCGGGGTTCGTGAGACGCAAGTTTTGGCTTCCGTGGGCTCCTGGACACTTGTCGCTAGCTGGAGGATTTCTTTTTTCGGTTGAATTAGTTTTATTGATATTTTTGTCTGGTCTCGTTTCCGTCTTTGTGAATCCGCTTCCACGGATGCATCTGGATGAGTTTCACGTCGCCATCGGGGAAAGCCCCGTGAATGTACAGTAATGGTTATATTACTGTAGCAGAAATCATGGGTAGTTTTTACGTGGATCACGTTGTAAATAAGGAGGTTGGTTTGGTTGATTAGATCCTGCTGTGGTTAATATACTCTGCTGTGAATCTGTGATTCTGTGAACATTCCCACGAAATGTGTGGCGTATGGTATAACTCTATACATTTTCGGCCGAAATCCTGTATTTCTGCGTAACAATAATGTACTCCATGCGTCTCATATTGAGAGCATCTCCACACGTCCCGACGAGCCCTCGGGCCGTTTTTTTAGCGTCGGAAGGCCGATTTTCGCCCAGTCGCGCCCACAGAATGTCGAATAGCGCCGGCTTGGGCCAAATTAGCGCCCGGCGATCCCAGGCCGAACCCAACGCGCTGGGGCTCCGGATGAAGCGAAATTGCGCGTGGGTCCGTCCTGTCGGCGGGTGTGGCCTGTTTTCGCGCCATTTTTGCCCGTTTTCCCTCCACCACGCCCAACTACCTCCTTCCCCTAGCTCCCGCACTTTCTTCCCTCCATAGATCTCTAGCGCCCGCCATGCCGCCGAAAAAATACAATCAGCCACGCGCCGTCGGAGAGGATGAGCAGCCGAAGGCGAGGAGGATGAGGAGGCCGTTGCCGAGGCCGGTCGGCATAACGAACGCCGAGTGGAAAGCCGACCTAGATCGCAGGACGACCGTCTCCGACAACAGGAGGCGCAGGGCGTTAGCCAAGAAGATCAGGGACGCATCGACGACGGAAGAGGAGGAGTCTCGCGCCGTCATGGCGAGGAACGAGGCAGCTCGCCAGCCTACGCCTCCACTCCCCCAGCAACCCGCATAGTCGGTGTCAAGCTCGTACCTGCATGGGGCGTGGGGAAGCCAACCGAGTGTCGCATCGCCGGCGGCCGGCTTCTCGCCGCAGGTGTGGAGGTACTCCCCGTCGCTAGACTACGTCGACAGTGATCCTCTCGGCGGCTTCGACCCTAACACCGCCTTCCAGCACAACTGCCCCGCGCCACGCGCCCCTCCATCCACGCCCGTGTTTGCCGCCAACCTCAACGTCCCATACGACTACTCCTCGGCCTCGTAAGCCCACTCCCCGTCCGTCCAAGCTCAATTTCTGCGTCGTGGTCCTCTCGCCTTCGATGCCAGCTCAACTTCGGCGCCACAGTTCAGCGCCATGGAGGCCGAGATGGACGACATCATCGCCTCGGGCTCGGCGGCCGCCGCCTCATCCCCCGGGTTCTTCACGCAGGCCGACTCGCAGGAGATGGATCCAAGGGTCTGCGAAGGGGACGGTGTCGACCTCGACGACGACGAGGAGGTGGAAGAGCTGGAGCCAGCCGAGATCTCGCAGGTGGCCGCCAAGGAGAAACGCAAGCGTCGGGATAACGCCAAGCCGCCAGGAGAGCCGCGGATCAAGTGGTCGACGAAGGAAGACGAGTGCCTGGCTGAAGCATGGAAGACCATCAGCATCGACCCGAACACTGGCGCGAACCAGAACGTCGACAACTACTGGTGGAGGGTGAAGATGGCGTTCGACGAGCGCAAGCTGGTCGACGTCCAGTTCAAAGTCATACACATGGACCGCGGCGAGAAGGCGATGGCCAACCATTGGGCGACGATCCAGCAGGCGTGCAACAAATGGCATGGCATCCGGGAGGAGGTCCAGGCCCGGCCAGAGAGCGGCGCCAGCATCGACCGCCGGGTATACCCAAACCTCTATTGCTGATCGGCGCCGTCTTTCGCCATGTCTTTCTTCAATCGGTGCCGGTCTTTGTGCAGATGCTCCGGATGTTCGACATGTATCGCTAGGACAACAACGACGGCGACTTCAGTTTTCTGCATGTGTTCACCCGGATCGAGACGTGCCAGAAATGGAAAGAGGTTCGGATGTCCCTCGTCAAGAACAACGGCCTCTACAACCCAGACGCGCCGCCAGACGCCGTCGAGGATCATCCGATCGGAAACAAGAAGGCCAAGGCGGCGAGGGACTCGGCGCCCGCAGCAGACCGCCTCCAGGCGTCGATCGACCTGTGCATCTCCGGCGCCAAAACCCACGCCGCCCTAAGAGAGGTCCAGGCGAAGTCTAGGTGGGACGAGCTCATGGAGAAGCAGACGGCCAAGCTGGAGCTCCTCAAGACGAACGTCGCGGCGAAGAAGCGGAACACGGACCTGGCTTTTCTGGTTGGCGCTGACCCGGCGGCGATAGACCCGCAGGTGAAGGCGTGGTACATGGCGAAGCGCTCGGCCATCCTCAACCAGATGACAACAGCAATGGGCAGCACCACAGCGCCGGAGGACACCGCTCCGCCCGAGGACACCACCGCACTAGAGGACACAGCGACGCCGAGCACCGCCACCACCGAGACCGACGACACCACCGCCACCCCGAGCACCATCGCCATCGAGACCGGGGACACCGCCGCACCGGATGCCACGCCAACTAACGGGTCCGCTGCTTTGCCTGAGGAGCCAGTCGTTTGATGCTTGTCGCCGGACCTTGTCGCCGTGCTATGCCATGCTTTTTTCCCACCTGTTGATCGCCGAGCTATGGCATGTTCATTGTCGTACTCTGGTTTGTTGATCGTCGAACCTGGCCTTTTTTGAAGCGGGAAGCAGCTGTCTAAATTCATGTCTTTTTTTTATTCCGCTTGTTTGCCGAAACCTGGGGGCGCGACTGGAAACGTTCGCCCCCCAGGCCAAAAAGTTTGCTGGCGAAACCTGCCAAGTGGTTTCGCTGGGTGCGCTAGGGGGCAAACGGCTGGAGATGCTCTAATTGTCCAAAAGCGAATGTACTTATCTAAATATATTAAATTGGTAGATACATCAATTTTTAACAGTTTTTGCGATAATTAATATGAGATGGAGGGAGTATTCAAATGTCCTTGAAGAATTTGTACCGATGACATGATTTGGCAAATAATAATTGCAGAAAAGGTTTTTCGGAGAAATTTGTAGCTTGTGTAATGAGCTCTGTGACTCATGGTAAAGTTGTAATGGAAAATGATTGAATAGGTAGTCACTTTGATATCCTCTATCTCCCATCAATTTTACTCATGGTAAAGTTGTAATGGAAAATGATCGAATAGGTACTCCCTGCATCCCATAATAGTTGTCACTAAAATTGATGGATCTAGAACTTAAATATGGCTACATGCATCTGTTTTAGTGACATCTAATATGGGACGGAGGGAGTAGATAATAGTTTGCAGTAAGGTGTGGTGGACAATTTGATAAAGGGGGGGAGGGTTGAGTATGCTACAATATGCCGACGACACTATTTTTATGTTTAGCAATAGTTTAGAGGGTGTTGGGAATTTAAAGTTTATTTTATGTATTTTACAACAACTTTCTGGTTTTAAAAAATACTTTCATAAAGTGAAATATTTTTTGTTTGGTGAAGCTAGCGGAAAATTGAAAGATTATTCGGCCGGTCTACGCTGCATAATTTAAAATTTTGGCCTACGTAGTCAGCCAAGATCATTATGCAGATAACAAGGCATGCCCATACATGCAAGGATCAAGGTCATGACTCACCGCGCAACGAAATTGATGTAGTCGGAGAAGAGATTTGAACAATCGTAGATCCTCACAACTAGGCCGAGTTGCAAGAATGTCGCTAAGCTTCCCGCGTCAAGGATCACATGTGTAATCCCTCTTATGGTGCACGCGCGTACGCTCGTGTCAACCTGTCAGCGCTCCGTTGTTCAGGACTCCGCACCGACGAAGAGAGAGAGTCTTATGGCATTGCTAATTGGTAGCACTAATCAACTGTGGTTAGAGCTACATGAATCTGGAAGTTCTCACCACATGAGAGAGAATTTCTAATTAGAGTTGGGTTTAATCGGGAGAGTATAACTCAAAAATCCAATTAGAAGAGGCTATAATTCAATAAGAGGGGCTCTAATTGGAAGTTCTAATTATACCCTCTAATTCTACTAGAGAGAGAAAGATGGACTTCTCAAAATTATGATTTCTCTCATTATATTGGTGTCCTTTTTATAGTTGGAGGGAAGGGGAGAGTTTCCAAAGGGGAGAGGGAGTCCTAATTGAGCTAGGAGGGGGTTTGGCTTCACCAAGGAGGTGTCCGCACCCCTCCTCCTAGCTCAACTCGGATTGGCTCCAAATGGAGTCCAATCCCACCTCCCTTTTTCCGTTTTCTCATTTCTATTTTCACCTTTTTTTTCTCCAATAAATTCAGGAATGATACCGGGGTGTCAAATACATTTATGTGGCGCCCTGGGGTCCAACTGTCAGCCCCTAAAATTAGGGTACCATGAGGGGCATTGCTACGCCCCTCGGTACTCCCTCCCCCTCCTCCCCCCCACCACCACCCCTTCTCGGTTTTTGCCCGAAACTCTTCTGGAACCCTATGAACCCAATAGATAAAATCATCGATATTATCTAGGGATGTTAGAAACATATTTCTAACATCCTGGTACATCTCATGTACTCTGTTATCTCTCATATAAATATGCCATACACCGGCATAATTTCTCCCTTATAATAACTTCCCCGAAGCCACTCCGATTGACACCGAACTTGTTTCTTTGACATCGTAACGACATCGAACATTCGTAAAACCAATAACAACATACTAATTCTCTCAATTAAAGGTTGGCACGGCTTACTCGATAGCACACACACATGTTCGGGAAATTACCGAACAATAACCAACAGAGGGACCGTGGGAGTCCATGATAGCTCATGTATGTTCATGAAGAACGAGGGAACCTTATAAGTTACTCATTGCACTTATTCTCTTAATTTCACGATACCAACACTATCATGATTTGATGCTATGTGATCTCTTCGGATCAAAATCTTTGATCATAACACATATAGTACCTATTACCGATATCATCCTCTTTTCTCATCCATATCTCTGACGTCCTTTGTGATAAATCACACTTTGTCTGACCAGACGATTGGTTGACATCGGTGTTACTGAGAGGGCCTAGAGTGTGTATCTCTCTATCGTCTAGAGGAGTTGAGTATGATTCTTAAACAATCTCAGTTCCATTACACTTTCTAGATTATACCTAGTCATCACTGTTATGATTCCCAGTTACGGCAAGATGGTTGATGACATCCAAAGTATAACTTTCGATCATGCGGTCACTAGATATTCTCGTAGTATAGGAATTATAGTCAATTACAACTTCATATGTATTTTTCTAAATACATTACAGTTGTTTAGTCCCTTTTAGCAACAACATATACTTGGGTCAGTTCAGTACTATTGTTACACTAACAATAAACTCTTATGTTTTGCTAGACTTTTAATTAAATCCATGATTAGGAAATTCTCATCATCTCACAAACCATAAGCCAATCTTAGAGACAAGATTAGGAACTCGTGTTTGTTTATGTCTTCACACCTTCACAAAGATTTTCTTTTGAGAACTCACTTTTCAACTGCTATAGCAGTTGTAGCATGATGATATAAACTTAATTCTGAACTTGGAGATAGAATAATAACTGAATATATTGCCTCTAGGGCATACCTCCAGCAGTCTCCCACTTGCACTAGAGTCAACTAATACTCTAGTTAGTATGATGACATAACACCTATGGAATTCTGGTGTTACTCACACTATGCATGTGGTTCCTTTATACCATTGTATTTCACCTTTTGATCTTATCAACTTGTGATAAACTTGTGGTTGGATTTATTAGGAATTGGATTTTGTGTGAACCTGGTTCTGTGGCAGCATTAATAATTCAAGCATCTCCGAATGAATTATCATACCGTCGTTTGAAACCTCACTAAGTCGAATGAATTTTTTCCAATAGCACGCAATCTACAATGTCTCACATTGTGTTGCAACTATCCATAGCAATATATTGTAGAGTCCAATCATAATACTCTAATGTTGATATTCATACAACATAAGGTATTATCAATTGAGGAATCATAATCTGGATTAAAATCAAGAAAGATTTGATTTTGTAATTCCACCACAAATACATATATGAATACATCTCACAAAACTATTTGTAGATATACAAAATACATTGAGTCGTTTTATACTTAGTACTGCCACAATATTTATGCGAGAAACTGATGGGAGCTGAGGTTTGCTCGTTGGTAGACCCCAAGTGTAAGGTGTGAAGAGTGCAGCAGCAAGTTTTCCCTCCGAAAGTAGGAAAACAATAGTGGCAGTGTGAAAACAGTGATTGCAGTGGTTGTATTATCAGTACGAGGAAAATTGACCGGGGTCCACAGTTCACTAGTGGTGCCTCTCCATAAAAGATAGATAGCATGTGTGGTGAACAAATTACATATGGGCAATTGACAGATATTAAGACATGCATGACATGATGATTACTATGTGATTCATGCGGGCATTACAACAAGACTCATAGACCGTTATCCAACTGCATCTATGACTAATAATCCACCCTCGGAATGTCATCCGAGCAAACCTTGGGTACTAAGTTGCAAGCAACATATAATCGCATTAAGCAAAGTGTGTAACGTAAACAATGTAAACATCGTTGTTTTCTCCCTAATGGCAACGACACATCCCCCATTTGTCACGTTTCTGTCACCCGAGCACAAATGCAAGGGAGGCATGAAGCCACTATCGAGCATAATCCCTCTTGGAGTTACTAGCATCTACTTGGCCAGAGCATCTACTAACAATGGAGAGCATGCAAGATCATAAATAACATACACATGAATAAAACATAATAGATTGATAATCACGAGACATAGCATGCAATATTCATCGGATACTGGCAAACACAACATGTAGCATTACAATAAGACGATCTTGATGATGTAAGGAAGCTCACACGATCTAAACATGAGGCGTAAAGAGGGTAAAACTACTCACGCATCATTCCTAAGGCGGGCATGGTGGTGTAGAGCCCTCCGGTGATGATTTCCCCTCCCGGCAGGGTGGCGGGGAGAGCTCCAGAACCCTCTCGAACTAGGGTTGGCGATGACGGTGGCCTCGGGTGTTTTCCGTGGAAAAGGCTTCTGTTTCTAGGGTTAACCTCCCTAGAGGTATAAATAGGCGATAGGGCAACATCGGTGGGTGGCCAGGGAGCCCACACCACCCCTGGGCGCGGCCAAGGGTGGCGCGCCGCCTCATGGTGTGGGGCCCTGTGGCCCCCCCTCCGAGTCCCCTCCGGACTCCGTGTGCGCGACAAATTTCTAAGACCTTCGGGCTTCGAATCGTGGAATTCCAAGAACATTTCCAGAACAACTTTTTTGAAACTAAAAACAGCAGAAAACAGGAACTGGCTCTGTGGCATCTTGTCAATAGGTTAGTCCCAGAGAATCAATAAAAATGGCAGAAAGTGTATAGCAAACATGTAGCATATAGCATGAAAACAACATGGAACATCAGAAATTATGGATACGTTTATGACGTAGCAGAAACATCTCACCATAATATTTCTAGATTTTATTACAAACAATAAACTGCATGAGAAGATCTTCTACTTCAGTTTTCTCCTTTATACTGGTTTGACTAAACAATTTAGTCAACACAAATCTACTGGTTCTTGTGTGCTCCTTTTATGACTATGTGATATAGTCAAATCACAAAATATTATGATTTGATCTTAACCCTTTATATTTTGCTCACCAATGACTACGAAGGCCATGTCTATTGAAAAATATCATGTCATGTTTACTTTTGAGGCAAAATACTTTATCCCATTGTAATTCAAAATTTCTTTCAGTTTACACTTAGCACACCCATCATATTCATGTTTATTAAACTCCTTAATCTATCTTGCAGATTCTGAATTTAATAAGGAACTTTCTGATATTGCATTAAAAATCTTTTAAAATCTTTTCATGGGGTAACTTCCTTTCAATTAGGCCCAACAAAACTAAAAGATCATAATCATCTCCCACTGACTTTTAACCTTTGCTTTATATAATGAAAAACAAGACCTTCTTGTTTCATTAATACGACTGACTTAATACTCATACTTATAATATTTCATATTACTCTAGTAATCCAAAATTAATTACATCTAGCAAATAATTTGCTAACTCCTATAACAGCACCAAGCAATTGATAT